>OX439036.1:99095890-100295890 GCA_949317995.1 Acholoe squamosa | reverse complement strand
TGAGGGAGCTAATTCAGTTGATATAGGAAACTGGTATTTCACATAATAACCACCTACTCGGTTAACTATTACCTTAAACACCTTCATAATAATTATTCAGAGACCTCAAAGTAAAGAGACTTGATATATTATGATGTATCTTTTTTCAATCTTTAAACAATCCATGAAATTTGACAATTACACTCAGCGTTAGCAAGGTGATAGGATACGTAGGTGAGTAGACCAACTGCCGGTAGTAGCAGCACATTAACCTTGTTCAGTGGCCCCTCAGAAACAAAAATCTGGCTAAGAAAAACATTATAAGGTCTGTTTCAGATTTGATGGTCCAAAGATATGTTCTTGGGAGGACGAATCTTTCAATCAATTTATCTTCTTTTTTCTTCCCAATTATACATAGGAAACTAACAATCAATAGTCGACCCTGTTTCTACAGAAAATAGAGGCCACAGAAATCACCTTATCTCAACATTTACAAAAAGAAAACCCCTTATCTAAAATGTGTGGATGGGGGGAGGTAAAAAGGAATGAGTAAAGTAGGATACATGTTCTTACCTGAGAGGCGTTCTGGGCTTCCTGACAGACCAGAGTGACAAAGTCGGACAGGGTGTCACCACCAGGCTGCTGGCCGTACTTAAGGGCCCCACTCTCTGTGGAGGAGGGTGGTAGGGGCGTCAGGCCACCTTGTACTGTACACAAGACAAACAGAGGGAAATAACATTAGATTGTCAGTATGAAGCTTATTTTTATATATTATTGACAAAAAAAAAATCTTACCCAATCATGAGAATACACATGGATAGTAGTATGAGTAATAAGAGTGGATAAAAGTATCTTTGGTTGGGTTGGTGGCGATATACCATAAAAAAAATCCACGTATAAGCCGCACCCCTTATTTTGGAAAAAGCCAATAGGTATATTGCGCACATGGGGAATGGAAATGATGTATAATATGAAAACGCCGCGCCCGGAGTTCAGGAAAATTCTATAAGCCGCAGCAGGCCTCTGAAAAGGACTATAAGCCGCGGCTTATACGCGGTGTTTTAGGTAGTATGTCTTGGCGTTTGATTCCACCCCCTCCCCTTCCCCCTCATCCTACACATTCTTCTTGATGAGCAGTATCATTATTGAAGGAGCTGATGATAAATTACAGTTTTCCCTGTTTATCTTATTTCAAATTACATCCTCCTTAGCTATTTCCGGCATGCCTCTTACCATTGTCACATTTCATACTTTGTAAATAGAGCTTGCCTTGTTTCAGACACCTTTACCCACTGGCTACAATTTACAGCTGAAATTACCGACCAACAGGTGAAGGGCCACAAGCCCAAAACAGACGAGGCAGATCCACTCCACGTGTGCCCATAAGCTATAGTCAAATCCCAACTACTGTATATCAGAAAAAGATTTATTTTCCTACCACTTATTCTTTTTATTTTTTTCTAGGTTCAAACCTAAGCGAATATTTGACACAATACCCTGTGGGCCTATACAAGAATATATAGGATTACTACCCACTTTTTAGTTTCTTTTTTAGCCCCACACTCCTTTCCCCATGGTCATGCCAATGGGGCATTATCTGTTGAGTGGGCAGTAGGCTGACAAGGCTGGGTGAGTTATATGTGGCTGTAGAGGAGGCAGCCCAGCCCCGCCTCTCACCACTGTAATATACAGAGCAGTATAGCTTAACACTGCTATAGTACAAACTCTCTTAAAGCTCTCCCCAACTCTCAACAACTAACCTATCCCTGTTCTACACCGCCATCGTCCCTCAAACAGGGTTGGTTGTTAACTTTTAATTATATTGCGTTTCCTTTTTTTTGTATTTGATATTTTTGGCAATATGTTACTTGCTATTAATAGAGAAGTTGGAAATAGGTGAGCTATGTAAATTTCTTTCCCTCTTTCTTTCTTTTTTTTTTTTTTTTTTTTTTTTTTACTAATATTTACTCTAATAGCATGATATTTCAGAAATTAGAATAGCTAAGAAGCAACCAGTGAAGTCCCAACAACATTGACATATTTGTGTTGTGCCCCTGGGACATAAAACAATTACTCATTTTAAGTGCAAATCCAGTACATCACCTCACCACTAAAGCCAGAATAACATGTCCAATGTTTTCTACTTTTCCCATTATAACCTTCCCCTCCTTTCCATTTTTTCTAACCCGCGCTGTCCAGTACAACAAGCTCTGCAGGTAGACACAGTACGTTTGGCCGTGCGTACTCTCTGACCTGGCTCAATAGCCATTTAATAATTAATATGGGGATGCAGCGCCAGGCAACAGGGGCTATTTTGGTCAACAGGACGGCCTGGGGGTGGGTCAGGCACAACAATGGGTAGCCGTGGCCTCTCACCCCACAACACCCACCGACGTCTGTAGACAAGTGAGACATGCACACACAAAACACACCCATAAATATGAAGAGGCAAGCAGAAAAGGTGACCCATGAGGTACCCTTTCTGTCTGCCTTTTCACATGATATAATTATATACACACAAAACCCAACCCACTAGCACCACCAACCCACCAAAAATATTCCACCACAAACTCACAAAAATAACTGCATTGGTTTATACTTTTTTCACCATTTTCTTTTAAATTACTCTGTAGTTGTCAGAAAGACACATATATCATAGCATTAGGGAAAATGAGAAGAGAGAAAAATTATGCAAAAATGTATCTCCACACACCACCAGTTGTAGCTCTTGCCGTCACTTCCCTAAAGGCTCCTCAAAACCACTCGGCCCTTCTTTATTTTCCACTCACACACTGTAAGCTCATTTCTTTATAGCCAATCAACCAGGTACCATCTTGCTGTTCTGAATTT
The DNA here is from genome assembly GCA_949317995.1 of Acholoe squamosa. NCBI lineage: Eukaryota > Metazoa > Annelida > Polychaeta > Phyllodocida > Polynoidae > Acholoe > Acholoe squamosa. Next base: position 100,293,061 of record OX439036.1, on the reverse strand, counting down.
TTTATGTGTTTTTTTCTTTTGTTTTTCCTTTCCTTTCCTTCTAATCTTTATTTTATTCTTATTGTTGTTTTGGATTGAGTCTCTGATCACCAAGGGTCCATTCAAAAAGTAATTTGAAGATTTTGGAGGCATTTTCCAGAGGCAAAACAAAATCTGGCACATTGGGCACCAAATTTGAAAGATGTCTGAGTGTAAGAGACTGATAGTGTTTTCTTTTGGATTTCTATTTGCTTACATTGTGAGAAGCTGGCTGAAGCTGAGGCCGGCAAGTAGCACAAATAAAACGGGCTCAACCTCCAGACACAGATTTCAAAGCGAAAATACCAAAGGAGTGGTCAAGACATCCAAAAATGCAATTAGCTGCGCAGGAAACTAGGTACAGAATGGTAGTTGTATTTATGTGCTGAGGCGGTTACTATACTGTACGGTATTATAAGGTCGGTACATGCAGTAGTAGGCTATGTTTGAAACACACTCCTGACGTAGTCACTACGTAGTATAATATACTACGTCATATAACACAGCTATACTGATGGTCTAATGTGAGGCACCTCACTATTTGAAAGGAGGAGACCCAGGTCCGGGCTTTCCCTTTCCCCATTCCTCTACTTCTCCCAACTTTTGGCATTTTCTTCTTGGAATCACCCATCATTTTAGATATCATCAAATTTCTTTGAGATTAAATGTATAGAGTTCTTGTGAAAAGGGTAATCCTTCTCCCTCCTTGGGAACACGTCATTTTGATCATTTTTTATTGATGTGAGGTATAATTTGAAAGAGGACCATGTGCCATTTATAGTGTTTAGATACGAATTATTTCCCAATTTTTCTTCAGATAACCCCCTGTTTAATTGATAATCAGCCAGCAGGGCTTCCACCGGCTGTTTAGGCTGTATTTGTGGTAGCAGTAGCATAAGGCTTCATCGTAAAATCTGACGGCTACATGACATGGTACCACTACAGGGGCTATAGTCCTACACCTAGTTTCTTGCTGAAGCCACCAGCAGCGGCCAGCTTGAGTTGCTCCCGGCGTGAGCTGGAGGAGATGTACAGGAGGAGTAAGACAGTAGGAGGAGGAGCAGGAGGAGCGTCACCTGGTGGGTGTGTGGTGTGCGTGAGGGCAGTGCTAACCTGAAGTGGAGGAGGCCAGGGGGCTGTGCGGGCCGGGCGGCGGCTGCGACATGCCCGGCGTGTGTGTCGACATGGGCCGGGGCGGCGTCGGCACGTGCCCGGGGTGGTCGCCGATCGGTGTGAAGCCACTGCTGTTGTCCGAGCTGCTCTTTGGCCGGAGGAGGTGCGGCGAGTGCATCTGGGCCAGACTGCTGCCCGCTATATGGTCACCACGAAGAGGATGATGACGATGACGCACAAACAACAACCAAATCAAACCAAAAGGCAACCAAACCCCCAGCAGTCAAGAGATAAGATAAGGATAAGAGAGGCAGCCAACAAACCAAAGAGTCCGGAGTGTGTTTGCGTGACGTTATACCCCTCAAACCTCACACACCCCATTGGAGTTTATACACTTTTCACGTGTTTGTAAAAAAAAGTTATAAAATACCAGGAAGTTGAACAATAAAAGTATATTCGTAAATATGGCGATCATAATTACTATCGTTCTAGCTACATGAATCAGGTAAACAAGCCCATCCCCATTCCCAAATGATAAATGGTTCAGAGAATTCCTCTATTTCTATCATTATTTTCTTTTCTTTGTGAATTAATTTAGAATTGCAGGTGGCATATATGTAACAGTGGCGGCAATGTGTCACAACGTTGACAGATAGGCCGGATGCAGATGGGGTGTGTGGGGGATGATGGGAGAGCAGCGACCATAGCGGCCCCTGACGGTGCACAGTGAAAGTGATGCAAGAAGCTTTTTAGCCCTTATAGTGGTGGACAATGTGTAGGCAGACATTACATCTAATTATATCTCATTCTAAATGACAATAGCTACAGCAATTCTGCCCCAAATACACATATAGAAACATGTGGCCATCATTTCATATTGAAAAATGAAAATAAATGTAAAACATAGAGAAAAAATATGGATATTTTGGGTATTTGTGGGGCATTTCTTTTACAATGGGTTTCTCATTTTCTCGATTTGTTTACCACCAAGTAGCATTCAGACACATGGGTTTAACCATCGGCTAAAATGATGAACAATACATCAGTTGTGGACATTCTCAAATGTGTATATATGATACCAGTGTTGAACGCCAGCTCCTGCACCGGAGTACTATTAATATCAGGGTACATACAAACAATAAAACAAGGTTAGCTTCATTTACTGAGTTTTACATAATATGAAGGATTATAGACACAAACTGCATAGACCTAAATGGAAGAGTGATAGTTAACTAGAAAATTAACCCATCTATGTTTAATGGTGAGACTGTAGAGGACTGCTCTTTGGGTAGGTCTAAATATGGTTTACACAGAAACAAGCATGCTGCTAAAGATAATCCCCCTAAACACAGTTATACCATTTTTGTGTGGTTAAAATAGTTTTTTGTAAAGATTTTCAACGTCAGACTTGTAGCAATACACACACCGTGCTCTTTTACTTAACACTAGGATAATTTTACCCGGTCGGGAGAAGGATCTGGTTTTCCAAAAGGGACCATTTTTATATACTACTCATATCATGAATTTCCCTTTAGGGCTTTGGGCTTCATTGGCTTTCCTTGCCTCTGAGGGCTATATTGGAACTTTTTTTTTTTAATGTGTTTGGCTGTAGATTATACATTACCAAGGGCGTGAAATTAATCAATGCAAAGAAGTGAGACAGAGAGGGGTAGGCTGAATAAGGGTTGGGTGGGTGGGTAAATAATGAGCGGAGTAATGCTAAGCTGATTAGGTTACCTTGTCCCCTAACCTAAGTCTGACCCTGTCTGCTCCTGCTCCTGGTGACGTCACCAAGAGAGCAGCTCCTTAACAACAGCTCCAATTGACCCATTAAGGACTTTAAGGTAATTACTGCTGTCCACAGAGCAGGACTAGCAGGGGCTACTCAGGTTTAACCTTTTAAGGGCCACATAATACTTTAATATGAGATGGCAATCTTGCTACATGATGTATCAATGCAGCTCTGCTGAGTCTACTCGTTAGGGCATGCATCATACAGACTAAAGGAATGTCTTGGCCCCGTTGGAGTGGTATGATGCGTTACGTCATCCCTAACAAGCAAACTCACCAGACTGCTGCATTCATGCATCATACCGACCAAAATGCATAATGCATCACATCACTACACAGCCTTTCGGGGTTTACCCTTTAAAGGCTGGCAGCGGTTGGATACATTATGCCCATTGGTCGTCATGATGTATGAATGCAATCTTTGTGATTAGCCCGCCTGCATCATGCCGACCCTACAGGGCTGATAGACACCCACAGGGTTGGCATGATGCACCAATGAAGTTCTGTCAAGCAGAGACTTCAGCCAGCACTTCACCAAAGCATCAGACCGACCATTGGACGCGACACACCACTGCGATAGCCCTTAAAGGGTTAACCCCTCCAGTAGGAGAGTGAGTGACTCTGTGAGCAGCTCACGGCACCTCTGACATGGCGGACTGACCACCTCCAGTACCATCAACACCACACCCACGGCCTCTAATGCAATTCTTGCACTCACTGCACAGAATTGCTTGTGCAACTCCCGGGGACTTGCAGAAAGCAGCTTGCGTAACGCACACGTTCTGTCTGGTTACGCAGCGCATTGCGTAACAAGTCAATGCGGCTAAATGAAGCCAGCCTGCGAGTGTCTGGTGCAGCTAATGTGGACACAAACTCGCAGTCTGCCGCCTCCCCCAACACTCGTTTCTCCCACATGCTAATTGTGGCTGTGAACCAGCAAAAACCCATCCGCCTCCACGGCCCCACCCACGGCGTCCTGCAGACAACCGTGACGCAACCCCATTTGACTGGCATTAGTTGAGTTGGTGAGGGGCGAATGGGGCCCAGAGGGAGTTGCTCAGTCCATGAGCGGAAGATGGGGTAGGGCACTGAAAGGGCATCAGAAGGGCATGGCAGGGTTGGGATAGAGGACGCTGTAAGTAGTATAAGGGCATTGGGGCAGTACTGGGACACTGTAAGTAGTATTTTGGCATTAGGGTTTTGCAGGTATGCTGTGAGTAGTATAAGGGCATTGGGGTTGTACAGGGACGCTGTGAGTAGTATAAGGGCATTGGGGTTGTACAGGGACGCTCTGAGTAGTATAAGGGCATTGGAGGTTCTACAGGGACGCTCTGAGTAGTATAAGGGCATTGGGGCGTGCCTTAAAGTTGCCTCTCATGGATGGACATATCAAGGGTTTGTATGGGAAGTATATAAGCAACTCTAACTTAAAATCGGGAAGTCTAGTACATATAAGTGTACCCACATTGGTCATATCTAGCTGAAACATTACTAACATTGGTCTGATATTCTGTCCATACAGGGACGCTGTGAGTAGTATAAGGGCATTGGGGTAGTACAGGGACGCTGTGAGTAGTATAAGGGCATTGGGGTAGTACAGGGACGCTGTGAGTAGTATAAGGGCATTGGGGTAGTACAGGGACACTGTGAGTAGTATAAGGGCATTGGGGTAGTACAGGGACGCTGTGAGTAGTATAAGGGCATTGGGGTTGTACAGGGACGCTGTGAGTAGTATAAGGGCATTGGGGTAGTACAGGGACACTGTGAGTAGTATAAGGGCATTGGGGTTGTACAGGGACGCTGAGAGTAGTATAAGGGCATTGGGGTAGTACAGGGACGCTGTGAGTAGTATAAGGGCATTGGAGGTTCTACAGGGATGCTGTGAGTAGTATAAGGGCATTGGAGGTTGTACAGGGACGCTGTGAGTAGTATAAGGGCATTGGGGTTGTACAGGGACGCTGAGAGTAGTATAAGGGCATTGGGGTAGTACAGGGACGCTGTGAGTAGTATAAGGTCATTGGAGGTTGTACAGGGACGCTGTGAGTAGTATAAGGGCATTGGAGGTTGTACAGGGACGCTGTGAGTAGTATAAGGGCATTTGTGTTGTACAGGGACGCTGTGAGTAGTATAAGGGCATTGGAGGTTGTACAGGGAAGCTGTGAGTAGTATAAGGGCATTGGAGGTTGTACAGGGACGCTGTGAGTAGTATAAGGGCATTGGAGGTTGTACAGGGACGCTGTGAGTAGTATAAGGGCATTTGTGTTGTACAGGGACGCTGTGAGTAGTATAAGGGCATTGGAGGTTGTACAGGGACGCTGTGAGTAGTATAAGGGCATTGGGGTTGTACAGGGACGCTCTGAGTAGTATAAGGGCATTGGAGGTTCTACAGGGACGCTGTGAGTAGTATAAGGGCATTGGGGCGTGCCTTAAAGTTGCCTCTCATGGATGGACATATCAAGGGTTTGTATGGGAAGTATATAAGCAACTCTAACTTAAAATCGGGAAGTCTAGTACATATAAGTGTACCCACATTGGTCATATCTAGCTGAGACATTACTAACATTGGTCTGATATTCTGTCTATGATCAGTGCTACTGCCTATCTACTAGTATGGCATGCTTCCTTTGGGTAAACTTGAAATCATATACATGTATTATGTCTACTTGCCTCTAAAAATTTTCAAACTTAATCTGTCCTTGATTATAGTATGGGGATTGGATGCCATCCCATGATAACGGGTGTTTAACACTGAAAATATCTTGGAAAGCTGGAGTGGTCCCACTCTGGAGGAGATAAGGTGGGCTGTCCCAGGAGTGTCTACTCCTGTCCCTGATGGAAGAACCTGTCCCTTCTCCCCCTCCCTGTACCTCCCCAAATACATCTCCCCTCCCCCCATAGTGACAAACACTGAACCAGTTACCTCGGTAGCTATCGGCGCTGCGCATGGCGTCGTTGTCTAGTGGCGGTGGGTGGTCTCCCTGCCAGGAGCTCTGGGAGGAAATGCTACCTGGTGACTTGACGGCGTAGTAACTATGAGGCTGTGGAGGTCCCACCTCCTCATCCCCCACACTCTCCCCTTCTTCATCAGCTGAGGAGGGGGTTGTCCGCCGCAGCCGCTTGGGTCTGTGGTGTGGTGAGAGGTTGGACGGCTCACCGTTCTGCAGGTGAGAAGAACTGCTCATGGGTGTGACAGGGGCCACCATGGTAGGCTCACATGAGTTGTAGTAGTAGCTCTGACCCTCCATCTTTAGTGGGTGAGGCTCCATGCCGTTATGGGGCTGGGTTATGGACGCTGCAATGGTGAGTGGAGAACATAAGTCATCATAAAAACATAAAAAATGCACATTTCTTTCAGATTTATCAAAGATGTTAACCCTCAGTTATTTTTATTAAATTAATGAAGTTTCCCCCCGACATTAGTGTTACCTTATGAAGGCTGATAGATTAAAATCATATTGTAAAAACCCTTATTAAATAATGTTAAATATTTTGGGTATAACGCAGGATTGTGGTCGGTTGCCAAATGGCAAGATGGGATTAAAATACAGAATGAAATTTGAAACATTCACACCGAGAATCCATCAACTACCCCAAGGGATGTAATCCGTGCAAATTGTTGATTCTGAGCATGATTTTATTAAATAAACCCTTTCTATTGATAAACACTCTTGAGTTGAAAAACTATCAAAAACTGGAGGGGGGGGGGTAGTAGAATACCAGACTGATAGGAGGACCTTACTGGAATTGGACATTTTGTGTGTGTATGTCTTCCCCAATACTTGTACTGGATGAACAATTTCTTTGTAAAATAGAGCCAGTGATATAACACTTTTTAACAAGGTGGTCATTTCTGCCTTTTATCTCCACCACTAAAATGCACATGAATAACTTTGCTGTAGCCTGGTTGACAACAGGGCTACTGGAGGTCCACAGAGTAATCCTATTAGAGGTGGGGAGTGGGCTGGGACATAGTGCTGTACATACTAGTTCTTTAATGACCGGCAGTGCATTAATGCATCATGCCCATTGGTCGTCATGATGCTTGATTGCAGCCCTAGCTAGTAACTCACCAGGGCTACACTCATGCACCATGCCGGCCATATGGGGCTGATACACTCCCAGCGTGTTGGCATGATGCTCCAACGAAGTGCTAGCAAGCAGTCTCGCCAGCATTTCATTGGTGCATCATGATGACCAATGGGCATGATGCACTCCTGCATCAGCGGCCTGTAAAGGGCCAGATGTAGGGGGAATGGCACCACTTGGAGGAGACCAGCTTGTTTGACCAACACCCTCACCAATGTCTGGCAGCTAATCCTACTGGTCTGGCATTCAAGCCAAGTGGATAAACATGGGTTGGTCCTAATGGCTGTATATGGTTTTGTTTTATTCTATTCTGTGTTATTATTTTGTTACCTGCTTTATGGTGGCCATGTGTGGTTCAGATTGACTTGGATCGCGTCCATTCTATGACCATGGCGGCCCTGTAAGACTGATGACCAGGGAGGGAGACCAGGACCTAGCTCATGTTTGTCCTCCTCTTGGGGCATACTAAAATGTAGTACTACACGACGATTTCTTTATGTTTGATACAAAACAAGTCGTTTTCCTTGGCTTGGTGCAAAAAGTACTACATTAGTTACCCATGGCTTCCTATTCAAATATCAGAGCAGTTTTCATGTCTTAAGGTTTTTAGGCACCGATAACCAATTGCCTTTGATATTCGATTGACAATTTCTGAATCCCCAGTTCTTTTAAAATCTCAAATTCTAATTTGGATTTTGAAGTGTAGAAAGCCGATCTAAAGAACCACGCAAGAAAAAGACCTCTGTTATTGGGGTGGGGCTAGAAATGTCCATCATAAGGATGTTTGCCCTAAGACCCATATTTGTAGACGAGACTCATCAATGGGTGCCCAAGTAACCTGGTTACTGTCTGTACAAGAGTCCTTCGGGAAGCTCAAACTCTGTTACATACAACAAAAGGCTGTTACACACCACATAACCAACTTACAGACTGTCTCGTCAGGGACAGAAGGACTAAGATAACATGGCCTGCAGGTAACCTATCCCGGCCATGTCTTCTCTTCTGAACTATGTGCATTTAGCCGGGGTTAGTGAGGCTATATATATAGAATAAAGTGTGCGAAGTTGGGGACTGGGTGGAGTTACTGGGGTGGGGTAATGGGTTTGGTAAATGAGGTGGGAGACTTGATAGTGATAGTGTTAGTGAGGATAGCCCTGTGTGGGGTCAGTTAGGTGGGACACTGTGTGGGGTTAGTGAGGAGGGAAACTGGGTGGGTCAGTGAGGTGTGAGACTGGGTGGGTCAGTGAGGAGGGAAACTAGGTGGTTCAGTGAGGTGGGGAACTGGGTGAAGAGGGAGACTGGGTGGGGTTAGTGAGGGGGGAAACTGGATGGGTTAGTGAGGTGGGGGACTGGGTGAAGAGGGAGACTGGGTGGGGTTAGTGAGGAGGGAAACTGGGTGGGTCAGTGAGGGACTGGGTGAAGTGGGGGACTGGGTGGGGTTAGTGAGGGTGGGGGGAGCTGGGTGAAGTCGGAGACTGGATGGGAAACTGGGTGGGTTAGTGAGGTGGGGGACTGGGTGAAGTGGACGACTGGGTGGGGTTAGTGAGGTGGGGGACTGGGTGAAGTGGACGACTGGGTGGGGTTAGTGAGGGGGGAGACTGGGTGGGGTCAGTGAGGTTGGAGACTGGATGAGGTCAAATTAGGACTGGATTGGGCTGCTGAAGGAGAAGACTGGGTGGAGTTGCTGAGGCGACTGGGCGGAGGTTGTTATGTAGAAGATGAGGTTTAATTGATGGGGAGCCTGGGTGGGGTTTATATTGGGAAAACCACCTTTCACCATGCCACCACCAGCCTAGTGCTAGGCTTGGATCAGTGTCCCCGTGGCTGGGGTCCGGGGCCGGGGTGGTAAAGTTGGCCTCGAGCCCCAAATCTATACGAGCCGGGGGTCGGAATGACAGAGAACTCATGAAATAGTCATTTGGCGGCGGTGTGATTGGAGGTAAATGTTTGTGGTACATGCGAGCCCACCTGGAGCCTTCCCAGTGCGATAAGACAGGCTGTGTTGGAGGGTGGCAGCAAGGCCTATACCTAGAGACAACAACCATGCAAAAGTGCAATGGTTGATCTAGAGCAAGGGTTGGGGGGTGGGGGAGCCAGACAGTGGGCAGTTCCAGTGGTGTGAGACTCACAGACTGTTAATACCTTGTCTAGATGTTTGGATGGGGAGATCCAATGTTGTCATGTGGAATACAATGTCCATTGTCTGTGAGTGTGGCATGTACAAGGGCTTATGGCGCTGTCAGTTGGGATGAGTTTCAGAGAAGACAGAACTCCAGAGGGACAATTCTATTGAGAACATCTTTTGACAGTAATGAATTGGTACACATTTTGATTGGTCGTGATAAGGTAGGACATTTCCTCTAGCAACAAAATTGTCAGGTAGTGGCTAACAGGTGTACCTCTCCCCTGTCTATAATCAGTGTTTGAACTGACCAGTCGTGTTTATCAAAAAAAGAAAAAAAAAGTTCTCAATTAACAAGACATGCTGACTGGCAAGATGTGGGTATTTTCCCACGGCAGAAGAAGTAGTAGTGTTGGCGTTTAATCAGAATGCAGACCTGGCCTCCAGACTTTAAGATCTGTGGAGAAAATGAAAGACGAAGGCATTTTTTCCCCTTTGGAATATGATCTAGCTTCCCAACCTGTACTCTCCCCTTCCTTTCATTCCCGAGGTGAGGGGGATACATTATGTTGGGGGAGTGTTTTTACTCTATCAGTATTTCATGCTCGGTGGGCTGGGTACGTTTGGATGGTCTGCTTGGAGGCCCATTCTCGGACGGTCGGCGATTCGCTGCCGTATTCTGGCGGGCTAATCAGGCGGGTGATGTGACGGGGTGGTGGGGTACACCGCCTAGAGCCCTTTAAGGGCCGCTAGTGTAGGAGTGCATCATCCCCATTGGTCGGCATGATGCACCAATGAAGCATCTGCTCGCCAGTACTTCATTAGACCCAACCCTCTGGAAGTGTATCAATCCCATAGGGTCGGCATGATGCTTGAATGCAGCCCTGGCGAGTTACTCGCCATGGCTGCATTCATACATCATGACGACCAATGGGCATGATGCATTCCTACTTCAGCGGCCCTTAAAGGGATAACCTAGTGGTGGGCACATAGCTCCCATTCCACAACCCTGCACCCCGCTACCTGCCCCCGTCCTCCACACCAACAACGGCAAATCTTATTACCTCGGCTACACCTCACTAATTTCACCATTTGTCCACAGCCAGCCAGCTGTGCTATAAGCTCACTGACATCCTGCTTGGCATTATACAGGTTAGAGATCTTACTATAGGGGCACTTATTCCTAAGATATGGAGTCTCAGAGAAGACAGAACCCATTTCACATAGTCTCTGTTTCCGCCTTGACAGGAGCAGCTCAAGGTGTAGGAGGAACTCACTATTAGACCTACTGGTAGTGTGAAATACCCGGGTGAAATACTCACAGAAAACTTTTGAGTTCTTATTAGAATGAGCTGCTCATTTATTTGAATTTTTGAATTTTGAAGAATGAGTCATACTTTCCTGCTTCAGTTCTAAGTTGTACTTCTCTCTGTGATACCTTGTGACCTCAGCTTGTAGGCTTACGTTATTGCTCGTAGAAATTCAAATAGGTATTAGAAATAGGCTTGCCTTAAAGAAATATGGCTAAAAAGAGGCATATAAAAAGAGGCTCCAAGGTGACATGTCTCAGGACTGCATTGTCTTAGTTACATTATGAGGTAGCACAGCGCCCTGTGTACTGCCTAAGTGTTGTCATGTGAGCTGCTCAGGGGGCTGCCTATTTACCTATATGAGCAGCTCAGTAGCGACCCAGCACCACCCAAACTGGCAGACAGGACTGCCGGGAGTAATGCCTGACATTCCCACACTGATTATTATGTCGTTACTCGGGTTCCAAAACTCAGGCTACACCTTTTTTTCTCTGCCACGGTTTTTTGCTGTGCACACCGATGTGTGGAATGCTACATGGAGGGAAGCCACAGCTGAAGCCACAGTTGAAACCACTGCCTCCTATCGCCTGGGTCTGGTTGTCAACTTGTTGCATCCCAGGCCAATCTCCTCGTATGTCACATTGCTGACATAGGCAACCTGTCTCTCAGCATATCCTGAGAAGGAAGTCCTGTACATTTTTTTTAAATAATGTTACGGTATATATTTTTCGATGTGCAGGGCATAAACAGATTGAACTTCTCTGTTAAAAATTTAAACCTCCAGCAATGTATATAAGATATACAGTGAATGCTCTATCATTTTCTCTGGTTGGTCTGTTTGAATGCCTTAGAAGCACTTTAAACTGAATGACCCCCTGAGCTATATAATTTGGAGATGGAGTGGCAAACAGGCTTTTAGCTTAGAGAGAACTGTCAATAACATGGCATGTGGGCTACACACACACGCTTTGTAGTCTCAGTTGATACCAATAGTCCAATCTTTCCTGTCTTTTCACAAAGCCATCTTCAGAACAGGCAGTGAAAGCAATACCATCTGATGGCTCAATTTGTGTGCCTCTGTATATGGGTGAACATTGGGCGCTAGCACTAATCCACCCCACCCTCACATAAAGCCACACAGACTTAGTGGCGAGGGGAGGGCTTCAGCAATGGACATTTTAGACAGCTAAATGGGAAAGTTGTTATTTAATCAGGCCCTGTATGCAGAATGGCCGCTACTCAATAGGGTGTCGATGCGACCCTGTGATTTCCCATTCCCTTTGGTCAGTCATTGCCCCCCAGCACACCCCAGACCCCTCACCCTACCAGCACCCTCAGGCTGATGTCTATTGGTGTACTCCTGAACAGCTTTTGTACCTGCATGCCTGCCCAGTGGGCATTAAGTGGAGGTGACCCGCCCACCCTTCCCATCCTGGGGTAGGAGGGTGAGCCTGGGGGTGGCTAGGGGGGGGGGACATGGTGATAGGGGAAGGTCAGCTACTGCAGGCTATTAGCTGACATTGTGTAGCCCACAGAGCAGCTAAGTGGATTTCTCTATTGCAGAGAGATGGAGGGATGTGGAGGTGAGGTGGGAGGGGGGTAGTGGTGCCACCAGCAGGTCAGCAAAGTGCACTATTCAAACATGACCAATGAGGTACACGCCCAATACTCAAATCGACAACTCTCAAATCTACATCACATATATCAGATTGTTAATACATCTGACCCCCCCCCCCATACTGCTCATGGCCTCCAGGCCTGAACAAATCAACAATTTGCACGTTATTTCACCATTGAGCTATGCCAGTGTGTTCCTTGTAGTAAAAGTGAGCCTCAGGCGCCAATTACAAAATAAATACTTAAAGTCAAAATTCATGTTAGGGCCTGGGCGTTAAGACAATACACACCAAAAGAAAGTTTTATAAGTGTACTAATAAATGTGTCGTATAATTCATGAAACATGTTTTACAGAACTTGAGATAGTTAATTAATACATGGATATTGCTCATAGTTTTGGATCATGGATAATTCCATTAGGCATATCGTGTCAATTTAAAGGGATGCGAATTTCAAAGCAAACCCGCATTCCTAAACTCTCCAACCACCAAATTGCAAATACATGCTCACAGTGAACTGAACGGAAGTCACAAAAATGTTAAAGTTAGCGAAATAGAGTTAAGTGCACGTTTGGGGGTTTGTGCTCAGCACCAGAATCCTATACGAGAACCACTTTTTAACTGGGGTTATAAAGTTTATATATTTATTTAATTTGTCTGTTTTTTTTTCGGTTTATCTCAGTGCTTATTCTTCCCCTGGAAGAGGTTAGCATTTTTTCCTTTGTCTTACACTTTCCCTGAGGCTAGATTGAAAATACCGTGTCCGTGAGTGTAGTTAATACATGTACAAGCTTTTGGTTAGCAAGCTGATGGAACCTAAAATGTGCGTTGGGGGGTTGAGTATCACAAAAAAGACATACACAACCGAACGGAATTATTCACAAAACATTCCATGAAAGAGCTACATATCCAACTTTTCTTTCTTTTGTTTCACTTTTAAGATATGACCAAATTGTTATGTTTGGTCCAATGTCATCTGTGTGTTTGTATGATCTCAGAATGACTTTGGATCTTTTCTTAGTTCTCTTATTTTCATAAGTACTTCAAAAATGCTAACCTCCTGGCCGGGGGAGTTCATAGCTTGACTCTTCTGTTATACCTACAATAGATCAGGTATAATCCTCAGAGATTAACGTCAGGTGTCATAGATTAGTATCAGCAATGGATAAAAACTTTTATTCTTTAAATTTTACTAATTAATCTGGCAAAAATTGCAGTGATGAAAAGAACATTATCTGCCTGCATAGAAATTCTAAGCAGTATTTGAATACGATATGAGTAAGTTTTTATGAGCATAGGAAAAGTCACCCTTTATCAAGCCAGAGCAGACCAAACTAAATTGGATTACAGAGCTGTTTAAAGCATGATAGTAATACTCAATTAAAGAGGTGAGAATTTAGTTATAAAGATACAACTACAACACAAAAGACATTGTGGTAAAGTCATTTTTCTTTACAGTAAACAATGTATCAAACCATGTTTATCTTGAATTCAGAAAACTATAGAAAATGTCCACATCCAAAAGGATTATCATTTCAAGGCAGCAATACCACAGTTGACTATGACAATGCTTACTACGGTGAACTGTGGAGATGTGAGTGTAAAAAAATGCACTTACTCCGAGTTACTCTGAGGAGCTCACGTGCGCTGTAGACACCTGTGGCCACTATACTGTCGTGGCCGGCGATGTTATGCTGCATACTACCTGGAACTGGATAGAAAAATAAGAAACAAAGTAAGTAAAAAGAAAGAAAATGATATAGAATACATATGTCCTCGGCAACAAAGTCAATTTAGGCAATGACAGTACAATGGAAAACAACTGAAAGTAAGGGGCGATGTTGTAATGATTTGTATTGATTTGAATCTATCCAGGAAATTGTAAATGGAAATATAGAAATCATAATTAATGCAACCAATCCTAAAAATACCTCAATATAATCTGCTCACAATTGAAACAATGTTTTTGGGCCCATATTTCTTTATTACAATCTAGTAAAAAAAGGGCCACATTGTCTTCTTGAAAACAGTAGTTTCCATTTTATTGACAGTTTTTTTTCAATATACACAGTTGATTGGACAGCAATCCCTAGTATTTACAGTGCTGTGCATATTGGTATAAACCCATCCACATTCTGACAGTCCAGGTAAGAGAGTACAGCCTGTGGACACCTGGTGGATGCACTGTGCACCAGGTGAGAAGGCAGCTTCACCACCACCTGGCTCCTACCATGGTCTGGAGGAGCACACCTCCCACTCTCACCTAGATACACCAGGCCTCACAACACATGGCACTGTTTGTAAACAAGGCTATGTCCACAGGTGGCTGCTGCATTGCACTCGGCATCAGGCTGCTTTTAGAAGGATTTATTACAGCTTTTAAAAGGATATATTAGAGCTACAGAACATTGTTTTGGGACATGGGGTATTTCTATTTTTTTTTTTCTCCAATGTATGTTTGGTATGATGTTTGTCGTGGAGAAATATTAATGTTTTGAGTGAATATCATGTTTTGGGAACTGTGATGGGATTTGAAGTATGGCACTTAAGTCTGACCACCAGGTTGAGGTACCCATGTCAGGTATGGAGAATTTCTTTCCCTACAGCTATAAGTCAATCATATATAGGCAATATTCATTCTTACCGGCAACACTAAGCAATAAACAACATACCTAAGGCCAAATAAAAAAAAGTTTGTTTCCAGTAACCCGACCGACCCTAGCAAAACAGGGACAAAAAAACTTCTTTTTTTTGTGATTTTGAAGAATTTTGTCTCAGTTTTTCACATTTTAAAGAAATTGTTCACAACTTTTTGATTTTTCCTGTATCCTTTTCGTGTTCTTCCCCTCTCTCACATTGCCTTTTTTTCATCATTATTTTAAAATGAAATCAAATAATTTGCTACATCCATTGATATGTGCCCTAACATTTCCTATATAAATGTAAAAAAAAAAAATAAAAAAAAAATAAATCCGACCTACCGACCCTAGCTCTTGGAGCTATGTTACTGAAACCACACCTTTTATTTTTCTTGGCCTAGCTTCAAAATCTATCCTATAAAGGTGTAGCTCCCGATGAAAAAACTTTCTGGAAAAAATAAATCAGAAATACACATAGTTGTCCCCTCTCTCTTCCTCACTGCAATCACTCTAACACTCCACCTGCGTGGTTACCCCTACCTTGCAGTCCCCCACCCCCAAACCCAACCCTTTCACTCAGTCAGAAACATTGCATTACTAGCATTGCCTTTGTCTCCACCCTTCAGCAAACCCAGCCGCCGCACGTTTTCATGCTTTATATTTTTGTCAGCCCAAGTTGTCAGGCCTCGTTGGGCAGGATACAGTTATGTGGCAGACAGCTTATAATTGCAGCTCTTTTAGGCTTTAGTCGGCACCCTTCTTTGATGAGCATGGCTATTGTAATCCAATCAAATGACTTTCAAGTTCTAAGGCGTCCATTTTAGGGTCTGTTAGATGGCGGGTAGACTTAAGGTTTTGGTCCGCTTACCCGAGGTGATGGTATCTGATGGGGAGTACTCCAGGGTGGAAATCAAAAGTTGAGAAATGGACTACATGCACTGAGAATAATGTGCACTTTGTGAAACCCCTAAGTTCTCTCCGCATGGATTGCTAGAGTATATGGCAATTTTATCGGTTTGATAAACAGGTTCGGTACGACCTACTTTTATATGTGATTGCATGTGAGAGGTAGTTTGAGTAGATTAGAATATTGCACTTGTATCTATATGAACAGATTGGTCTGGTCGTTTACCTAATACGTCTACATCTCCTCTTCCTCCCATTTAAATACAATTCGAAAAGCTTGCTCAAACGGCCAAACAACATAATTTGAATACGCTCACATAAAAAAAAGTTTGCTTTTTCACCATAGAAATAAAGTTTCCGAATAGATAGTTAATTTATAATGTATATCTAAGGCACAGAGTGCATTTCTGTAATGTTCTATAGACCGTGCATCTTCTTTATACCCGCTCAATTCACGTGGGTGAGTAGTATGAGTAGTATATAAGATGGCGGGAATGGGCCTGTCCAACTGACGGCATCTTATTAAAAGGCATTTCATGCTCATCCTGCTATCACGTCAGGACAATTTGCATCTCAATCACCCAGACTAGACCCCTCACTTACCACCAACGGTACCCAGACAACATTCAGCTTGTCTATACAAAAGTCATAATTTTTTATTAATGTATCCCCTCAAAGACTGATGTGTAATGGCGCACTGAGGCATGGAGGTTAAGTCGGTGCAAGTATATAGAGAGAAACGTGGCATCAAGATGAAGTTATAGCCTAGACTAGAATTTATGAGAAAACCGGCACTCAAACTGGCAGTGTCTGTGCGAATTCCTGTACCTCAAGTGTTATGGTGCCAACTGGGCTCTAGTTATGCCATGACAGCATCTCTCAGATCATCTGTAAGTAGGCATGTACATTGTGAATGTTCTGTCATCTTGTGACACTATGCTTGTCAATAAGTTTTGGGCGAGCAAGAGGTGTGAAGCACTAACAAGTTCAAAGACGTTGTAAATCTATCCATCCTTTGAATTATACAGCAGGGCCGCCATGTAGGGCTCAACATACAGTCAATATTGACAGCGGATATTGGCGATACAAAATATGAGCAAAGAGAAAAGTATGTTAATACTTGTGTCAAATGTTAGATTAAAAGGGAACCTACATTCAATCATTTTCCTCTTGAAGCCACACTGTTCAGAAACATATTTCGATTATCAGATGCTGAAATGATTTTTCTTATAAAGCTAAGTGCCTTTTTTCGATGGATGTCTAATTTCTATACCTCATGTCTCTTCAACAAGTCACTGCCAGTATGCTACTGTCTGACATAGAACACTTTGCCAGGGTCGGATCCAGGATTTAAAAATGGGGGGGGGGGCGCCCCTCATTTAGCCCCTACTTTTGCCTAAATTCTAGGGTAAATAAAAATTGGGTAAATACTTAAGTACAGGGAAAAAAGGGGGGCGCCCCCTGTAAATCCGCCACTGTTTTGCTGTTCTGTTGTCAGCAGGACCCTAAACCTAGCCAATTGTAAGACCCTGGGGGCTTTGGGAAGGGCATAAATGAACTGAGTGGAGGAGGGGGTGTTGGCAAAACACCACCCTCAGGCAGGTAGGGATGGGTGGGTAAAAGACTCCGGTCAGTTTGAGTTGAGGATAGAGGGATGAAGGGTGTGTTGTGGTAGGGGTGGTGATGGGGGCTGCAATAGTTTCCTCTGGACCCGTAATGTTTCATTCAGCAGCCTACAGATGGGGTTTCCGCTGCATTGGCCAGTCTGAAAGGTGGGCCACACGGTGAGAGAATGTCTTAATACCCACAAAGTATGGCCTTTAAACCCCACCCCCCATAACCTTAAAGAAAAACACTTTCTGCCTGGTCACATTCTAAAACCTTTTATTTTTGCTACCACTCTTCCCATTCTCCACCAAGTACTTCCCCCTTCTCCACCCACTTCTATTTTGTGTCCGCTACCCCAGCTCCTGGTCTCAGTGGATTAAGCAATGAGGGATAATGTACACATTTGACTGAACTTATCCCCGATTACCCCCCCCCCCATCCCCATAAATGCACATGCAGGTTCATGAAGCCTTTGGGTGTTTTCTCGTGTTTAACTGACACTGTTTGTGCCCTGCTAATATTCATAATTTATTACAATAATTTCATGGAGGTGGGCTTGGCCCAGGGGAGGAAAATTCCCTCCAGCCTGAGGGTAGCATTTTTGCTAACTAAGGTGTGTCGTGTCCACTGAGTTCCTAGGCCCATGTACTAGGCCCCTAGGTTGGGGTGTGTGGGGGCGGGAGCCTCCTGTTATTAAGCTATAGCGTGGTCCGGTTCAGGCTCAGGTCAAGTGTGAAGCTAACTACCTTGGTCCTATTCAGTGTATGGACAACAGTTGGAATTACAGGGGAGGAACATATGTTTACTCATTAAAGAATAATAGGAGTGGCCGAATTGCTAAGAAGAGTGTAGAAGGTATTGAAAGGCTGGTTAAACATCTGAATCAATCTTGCAGCCTTATAGTTGTGGACGAGTGCTTTGACGACAGTCTGCAAAAAAGGAAACGACTGCTTTCCTCAAGCACAATAGGTCATCATAATTTAATTAAAAACTAAGATAAAACGCTCTACACCAGATACTTTCTGAGATAGTTAAGGAGTATATATATCCTTTCAGGATAAACCCTACACTCGAGAACCTGAGCTCCAAAACCCAGTTAACTTTGCAAACCCCTAACCTCAACATAGGGGCAAGCCTTCCGTCCTCGTTTCTGTTGAATTAGCTCATGCCAGGCATACCGAGCTGCTCAAGTCCCAGACACAACAGCCGGTGAGCTGCTCCTAGATAACCACTCCCTCCGTCTGTCTGCCATTGCCAGACTCTATCTACCTATAGACCACTAACCAGCCAACTGCAGCTCTATGGGACCAGTGCTAGTGGATGACATGGGAAGCAGGGTGTGCTGATATTTTACCTGGTCCTATAGATTAACATCTCACTCCGGCCACTCATTGCAGGAGTACCCTTTTTAAAAATACCACCAAAATAAATATTTGACCATTCGGAAAAAAAGCCCTCACTCTTATCATCACGATGACACAATGCTTTACTGTACTGTTTCCTGAGGCATCATTGTAGAAATTACAGTGCATTGTAAATACCATGATCCACTAGACAATTTGTGGGAATACCTGGTCTATTCAACAGTACATTTTTAGAGTTCAGAGTGGCAGGTATCCATGTTACTAAAGGACAAGATGGTGGTTCAGTGGAGAGATCAGTAACAGCGGTTAAAGCCTCTGCCTGTTGAGCCCGATACGTGATGACACCTTGATACAAGGATCCAGAGGGGGTAAGCCCTGGGAGGAGCAAGCTTCTTCCACCAACCTAACCCAGGCTCAAATCCCTCTCCACCACGTCCTCTCTAACCTCTGAGCCCAGCAGCACCAGGACCTTCCACACCTCATCTCCAAAGTCTCCTATCTCTCTCTGCCTTCTTTTTTTAGCGACCGCGTCCGTTATGCAGTTTCCACGGTAAAGATAAGGGCTAAATGTGAGCAGCTCGTAAAAGAAGTTTAGGCTGAGGCAGTGGCTGAGTGAGCGGCTCACACTGAGGCATTCCTAGTGAGGACAGGTGGTGAGGGACCCAGAGCAGCTCATACAATGGGAAAGGGACCCAGGAGAGGTCAGGGAGCTGGGCCTGCTGTCTGAGTCACCCTACAAGAGTGTCTGGGCTAGTCAGTCAGCTTCTCTGAGCAGCTCACTGCCTCCTCTAGGGAATCATCCTGGCAGAGTAAGATGCCGACAGCCATGTTAACAATGTCACAGGAAGGCTACTTCAAGCAGAGCCGGGTGAGGATGAAGGAGGGTGGAGATACATGGATGTGATGTTGGGGTCTAGGTAGGAATGCTGAGGCTGTGCGTAAACAAATGTGAGCAGTCATCCAGAAAGGGTACTTCATGAGAAAGCCTATGAGTTATCCTTCCAGCTTTCCTGTTCAAACATATCGAGTCACTGACTTCAAGTGACTATGCCATTCCCTGTAATCATTCCTGCCAATAGAAAACACATCAGGTACACATACACACAGGGATGCAAGTTATGCTATAGTAAAAATTCTGAAGATACATATTACAAGTTCTAAATTCATTGTACGATACTAAAAAACCTTTATCCAAGAAAGGATAGTTGGGTAAATTTACAGGCATTTCAGACTGAGAAAATTCTGAAGTCAGGCAGAATTCTGAAAACTTACATCCCTGTACACAGTATATTTGGCAGCACAGAGACAGGTTGGTGTGTTAGGATCACTGGTTGTAGGATGTTGTCCTGTCCTCCTGGGCTGGCAGAGTGTCAGTCATGTTTGTAAACATCGCATATACCTGTGTTCATTGCCTTGTTCAGAGAACTTAGACAGAACCCATGTGCTCTCAACTAGCAATAACTACTGTTAAATGTCATTTATTCCCCTCTTCTTCCATAATGGCAAGTGTGCAGTGAAATTGATGGATGGCCGGGGGGATAAGAAGTGATTAACAGATATTATGATGGACACCGTTGTACTTTAAAAAGTTTCAAGTGAATGGAGGGAATTGTCTTATTGGTCTTAAATATGTCCCGCCTACACCCTATACATCTGTGCCTACGACAAATACTGTGAACTATGCTGTGGGTGTACACTTGGCGTTGTCATGTAATGAATGATTTGATTTTTTTGGTATTCTAACATGCGCTAGCATCCTGAATATTACTGGAAGATAAAGACTTTCACTATGAAGGAAATTGCGTTTTATTATTTGCAAAGCATGTCCTCCATCACGCTTCCACGGCATTAATGACATATTAGCCTGCGTTTTAGTACAAATACCATGTATGACTAAAAGTATATTCATGGCGATCAGATTATACTGAGCTGCCAAGAGGTTTGACATTAATTTCTCTCAGAACTTTTTAATGGGAGAGTGTAAAAAGAGTTGGTGCTAAAGGTTGGGGTGATATCACCCAGCCCGCTGTTAGCACGAGATGCCTGACGTAAGCGTCGTTATGCCTCATATCTTTCTATAGACTACAGAAAGTACCTGGAATTAAAGGTCCTCCAACCCCCTACATTCAAATTGTATTAACTCCTTAAGGGCCGCTAGTCTTTTCATTGCATTATGCCTATTGGTCGGCATCAATGAAGTCAGACTCGCGAGCACTTCATTGATCAATGCATCATCCCTCTGGGAGTGAATCAATACTGTAGGGTCAGCATGATGCCTGGATGTAGCCCTGGCGAGTTACATTCATGCATCATGACGACCAATGGGCATGATGTATTAATGCATTCCTCAATGGATTAATGCTGCCTATAGAATCTCTCTGACCTCCAGGGTGGTCATAGCTCACTGACCCCCACCTTACGTCCCACGTGATACGTCACGGGTCACGTGCCGTAAACACCTGGGTGACATCTAGCGGGGACACATCAAAGCACGGAGTTGGGAGGTTGGGGGTGCTGGAAGTTTGGAGGGTGTGGGGACGACGTAGGTGTCACGCGAACGCTTCTTGGCGCGGCGACATGGGTCGATGATAGTGACTGGGGAGATCTCAGCCCATATTTCATGTTTACTTTTTCTTGATTAAATTCTACTAGTTATTAATAATATGATTAGTACTTGTCAACTCAGCTACAAACACTCATTATTCTCAACGTAGCAGATTTTCCCTTACTGCCTTATATCTATCTCTTTGGTACGATCTCCATAGCGATTTACGATTTCAGCTTCTATAAGGGGCCAATACATCGAATTTCACGTTAGGTTCCGTCCCTTGGATGTAGTCATGCCAGAAACTCTCGTATACAGCTGACAAAAGGTGTTGGTGTACTGAAGAAGTCTACAATAGATTTGTGTCTGGTCCTCTAGTCGAGAGTCCATGCCAGTCTTCAGAACCAAAAAGGAAACACAGGAGACAATCAATAAGCATGTCAACACTAGTTTATCCTATACCCGGACAAGTCGGCACCGTGGCCGTACTCCTTGCTACTGCCAAGAAAAAGAACTGAATGTAATTAGGGAGTCGACATCTTTTGTCCTCGCAGCCACTGTTTGAGTTGGATGCACAACAAAGATCCATAGATGGGGGTTGGTGGCGGTGGGAGGAGGCGTCAAAAGTCGATGAGGCTTTGGCATTGGGTGTCAGGAGTGCTGCCAAACTGGTCCCCAACACACACATTCCACTAGACCCCAGCTTTGTCACTCGCCCCTTAACACAAAATACACTGACTCTCCAATCTCCCTCAGTGGGTAATTTTCTTATCTGAATAAAACCCTACTAAGACATGTTATAGGAGTTTTTGTCATTGACTGGGGCTGTAAGACCAAATGTCTGAATTCAGTATGACCTCCTCTTGTCACTGATCATCATTTTATGGAATTAAGGCTTCCTCTGGTCACCACCTCAATATGGACACCCATATAGGTGTAGTACACCTTATGTATTGCCTACCCATGTAAATGTTTCCTGAAACTTATTGTGACAGTCGGAAAATTTGTACTTAGTGGAGCAAAATAAAGATGCCCCAAATTGTATTGTTAGGTTACCAGATTTATATGTGTGTGCCTGGGGAGCTTGTAATACTGGTGCAGAGCAAGCCATCAATCTGACATTCAAATGACATAGAGTTCTGATAAAAAGAAAATAACAATTACTGAAAATGTCAACAGTTCTACTGAATTGTCATAGGAAGTCTACAGGCACCAACATACTGAATACATCATGCTCCAATTTGCATGTTTTTGTGAGATAGAAAATGATAATATAAAGACGATAAGTCTGAAAAAGGGGTTGGAAGTGAAAATGGTTTGATGCCATTGGTTTTTTTGTCCTGTAGGGTATAGAATAGGAACAAAACCTCCCGGCAGATGGCAGTGCGGTTGATGGCACATCAAACGCTGCCCCAGCGTTCCCCATCACCAATCCCATGGTGCTGTTCGCCGTAAGCAATTAAAGGTAGAGGTGGGTCTCAAAACATAGTTAACTGTACATGTGTGCCTTTGATGTGTTATCTTTGTGGTGGCTATGGGTGCCTCCACCCTTTAATAGCGGCTAATGCAGGAATGCATCATGCCCATGGGTCAGTATGATGCACTCCAGCACTTCACTGAAGCATCATGCCATCCAATCAGGAGTGTATCAACCCCGTAGGGTCGGCATGATGTAAGAATGTAGCCCTGGTGAGTCACTCGCTAGGGCTGCATTCATGAATCATGGCGGCCAATGGGCATGCTGCATGAATGCCTTAGCGGCCTTTAGAGGGTTAACCATGGCAGGTCATGGTAAGGGACGGGGACAGGGACGGTACCGGGCCGTGGTGCAGGGGACGCCGTCAATGTTCATGTCAGCTTTGTCCAAGAACCTAGTGTCTACGGCCTGGGACAGGATGGTGGGTGTCAACCAAGTTTCAAACACAAAGATGGCAATAAAGACAAAGTCAGTCCATGTAGACTGGTGTCTGTCCATCCCCCCATATGCTGCCTGTTAGCCAGAGGACACACTAATGTCCCTACTCTGGGCCTTTGTTGTATGGAGGTCTCCAGGTCAAACTTTTGTGGTGCACATGAAAGAACAGTTAATGTGGTTTGTTGGGTATTGTGTGTAGACCATAAGGTATACATTTGTGGTTGTTGGTCAGTTGTAGGAGTGTCTACTTCTTGGTAATTGTACTGAAATTGAAAGTTGGACCATTGGTGAGGTTTTTTTATAGGAGTGGAGGAGAAAGCAGTTAATGATGTGTGAACATTTATTTGGGCTCTGCTGCGCACTTTGTCCACCTTCAGCCTACTTTAGATAACAGCTAAGATAGCATGGTGTTGTTAGTCAGATGGTTTCTCTGCCTTCTCCCAACCCTGCCTTAATCATGATTATTCTGGATTACCAAATGTATGCCTTTATGCCCCCCATAAATAACTTCCACTGATTTTAAAGTGTTTTAACATATTTCGTTGGGTTCAATAATACAAATACAGTGATGTTATGTATCATACCTAACCATCCCTTGATCCATGGACATTTTATATTGCAGCTTATAATTACGCTTAATTCAAGCTAGCTTGTGTTTATTGAAATTGAAATAGATATCACTGGGTATGCATGTGAAGTGTATGCTTTGTTCTACGTGTAGCCCCCATACATGTCCATGCCTCCTTTTATTAGTGTGTCTGTTTGCTTCCTGACTCTACCTCTAGCATGACCATAGGGCCACATGCATGTCACGGGAACCGTTAATCACAATATCATGTCGGTGGTGAGGATCGTCATGACCTGGACACCACCAGCCGTGGTCACCACCAAGGTACAGGTGAGTGTTGGTCAGCTGGTACTGCTCACCACCCCTCACCTGTCCCTGCAACAACCCCTCCCCGCCAATCAACTGACCTCACCCTGCTTAAACGCTCCTCCTCTCCCATACCTTCACACAAGTGCAGGCCAAGGACCACTAGCATGCATGCATACAGTTTATAAAGTAACATCTCCCTCCTCAAATACAGAGCGTCCTGTAGACTTCCTAGCTATTATCATTTACAAAGTTCATTTAGTACTCATCTCCAAAATTGTACTCATTTATCTTCCAAGAACAGTGGTAGATATGTGCACCACGTTGAGTTTCAGAGTAACAATCAACAGCAAGCAGCAACAACATATGGATCTGTCCTACAATTTTTGATTCTCTCCTTTAAAAAGTGAAAAAATTTGAAAGAAAACAAATACCATGGCCACCCAAGAAGTGTGGTTTATGAAATATGAGTTGTTTTTGGCGTGCCTTCCTTGTCCTGTGGTCGTGTCTGTGGAGGTCAATAGGATGGTGCTTTGTAGCTGTAGGGGAGGAGAAGGAGTACTTTACTCCCAGTCTATAGAGAAGGCTGCTCTACTTGGCTGCCGCCTCCTGTGGGTCCCCCCATGAATGGAGCCTCTCCTGGGTGTGCACCTGCCAGGTGGGAGGGTTGGGGGGAAGGTAGAGTTGATTGCCAAACTATATGCCACCAATGACCTAATAAGGCCAGGTAAGAGGGTAAGACCTGCTGGCCCAGTGTCTGTGTCTGACCACTGCCTTAATTCTGGCTGGCCGCGAACTTTCTGGCAGGGCTTGGTGGAGGCCAGGGAGTGCTTCAGTGACCCTCTGTCTGGAAGAAGACCTTCACATTACCTTAGAGAGTCCATCTCTACCACAACATCTCAATAATTATCCTTTCAAAAATTAATGTAATTTTTTGATAATGCAGGAATCAACAAGTGTAATTGTTATCAGTATTTAACAACATCTACAGCTGCCAGATTGGCCTGACAGAGGACAACCAACCCAGACACTACTAGTACCCCGACAGGAGCCAACCTCTACGACCACTGCCAATTCTGGGTCCCCTGGCATCGGTCCCTCTTCTTTCCCGCCCCTTGGACACTGTCCACCCGACGGTGACCACAAGGAAATCATCCACTGCCAGCTCTACTTGCCCCAGATAATCTTGGCTTACTTTGCAGTTTCCTACGCGGCATTTAAGTGCTCCTTCCAAAAAGGCAATTGCTGAAGCCACATGGAAGCCACTAGGTTGAATAGTGAGAACCAACATATCAAATGTCAAGAAGCCACTTGCTAATCAAGAGTCCTGATTACCTTGATAAGGTTAGTCACATTCTTGGCAGAAGGTTTGGCTTCCTTTATCTTGCCCTCTCAGTGTGACCAAGCTCTGGCAAGGCACCCCCTTCATCAGCTTTAAATATGGCTTCTTTGGCAAAATAAAGCGAGGGAATGGTAAGGCCAACAAATGGTGACTCGTGGGTCAGCTCTCAGTTCGGCACATGCATTGAAAGGAATGCAAGAAATAGGGTCCGCATGAGTTTGAATATCGTATCGGACGGGTGTTTTTCTGCATTGATATCAGGGAAAATGTCAACAGCGCCATGCCCTCCTTACCTGGGAGTGATTTGAACAGGGTCTAAACATTGTACATATTACACAGACCATTGAATTGCTTTGTAATTAACTTGACATTTTGACAAGGGCATTGAAAACGGTGGTAGGAAATAAAGATTGCATTATTGTTAATATGCAAAATCTTACATAGGGAAATTCAACGCGATTTTAGCGGCAAACTGGTAGCAATGAAATATCCCAAAAGTCAATACTACTGGAGTCATTGGTATTAGTGCTTACATTGGGGGACGGGATTGTTTCCGGGTAATGCTTAAACAGCAGGAGGCTTGGGTCAACATTCCGAGACAGGTTTTACAGAATAGGCAGCACTTGGCATGAGTGGATTACCAGCCCTAGTCTGAGACAAGAGCTGGGTGGCCAGGCTACCTGCCCCAGACTGATTAATTCTCCTGGCCAAAGCCCCTTAATAAAGCCCGATCAAGCTGTGTCCAGTAGCTGCCTCATAACTCGGTATGGTCTGCACAAGGCTTTACTTTGTGTCTTCATTTTGCATGAATGCAGCTCTGGCGAGTAACTCATCAGGGCTTGACACACTCCCAGGGGGTCAGCATAATGCATCTATATTCTAGCAAGTAGACTCACCAGCACTGTATCGGTGCATCATAACTGTAAAGGTACATGACCCTGGAGCCAGCCTTTAAAGGTATAAAGGACCCCAGCCCCAACCACAAGGCAGCAAGGCGCCCGCCTGGAGGAGGCCTAATGTACTTAGCCTGCTCCACTGGGGGCCGACAGGTATGGACGTGCGGCCAGAGCATGATACAAACACCTATATGGCCCAGCAGGTAGAGTGTCTGCTACCAGCAATAAGTCTGTCCATGCCCTGTAATAATACTTAACCCCCACCTGGAGAGCCTTCTCCATGGTGTGCAATGGAGGATCCACATCTATATGGGTTCACCATGAGACAAGGGGACTGTATGCACAGTGGTACACCTGTATATAACTAGCTGTTGAGAGGTCTAGTGCATGTTATTCACAGGATGTATGTGTAATGTGCAGCAGTAATCAGAGGGTCAAATATAGAATTTGATGCTTCATTTCAAAATCATTGCGTGAATGAATAAAGTTCTTTCTCTCTCTCAAATAGATGTGAAAAATATTCTTAAGAAATAAAATTCTAACCATTATACTCAACATTGTCCTCAACTAACATCCTCTGTAGAACAAAGAGATATTATATGAGCCATATACAACAACATTCTAACCCTGTCCTCTTGTGGTCCTCTGCTACCATGTGTGCTTATCAATGCCTACTTGAACACCATCACTCATAGACCACCAGTCACACTTTGTGCCAACTCAGATAAATCATACAACCTCCATCTTTAAGGGCCGCTGATGCATTTATGCATCATGCCCATTGGATGTCGTGATGCGTGAGCGCAGCCCTGGTAAGTTAACCCACCAGGGCTGTATTCAAGCACCATGCTGACTCTACGGGATTGATACAGCCCAGAGGGTCGGCACGATGCTCTAATGAAGTGCTGGTGAGCAGTCTCACCAGTTCTTCATTGGTGCATCATGCTGACCAACGGGCATGATGCACTCCTGCACTAGCTGCCCTTAAAGGGACATGATTTAGAGCCCAGCCATCCACCCTAGAGGTGGTGAGGCCATAGAGTAACAATGTCCACGGCAGGACAGGCCTCAGGCAAGTACCTCGTGATAAAGGGGCTCTAGACATGTCACTGAGGAAGGTATGGGGCAGTGGACAACCGAGACCACTGATACAACACCCCAGACCATGGAATAAGGTCTTTGTGGATCTCAATGTCATAGTGATTAGTAGAACTGGGGTAATGTGACCCAAGTAAGACACAATTTAACATGACTTAACCATATGAATGTGTGGGGCTGTCGGTATGTTACCAGGCGACAACACCAAGTGGTGGATTTAGACTCTCAACTCTTTCAACTCTAGATAAAGATATCATCTGTCTGTTCTAGGACCAACTTTTACAAAGGAAATCCCTCCTTTTAAGTTTACTAAAGGCATGGACTGCATCCTACCTATTTCGAATCCTGGATCCCTCACTGACAGCTTTAGAATATTGCTCTAAGTGGCTTCAGAGCACCATCAGGGGTAAAGGTAAATTCAATTTCTCAGCGTCGACTTTGCCAACACATAATATCACCTTGTGGCACTATGTTTATTGCTGAGGACCATCAAGGTCCATGCAATTGGTGCCGCCAGCAGTCTGGACATTCCTAACTTATATGCTGGAAATAAACGTAGCACAACCACTTGTACTGGATGTGCAGTTATTCCTTCAAGGTTTGTCAGTAATTTCTAAAAGAGAAGATAATTGTGACAATGAGAGCAATTACACAACAACGTAATAGGGAACCATTGTTGAACAAGTTGTGTTTCCGACATGGTGATCTATGTGTTATATATGGTCCGTTTCTCGGTTTTATTTTATTTACTTTTTGCTGATTACTGATAGGGGGAATTTGTAGTTATGATTTAATTATCTTTCTTTTTTTATTTACGCTGTAAGTGATACTGTAGGAGGGTGCATATGCCACAATGGATGGGACATATTACATGCTTGTGGACATTCTCAAGTCAGACAGATTGGTAGGCTAGCTGGATGGATGGTTTGTCCGTGGCAAACTGCCCAGAGGACGACAGAAATAAAGAGAGGTTAACATTTCAACCAGGACCTGTGAACACCACGTTCTACTGGGGTATGCTCATGTGAAAGGCATGTAAATTCTGACAGTGGGGACAGGTTGGAAAGCCCACTACTCATATCTGGAGGAGGGGTCAATCCTAAAATTGTTGGCTATTGTGGAGTGGGCCACAAACTGGTGCTATAGGTAAGCCGGTGTCATTGGAATTTATTACAGGTGGAGATAAATATACCTGTGTCTAGTGGCATATTGCCGTGTAGCTGCTGAGAGGGTGCTTTACCACTCCACTAAGGGCAGGCCTGGGGACACTGGAGGAGAATGACAGTAGCTTATGTCACTAGACAGACACAGACAACACTGCCCTCCCCCTCCAGCAGATTTAACCCCTTAAGGGCCGTCATGATGCATGAATGAAGTGAGTGAGTCTACTCCCCAGCAGTGAAGCCCTGGTGAGTCTACTCCCCAGCAGTGAAGCCCTGGTGAGTCTACTCCCCAGCACTGCATTTATGCATCATGCCGACCTTATTGTCGTTATACCCTCCTGATGTGTCGTCATGATGCACCAATGCAGGGCTGGGGAGTAGACTCGCCAGCACTGCATTGGGGCATCATGACGACAAAGGACCATGAACCTGGATACATCATGTGGCCCTTGAAGGGTTTAGACTGAAAGAGGTGCCATAAATCACCACCGTCACCCCCTCTGGCGGACATGGCCCTGTTACCTGGGGAGAACTGTACTCACATGAACGCCACCACTCTTCCTGTCCTGGCAAAAATTCTGACACTGCCCCCCCCTTGTCCTGGCCCTAGTTCTCCTCTTCATACACAACACTAAGGTCCACCACAGAGAACAACACCAACCTGTTAAACCTGCCATTATAACACAAGGTACAATTCTAATCATACATTCAGATGAATTTACACTATAGATGGATAGTACATTTTAAGAGTTGGAAAATGGAGATCATTATTCAAATGAGACAATCCAATTTCATCAGGTGATCTCAATATTAAGAATCCTACAATAATTTAGGGGCAAAGGTCTGCCTACCAGAAAGCATTTATTTTATAGAATGCTTTTTGATGAAGGAGAGAGCAGTAGACATGGTCTATAGACTCAAAAGTCAGGTTCCATATCTAAAAGGTGAACATACTTTGGTACCACTATCAATCAGAAATGTTTTCTTGTAGACATCAAGGGATATGATGTATGTAAACAAGTTGCCATTGTAAGCACCATACTTGTACATCTATCCTCAGTTCTCTTGAAGCTGACCCCCCCCTCCCCCACCTCCCACCCCTGTCTCTCTAGTTACACTGGTGCTAATCAATTAAGACAAGTGCACAATTATCCCATCAGGAGGAGAGCGGGCAGGGGACGGACGGACGACACGGCCCGGGGCAGGACAGGGGACAGTCGGCGCCCGCCTGGGGTTAATCAGCAATGGCAGTCGATGTCGGCGGGCGCTGGAGGGCGCTACTAGCGGACAGGGTGGGTGGGGTGGGTGTCTATCTATTACATTACTGTCTGATGTGATTAGCACACCCAGCAGCCCCATCAGCACCGTTTGTTCCCCTCTTAACCTGGTTAGCGCAGTCTACCTGTTGATTGGGCGATTGGATTTCCCGCGGTCACCTTGTTAAGCGGATCGGCAGGATGGCGCTGGGGTGGGGTAGGTCTCCATGGCCGGGGAGTAGGAGTGGGGTGGTCTGGGGGCACCTGACCGGGCTGCCCTGGATCCCCGCCCATTCCTGATCCAAATTAAGGATTACAGATTCAGTGAGTTAAACCAATATCCTAATGGATCCTTGAATCGCTTAGAGGTCCTTAACATACATGTACGTACCTCCCAATTTGCATTCATGTGTTTTATATATATATATATATATATATATATATATATATATATATATATATATATATATATATATATATATATGCTGTCTTACGTGATTTGTAACAAAGATACAAATGCAACAGAGTTGACTCGTCAAATTTATATTGGTAAGATGATATGCAGGAATTCCTACAGGAGTACAAGCGATAATTGGCTTGTTCTAGGAGAAGCCACTGCGGAAGCCACTTGGGGCTTTCAAATTATCTCAATACGTTTGTACTGCTCTTGGAGGGCTAATATGGAATGGTAATACTAAACCTTATGGTCGAAATCATTGTAAAACTGAGATCAACACTTTGGATAGCCCATGGACCAAAAAGAGCCCACCCTCGAGTTTATGATATATTCATTTTGCTCTATAATTCTCAACTGTCATTCGGTTGAAGGAGTTGTGTCCCTAATTAAAATCAGCTGAACTGAGCTATACCAGATTCTCAAGTCTTCAGCAATCTCAGACAACTGACGTGGTGCTACAACTAGCAGGACAGACAAGGAAGGGAGGATTTTCTTAGGCCTGTATCAGTGTGAGCGTGTCAAGCATGGAATAGAGGCGGCTAGAGATGAGAAGGAGAGAAGACTTGTCAGTCTGCTATAGACCTGCCTTCTCTGCCTCAAACTGCCCCCTACTTCCTGCACCTTGACCTACCCAGTGGTGTGTGGCGAACCATGAAGGCGGCATTCTACATGACAAGCTCCCTCTGGCGCCAGGTTCCACTTGGTTTATGTGCTTATGTCTTACACAGTCATTAGTCCTGTCTGACTACTTCTACGAGAGAAGTTATAGGCATAAGAATATGGCCTGTCAATACACGGATGCCTATAGTTCCAATTACTATGTCCTGGAAAGATAATATCAATCTGCTTTCATTCGCCTATCTCCCTGCTACCCTGAAAAAAAAAATAACAAAGCTGGTTCTCCGTCAAATTTTGGACAAGGCGTTCACCTTTCTTTTTCATTCCTCATGACACAGTGCTCTGTGGCTTTATTGTAGAAATTACATTTCTTCACTGCATCAAATTCAGCAGTAAATTCTTGAGTGTATGTCAGGGATCCTATATGTAAAAGAAACAGAACTTGGGGACAACAAGACAAGATGGTGACAAAAACACAAAGAGTCTAGCACGGAGCAGAGGCCAAGCTGATTTCCATAGTCACTTCTGTTCGTGTCATCCAGGCACCTCATAATCACTGGACGAGGGGAGGCTGGGTTGGGGGGGGGGGGGTGTCATTGAGTCTATCAGCCATCTATAGGACACACTATATTAGCCACCCAGATGGCACCAACACACCAGTACTTTATCACAATGTACCCCGGGTATAAGCCGCACCCACGCATATGTCACACCCGGACTTGCTTGGCTTTCCTGAAGGATGCACTTAGGGACTAAAACTTTTGGCATTCATTAATTTTGTCAAAATGGAATTAAGGTAAACTCTCAAGTCGTAGTAGGCCCCTGAAGGTCTTTTAGGTCCGGCGTATACGCGGGGTTTTACGGTGTATATAGCAAAGCAGACACCTTTACCACCATCAGTTGGTGCGTTAAAATACACTGGAGAACCAAAGCCGCCCGCTCCCACCTCCAGGCTATAATGCCCCTATAGTCGCAGTGCACGAGGCGGGCGGGGTCCGCCTTGGAATCTTGAAATATTCATTTAATGGTCGGGGGGGGGGGGAGTATTTGTATATGATTCGGGCGCGCATTAGCCTATTACGCGGCTGGGTGCTGGCGTCGGCTGGTCGGGTGGGCCGTGGAGGGGGTCGGCGTGAACCTAGTGCAGAGTGACACACATTCCGCTCAGACCCTGGCCCAAACATGTCTAGATCCATGCACCATGTACCTCCTCCTCCAGGCGCACCACTGAGGTATACTACTACCAACTCACGGCATACTACTATTTAGCTATCCCTTCCAATAGGACCTTTCCATCAAACTCCCAGAGCATTCCTAAAATGTCATGAAAGACAATTCTTTTTCTTTCTTCTAAATACTTACTTTCTACATCCAAAAGCTTTTGGACTGCAGGTTACTAATAAAGATTAATGAGAAAGGTAATGGTGGGGAATGCATTGTAAGAGGGGTTCGTGTGGTAAAAGGACCGACAGAAATGGGGAGGGGGTAGCTTCACACCTATAGCCTATAGTATAGTCTATAGGTGGCACGACTGTCACCTTTAGGTCCCAGTACAACACCTATAGTAGTAGCAGGCTTGTTGAACTTTACCATTTCTATGTCCTTTTGTGCCTGACCCATGCAGTGTACATGCGTTTACGGTGTTGTCCCATCCCTGTGCAGCTGTCCTATGGTGCCGCCTCCCCAGGGGTTGACATGAAGATCACTTGTATATAATAGCTTATAGACATAGTGATAACCATCACTGATAGCCATGTATTGGGGGTACATGTCTCCATGTAATACGTATATATACAAAAAAAATGTACATTAAGCTGTGGGTAGGGTGCAGGGGTCATACAACTTAAGTCAAATCTAGGGATGAGGTCACTTAGCACAAGGACTCATTGCAGTACCTTTGAAATGGTCTAAACGCTGCTGCTTAAATATTTATGTTAGATTGATCATGAACCTCAGGTGATATTAGAAACCCTGCATGTTAAAGCTGGCTTTGTGTTTATGTCTGTGGTGTGTAAGTGTGTGTGGTTTGGGGGTTGGGGCCCTAGCTCCATGTCTACCGGGGATTACGACCATTAGCTGTGCCCTGATAACGGTGGATGATCATAATGATGATGTGTGTGCTAAGCAGGCCGTGAGACAGGGGGCCAGGTGCGGCGCCACACACCACACCTGGAACCACTACTACTATTACCGTAAATCCTCGCACATAAGCCGCATAGTATTTGACTTTTAAGCCTGTCCTGAACTCAGGATTCGGCTTATACACGGTGTTTTACATAGATATGATATAGTGAGGATGAGCAATCTTTTTTGGCCCCAAGTGCGGTTTAAATCATTCTTCATAATCCAGGATGCGGCTTATATCTGATGATTTACGGTACCCACTTAAACATGACAACCACTGCAAAGGCCTAAGAGAAAAAAAATGGATCACATCCATTCACCAATAAACCCATGGTATCTCCACCTTTCACATAACCTATAATCACCAATAAACCCCAGTATCTACACCTTTCACATAACATGTAATTCTCTATCAACAACAAGTAATTCTCTATCAACCTTCATCAATCAGTTACTGCCTTCCTGTTTATTATGCTCATTAATACCATAGACAGACTTCTTCATATCCAACACGTAGAAAAAGCTCCCTCCAAAAGTCCAAGGTAATTCATACACTTATTACTTAATTATCATCATACAGCGGTTCTTCACCTCATCATTCAACAGTTTATCTGTAGCCACCACATCAGAGACTAAAAGCAGGCTAGATCTCAGCACCACTGACTAACCTCTCTCACCTGGAACGACCCCAGGGCTATCTGTACATGAACACTGAGACACCGGACATGTGCTTTACACCTGTCTTGTGTCCCATCTGTTAGGGCTCTCTTTAACTGAGATAGGAATTGAACAATTACCTCACCAAATTGTGTAGTTTAATCCTGTTGATATATAGTGTCCCATTAAATTCATCTTCTTCCTGTTTTAGTATGAGGGCATTGGGGGAGGGGGGGGGGGCATTGTAGGTGATGATCATAGGCCTATATGTCCACTGGACGTTTTCATTATAGACACTGCAGTGATCGGTCACTAAGACTCCAATATCGATCTCACCCTTCGCGCTGCCATCCAGCGAAAGGCTGCCTGGAGTAGGTTAATTTTACGGCCGGCTGACGCACACACCCATA
This sequence comes from Acholoe squamosa, assembly GCA_949317995.1. Lineage (NCBI taxonomy): Eukaryota > Metazoa > Annelida > Polychaeta > Phyllodocida > Polynoidae > Acholoe > Acholoe squamosa. Next base: position 100,259,133 of record OX439036.1, on the reverse strand, counting down.
TACATATTGCAGGAGGCCGAGTTGCACCGGATGACTTGTCACCATTTGACTGTGTCCCGGCCCAGGATACAAGGCCTCTCTCATTAAAATAATTATGTTTCCATTGGTTATGGCCGATGATAGGGGCCAATCTAATTGCTCAAATCACATGCCCGTACATGTTTAATGGAGACTGAGAGGCCCTGATGGTTAATGGCAGTGAATATATGGGTACTGGAGACAGTGACACCCTGAGTGTGGTGGATGTATTGATGGTGGGGAGGAAATTATATGTTGGTGCTATCTGTGGTGGTCTATACAACTCGTGTGGTTTACCAACTTTGGTTTGTTGTCAATAACCTATGATGGATATGGCAACTACTTACCCTATGGCCATTCTCATATTCCTAACAGACTATCTTCTATGTATAGATACGTGCTATTTATATTTTTTCAACAATAAACTACAAAAGAGGCTTTCCCTTCACTAGAGATCGCTCATTTTGCAAGAGTTTCACGATTTCCTCACATAATCTCTAAGATATACAGATATAAAATCCTTTTTATCTATATAATAGTCATGTTGGGGATCCTGTGTTGCCATGATATGGCTACTGTTGGATACCACACTTTAATATTGAGCCCCTGTGGATACACATCTCACCCACACACCATGAAATATAGGAGGCAGTTCAGGTAGCACCTCCTAGGGCCTAGTCTGGACCTGAGAGTGGGCATTCTGGAGGAGGAGGAGGCACTCCAGTGGCTGTCAAGTACTGTTGCAGGATCCAACTAGCCAGCAATAGCACTCTCCCCTAACTTCAGCCACCACCCCTCTCCACTCTCCTCCATGTAGGCCCCTTCTGGTCCACTTTAACCCTAGTGTATTAATGCCCATTGGCCGTCATGATGCATGAATGCAGCCCTGGCGAGTAACTTTCCAGGGCTGCATCCATGCATCATGCTGACCCTACAGGGTCGATGCACTGCCAAGGGTCGGCATGATGCTCTAATGAAGTACTTGCAAACAGTCGCACCAGCACTTCATTGGTGCATCATGCCGGCCAATGGGCATGATGCACTCGTACATTAGCGCCCCCTAGATGGCTAAGCATCGCACCACCGCCTCCTATTTATTCTCTAAATATTGATGCACTGCCCCTGCTGGTCTCCTCCTGGCCCACCGACTGACCTATGCGCCTCACTTAATACCTGAATACTCGAGTACTTAACACCTGAATATAAATATATCCACATCCTCATAACCGTCTGGCTATGGGACTACAGGTGGTACCCCCTTGTAACTATGGGTGAACCCTTATACCCTACAACCAGACCCCCAGGCTAAAACCCTCCTCCATCCCAAGTATGGCACGTATGGCTCAACATAAACAAGGGGAAATTACACAGAACTAACGATTCTACTGCCCCAGCAGGTCAGGGTTCAAGTGTACAGATAAATATATACACACTGGCAGCAATGCCTCCGCAGGAGCCTGCTAAAAGATTCAGGGGAGGGTCACAGAGGGTGAAGAGGGTGATGGGTGCAACTTTGAAATGGCAATGTGATTGAGTAACCAAATCACCCTTATGTCAGTTTGCAAGGGGCGAATGAAAACTTAATAACCCATCTTCTACAAACAATTACGCTGGTTATTATTTATTCAAAAAGGGTGGCGTCCATGGTTAATTAGTGTCGGGATATCAGCATCTAATGCGCAGATTGTGTGAGAGGAGGAGGCTGGTGATGAGGCGAGTGGTGACTCATGTCTTCTACCAGGATGCATCTTAATCTACTGCCCAAAGTTTTACCTTTGTTCTCCTAACCCCCCTCCCCCCACCACATATAGAGTCGAGTTTGATAACTTGTTATTGGCATAAACATCATACAGGTATGACATTTTAGGTAGGCCATCTGACAACAGTCCAAGATGTAGACACTGCAAGTTCCATTCGTCCAAAATCCTCTCATGATTATAATTTGTAAAGGATTTTTTGTCCCATTTTCATAATTGCCTTCAAATATTCAAATATCACTCAAAATTGCCCCGTCATCACTGTTTAGCAGTATGTCATCGACTAGAGTTCCTTCTACCATATATCTAGCCACATATACAGGTGCGCCATACATGGAAGTGAATACCCAAAACTTCCTATTCCCAACCTTTCCTTCTATTGCTTTGTCCTGATTAGTTTCTTTCAGCAGAAGTTGGTTGACACTTGGTACAAAAGGACGCCAAGCTACCTCTCTCTCTGTCCTCATAGCCGAGCAAGCATGCATGCTACATCACATGGGGTGGGGGTGGGGTTAGGGGGGTGAGGGTTTGGGGGATTGCAGAGATTGTTGCAAGTGAAGCGTAGAGGGCGAGAGAGATTGGGAGGGGCGCGGGGCCGCTAATCATTTATTTCTACTTTATTCATTTTAACATTTGCTAAAAAAGACTCTTCTTAAATAGTGGATGTAACGATTCTTTCCACCGGTGTGTCCCTCGAGCTATCTGTGCTGTAGGCCCCTAAGCGCCTTTTCCGCCCTGGCCTTTGTTGAAGTGTGTTAGACAATATAGTATGCCCATCCCTATACTTTAGCCCTACTCACCCTTATCCATACCCATCGGGTGCCCGGCTGCCTACCACCGCCTTTCTTGTCCTCGTCCCCCGCCGGCCGCCTGACTAATTGTTATTGTAATCTCGTCCATTAACTTGCATTCTCCGGCTGGAGGAGCAATTGAATCAGTGCCAAGCCCCGGAGGAGCCGCGCGCGGCGCGACGCGAGGTGCGACGCGTGCAGGGCGTGTCCGGTCAAGGTGGGGAGGGTGAATTAGAGGATGGGGAAGGGTAATGAACGATGTGCACACGTGTGACAAACCTACGTCATACAGACGGCATCGGTTATGACGTGACACGTCACGATATAATTAAACCACAGAAAGAGATGTCATCTGGTAGGATCACAGTGCAAGTATTGTAGGCATGCCTGTTTTGTCACACAAGCTCTTCAGCCTTTGGAAGCTATTCACCGTGCGTTCATACAATTCCAAAGTACAGATGCCCATCTCCCATCTATCAGTCTATAGGGCTTAGTAGGGAGGCATAGTGGGTCGACCATTGCTTGAGCTGGGACCTAGTGAGATAAGCACTGATAAGAACCACCATGATGGGTACCAGGTGTTACATAATGTACCCAAAAAAGTCTGCAGTGAATACAGGGAATTATCTGATTGGTTAATAATACATCCCGGGTAAACCCTATAGAACGATATAGTCTTTACTATAGACCCTCCTTCCTTGTGTTCTAGTCGCTTTTGCATGAAATAGGCTACAAATGTCCATATACCGAGGTAGCGTACTGTCCAATGGGCGCCGCCATTGCTGGAGCTGATTAACAGCTGTTAAAACTGATAACAGTTATCAGACGGGTACCACCTGCCCCCCCCCCCCGAGAGGACGGCGGTGAAGACTTGGTGTCATTTCATTGGCTGATAATTAAACCAGCTATTTCGGTATACTACTCGAAATTATTAGTTTTATTCACAATTATACTCGTTGTTATCATGCTAATGTATACATCTTACACTGTTTTTCCGTTCACCTTCCTTTCCCCATTTCTCTACTTCAATCCTATTTTTTTTTTTTTGTAATAAGTGCGTTTATTTCTCGCTCTCAGGCGGTCTGATTAAAACTGAGCAGTCTGCAGTGAAGCGAGCACCTGGAAATTTGCTCAGGGCCTTTTGCACTCCTACCTCTGGCCAATCTTTATCCCTCCCACCCATTCATGGCTGGCTGATCGTCATACACTAAGTGATGTGTACGAGTGGCTGACTCCTAATCCACTAACAGTTTGATAACAGTCTCAACATGCCACAAACATCAATCATCAGGTTAGCGTGTCCTTATAGTCTGAATCACATCAGCCTTTCCCTTCTTTGTAGTCTGATGGTTATCTGCATATATACCTCAGGTCTACTTTAATTAGGTGAAGATCCCAACCCTGGCCAAGAACCTGTTTTAATCATCAACTAAATATAGTGCTAGAGGTGCTTAGGGTTACACTGAATCTAACACCATTTTGGTAATAGCTACTGATTGCTGGCTAGAGAGGCTGCCAACTTAAGGCCACCACTACTACAGGGCCCTGCTCAAACTCTACACAACACTGCCAGTGACGGTCACATACTATAGACCCAAACTCCAAATGGGCATATACTACAATGTACATGTGTTTGCATTGTACCTATAGTTAGTTTTGTGCTTCTCATGCTGTGAGCAGCTCATAGGATACATTGTTATATCGTAAAACCATGTGTATAAGCGGCACCCATATATAAGCCACACCCTGATTTGGTTCCTTCGCTACAAGCCACAATTGAGAATCTGAAATGGTTGCCATCCTTACAATAGTCTATAAAAGCAAATCCCCTAGTTTAAGCCGCACCTTAAGTTAGGTTCATACTGACTCCACAAGCTGCAATATGCCTCTCAAATGATCTATAAGCTGTTATTTATACACAGGGGTTTACGGTAGTATATTTAGTTATCAACAGCTGTAAGTCATACAAAGTGGCTTCTGCAGTGGCTTCAGCAATGGCTTCGTCTATAAGGTTATAACTACGCATAGCACTACGGCATTCACGAACGACCAAGGTAGTTCCAGATAGATTGCAATGTAGCAAGGAGAGTATGGTTAAACCTATGATCTATATTAGGAGTAGTACAGAAAGCTAGATTTATGTATTTGAAGGAAGATACAGAGCATGAGGCTGAGTGTATGACAATAGCAGTTCTACTACACGACTGATACACCTTCTCACTACTAAGAACACACATATAATATACATATACTAGTGAAAAACAGTCTGGTTCTTCAAGGTGGAAGTCAGAAATTGTTCCCAAGTACAGCAGCCCAATTCCCTTTAAGCTGGCGGCCCGGGGGCGGGCTCTGCCAGTCAAGTAGCAGCGGCCATTGAGGACTTTGGGGTGAGATTTGGTGGGGTGTTTTCTCACATAACAAGCCAGAGGAGAGAGCCGGCGGCCGGCAGCAAAATGTCTGCAAGACAAAGGTCCGCATCCACCTCTAAGGCGAAAATACCATTATTAGTCGGTATCGGTTTCTGTATGCATTTTCTATAACACAGTGCCGTCTTAGCTAATCTAAGGTTTCTAGACTTGTTTTCATCTTTTTGTATCTTTTTCCTTTGATATATGTTCGAAATATTTTGATATGGGGGTAATTGTTTGAGTCTTTCTGATCAATTCACATTTATGACATTTCCCATCACGATGAACACAGACAGCTCACAAACATTCTAGACAAATCATAGATTTGAAGAAGGTAGTAAAATTGAGCCATAGTATTCTGAATAAGATGGTAGAACACCCAAGGATTTTACCCTTGTAGGATTGCTATAGTAGACAGGTTTGGTGGTGGGAAGGAGACCAGACTGGTTTCACCAATACTTCTGACACCCATGAAGAGTTGTTGGCAAGCAGCACAGAGCAGAGTAAGACAGCCGTGGAGTAAGGAGAGCCTTAACCCTTTAAGGACCACAAACTACACTAATGCATTATATCCATTTTGTCGTCATGATGCACCAATGCAGCACTGATGAGTCTACTCTCAAGTTCTGCATATGAGCATCATGCTGACCACCAAAACCCATAATGCATTAATGCCCTTAGTGGCATCTGAAGGTCTAAATGAGTCTATTCTATACCTACCTTTAGTGTCCACCTCAGGTTCCACCACTGTACTTATGTAATTTGTACCCGAACCGGGAACTGCAAGACAAAACAAACCGAATCGTCCTCTACAATGTGCTCGGTAGCAAGGAGGAGCTTTCTATTCATGCTATACTGACAACAGTAACTATACAAAACACGTACTATATGTATTTTTGTCTCTTTCTGTCTATACACAGTCCACTTACAACAGAATAGCGTGTGGGTGATGCCAAAAGTTGTATTCCTCATTTTCTTTAGTGCCTCTAATTGATGATTAAATGTGGACTTACAAGACGACTTTTAAAACAAATCTCCAATGTAATTATCCTATAGGTCATAGCAAGTAAACACAGTCGTGGACTAGATACGAGTGTAAATGCTTCTTTGAACCACCTATAATCATGTCTGTTTAGACTTTTTAAACACTGGAATATATGTCATCATTTAAACTACTGGCACTTAAGTTAACTACTCTAAATCAGAGTACAACTATCTAGGCCTTATCAAAACAACTGCTACTCAATAGGAAGGTATAAAATACAATTTTTCTCTTTCCAAGTTCAACCATATCTGCTATATCATTGCATGGAAGGGTCCTGCTGAAATATCCAATAGAAAGTAAAGGGAGTCGGAGCAGTTGAGCAGGAGGTTCAAATATACACTTCAGATTTAGAAAGCTCTCCCATTTAGCTTCCATTTTGGATGGTGTTACCATTCCGTAGCCCCTAACAACTCCCTCCTGACGGACCTTGGAGTGGGGACAGCAATGCTGACCACCTGGGCTCCTCCAGGAGGTGGAAGAAGATGCCACAGGTCCTCCTCCTTCCCTTCCCACCCATCCAACCACCTTCTACCGGTGTGTGGTTGTGGTTTGTTTGCTCCATGGAACATTTACCTGAACGTTGACAGGTGTGGCCGGTCCAAATTACACCCTACATATACTCGCCCCCCTAATTTCCTCCAGTCCTCTTCACTCTAGCTCCCATGTATGACTTTATGCATATACACTGCCTCACATATGGAGGGGAAAAATATGAAGCATAAGCATATTGGGGCTCAACATACATACCCTACGCTATTTAAGCACCCTAAAAGTGAGTTGTAGGGGCTATCTACTAACACTTATGAAATCAATTTGAGAGTGCTTCAATCCAATAGCTGAATGTGTAGAACACTGAACCGACCCGCAAAACAACACTCTTTTTTCAGGGGAAATATGTTTCGCCTTTGTTTTACATTTTAATTCTCTTTTATAGTTAACATAGCGTCAAAATACCGACTCTTTAATTCTGTGACCTTCCCTGAGGGCAGGCTGTCAGGGAAGAGAGTTGAGGAGGAAATGGCTGCACACCACTCCTATCTTTAATGTGTTCATGTAGTAACTTCTGGTAGAGGGAAGGGGGGGGGGGTGAAGAAACATGTCTCTGAAAGTAGAAGGTAGTCTGTAATTTATGTAATGGGTCATGATACGGTATGGTGAGCCCGGCCATGTAGAGTTAATCCTTTAAAGGCCGCCAGTGCATCATGTCCATGGGCCTGCATGATACATGAATACAGCTCTGCATTAATGCATCGTGCCCACCCTACAGGGTTGATACAATCCAGGAGGCTCAGCATGATACCCCAATGAAGTGCTGGTGAGCAGACTGGCCAGCACTTCATTGGTGCATCATGACGACCAATGGGCGTGATGCACTCCTGCATTAGTGCCCCTTTAAGGGTTATTAAGCTGGAACAGGTGCTGGTGCTGGTGGCGGCAGTGGTAGATACTTATCAACCCTCTCAAAGTTCCCGTTAGACCAATATTCATGGCTCACTTGGCAGCAATATCGCATTTTCCATAGGCTCCAATGGAACCTACAGTTTTTCAGTGGAGAAACTGTGTGTCTTTTCAGCATCAAGGTCTGTCATTTGCCTAGATTATGGCAACTGTAAGAAGTTTCTACGTGGTGAAATATCTGATATCATCAAGTGGCATGTCCCAGCTGGTGTGCAGTATTAGGGTATTGGGTGTGGTGGGAGGTGTGGGTCTGACAAACCACAACTACCAGGACTTTCTTTCCCCTGACTGATATCATAAAACCAGAAATTATTCAAATGTGGCTGACAAAATGACTTTCCTTGAAAACAATTCAATTTTAGTTTTCGAGCACTTGAATTTATAATTACCCATTCCAAGATTTCCTCATTTTCTTGAAATATGACGTTTGGCTGCATGAAATTATTGACACAAATACTAATATTTATGGCTTGCCAATGTATCCACTGTTGGCATATAGAAGCCACTGGAATGGCTTCAGGGTGTCTATTTAAGTACTGGGAGTGCACTTGGTATATTTGTAGATTAGATATAAATGCTTGAGTTGCATATGGCCTTCCTACTCAACAGTAAATATGCTATACGTGTACTATGAGTACATGTACTGAATTCATATGATGTGTGAGCACATCTAGGGCTGTATAGATGTATATATAATGTATATAGATGTGTATGTGTCTGGGTGGGTGGGTGGGTGGGTGAGTGGGTGGGTGAGTGGTATATAAAGGCCATGGGCACCCAAGGCCCCCAGGCTACACCCCGTGACACTGGTCCATCTCATTGGGAGGCTATTTTCCGCTGGCTGGGGCCGAATATTGCCCGGCCGGCCGTGGAAGTCCCTTTCCACCATACTAGTTCTGCCAAATCTAGCATGGCTAGGACGAGCCTGGGACAGTCTTGTATTCTACTAAGTGTAATACAGTATATCGGTGTGTGTACTCCACTGGGTGGCACCACCATAGCACGACGACCTCCTCAGGTCGTAGAGAAGGCCTCTGGCACGACATCTTCCATTTAGTACAAGGCCAATGTAAAATTTACCGTTATCACTACCAGTTTGTGAGACACAAGAGTTGCTACACTCTAAGAAATGATTGTTTGAATCTACTATGTATTCCCATAATTCAGTGAAGCAATTTCCACAATGAAGCCCAAGAAAATATACGGTGAAGCACTGCCATACAATGAATCTCCGTGAAAATAACGGTGAAAGCTTTGTCCCAAAGTTGACTGAGGACCATTTTTATTTTGACTGCATTTTTCTAATAGTGTAGAACATACATACAACTCTATATATTTTCACTAAATCATGTCTTTTATGTACAGCACTCATTTACAAGTCAGATGTCTATTTTATTACATGTATGGCAGTCTTTAGAAGTAGCATGTTTGTAAGTAAGACTACTAGGTTAATTTCTTGATTCCCCCATGTCGTGTTAAAGGTTGACATGATGTGGAGGGGGTACTTTTAATATACATACAGCTACCATGACACCAAGACCTTTCTCCAAGACATCCCAGGACTGCACTCAGTCACTGTTCTGTCCTGATTAGCACGCTGACACCAATTACCTGTATGAAGACGTATAACTACACCCCTCCTTCACACACCTGTATTCTAGTATCTATGCCATGTGTATGCATTGCAGAAGCTCCACACACAAGCCTTATCTTTGCTATTATTTGCTGGCCAAAGTCCAGAATGTTATACATGAATAATCATTTCAGGATTACAAACATGAAGATACATTTTATCCAAGGCGTGATATTACTCAAATTATATTAAATCTATAATCAAATATTACCTTTTTTTTTGGTTATTGTAGATATAACCACTATCATTTTGTTGTCACTCATGTCCTCAATTTACAGTGCAGAAAGCTTATTATTTCATACCACTGATTTACTCAGATTTGGCTAAATTGAATCTATTATAAACTGGTTAATACAATATTACCTTTACCTCTATTTCCCCCCCCCCCATTCTGACCGCTATCTGATTTGATTAGTTGGGCTACAATATATATGTACGCTATATACATGTCCATAGGTATTAAGTATCCCCTACCCTTCCCCAGGATACAGTTAGCTTACTTTATTACATACCTGTATGGGACCTTGCCCTCACCTGTCTCTAGCCATGATTGAGGGTGATAAGGAGGGCCCAGGTGGGCACGTTCTACCTGTCAGCTAAATCTGTAATTCTGGTGTTGGGAGGTGAGTGTCGACAAGGTGGGTGACCATGTCCCTTTAAGGCCCTTTAACCCTATAGGGGCCCACAGGGCATTGTTGCCCATTGGTCTTCATAATACATGAATGCAGCCCTGGCGAGTGACTCGCCAGGGCTGCATTCAAGCATCATGCCTGAGTGAGTGAGTAATAGTTGTTTAACGCCATTTCGACAGCTAAGGTCATATTCATGGCGAGAACTATAATACACTATTTCACAGAGAAATATGTCAGTGCCCGCGCATATGTGCACCACACACATCCTGAGAGGATAGGAAAGAGGAGTAATAGACCCTTTTAAGTGGGCTGGGAGGCCCGAGCATCATGCCTACCCTACGGGGTTGATACACTCCTAGAGGGTCGGTATGGGGATGCCCCTATGAGCAATGGGAAAGATGTACTCCTGCATTAGCGCCCTTAAAGGTTTCAGGTCGTATAAGCGTGGCTTGTGGCAGAGACAGAGGGGGTATTGTCAGGGAGGGCCCACAGTGCCGTGACGCCCCCTCCCCCTCATCCCTCACCCTATAAGGGGGAACACTTACCCGCCCTATTACACCCATCCCCTTCTCACCCACACACCTCACAACACTTGACTTCATGACTCTTTCGCGTGATCTTTCATACACGATTTAATCGCGAGTCACCTACGACAACAGCAAATCACCAATAATGTAATGCCCCCAGGGAGACTGACAGAAGCCCTATGTATAGTCTACACCCCCTCTACACATACACACCCCTACTGTTACCATCCACCCCCTGTACTACTCACTCACTGATTCATCGCTCACGCGGCCAACACACGCCCCATTTTCCGCTTAGATAGCATCCCAATGGAATATAGGAATAACTGTTAATGTATAAGAAATGTATGCAGAAAAAAACTCAGTAAATGATACAACCTGTGAAAACAGCCTCTCGTCATACTAGTAAGTGGGGGTTAGGGGAGCTATGGGGAGGGAGAGGGCATACAGTCCAGGGAGGCTCGATGTAAAAGAGACCCAGGAAGGCCTAAGACTAGGGTGTGGGTCCACATTGAGGAGCCCTGGAGAATCTATAGTGAGGAGGATGTATGTTCTCCCTGTTCAGAAGCCCCGGAAGAGGTATAAGAAGGCCTGTTGAATAAATGAAAAGCCCCTGAGAAGCTACTATAATAAGACATGAGTGTATGTGTATTTTCCATGTTTCAGAAGCTCTGGAGAGGTTATGGTGAGAGTAGATGTGTATTCACAATGTTTCAGAAGCCCTGGAGGACCTATAGGTGAGTGGATGTGTATTTTCCATGTTTCAGAAGCTCTGGATAACCTATGGATACACATGGCCCCATGTAGAGGACCCTGGAGAAGCTCACAGTGGTACAGGTGGGGTATGGAAACAGTGTAATGACTGTGGCGCCCCTGGCGGTGATACCTGTAACATCCCCACTACCTACACAGCTGTACTAACGTTACACCTGTTGCAAACCACGCACCCTCCCCAAAAAGGATTTGCCTTTCCCTGGAAAGGAGGTAGTTTTTACATATTTTCAGATGTTTTTGCACGCCAATGCCGACTGAGATATTTATTTATTTTGCTCTATGAGTGAAGGTGCTAAACATGCGCCCCGGCTGCTGGGGTAAGAGGCCGGGCCATATCGGAGTAGTGGCGTGCCCTATCTCAGTATCAGTATTATTGGTAGGGGAGGGGGGGGGAGATCACTGTCGGTATGCCAATAATTGGTGCCTCCGAGCGGTACCACGTGTACCCCCCCCCTCTCACCCCCACCCCACCCATAGTCAACACACACTTGATGAAATATAGCTATGGTCGCCAGGGTCCCTCCAGGGCTTACAATCTAACCCCTTGCATACGATGGGTAATGTCCCTAATCATAATGCACAATGTATATACATATACATATCCCGTTTTTTTTTTCTGAACAATTGTATTCACATGACTTAGATAGAAATGTGATCTATGTCTACGTTCAAAAGGCAGTTTTAAAATCATAAGTATTTTATGCAATGACCAGGCAAACACGTATTCCTTTGTAGGCAACGCATAAGTCCTTCCCCATAGTCTTGTGGATAGAAATCTTGGTCTCTTTTTCTTTGAAGTATTATATGTGAGCTGGACAGAATACATTTGTATCAATTTCAGTGTCAAGGTCCAACAGGTTTGTGTAATCTTGGTGTTTATATCAACAGTGTGCATGTACCTGTGCATCTAAATAGCTCTTTTCCAATGAGATAAGATCAGGTGAAATTGTCTTGTACTTTATAAGTTGGAGAGAGCATTGTTTCTTCTTTGGTCTTAAACCAGAAACCTGCTCCAGGGCTAAGTGTTATCTGAAAGCAGCAGGAAGAAATTCCTTTGTTTCCCGAACTCAGGCCTAGAGACAGACACGTCTTAGCCTAGAGCCCACAAAACTACCCTAGGACTTTCGAAGGGTGTGTGTCTGTTTTGGAATACACAATACAGTTGTGGCATGGACCATAGCTTAAGGGCTGACCCAGCAAGACAAAAGAGACACCTCACTTCCTCGCCCACCTCCTAGCTGTCCACCGACCCACAACCCGGTGGCATGGATACATATTCAGCACGTCTTACCCATCGTTCTCACACACTCAGATAACAATGAGGTTTTGTTTTACTTGAGGGACTGCCATTTGATATACACATTATGACAATATGGCATGGCATAAGTCAATGTTTTAGATGTGAAAAAATATAGAGATGCGCTCTCAGAAAATACTGTTGAATATAAGAGGCATCCATGTAAACTGTACAATGAATCAACATACTTGTCATGCAGTGGAGCCCCGTCATTTCTACTATCAACCTCCAGAAAAAAAGAACAGTACAGGACGTATCATTAGAAATTTCTGTGAAAATAATGGTGAAAGCTTTGTCCAAAAGGTGCCTGGGAACCTCTATTATTTTGCAGCATAATTTTACAGTGGGGGATGATCGTCCTTCTACCACTTTTTTTCCTTTTTCGTTTTGCACATCTTCCCCTGTGGTGATTATGGATGGTGGTGGTCAGTCTGAGGTGGCCAGCATCTTTGGGTGAGAGATGGAAGCTGTCCCCGGCCTGTGACCCGCTAAGGTAAGACATAGCCTGAGGGGGGTCGGGGATCCAACATACCTGGACAACTAGTCATACCACCACAACCAAACTACCTGTGCTACACCCAGAGTCCTGCTACCACCTCCAGCACCGTGCCACTCACCCACTCCTGCTACTCTACCAGACTATGTCAGATCCTACTGTAAAGGACGAATATTCAGATACTGATACTTTGATGTGGAGACGTCCTTCTGACCTTCTCTCATATCACTAAGATAATACTGGGACCCTTTCTCCCTTTTCTTGTAGATGTATATCTTATATCCTTTCTCTTCTTTTTCTTTCTTTTATTTTATTTGCTTGTGGCTATGCCTTATCCAGTATCAGTGCTATTCATTGTATAGTAATTGCTGGTACAATGTTATGTGTGTTGCATTGCATTTTTGCCCATACACAAAAATATATGAAAACTGGGTGTGTATTATTGTCTTTTTTTTATGATATAAAATGTAAATACCTCTCATAGAAAGCGGAAGCATGGGTGCCAAGTTGGTAGAGAAAGGAAAGCTGACTGACCCCACTGCGGATGTATGAGGTAAGAATTGGGCAGGAATTATAAGTAAAGTTTGTCATTTCCCTGTGCAGCCGAGCATGTCGATGCTGCCTAATGATGTTTTGGTAAGGAAGGGTTAGAGAACTTGTCAGGTTCCCACGGTCATTTAGTGTGGAAGAGGTATGTCTTGTCATTCACATTTTAACCCTACAAAGTACGATGATGTGCTCAATGTTCGGCATGGTGTATGAATGTAGTTCTGGCGAGTTATTCGCTAGGGCTGCATGGGCTGCATTCATGCATCATGCCGATCTTAGAGATTTGATACTCTCCCGGAGGCGAGCAGACTGACCAGCAGTCCATATGTGCACCATGATGAACAATGAGAATGATGCACTCCTGTATCAGAGACCCTTACAAGGCTAAAAGAGGATGACACATGATACCCTCCTACCCTACCACAAGATACCATACCTCTACACGCCCTCCTCCATCCCTCCCACCCTGCTTTTACCATTCTGACCACAAGTAACATGGCATGATACGCACACATTTTACCTCTGTATTCTTATTTAGTATCCCATACCCATGTGGTCTCCAATGCAGGGCCTAAACACTCCCGAGTTTCCAGGGAACATGTGTCATAATTCCTGTTAAGGTAGAATGTAGTGGGGTTAAGTGCATCCAAAATCAGCCCTGAAATAGCTGCTAGGCATTTTTATCATTTCATTTTCCATGTGGTGCCATTAACCTATGATACATGGTTACATGAAGACTTTTATTGCAAGGGTAACCCTGAATTAGTCATACATCCGAGTTGTTAAGACTCAAGTTAATTGTGGGAAAGAAATCGGGTGCCATCTTTCGACAAACTGTGACCACATAATTATGACTTTGATTTATTAATTTTCTCAACACTGGGTAACAAGTGAAAGGCCTTGAGGTACAACATAATTAGCCCTATTTGTTAGGGGTGTTAAATAACCATGACATCATAAATGAGTAAAAAATGCCCCTGTGAGGTGCAGATGTATCAATGCAGAAGGTGATGTCCATTTTAAATTTGAAAAAAAATAGTACCATTGACCAAGTACCTTTTCATCGACCAGAAGGTCTTGATAGATTCTTTAAAAAGAGTTTAAAAAACTTCTGTGCACAAAATACAATATGAGTTATGAGAAATTCTTTCCATTATCATATTAGTGAATTGCTAAAGCTTGAATACTAAAGGTACATGAAATCATTATCAAGATTATTACATCCTATCTGGTGCAATTGTCTGTGATCCCTACCAATTTTGGCATTGCCAGGAAAGGAAATGGATAACTATATCCTAGCTAGTAGTTGGTTAATTCAGGTTTCACTTGCCAAAAGACAACATAACTTTCAATTATAAGCATCATTTCTCATGGCGAAGTTTGAAATTCAATACAATTTCCCCAGTCTAATTTGAGCAGAAGATTTATTTACGCTTATTACATGAACATGTGTCACTTGTTGGGGGGGTGAATCTTAGCGAAGCCTTCTCATCCCCTGAGCAGTGCACAGCAGTCTCTGGGGTGTCTGTTAAACTGATAAGACTGTACAATGAACCAATATTGCTGGGCGATTTCTGAGCTCATCTCTTGCACCGAATGAATTCGTATACACACAAAACCTTTACGCACATGTCTGACTAAAATTGAAGTTCATTATTTCAATATGGCAATTTTTGATCAAAACAGAAATAAGTAACTCACCATAACTGTGGATGAAGTTGGCCAGGTAGAGGTCGAGCTCGCGCACACTGACACTTATATGATGAGGGTTGACACACAGGTTGGGGTGCAGACAGTCTACAGCCTTCTCCAGCCTCTCACCATCAGTACTCTCCAGGGGGATAGCCTTGAAGAGGATCACCATCACCAGATCTAAGCGCCACACCTTGTCGGCCTGACGGAGGCAGTCTATCCGGCGCATTTTGCCCTTTTGGTCGGGATTTGAGAGCACGCAGACCGGCGGCCGCTTGCCCGTGATGGAGAGCACAAAGTCCTCCCGACACTCCTGGGTGATGTCTTTACGCAGTTTAGCCAGCAACCGCGAGGCCCATTTCTGTTTGATTTCTGGCTTCTCATTCTGTTTGGTAAGTAGTGGTGGTGATGGTGGTGATTGTAGTAGTCGCAGAGATGAGGGCACAAGGGAAGAGAAAAAAATATATAAGTTGTAATATGCTGTATAAATCAATGTCACATATATACAGAGATAACTGGCTATGTGAAGTCATATTTGCAGAAAACAGAGATAGTTGTTGTTTTTTGTGGGGAAGTTGATAAATGCACTAAATTGAGACGTGTATTAATTACAATGAAGCTGCCACAGGAACATTAGACTTGTATACTATGGCACTGTATATGGTATATTATTTTTCATTCATGCATTCTATTTTAGTATCTTTTCACAGCTGATTTGAGTAAAAACATTACCATATAATGGAAATTGATATGGTTTCATCATAATTCAATAAAACATATAATTATTTCCTCTGCACAATCTCTTGCTGGCAATGATTTAGCTGTATATGTCATCAACTGCTAAACTCCACTCGGGAATACTGTAACAGTATCAGCCCCATGCAGATCCCAAGGAGTTCCCAGAAAAAGATCGTCTTTGACCTTTCCATGCACTATACCAAGGACCAAGCCCCATAATACAGGTACACACACGTCAACACTGTAGTCTGACATAATGTCATTAAGAGATTTCTGAACAAATGAGATTAGTTTTACATTAGCTTTGGGAGGGCTATACAGCTGGTCCCCATACACTTTTATACATCTATACTGCAGATATGTACTTGTGTAGTACATTATGTATGAGTGTATAATACGTATTATTGAGGACTGGAGGACTGTGAGTACTGTAAAATCTCGCACATAAGCCACAGATTTAAGACAATTTCATAACTCTTGGTGAAGTCTACAGGATCAATCTGAACTCAGGGTGCGACTTATACGAAGGGATTCCACACATACCGACTATACTAATGAACGGCAAACATGTCAAGCCCCACCTGCGGCTTATAGCCTATCCACAAACTCAGGTTGTGGCCTATATGCGAGTTTTTACAGTACACAGTACCACAGGAGCTGGAGGAGGAGGGAGGAGGGAGGGAGATCAATGCAGGCCTGGGTGAGTAGCAGTGGGAGGGCCCCTGTATAAGTGTGGCTATATCGCCTAATCTACTCTATTGTACAGTACTTGGGTGATCCTGCCTGTCCTGCACCACGGCTGTACAAACACTACTGACTGCCCTGTCAGTCTCTATGATTGAAAGACTCATATAGGCTACAAGCGGGGCTGGAACTGGTTCTGGTGATATACACTACACAAAAACATCACTGTGGATGTCTCTCAGTGACAAGGCACCCCATGGTATGGCTTATCATTAGGTTTTGCCTGAACCAGCAAAGAAATAAGGTTTGACCCTAGGTTTGAAAATATTGGACACACCAGGTGTCCATAGTAATCCTTTAGGAGTCTAGACCCAAACCTAACATTTTTTATGGGTCTGTAAAAGTTGGCAAAACTCCGGGGCAAAGCACACAGATGAGACATGCTAAGGTGGGTGCCGTGTCCCTGGATAACGCCCACTTTGTATCATCTTTTATCAGTGCATTTCGCCGTCAGAACCAGCTCCAGTCCCGCTTGCAGCCTATTTTCTATAGATGTGGAAGGGATCTACATGGATCTGACAGCTTCAAATTATGCTCATCATCCTGCCTGGTTGATCCTCCATGTGTCCCTTGATACAGACGCTGTGGTGGTCCTGAAGCCTTATTATCATCCTGACATTAAACAGTAGTAACTACACCAACACACATAATGTGTATGCAAAGAAAATATGTATCTAAGCATTATATATAGGACTGGTGACAAGAGAACAACTGATACCATTTTGTCACTGTTTGTATTACTGGTAGCACTGGATTATAGGGATGTCATTGAAGGATTGGTCGGGGCAGAGGGATTGGGTATCTCCAGATATAAAGAGAGAAGTTGAAGATATTTTCCCATTGTCAATAAGGGTCTTTGTAATTGGCTTACACTTATTACTCCCGACAACCCTTGTCCCAGCGTTCCCCTTGTGGCTTCCGTTTACGTCATACCGTCATGTGACTAGTTCCCCTAGCGGATGGAATCGTCATTACGTCGCACTTGCTATATGTGTATCGATATGAAGTGAGAATCAATCTAGATATGAAGGTCAATGGTGTGGAGGCAGACAATGACAGACCCCTCCCTTTGCCTCCCTCTGCCTCTTGGCCTCAATTGCCTACAGGAT
The DNA here is from genome assembly GCA_949317995.1 of Acholoe squamosa. Lineage (NCBI taxonomy): Eukaryota > Metazoa > Annelida > Polychaeta > Phyllodocida > Polynoidae > Acholoe > Acholoe squamosa. The sequence continues at coordinate 100,241,465 of OX439036.1, read as the reverse complement.
GCTTGCAGACCCGCCCACTTCACCACCAGCTAAATAGATAGAAACTGGACGCAGTGGCATCCAATTATGGTCTATTTGCGGCCGTTCTTGTCGGCCCTGTTCTGCTATTGGTCTGAGGGTAGTTGGTCCTGGGTTATATAACCCACCAGTCCAGTCTCAATATTTATGCTGTATCTACCTCCCAGCCCCAGGAGAACCAAGGCTGCTGAAGTCACCTTCAAACTAGAACCAGACTTAGGACAGCCAGGTGGGTGGGTGGATGTAAGGTGTATGCTCACCATACCCAGGAGCAGCAACTCCTCCATGGGGTAACATGTTAGTGGACGTCTGGCCCTATACAACCCCCTACCTGCCTCCTTACACCCACCTTCCACTCCAGGGTCGGAGAGGCCTGCAGGGCTTGTTTGCCCAAGGTCTGCACTGCCCACTCGGGGTCTTGCCGGCAGGTTTATTGGAACCATTAAGCAGCGACTAAATCGCTTCTACAGATTACTGGGGGGGGGCAAAGCCATGGCTCTTCACGATGACTTCTTGGTGGTTTGGGAACACCTACAGAAGTGTGGGGGTACTTCTTCTAGTGTTGTAGATGAAGTGCTCAATATATATGCACAGTCATCGTCTTGGACTTCATATCTATAAGCACATCCATTTCATGGTCAACATGTAGACTTACATACCTGAGTTGAGGGCAATGGGAGCTTATCATAGCTACAAGCATGCTGTGGATGCAAGGTACAATGTACATTACACTGGCATATCTACAGAAATACTTAGCACTACCTTGCAAATGCTTGGTGGCCATGGTGGATCTATCGCCAAAAATGTCTCTATATAAAATGACCCAAGGGTCTATGTGAATTATCCTTTTTCTTAAGTACGAGTCAACCGATACCTACAACTCATGATATAAGTATATCATACTTAAACCTATATTTACTACAGAGAAAAAGTTATAATCTAACAGTCTCCTTGCGATTTACAAGGATCCGACCTGACTCGAATAGGTAGGTTGGTAATGTCTATTATTGGTTATACTATTTATAATACATCTAAACTGTTCCTACGTCCTCATCCATACACCTAGTACGTCCATCCAAGTCCAGGTACGTCACGAGTGGACCCCGACCTAGCCGGAGGTCACATGACGTCCAGCTGTCCGTACAACATCCAGTAACAAAGCCCCCCAGGTGGAGGTCACCCAGTTCCAATACCCAGCCTTGACACAGGCGTGTGTCAGAGACCTTAACTAGTCGTTGTTTTACCCTAAAAAAACCCGTATTTTATACTGCAAAAAAACAAACAAAAACCTATCATACTATGAAGGACACTCTTGTTTGTGTCTATTTTTCTTTTTCCTTTGCATTTGAACAGCTTTCTTTCGGTGTCATACATTAATTTTTAGGCATTTCTACCTTCATTGCCTTCACTGTTTCTTGTAGAGGCCCATTCAGAAAGCCATTTTTCAGTCTGCTTGAACAAGGAAGAGGTTGTTCTATGAGTAGGAAGAACTGTGTTTCTCTCATTTCTTACCAATGTGTGACTGCTTGTGTGAACCTAACACAAAAGCTATGGCTAGAGGGCTCTAGGCTAACGGTACATATATTTGCACTTTTCTGGTACTTCTTGTGGTACTGGAAGACAAGGGCTAATTACTTTTCAATGACTGATCTCCCAAAGAGGCCTAGAATAGACATACTAATACCATAAGCCACCTGTGGTTGAAACACGGTACCTCCCACACATTCGATCACAAATGAAAGAACTGAAATGTCCACTTAGTAAAAAGATAGGTATCATGCATTAATAATGAACAGTACAGGTCTTTGGAACGTGAAAATCCCTAAAACCAGGTAAAACCCAAAGGAATTCCATCCCTGTATAACTGACCAGTGACCAATACTGTATTGCTAGCCAGGACCATTCTTATCCACATTAGCCATTGTTAGGGCCAACAAACCACTGACCTGCCACATCTCTATAGGGGACCCAATTGTTCTGTCAAACCTATGTGTTGTTATTATTCTCTACTGGGCAGAGCCTCCTCTGGATCCTCCAAGTCCCCCTATACACTGACTGAATGTAAAGCAGTGCCCATACAGGTACACACCTGTACAGAGCGCTATATACCTGTACGTGCAGAGATACCTGATCCACGTACCCATTTAAGGTTAACCATGCAGGAGTGCATCATGCACAATAGTCGGCATGATGCACCAATGAAGTGCTGGCTCTCCAGCACTTCATTGGTGCACCATACCGCACCTCCTAGATTGTATCCCGTAGGGTTGTCATGATGCATGAATGTAGCCCTGCCGAGTAACTGGCCAGGGCTACATTCATGCATCATGACCACCAATGGGCATATAGGGTTAAACCAGTAGTATTATTATAGCTACCTGCTCATTGTTAATCATGGCCATTAATCCAGGGGCTAATATTTGTACAAGTGTTCTTCATTCATTGTGGCCGTGTAAAAAGATATCTGTGCTGTTGTGAATGGGTCTGTGTGCGCCTTGGATTAACAAGCAAAGTCCCTACAATTGGTTTGACCCTAGGTTTGACCTCTGTTCACTCCATGGTCCTTGCCTGTATAGGTAGTTTTACATACCATCAGCTGAATAGATCTACTCATAGACCACACCACATACACCCAGCAGTGGATACCACCTGAGGTCAGCATTTGGATCCCTGCGGCTATGGACCTGTAGGATCATGACCATAGTGATCTCGCTCAGGGACAGGAGGAACAAAATCGTTTCTGGGGCAACCCAAGCCTAATTAACAAGCATCCTGACAAGTGATCCCTTCCCCTAGCCTCACCTCATCCCCCTCTCCAAACCTAAAGGTAATCAGAACCACTGGTCGATTCATCCTGTCCTCTGCTAACCCTCTCCTATACTGACCTCTCCCTCACCTGACCCCTGATAGTGCTGGAGGCAGGCAGCTGAGCAGTGTTTAGCATACCTTACATAAGAACACCTGGGGTGCTGGGGTAGGGGAGAGGACAGGGCCTTGTTCTCTGCTCTAATACCATCCGGTGCCTAATTAGCTCACCCCACATTGACCTTTCACATGCCAGCCTCCTAGTCCCCATACCCATACAGCCTTCACCCTGTGGATCCCTATCACTTTCTGCCCAAGCCAGGGGCTTTCATCTATATTAAGGGTTGCCTTTGGTTCTGATGAGTTGGAGACCTACTGCCCCGGGCCTACTGCCATATATAGTGGCGGCAATACAGTATAGAATATAGAATATAGAACTTGCACACTTGCATAGTGGTGTTTGGTGACATTTACTTTTGATTTGAGGCTAGCCCCCTCAATACCCCATTGTCATAGGCCTATCGGTTAACTGTGAGAGGTTAGATTTGGGAATCTTGTGCAATCAACAAGTCTTGGCTCTTTCATGAAGAGGGGGAGACATTCCCACCCCCTCTATGGTGATTGCACCCCTTTCCCCTCCTACGCCCCTGAGTATACACATCTGATATCATTCCCTAGTACATGACTAACAACATAGGCTCGATGATCTAACTGTATGAACACATTTATCATCAACAAAGACCTGTACCCTGTACCCCTGATTAATGTTTCACATTACCACCAACCCTTACACCCCTACCCATCTACATGGTGATGGTCTTGGCACCCTCTGCCCTTCTTCATGCAGCCCCTCCATGTTAACAACCCCAAGTTAATTACCGTGGGATCATAATTACGGCTAATTGCCAATTATGTATATGTGTCTCATGAACAATACATTTCAACAGACAGCAGTCTGTATCCATATTCAGTAAGTCCCCCGACCTGCCACTCCCAATGTCTGGGGGGTAAAGTTATAATCTGATTTGAGGCGATAGGCTACACAGCTTAACTGAACTAACATGCAATGCTACACATGCATTCAACACGAAGTATGGCTTGGGAGTTTTCTGGCGCGGAGAATTTGATTACTTATTCTTGAAGTGTATACATTGCTACATTTCTTGTACCCCCGTCCAATATGTTTTAGTGACTTGTCCAAACTCAAGTAAGCGACTTCAATATATCCATTTATTCCTACTCCTATATAGCAATACCTTTTGGTGATGCAAACTCAGAAATGCAGCTGTCGGTGTGCTTACAGTACTTCAGGGAAGGCTTTGGCTCTTTACATGGCACACTCAAAGGTGGAACAACTTAAGTTGTGAGCAAGGTTTAGTTATCAGCATCGGGATCCAAACACAGGGGCCGTGGTGATGAAAAGCCCAGGTTGGAGGGCAGATTGGGAGGTGGAGATTGGGTGGTGTGGGGTTACTGCTGGGAGCTGCAGCTCCAAACCAGCCGCTTGGAGGAGTAGCCCAGGTCTCCGCACTCAGCGCCATGAACAAACAACATCCACGTTATGGAAATGTGGAAACAGAGGGTAGTTTTTGGGGCCCTAGAAATGCCTCAAGAAACGGGTGTACGGGGAGACGCGTTCTCACAGAAAAAAGGGCATTTTCTTTTCAACGCCACTCTATTGAAATCCGAATCTAGTTTATTGGATAATCACACATAGGAAATATCCCCTTTTAATATGTTGTCTTTTTTTCTTCAAAGGTTTGGCAGAAAAAGTGGGTAGCTTCCAAAGAGTTCAGATTATCAAGGGAATTCCAAGCGAATTTTTAGAGAAACCATAAGGAGGATGGTTGTCTCCTTTGGACATGGAGTGCAGGGACCGGGAGAGCACCAGCTCAGGAGCAGCTCGTGGAGAGAGGAGTGAGCAGCTCGCCAAGTGACAACCTGGCAGGGAGACACGTGCCGGGGTAAGTGGGGCCACATGGGGCGGGCGGCTCAGCCGTCAGGGATCACAAAGACAACCCTTCTCTGTGTGAACATTTCAATTAACACCCTCTAACGTTATGTGCGGGGTGAGCCGGGGGTCAGGCCCTCCAGGGTAGGGATCCACATCAGCTGATCTCCTCCAGGGTAGGAGATACATATGGCTATAGGGGATGGGGCAGGAACATAGCTAACTCCTAAGGAGAGATACATTGTTAGGGATTTGCAAGATTATTCAAGGCATATGATATGGTCTGGACTGGTCGTGAGGGCTTTGCTCCTGAGTGGTCTATAGTAGTGTCAATTAGCTGCCACTCATTTTATGAAGAATGTAGAAACTTGTGTCTTTATACAAGAACCCGTGATAATCTACCCTTTTTAGTTATACATATATCTCAGTATGAACTAGAATGAACAGGACAGACTACTTGATGTTCGGCGCGGTATGCAGACATTATGTCTCAGGCAGGTTAGAGATGGACCTGCCACTGTGGCTCAGACTACCTCTTCTACCTGGGCACCTGGAGACAGGTGTACTTTAACCAGAGACAGGTGAGTATCACCACCCTGTGTACACCACCTGGAGACAGATTAGACACAGACTACCAGCCGCACCTTAATTTTTCTACACCACCCCAAAACACCGATATCCATGAAAATGGGGAATGAAATTTTAACCTCTGTTTATCTCTAGCTGAAAAGAATGTGGCTCTGACACTAGACAAGCAAGGTATGAGAGAGAAGAGGCCATCATCACCGATACCATCAAGTCTCTGTATGCCTATCCACAGAGACGGGCTAGGGTGCCTGGCCACACCCACCTTTCTATCCAGGGGATGGGTTGGATGTTATTGAGCACAGGAATGATTGCTCAATTAGAACGCCTTAAATATAGTTCTATATAGGATTATTTAGACCTTTGGAACATGGATATCCCCAAAATCAGGTAAAACTATCGGGACAAAACAAAAAATCTGCTGTTTCAATTATGATGAATAATAGCATCAATAAAATGAATTTCACTTTTCTGCCAATCACAAATACTGGGCCAAGGAGAGTGTAGTCTAAAACTGCCCATCTCTCTCTCCTCTCTCTCGTTCCAGTCGTTTACAATAACATCATGAAGTCATTATAGAAGAGGCCCCCCACCCAGTATGCCCGGAGGCCATCCGACTCACCTTTGACCCTTGACCCCCGTCACCCCTGACCCCAACCCCTGACCGCTGAGCATTGTGGCATCATTATTGTCCGTCATATAAATCTCTCGGCTGTTGCCGATTCAGCATAGCAATGGTGCATTGTATGTGGCCGGGCCGTGGAGGTGGGTGGGTGTGATGTGTAGGTGTATGTGTGAGTGTGTGTGAGCAGTGGACAGTAGTTTTACATGTGAAGATGACCATACCCCCCCACCTCACCTCAGCTCTCTAAAACACTGGGCACTAAAACTCCGACCACGGTATGTCCCGAGTGCGTCAGCTGGATCCTCCCTTGTCCTGAGATAGATCTATACAAAGGTTTTCATCCTATCCTATCCAACCCAGTGTCCTACAGCCCCCTCCAAGCAGAACTATCTATAATTACACGTACTAATTGTTTTCTTATTGACATGATTCAACATATCCCCTCCTACCAATCGGCTACCAACTTCGTCCTGAAAGTCCAATAGAATATAAGGCGTTCCCCTAGACAAGTGGTCCCAATGAATTCAACCTGTATATACAGTAGTGTATTGTGTAGACGCGGGTCGGCGACTCATTATTCAGCCTCAGCCTTAAGGCCTGGGGAGAGGCAGCTGGGCACACCTGACAACAGGTAAATAGAAAGTGAATCCTCAGAGGTCTCAATTAGCCTCGGCACGCGCTTTCTCCTCCCCCTCCATACCACATTATAGTGTTGGTATCACACTGATTAGTCATACCATTAAACCGGCATATAAGCCGCAGCATATGAACCATTTCAGGGGCCTCATGCGGCTTATAGAATCTGCTATATTTGACATTTTCATGCCACGGGTGTGACTTAAAGCTGTTTCTGAAGTAAGGGGTGCGGCTTATACACGGGTGCAGCTTGTATTCTAAGACGCGAGGATTTTTTTACATAATTCTGCCTTGCTTATATCAGCCCACCATGGCCCTCTCATCAAATACAGAAAATTCCTTATCTAACCTATTGTTTTCCTGAACATAAAGTGACGCCCTTGTATTGTGAATATATCTGTCCTATAGGACATCCATGACATTTTTCCTCCAGGGGCTATATAGGCCTGGAGGATAGAAGTCTGTCTCCATAAGGTGGGATCATAGATCACCTGTACCTCCAGGTAGGCAGCATTACCATGTCCGCCTCCAGTAGCACCTACTTCCTCATGCCCCCAGTGTGACACACGTCCACCCCCGGCCTCCCCATCAGGCCTGTACACCCCTCAATAAGACAGCACAAAAACTGTTATCTATACGTCCCAAGTAGGACTGGAGCTGGTTCTGGCAACATGTACTGAAAAGAGCTGGTGTGATCATATAGGCTTGTGTCTGGAAATAGTGTGTGTTATCCAGGGACAATGCACCCATGTCTTATCTGTCTTTTTTGCCACTTGTGAAACACCCAACGAATTTCAAAATGGTGGACGTACTGGGTATGGTTCTAGACTCCAATACTCCCTACTCCACCCTTAAGTGAAGTATTAGCCATGAAAAATGGCCCACTACCAGTACCTAATGCCCCAACCCTGTGTCAACAAGACCGTGACACTGACAGTAGCGCTCGGGGTTAAAGACCCCTGCTCCAAATGCCCTAAGCCCTACTACTTACACCCTGCCCGCTCACCCCGCACACCCGGGGCGGGCGCGCGCCGGGCGGGGCGGACAATAAGGGCACAGTGTGACGCGCCGCCCCCTGGTCACCCCCTACTTGATAAGACCCGCCCCAAACCAAACACGGTCCTCCGCCACCCACCACAGGACTGTACAAGAATGTGTGTCCTAGGGAGGTGGGAGGGAAGGAGGAGGCCACTTTAAATCTGTATAAATAAACCTCACTTTATCACTTGACAAGGCAGGGTCGGATCCAGGATTTTGAAAATGGAGGGGGGGGGCGCCCCTGATTTAGCCCCTAATTTTGGCAAAATTCTAGGGTGAAAAGAGTTAGTTAAACTCTTAAGTACAGGGGAAAAGGGGGGGGGGGCGCCCCCGCGTCCCGCCTCTAAATCCGCCACTGCCTTGTGACAGATTTGCTGTCAAGGCGAGAGGACCTCAGGGGTGGTGTGGAATCTTAAACACCTGAAGGCCTCAGTCTGAAAACTTAGAAACAATGAAGTTAATATCTCAACAAGTGCGTGATTAGACTGTTTAAGTGAAAGCTCTTTGGAAACAGTATCATTCGCTATATAGGACTTTGCTAAAGGCAGGGGTAAAGGGAACTTCAGTAAAGATGGGATATGACGGGACATCCTTAACACTGGGTGTGACAATTAGGAAAGTGGGATGTGACCACTAGAAAGAGACTTCATATACTAACACACGGGTTCCAAGGCGGTAAAGTCTAGGATCTGTCACGGCCGAGCAGTGACCCCCCCCCCCCCCACAACTCCCCTATGGCTTCACCTGTGATGCATTGAGGGGTTAACGGTTGGGTGCGTGGGAAAGGCCTTAATAAGGGTGTTATAGGGTACCGGAGGAGGTGCTTTAGATCTCTGTGTATACCAGGATCTAGGTGGACGTCGTCTGTACATACATCCTGATAGATGCATGCAATCTTACACCCATAGACTAGTTAGTGACTACGACTGCTGGCTGTACGGAAATGTGCTACATTCACATGAGGAATTTCAATGTGAGGTCAGGTCAGGGGCTGCTAGCTACAGGTGTTTTAATGTACCATGCCAGCGATTCCTTTGAGGCAGCATTTATGCATGGCTGCAGTTCTGGCGAGATGACTCGCTGTTACTTCATTTATACACCATAACGACAAACCAACACGATGCTTGAATGCTCTTTGGGCCTTTTTAAGTGAATTTAAGAAGATTACTGTAAACTCTCATCATTCAACAATTTTACATAGCCTACGTGTGCCTGGAAATCAAGGTGTACAGGTTGGTGAGTCACCTTAGGCACTCGGACCTTAAGGCCCAGTAGTCATTACTAGGGTGATTTGGTGAGGTGTCATTATCCAGTAGTCTGTTATCTCAGGTGTGTCCCCATGGGCCAGTCAGGGTGATACCCTGTCACAGTGATACCCTGAGGGACACCTAGCCTCCAGACCACCAAACAGCCCCTCCTCCAGTGCACTGTGGTCCACTTGGCCGATGTAGTCCTTTGAATGTATGTAATGCAGGCTTATTGGTTACAGACTCGGTAGCACTTCATTGGTGTACCATACCAGCCCTCCGGAATTGCATGAACCCTGCAGGTTCGGCATTTTGCGTGAATATAGCCCTGGTGAGTTACTCACCAGGGCTGTATTCATGCATCGTGAAGACCAATGGGCATGATGCGATAATGCATGATTGGCCTTTAAATGGTTAGATGGTCCTGTGTGTGCAGGGTAGGCGCCAATAGCCTCAGGGAGGAAGGACGTAACATCGGGGGATCTGTAAGCAGCTACATCCTCACCTACGTCAACATCATTTACCACAGACAGATTGCTGCAGCTCAGGTTGCTGCAGAACCAGCTCGGGTTGATGCATGACAACTGCCGGAGCTGCTCAGAGCTGCTAATGGTTGTAGGACAGGACTTGTGAACAGCACATCTATGTGTTGTGATATTACAGATGCCACTCAGTGATCACTAAATCTGGAAGTCTTCCTTATTCAATTTCCCAATTTTCAATAGGAAATGTCTAGAACCAAAAATTTCCGAGTTATGAAAATGTTAGAATGGTCGGATATTCACAAGTGAGGCGGTAGATCTTATTCCTAAGTTACCTAATCCATTCTGAATGTACAACTAGGATTGGTCTTTCTTTTTGAGATCAAGTATGGAATTCAAAGGGCGATGTTTTTATTCTGGACTTGACGACTGAGCTAACCTTATGTAACTTTCAAGAACATGTAACCTACATACATTTAGATCACAGTTTCTTGGAGCGTGTCATCATAACTTCCATTTTTAAACATCTATGATTGCTCTGTAGACCATTGACGGTGAGGTATGATTATATACATTTATTGAAATAAGGAGGCAAACTCTGAAAGTGACTTGGCAGCATGCCTAAATTTAAACTTCACGGATCCAACCTTTACCCTCCCTTTACCTACTTCCCAGTACATGCTGTTCCCAAGACCTACCCTCCTACTCCTCTTGCTCCATAACCCCCGCCCCTCAGCCAGTTGCCTAATGCTATAGCACCAAGAATTGGGTTAAATGTGAAGGTGGGGACGGCTGGTTGATCAAGGTTAACTCTCCTACCTGTAATTCCTCCTTGACTCGTCGTTCCTCGTCCATGGACATACGTTTCTCATGTTTCTTGTAGTATTTGCGTTTTGCCGCCTGGAGGTTGAACCATGTGTAGGAGAAGGCCTTAACGTGCGGCAACAGTGCCTCGATGAACGGATGGAACTCATCCTGGAACAAAACACACAAATAAATGCCATTAGTATGGTGGTTAACAAGAAAATCTCAAATATATGGTGGTTCATAGGGAAAGTTTGAATGTGATAGTTCAAAAAGGGTATCTTGAATTTGATGGTTCACAGGGACATGAATACGTATATGAAACATTGAATTGGAAAATGTTAGACATAATATGGGATATGTAAGCAGTGCTTCTTTTCCAGTCCTACATACATGCATTATGTACATATGATTATGCACACGGTTTGGAAGACAATCTGTGCCATGGCTGGCTAGGTATGCTGAACTATAACGCAAGTAAAATGTCCCCATTTCCATATGCCAATCGTTTTAAACGTTAGTATCCATATCAACATTTGATACAGGCATCGTTGTAATAAAGGCAATGTAATAATTTGTGCTCTGATGATTTATAAAATATCACAAGTTTACCAATCCTGATCATTACAAAGCAGACAGGAATTTTCCTCTCTTCTCTCTTTATCTTTTGCCCTTTTTTTCTTTACCAAGACAGGTCGAGCTTGGATCAAATTTCCAAAGAGCTACCAACTTGTACATAGTGTACACCTCAAGGTAATATCTACAAGTCCCCATCTATATGTAGTATCAATCACAGCTGGTCAATGTATACACAAGTCCAAGCAGATTAGGCGATTTACAAGTATTGGCAAGAGTGAAGTATAGGCTGATAAAGGTAGCAGGTAGTTATTTCTATTGTTTAATATCAGGCGTGTATGCATGAATATGTCCAGTGATAAATTATATCACGAGCAACCTATATTATGAGCAGGTTTCATTTCCTCCAAAAATCTGTGGGAATTGCTACATCGACCAGGATATATTTCCTCTTTGAATGTGAAAATAGCAAATACCTTAAGGTGGGATATCAAGCATGTTCACACTTACAAGATATCTAGCATTATATACAGTACTAGGTATCCTGTACGTGTGAACATGCCTGTCTGCATGACACCCTTCACAAGACACGTGGGAAACCCAACATTTAGGTAAAGACAGAAAGTTAAAGGTGACATGCAATGTTTACCAGCCTTATACCCACTTCAAAGTGATCTCCAAAATATTGAAAGTTCACAAAGACTTAATAATTATATGAATGTGTTTAAAGGCTAGCACCAATAAGTCTGGTCTGCAATGGGGCTGTGGTTTGGTAGTCCACAGTTACATGTCCCCTGGTGTTGTGTAAAGAGCTATGCTATAATCCTGGCTGATTTAATACTGGCTGCCCACTGTGGTTGTTATAAACCACGAGAATAGCATTCCATTGACTCAAATCCTCAACCATAGGCAGGAACATTGTTTAAATTCACTTTAATTACATTACAGCATGTTGTAATGGAACATACAGTACTTTTTTTTTTACTATACCTGATGAATTGTTTAATTGAATACATTTCTGTCCATCTGGTGCAGATCCACTTAATCAACAAAGCTGTGATAACCACATTTTGTTTGAGCTACTTGTAAAGATTGGGGTTGAGTAAAATCTGCTGTCTTGACCAGTCATTTAGTATTTTTCCTCCAGCCAACAAACCATTCTAGTCTTTAAACTACATTGCCACAAGTGTATTTTCTGTGAATAATTCTGTGATCGATAGACCCAACATATAGGCCTACCAACCGGAAATGAGGCCTGACACTAAAAGAAAACATCAAAGAACATCAGGTGGGGCTGTAGTGAAGTCGCCTTGTGATTAAGCTGCATATGACATGTTTATATGTGTGACAGGGGTGGGGTAGGCAGCATGTGTGGCTATCATGTTAGGATAGACATGTTGTGTTCAGCACAGCATGTCACTGACTGACATGGCGGCCAGGTCACGTGGTCGTTCTACATGAGTGATCGGGTAACCTGTGCACCCTCTGCTACACACAACATGGGCCGACTGGAATATCCCTGCTTCTTGTGCAGCTGGACATGGGATGGATATGCCTGCTGCATTTACCCTTGAAACCCTACCCAATGGTCTCCTCTTTAACATAGGTGACCTCAGTGAGTCCTTGAGTGAAGCTTAGTCTGTATGCCATATGGTTAAAGTCTTTACATTTCATTTGGATCATCAGCTAAACCAGTGATATAATTCTAATACAGTCCAGCCTACAGGCTATGTGAGCAAGGGTAGCTTTTCAAGTATATGTAGTAGTATACACTAGATATCTATCTACCAGCTGTTTTCCTCCTTCCCACACCAAACATACCCTAATCAAACTGACTGCCCACTCCCCTATACGGCCTTAGCTGGTTTGATTATCAGCCAATGAAATGACACCAATTATTCACTGTGGCCCTCTCGGGGGCCAACTGGTACCCATCTGATAGGTGTTATCAGTAGAACTGACTGATAACAAGCTCCAGTAATGGCGGCGCCCATGGGACAACCTGCTAACTCGGAATACCCCAACCCTACTGCCTGAGAGTGTACTGCACCACACGGTACCTTGAAGCTGAGTGAGGACGGGTGGACATACACTTCTCCATGGTGCCACTTCACTGGGTGAAGCACCAGGCGTGGGACATGCACGGCCCTGACCCCTCCCCTCCCCCCAGCTCCCCCTCCCAGCTGCCAGGCCATCCTGGAGTCATCTTGATCCTGGGGTTCAGGCAGAGTGGAAGGGGAGAAGGGTGCACGCGGTGCGTGTAGTGCGTGACGCGTACAACTCGCGCCTCTCCGCGTCACGCCGGTGAAATCACGCGCGTCGACACGTTGGTCCATCCATGCGTTCCCGCACCCCGAATCACACACACTGACACGTGGATCAATCTGTACTGGGTTGATCACTCCACTTGCTAAACTTTGGCTGACAGCATGATTACATTATCAGCGGTCAGTTATAGCACCACGCGATGTCTTTTATTCACTTCTTTATGTAGTTTCTTTTTAACATGTGCTATGTCTAAAGATGCCACTCACTGGTCGACGAAATCAGGAAAACCTTTGATTTTGGACACCTTTTGCCAGGGAATTATCAAAGTGAGATAAAGAAATGTCTATCAAACACAACGAATATCTATAATTGGCAAAGCAATGCAATTCAGTGAGAACAAATGGAAACCATTTTTTGACCTATACCTCCTGAAATGCAGAGTGAGTAACACTGATACATGTAGATGTCTAACACCATTTCAGCAGCTAAGGTTATAATATTTATGGAGAAAAGACAACTACATTACACATCAACTGATAGATGAATGTGTGGGTGCACCAGACTTGGATCTAACAGTGTTGTGCCTCATGATTCGGCGTTCACCTGACAAAGGACGATACATAACGTGTGTACATAGGTAAATCGTGCCCTTTGATCTGTGGCGGCAAGGTCATTACAAGGTCACTAGGGCTGACTTTGATCCTGACCGCTGTCCGGGTGGACTTCCGGGACGCTGGCCGTTAGGAGGGAGCAGCTCAGGGGCTTAACGAGAAGGTAACAAGCAGGTGTAATAATGAGCCGTACCTGTGCCGCACCCACCTGTCTCCTGCACCCCCCCCCCACAGTGACCACCATTAACCCTTTCAGCACCGCATGTGCATTAATGTCCTTTTGCTCACCATGATGCATGAATGCAGCTCTCGAGAGTATATTTACCAGGGTTGCTTGCATGCATCACATCAGTCCTAACGGGTAGATACACTCCCAAAGGGTCGTCATGATGGTTCCCCATCACAGGCTGGGGAACTCTATTCACCAGGGCTGCATGCATGCACCATGATAATCAATGAGTGTCAGGCATCAATGTCCTAAGTGTCCTTTAAATGGTTAACACAGGTAGTCCACCTTTAAGCATGCCTTCCGGGATGGGCTCAGCTCATGTCAATGTTGGTTCACATCAAAAGGACGTGCTCCTCAACACACTACACTCCCAATCAAACCAACAGGAGCCTAGGCGGGGGGAGGCCGCCCATCTACTTAGTAGCCACTAATAAAAATAAGAACGTCAGTACAACGTCACCAGAGATTGTCCACAGTATAAAGAACGACCATTAAACCAAGTCAACCTTGCCAAGTAAGGACATGAGAAGGCATATGAAATTTACCGACCGTTTTGGTGCATGGTCCTAAGGTCATGAATCAATCTTTTTTTTCCCCACTGACAGTTCATGTTGTGACGACGAGGTAATGTTCTTGCCTGACCCTCCCTTCTCAGGATTTGATCCTACATGTATAAGAAAACCTTAAATCGACCCCCAAGTTTTCCACCATGGCTGAGTTATACTGGTCCATATAGGACAGTGGCTGAGTTAGCATGTAAACCTCAGAGACCATCTCTCCCCATTCCCCATCACTTCCTGCCCCGGCGAGGTGGGATCCACTTGCATCCTTCGGATCCCAGAGCGACCTGGGCTGATGGGACGGTGGAGTCAGGATCAGGACAAATAGGCCTGAGGTCCGGTTACCGGCTCTACTCCCCGTGGTCCAGCTCCATCCCCGCCCATGGAATGCAGATCAATTAATGCTCAATCAGTGGTGAGGAGAGAAGTGGGAGGGATCAAGTGATACCCCAAGCCATCTATACACAACTGCCTGCGAGAATAGGATTTAGTGGGAAGGCGGTCGCTAGGAGTGAACATGGGGCAGATGCACATTAACACACTACCAGTAGGTCCTGCAAGGCTACTGAATAGTTAATATAGAAAATTGTGATTGAGCTCGGGAAGAGATCCGTCCTATGTCTTATGTGCGTATACTGGAGGGGACTGGTCGAGGTTTTGACCCCTAAAGCTCAATTAGAATCCCCTAAATAAAGGGTGTGCATGGGGAAATATCAAGACATTTACCCCATGCATAAACAGAGTGCTATACAAAATGTGATATATATGTCAGTGTCATGCATAACGACGGTTATATCATAAGGTAGATGACAAGTCTCCTGACGTGTTGGCCCAGTACCAGGACACAGGTCCTACCATAGCCCCTTTCCCCATTTTACTTCACCCCTATACCTGTCCTCCAGGGTCCCGTAAAGCACGTCTGGCTGTGAGCCTCACTGCAACAATGCGACCAGAGTGACAGAACTCACAGGTACAGGCGAAATACACTCTACCATCTTAACATCAGGGATAGAGTTGACAAGTGGTCGGTGGGTGGTTGGTGAGGGTGTTTGTGACGGTGTATATTAGGGATAGAGTTGACAAGTAGTCGGTGGGTGGTTGGTGAGGGTGTTTGTGACGGTGTATATTAGGGATAGAGTTGACAAGTAGTCGGTGGGTGGTTGGTGAGGGTGTTTGTGAGGGTGTATGAAGAGGAGGGACGATTGGGACTTGCCTGGCTGTTCCTGTGATCCGTTCTACTCAGCTTAAGTTAGCAATAGGCAGAACGGTCCTGTGTTGGAAACACTCGGTGTCAGGATACATACCGACAATTTACTTGTAACATGGCGTGGTGGTTTCTACAAGCTCCTGATAAATAATCTTTTCATTTTCTGACTAGATACTCTTGTTTGTATTGATTCTAGAATTTTGACCTCCTCACATTTAGCCATGTTGTTTTATTTATTGATTGATATAGAATCCAGTTCTACATCAAAGGCTTTACAGATAGATTTCCAAATGATATCTGCTTAGTCATTTACAACTGGATCCTGAAGCCCACCTAGAAGATTGGTTGCAAATATACCTACTCAGGAGAACAGGCCACAACAGAATCAGTGATATAACAGAAAAGGTCAAACTCAATATTCAACATGCCAAGGTCAAGTCCCTGTGTAATATAGCTACCTAGACCCATGTGTAAAGGCCTTATATCCCACCTTGAATAATCAGCACTTTTTGCCATTTCCAGACGAACCCACGAGCCAGATATTCACTAGTAGGAAGAGTTCAAGGTGGTAGATAATATGGACCGTGGAAGAAACGGTAGAAAGGGGTGGGGGTTCTCTGCTAAAGTTTAACATATGGACTCATACAAGGGTAGAGGGTACATGTACACAAGGAGCAGACCTAACAGTAGGCAGTGCACTAATTATAGAACTGGGATCATTACCAGTGTGGTCATTAGGAGACGGTACTTGAGACCCCTGGTGAGCTCTGGGGCAGTGTAGGGTAGACTGGAGATAACCTACTGGAGAAACTACCCAACCCGACTCTACTGAGGGAGAGGTAGGGGTGTTCTGGGATGTCAGGATCAAGCTCAAAGTATTGGAAGGGTTATGTATTTGCATGAAAATATTTTATTTTCCCCCTCCTCAAATTAATTTCTTGGATACTCATGTGAAGCTGAGAAATCGAGGTTCAGTGCAAGTTTATCGATGACTTCGTACATTGTATATAGATGTCTCTCAGAGAAGCATCGATATGTATACGCTTTGTTTGGCGGTAGGCAGCATTACTGTATAGGACTATAGAATCACGGGACATGGCCTCACCTTGCATACATATAGAGGTGTACCCCGGGGGTATACTCCCATCACCCCCTATTCAATCCCCCAGCAGGGCAGGTGCCTGCTCAGAGGTGGGCAGTGCCCCGCCCCACCTCTCCATCAGGCAATGTACCCACTGACCCCCTGCAGTCTGGCCATTACCCATTCTATGGTGTATGTTACAAGGGGTTGGGCTGGGTGGCCAAAGTGCGCTTTTTCATCATGATCTCCATAGGCACGTTTAAAAATTAACCCATGTTTGTATTTCGGGAGTGTCGGAGGTGGGGAGCTGGGAGCTCCATAGGGCGTAGGTACTTACATGGACTGTGAGCTTTGCGTGGTATATAGCCTGTCCCCTTCAGGGAGGGGTGCTTGGGCCGGGGAGCCCCCCATCACCCAGTCAGTCTAGACACAGGTTGGATCCCAACCCCCTGGAGTATGGCCTGTGCATGCCACACCTTACTCAGGTTTATCACATGCCTCCTGGCAGCCACCAGGGCAGAAAAGTGCAATTTCATTAGGAGTGATTATGATGAAAGCCTTCCGTGGCCAGCCCTTCCCAGGAGCACCTCTGTAATCCCCAGTGGAGACTTATATATTGCATTCCCTCTTCTTTCTTCCCTTTTCTTATCCCCCTATGATGCCCCCCGCCTCTCCCCTTTTTCCTTGTTTTCTCTCGTGAGGAGGTGGCACAAGTTCTGGTGAAGATAAAGGCCGTATCAACGATTAACAAGGTGTGAGTTGCTACTTCACATGATACACTTGCCTTCAGGACTCATCCCATCCGAATTTCACACTCCTCGACCCCGTACTTGCCATACATAAGAAAACTCTCCTTTTTATTACATAGGGTTTCGCAATCCGTTGATTGGTACATGACTATTCCACCATCAGTGAATTATGGTATAAAAACATAAAAAAAAATTATGGTGGTCCGATTTACACACTCATATACCAACGGTCTTAACCCCTCCTGTACAGAAAATTCCACCTTACCTGCTGAAAAAACGTCTTAATTGCCCAATTCCCATAGGAGCCAATGTGTTATTTCTACCCCCTGTCTACCGCTGAAATCTACCGCACAATGCGATCCTATGGAGCCTCGTTTTCATGAGAAAGTAAGTCAAACATATCAGGTTTTTTCTTCAGCCTTTTTCATACGTAAAAAAAAATTCTTTTTGGGGAATCGTGCATGTACAATGAAAGACTAGCTCCTAAAGAACATGTTTCCATGATTTTTTGTTAAATTATCCCCCAAATTCGATGCGCAATTCCCATCTAAAGTTCCAATTCATGATCGTCAGTTTTTGACTGAAAAGGCGCCGCCAGTGACCCAGGAGCACTTGGGCCAACAAACCCTGATTTGAATAGAGTATAGCATTGAAAACTACTCATTTCAAGTTGTAAAACTGAGTCGGCAGTACATGGGTATTTCAATGGTAACATGCTTGAAGGAGATCAAAAGCGGCATAATTACATCAATGTTAAGCTTGGTGTGGAGGTCTTATTACATTCAGGACTGGGCCATGGGAAGTTGGGGGGGGGGGGGACGCGCAGTCGGGAGACGTGTAGCTGAGTCAATTGGCGGTGGTCGGCGCCGGGGACAGCATTGAAAGAGGCGGTGGGAGGCCAGTGTGCCGACCGACATGTCTAATCGTACTTGGCACTCACTCAAAGCCATTCTATGTAGACATCTGCTGCTTCTGTTCAGACCGCCTTGACCGGCCACGGCTACCGACCGTCCCCACTCCTCACACTGCTAACACATGAACTACACAAGTATTCATGTACATCAGCTTATAACAGTGCAGCCTTATCAATATCAATAAATCAAGGTAACTCTACGTGTCTATATGCACTCACACATAGCTTTATCTACATGTTGGGACGGTGGAATCTAAGCATGCATTTTCCTTAGTCGATTTGAACCCCCACCCCACCCTCAATGTTAGGTGATTCAAAGAGGCACCAGGGTCGTCTCAATACTACATGTTAAGTATCTCTCATGGGGCAGGTGCAAAAGGAAAACTCCCCTGATATATTCATAGTTCTGGCGGTAAATGTCTTTTTGGTGGTGCTTTGTTGTCAGGGTGGTATATTATTATGAGTATGAGCAGGCAGGTGGTCAGACTAGAAACATGCCCGTGCAGAATTAGGCGCCAACCTCCGTATACATTAGGACGTGGAGATAACTAGGAGGGACTCTACAGTATAGCAGTTTTACTGCCTCTTTCTTTGTCACAACCTCAGATTTGTTTGCATTGAGCAGCTTTGTTCTTAAAATTTATCATTTCCCCTTACATTTAGGACTACCGGTATGTGTGCCTATTTGTCACTTCACCATATATCAGTATGTGCTAATAAATCGATTGACATATGAATACTTAAGATCGCTAAGCGTTTTTATGCACGAGTCTTGTAGATATCGTATTTAGTATGCATCGGGGCAAATGCATTAAGAAATTAAAAACCCTTCTTCCATTGAACTCATCAAGAACAACACTACTTCTCCATGATAGAAGAATGTGAGATGGCAGCACTTTCTACATACTTCTACTTCTAATGTAGCTTTGTAATTCTGTTTTCAAAATGCACTTCCCACTTGTATAGAATATAAAGGCGTGGGTACAGGACTGACCTTTATACGTGTACTACGTAACGTTGAAATAACAAAACTAAGTCTGGCGTGCAGAAAATGCCTATATTGTTCAGCTTAACTACCGACATGGGCTCTGACTACTGGTTCTAACGTGGTCAGGACTTATATAACATTATAGCGGCAGTCCCAGCACTGTGGCACTCTTACGACCGTTATCAATATGGAAGTAATCACTTGAGTCCTACTAATATTGGCCACCCACAGAATCCATTTTGCCCAGATTCTTCTTGCTGGTCCCTCTGCTAATTGCTCAGAAAATGTAATCGGATAATTCCTATGTATACTGCTCTGCAGCGGATATTGTATAATACATGTATGTTACAATGTTGGAATATTCCTGTATATATTAGAGCCCCCGTTAGAGCCTCATTATTGTGAATAAGCTGCCCATTCATTCTCAACTTCTACACATATGTAGATACAAACCAACACTATATATAGACCAAATATCTGGCCTTTGGTAATTGAATACAAAAAGAAACCAAACACATGTGGTTTAAAGAAATCTGGCAGGTATTCTACGCGAAATGGAGACATTTGCCAGTTTCTGCCAAGAGTGGAGAAAACGTTTTGGCAACGTCTCCAAGGTCTTGTATAGTGAGTAAGAGCGCCAGAAGCAGTGAGTATTGGTCCGGGTGAGGCAGAGTGATTGTTTGATCACTTCCGACTCATCTGGCTCTTTATAAGGCCAAAGGCTTGAAGATACCACCAGTTGGCAGTGTTATAAGGGTTGGCTATAGGGCCGAGGCCTGCTTTGTACAGACAGCTCTAGTGTTAACTGTGGCCACTATAAAAACTCCTCCTGCTCATAGTGTTCCCTGCCAGCTGGGTTTTACTACACACTGGGGTAGGAGGAGTGAGTGCAGGGTATAGGGGAGGTGGGGGTAACACGTGCACGTCCTCCAGGTGGGTGGAGCATGCAGGAGGAGCACGTCTTATTGTTAACCATTTAGAGGCCGATAGTGAATTGATCGGCATGATGCATGAATGCAGCACTGGTGAGTAACTCGGCATTGTCTGCATTCATGCATCGTGGTGACGCTATGGGGATTACTGATATAGCCCTGTAGGGTCGCTATGATGCCTCAGTGAAGTGCTGGTTAGCAGACTCTCCAGCACTTCACTGGTGCATCATAATGGCCAATGGGCTACATTACTACACACATCCCTGATTAACACGTGTTGTGTACGCTACAGTACAATGAGCAGCTCGCGCACACGACTCTAAGATCAGCTCAAGGCTCTTGGAGCAGCTCAGAGACTGAGAGGGCTGCTGCCAAACAACGCTCGTCGGGGCAGCATCCGTTGGCAGAGAGACCTGGCCGCGGAGCGTGCCAAGTTGTAAGCCGCTAGCCAACTTCAAACCCTAGCAGACCCCTTACACGGCCGGGGTAGGCTGAAGTAGTACTGTATGAGTCTATAAAGGCCTTTTACTAAACCACAGAGAATGGGATTCACCCGATCTTACACCTGAAGGGAGACCCTAGTTGCATACTCGTCTATGTTACATACTCGTGTATGTGTCGAGGTTGGGGTTGCACTAAAACCCCTGAGCGGTATACTACTTACGTCCAGAAACCCCTTACCGGGGCAACCGAGCTGGACATAGTAGTGTAGGACATGGGGCTTTGGGGCATCACGGTGCAAATTAGTGCTGACTTCTTTTACCTACTGAATGACTTTCTTCTTTATTCTAATTGGTATATGACCTACAGTGAGACTTTGACTAAGAGTTAATGGTATTTTTGGAGACCTTTGAAGACTTTAATGCATTAGAAGAACAGTACAGCATTTTGTACCAAGAGAATGAATCAAAAGGGCACATGCTGGAAAGTGGGATCCTGGCAGCAGGAAATATAAGAACGAGGAGTCGATACTAACCACGCAGCTATATCCCTCGGCGGGGAGGTAAGGCGCGGGCATGCCGGGCAGCCTCATGTCCATCATGCTGCCGGGGTGGAAGTCCTGGGGCAGGGGTGGAGGTGGTGGTCCTAGGTAGGAGGGTGCAGAGGCAGCCGCGGCGTGCTGCTCGGCCGTCACCGACGTCGGCGGCAGCTGAGACAGTGGGGACGGGCCCGGCCCGAGGGGCGGGGCGTGGAACCCCAACCCCGGCCCGGGCGGGAAGTGGTGAGGCGGCGGCGGCAGTGACGAGTTGTGGTAGGGCGAGTAGGGTGACGGGTGGGGGTAGGGCGCGTAGGGGTGTGGAGGATGAGGCTCCACCACCCGTGATGGGTAGTCACTGCTCCACTGATTTGACGCAATTGCGATCCGTTGTTGGCGCGACAACGGCGGCACCCGCTCCTCCCGGCTTCCGGGACTAGAGGTGGTGCCGACCCGCCGCTCTCCGCAGCCCCACACTGGCTGCTGCCGCTACTACTCCTGCTGAGGTCAGGCCAAGGCCCTGTACGACAAGTCAACTCCTCCTGTGTCCAACTGCTTAATAACGCCTTACTGGACAAAACTTGTGGTAATAATAATCCCTGGGTGTCGGCGCCGTCAGCGGCTACAGCGATACAACTATCAGCGGTCCGGCTCCTCCCGAGGGCACCAAACAGTGGTAAAAGTCCCCCTCCTCCTCCTGTGTAGTAGAATCCTCCTCCTGGGTACTCCTCCAGTACTGGGTAGTAGTCCACGTGCTGCTGCTGCTGCTGACCACGCTCAGCCCTGAACACACTCATTACCCGACTGAGGGGCCAGGGTGACGGCTCACAGTCACGGCAGTCACGCGGGAGACAGGAGGGCCGGAATCGTTAATAATCGACATGCAGCATGGGTGCGTGTGTATGTGTGTGAGTGTATGTGTGGTGTCTATGTAGCATGTATTCTCTCCTCCAGGTCTACAATGCGTAAAACCAGGACTGAGTGAAACAGGAAGAAGTAGTCGTCGTCATGGGTACAGAAACTTTGTTCCTCCTGGTGCGTAGTAGTACTAGCCCAAGTGAGTTCACCTATCTGTACTGTTGGGACGTACAAGAGAGTGAGTGACAGACTGCTGTACTACATGTATACCAGGTACTGGAGTAGCACACAGAGTGCTTGGTGTACACTGTATGTTGTAGCACCCACGTCGTACCGCCCCTACACTGTATGTATGACGTCCTCTGTGGTACCACTATGTGCTCTATGCACTATGGCACCACAGCGCCACCGCCACTCGTCCCAACACTAGCGCCCTCTAGGCGGCCCGCGCGCACACTACAACCTCCTCTCAGCAGAAGGAGAGGGAGTCGATGATACAGCTACGTGTGGTCTGCGGACCGTGGAGGGAGGCTCCAGTGGGAAGAAGAAGCATGGTATCCAGTATGGTACAACAAGCACACAATGGAACTGGTCTGTGGTGAGCTTTTAGTACCGCCACAGCCGGCCTGATCAGGACCACTGCCCACTTGCTCGGCACTCCTGTGTATTACACTGGTACTCCTCCAGTTGGTGAATACCTTACTGCTGGTTGGTGTGGTCCCAGTACAGCACCCAGGAGTAGGTGGAGTAAGCAGAGGGAGTGAAGAGACCGTCAGGTACTGGAGCAGTGTCCTGATGTGATACAAGTTGTCCTGAGTGGCTGATTTGAGGACACAATACACCCACAGCAGGACGATAAGAGCCGATACACAGACAGTGTACAACCTCCCCCCTCTATCTAACTATGTTGTGGCAGCTATGGAGGAGGTTGGGTGTCCGTCTCTCACTGCTCAACAACTCCAGTGTAGCTGGGATCAATCCCACTGGTCGGGCCGGCCACCAGTTAGTCAGAGGTAGAAGTATGGCAGTACTGGAGGACTTGGAGGGGGGGGGGGTGTAGTTGGTAGGGATTCAGTGTGCACCGGTGTTACCAGAGTATAGTGGTGTATAGTAGTACATGTATAGTAGAGAGAGGTTAGAACTTGGCACCGACCCCCCCCCCCCCCTTCCCAACCCTCCATGCTCACATATAGAGGATTGTGTTCTCCAGTAGGTGAACTGTACAGAGGTATTACAGTGCCACGTATAATATACAATATATAAGATTCCAGTGACACTCTACAAGCTGTACTGTAGGGCCAGAGCATACATAACCTATACTCTCTATGCAGGTACAATTCAGCACTGTCAAACTGTGGTGCCAATCTTGAATATTGAACATTGACACATGTACTGCACTCTTGGCTGTTTAATGAACTACCCCACATCCTTTCCAACTCATACCCTTACCCCAACCCATGGCATCCCAGACCCCCCAATCCCATCCCAAACCACATGTCTGAATGACATGTCAGGGAGGCAATGGGGTAAATGAGAAGAAAGGGTTTTGTGAAGTGGAGTAAAGATGACAGTTTGGGAGGAATAAAGGTCCGATATTGTAGATATTAGCGCCATATTGGGTGAATTCTGCCGATTTTCCCCGCGTGCCCCGCCTCAGTGCCTCCATTTAGAGTTGGAGGGGAGGGAGGAGGATGGGGGGCTGGGGGTGAGGGTAGGGGGCATGTAAGCTGCCCTAAAGGCTGCCACTTGTCCGCTCCACATTAGGCCTTATAGAAATCATGTATCACCCCTCACAGCATCAGTGGACAGTGGAATCATGTAAATGTAAATGCCAATTCAGACTGGTCCATTCAATATCAATATATGAAACTAGAGCTACCACAGGGTTCATATTACAAAGTAATAAATCCCAAATATGTCCAATGTATGCAAAAACCAATTGAATCAAATTTTGCTATGATTATTACTACAAGGAGATATGCCTCTTCCTGAATCAGAAATAAAAAGCATTGAAATAGATAAGCATATAATGTAATACATGTATTATCTGATTTGTATTACAACAATACAAACACAAAACCAATGCACTCATGGGTGCAGAGGGTGTAAACTGGATAAGACAATGGCACCATTTAGACATGCCCTCTGTAACTCTGTATGGTGACCCCCAGCGTCTGTAAATCAGGGGAGGTGTTTGAGGCTGAGTTTGGTATTTATGGGTCAATTGCCTTCAGCATTTGGCACAGCCTCATGACCCCCAACTTCCATTTTCTTTTCAGCTCCCCCTGTACCCCCTCTGGCAGTACACCTTCCCCAATCTCACTCCCTTTCTCTGCTAAACTTGGTCTTTCCTAATGACAAATACATAATATAATTAACACTCACTCCACGCGTCTGCCATACACAGGAGTACAGATAATTCTGTCACCCCTCCCTCCTCAACCTCCACCCAATGGGCCCTCATGTGTCTGTTGTAGTTTGGAGTAAACACTATAGTAGTGGTCCACTATTGGCAGGCGTTAGGCTGGAACGCTTCTATTACCAATTGTCGCAATGTCCTCGCAAGGACACATCGCTCAGGTCGCGAGACTGTGAATTTGTCCTAATCGCAGGTCGGACAGAGCCACTTGGACGTGAGCCCCAGGCAGCCAGCTGCCAAACGGAGCACAGTGGGATGGTGGCCGGGGATGGGGAGGGCAGAGCAGAGCAATGACCCAGCCACCACCGGCCATCCCGCCTACAGGGGGCGCTGCAGTTCCCGCCCATCCTGCGCCATACACACAATCGGCGCTAAACGGAATGCCACTTCCGGTCGACGCCATTTTGGGCGTCGCGAGGGGGCGAGGATTGAGATTGTATGTTTGCAAAAGGCGCTGTAAGAAACTAAAACTGTGCAAAGAGGACATAGCAGGCCTTATAGAAAGGTGTGGCTCTTTGGGGAAAATGTTTCCTCCACCACATCTCAGGGATTTTATCAGTGTGGATGTTGTAACGAGTAAGATGTACAGGGTGCATAAAAGAGGATGAGGTTTCCAATCGATAGGCACCCTGCTCTGGGGGTGGGCGATAATTGGCATACTTAGTGGTGACAATGGTGATGATGCCATTGGTGTCTAGGTGTCACTGTGGTGTCGTGAATTGTGCCGTGATGAGCGGGCGCGCCCTGGGCGCCGCCGTCTCAATAACGGTCATCGATGGGCAAGGATGGCTGAGGGGGTGGAAAGGGAGGGATGGGGTGGGGTGGAAGGGGAGGGTTGAGGTCGGATGGGGGTTGGCAACACTAATCATGTGAAGCTCAGTCCGGTCAAACAGAGCTCAATCGGCCACATTGACCCACAACACACAGTGATTATAAAGACACCCCCTCCCACACACCCCTTAATCTCTCCAACCCCCACCCACCCACCCACCCACGTCAAAACAGCGCACACAAAAGTCTCCATCGAGAGAACAAAAACTAACTTTTCTTGGACAGCCTCCAAATCGGTGGCAAGCATCAATTTTACGCTTATGTCATTACAAAAAGTGTTGTTTCTATTACTCACCCTTGTGAAATGTGCACGCATGTACTCACTGCGATTTAGAAAGGAGAAGCCTGATTTATTACAACACCTCATTGCTCTCTATTAAGCAGAAACATACAGCAGAATATGCTTTGTGGAAACCAATTATACTCACATAAATGACAGAATGTCAGAAAAAAATGTATACGCCAATGTCTGGTAAATAAATACATACAAAACACGTTCCTTGATATCCGGGTTGGCAAGAATATACAGATCCGGTATACTTAAGTGTTAATGAGTTCTAATTTGTAGGCACAAGGAAAGACTGATTTGTAATCAGATAAGAGTGATGAAAAAAATACCACACTACTGCATGGATTATGGGGTTAAGACTGTGTCGGCGACACAGAACTAGATGTTTCAGTAAACTGCGACCTTCTAGAGTTGTACTTATACCCTAGACCTCCCATGGTACACAAGAGGTAGAAGTGGCGACAGTGATCTAACTCTACTCCAGGGCAGGGACAGGGACAGACCTATCTACCTGTACCTGTACTCCTGCAATTTACTGCTTGTCTAGACAGGGCCAGGCTTAGGGTGGGTGCACACCAGGCCCCTGTAGGCCCCAGGAGGGTTCTCAATGCTAGATGCTCTCACGCTGACTATGCATTTGTAGCCCAGACTCTAATCCTCTAAACCCAAGCCAAGCCCAGCACATGAACTCTTTTCTTACCCACTTCTACCATAATTCTACCATTGCCAAATCTCAGCCCTTATCTTTTTAACTTTCCCACACACACAGAAAAGGCCATGTTGCATGTTCCTTTCTTCTTTCTTTACGTTATTGCCAAATGAAGGGCCAATAAAACACTTAAAGGTTTATGTGTGCATTTATTCCTGGGGCATTATATTCATTATCCACAGCAGGCTCCCAACTATACAACTACTAAAGACATACCCTGTAACTAGGTAGAAAAGTGCCCAAGGGTTTGGGAATACAATGGGATGATCGCATACAGAGGCATCAGTGAATATTCTGGTAGTGTATATGTATGTGTGCGTTGAAAGCTAAGGTTCTGTTGTGATTGTTAGTTCTGTCTTTGCCCACGGGGAGGCGTGGCAGTCGTGTACTGGTCCATGGGGGGACTGAGGTGTGGTCGGCTAAAGTAAGTCTGTACTCCATCCCGGCGGCTTCAGGGAGTCTTCAGGCGGTACTGTGAGGGAGAGGGGCGGCCATGGAGTATTGCTGGAACTCCTCCTGTAGCCCAATGCTCCCTTCTACCCCTCTCCCTGCTAAACACAGAGGCTGCGAGATCCCCCCCCCCCACCAAACCATCCTCACAATTCAGCAATAATCAGTATACACAACTGACGGTGCTATTACATGACCTGATCTAACCAGACTGTCCCAACACCTGATTATACCTAGTGACATAACCCTGCCAGTCTGGCTGCCCCCCTCCCCCGCACCCCACCTTTCCACAGCTCGTCTACTCTTGGATCCTAGTTTGGATCCCGGCTCAGGTTAACGGGATAGCAGGATCCACATGTGCCAGTATATATGTGGTGCTCCTTCCTGTATACATACACAGGGCCAGGGGTATAGGATACATTATATGAAGTCTGTCTACTCAGAAGCAAGGCTTGTTAGCATGGGTAAATCAAGCTCACAATTCAATTATCGTGTATACACATGCCGCCCTTGCCGAGCTTTGATTGCTGTTTGGATAAGCCCCTGCCAAAATATCATCCATAATGAGTAGGGACTCCGTGGGAGAGGAGCTTTATGAAACTTGTCTTTGATATTCTAGGACATTTACAAGACAGCAATGTATTTTACAATGTATATAATGGTTAGTTAACTTAAGGTCATGTTCAATCACAATCCAGCTGTAGCATTCATCAGCACTTTTTCACATTCTAACATGTCTACAGGGTCATTGGAAACTGCGTCGTAAAATCGGAGCAATGATCAATGTCACATTTTGCTACCAGGAAACTATATATCACCTAACAGATATATCAAACATGCATTATGTTTTGTGTGAAAATGAAATGTCATTGCATGGTTGGTAATTAAATTTAATTGTAGGAAACCCATTTAGATTAAATTGTTCATACACGTCGGGTCTAATATAGAATGTGTTGTGTCTGGGTGGCTTCAGACATGGCTTCAGTGTGGGTTTCTGGTATAGGGTGAGGGCTCTGCTATTCAAGTGGCTTCAACTGTGGCTTTCCGAATATTATCAACTGCTATCCCATCTTGTATTCTGTTCCAGGGAAAAATTTCTTAAAGAGATTTTCCTAAAATGGTTACAATTCTAACCATATGGCTAACATGTTGGCTAGATATAATACAAACAACAAGTTTGTGGATTTCAATCCAAAGGATCCTGACCTTAGTGAAAAACTGACTGTTCATTGAACTCACTTCAAATTTCACACAATATAGATAATACTGTCGTGTCTTGTGGTGTGCCACAATGCTCGAGCCGATATAGGGGTAATTCTAGTCAGCAGCGTGTGTACAATTTGTCAGTTTCAATTGGCCCCAACTGGTTGGCGGCTGGTGTGGCTGACCCCGCTGTTTTCAATTCCACGCCGCCGTGGCGTGACCCGTGAATCGGCCCCCAAAACAAACCGGCCTGGCTTGGATGTCGGCCGGCTGTCAGTCTGCAATGTCGGCGTGTAGTCTACCATGATCAGTCCCCCCCCCCCCCCCCACCAACTCTTACAACTTTAGATCCCGACCGGTTTGGATTGCAATAGAATTAATCTGAGAGCTATATATTCTAGCACATGGAATATATCAGATATAAAATTGTATACTTTCTGTTCTTAAGTCCTATATTTAATTCTCCTAGCATTTCTCTAACAATACTTGGTACAGTTAATTTATTCAATTATAATTTTTACTTCATCGGTAGGTTATCACTGCTGGATATGCTTTTTAAGTGTAAGGTAGATTTATATCACGAGAGGCATAAATCAGTACTTGAGTCATAGAGTCTCAGATTGGCAGATAGGAGAAACCTATATCTCTGAGATTCTGACACAATATAGGCACGTGCTGTGGTACAATAAGGACAGAACTGTCAGGGTCAAAGTCATAAATGTGTCTCACATACATCTAACATGTTCTGATCAAATAAATACACCTTCCTATCAGGACCAGAGATAAGGGGTCCTTTGACCGATCAATCCTCGTGTCCATATTTTCCTAATATGTAAAGAGTAAAGAGGATATTGTAGAATCAAGTGTGTGCTATGTTTTTTTTGTTTTTTTATGTTTATATGTAACTAACTTCATTCCCATATTCCACCACAGCTACATGTATATGATGTCTCTAACTCAAGATAGCAACAAATCTCAAAATTTGCATAAAAATGAACTGTTATAGAGCTGTCTTATACATTGTATCTTTCTCGTATAATTTATTCAAGAACAACGGGTCAGCGCCTGAATGTTTTATTTGATACTATAGTCCTAGTGTTGGCTAGCGGCACATTAAAAGTCCAGAAATAGGTTGTTGTAATGGAGTAGAGTAGGCCACAGGCGCAGGCCATAGAGTGTATTCAAACACTGTACGGTGAGTGGCTTCGTCAGGGTTGGTAGTGGCTTCCCTCGATTTCAGAAGAAAGGTTTTCATGGACTGGGCTACAGCTGAATTAGATCTACGACCTAACCGTCAACTATGTGCCGGAATAGTCAACATGCTGATAATCCGAACAAACTCTGTCTTTTAATAACAAATTTTCTAGGAGTTACTAGACAACTGAATTATCGAAAACCACAATTAGAGCTTTTCCCAATGATACATATGTATTACTTGCAATTCATAGGTTGAGCTTATTTTAGAGAAAAATTCTCCACATTGAACTTGTTTATATATACCAGCGGTATAGGGACAATAATATTACATTATATCTTTCAAATAGATACTAAACGAGTCTGTCACAAAATTCACAAAGAGGTAAGTTTTCCCGCACTGGTCCCTACGTGAGGTCAATGGTCACAGTACGCACTGGATTGAGTAATTCGCTTCTCCTTATTAACCCCGATGAAAGTATCTAATGACTGGAGAAAATGACATCAGGCCACTAATTACCACCAATACATAGGATCTAAGACCCTCTAAACCACACTGACACATGTCCCTATCCATCTGTACATGGAGCATGCCTGTACTTTATAATGAATACCCAGCTACAACCAAGGCAATGCTTACAATACTAAATACAGCGTTGGACGCCAGCCAGCATTCAATACAACATGGGAAAATTGTATGTGTTCTACATGCGTGTAGCTATATAAGTATGTAGTATAGAGTGTGTGGTTTTGTGTTTGTGCTGTCCTGAGATTGTTACAATGGGTCTATGGGTACTATACTGGAGGTACTGTGAGACCCTGTGAAAAAGCCGCACCCGCATTTAAGCTGCACCTTGAACTTTGGGGAATCTACAAGCAGCAGATGGTCCCATTCGTTACTTAAGTCTTTATATGTAAAACCCCGTGAATAAGCCACACCCTAAGCTCAGGCAGGCTCTATAAGCTGCAGTTAACCATTGAAATGGTCGCTGCAGCTTATATGCGTGGTTTTACAATAGTATATACTGTATGTATGACCGTCCAATGACTATATTCCAGCTCTATATGTGGTCTACAGGGGGTCAGCTAAGGATTACTCCCACACTACAGCATTATACACCAGGGAACGTGATTATTCACCTGGGTGCTGCATTCCATGAGATAATGAATAACTTCATTATACAAGCCACCCATATAGTCACAGTCATATTATATACCTAGTATATATAGTGAGTGAGTGAGTGAGTGAGTGAGTGAGTGAGTGAGTGAGTGAGTGAGTGAGTGAGTAATAGGTGTTTAACACCATTTCAACATCTAAGGTCATATTCATGGCGAGAACGACATTACACAATTTCACAGAGGAATGTGTCGGTGCCCACGCATATGTGCACCAAACACATCCTGAGGGGACAGGAAAGAGAGATATAGACCCTTTTAAGTGGGCTAGGGAGGCCCGGGTATATATAGCGACATGGGTATGTTGGTATATAGATTATATAACATGTATATATGCATGTATAGCATGGAGTTAGACTATGGTCAGATAATAATGGGTTGGGGTCAGTGTATCTGTATTATACCAAAAGTCATCACATCTGTCATTTTTATGATGATCATGAAAAAAAAAAAGAAAATTGATCTTTTTATGATTAACTCGTATATGTTTCTAAACTGATCTAAGCTCCACAGAGCATCTATCAGAATCAGTGCATGTCAGCTCTGTGTAGTCTAGAGAGTGAAAGAAAGCAAATCTATTATTTTAATTACAAATAACTGCCTTGAAACCCAACTGTAGCCTAATTATTGTAATAGATATCAGAACCATGGCCTGATATGACCTATCATCGCCTGGATATATAATAATGACCTGGTGTCATATCCAGAGGTCGGACAGAAGGATTATAATCATAATAATTCCCTGTATTAATTATGATGAGGCCTTCAGCAACTATATTACTCAATCAACTGG
The DNA here is from genome assembly GCA_949317995.1 of Acholoe squamosa. Taxonomy (NCBI): domain Eukaryota; kingdom Metazoa; phylum Annelida; class Polychaeta; order Phyllodocida; family Polynoidae; genus Acholoe; species Acholoe squamosa. The sequence goes on along the minus strand of OX439036.1, from coordinate 100,210,262 downwards.
TCTAATTAGCAGTTTATTATTGGTTGGGATGGTGTCATGTTGTGGTGCCTCTTCCTCTAGGCTGAGTTTGCTCTTGACCTTGTATCACCTCTGCCACAAGATACTGCATCTCCAGGATAATTGCACCTATGCACCCTACCCACCATGTATATACAAGCTTGATTAATATTAGCTTGTTACATCGAAAATTAACCAATAGTCTCACATAATATCCAAATAATGGATCTGATAGATAAGACATGTACTAATACAATGTAAGAAACAGAATGATATCTTCAATAGGGAATGCTTGAGAGTTGTTCAAAGCTGAAAAAGTGACTGATATTTTGTCCTCACTGCTCTATATATAAACTGTGTGGTGAGTGGCACCTGTCTGGGTACAGAGTGGGCCCAGTAGACCATGGAGCACAGGGTGATCACACTACCTGTAGCCACAGGGCAAGTTAAATGAAACTCCTTCATTTAGAGCTTGTAGGGATTATTGAATGCCATAAAAGTGTTTGTGAGAGTAAGTGAGGTAAGTGAGAGTATACCTGAAATCATGCAGAATGGGCCTGCGGGACACATTATAACTCGAGCATTGTAACACCCTATTAATATTGAATTTGAAATTGCTTGTGCACAGTTTTCTTTTCTTTATTTTGTGTTACATAAATAAAAGTTACTAAACTACATCTTTCTAAACCATATCAGTAGCAGTTGGATAAGTCGCCACAGCCCATGACCTTATAGATTTTGATGGAGGTCACTGACATAAGGTCTGATGGAGGTCACTGACATAAGGTCAATACTGGTCCACATAGTTTATCCAGGTGGTACTGGGCAGTGCCACTGACCCACAATTACCAAACTCTCATCTCTATCTATCTTTCTGTACCTAGGTCCTCGTCAAAAACAATGCTGTACAGCGTTCAGTAGCCCATCCAGCCTGCACAAAAAAGAAGATAGAATGGCCATCCATCATTTGATGGTCTAGGGCATGTGACCTCAGTTTGACAGATGTGTGCACCCCTCCAGGGTGACCATGGCCCCAGGCTGGGCGCTACATATCTATCTATATACATGGATTTGTATCTATATCCTACAGAGAAAAATGCGACCATGCAAACCGCATGAATCAACAAAGTGTCCAGTGTATATGACCTCACAAAAGCAGATGGGATTCAAGCATATTGGGTAGGGTTGGGATGAGAATAAAAAAAGCATTTGCAGTGCTCTATAATGTGTGACAGTAACAATGGTTGTTGTATCTACAATTTAAATCTTTTAAAACCTAAGCTTGTCTTATATAGGCTATAGCTGGTGAATATGGCTACCATTGGCTATCTCCCTATGCCAAGGCATTTACCAGGTAGTATATGCATGTATGTTGTATAGAACTCATATAAAAAGGAGCTGAGTTTGGGGTTTTGCACTGTTTGAAACATGGGGTGTTGGTTAAAGGACGGTTGACAATGGGGACCAAACCAGGGGGTTGTGGACACAATAGACGACGTGTCTAGGGGGCATGAACGACCATAGGTCACGGGAGGAACCTGCTGTACATAACAAACCAACTGTGATTCTGACACTGTATATGTAGACCCCTACCACTAATACCTGGTGCTGCACTAGGTCACCACATACATGCACACACCTAGGTTAACTGCTCATAGGTTTAAAAAGTGCTAAAAAAAGAAAGTTCTATACCATTACAGGGTGCCTTGTTAAAGGAAACGAGGAGGAACCTATGCAAATTCTTTCATATAGAACCGTAGGGTTCAGATAAGTCACTGTCTAACTCGTTTCTCCCAGTAGAATTAATTAAAATACACTCAATATATTGTTTGTGAATTTCAGATAAAAATGGTAATATTTTGTGATGGAACCACTTCTCGTTCTCGTTTTGTTTAAATTTGGCAAGACCATCCAGATTGAATATGGCTTCTTCGACATATTTTAGGTTAGGTAGGGGATGTATATTATTTGTGATTTGGTACTCCTATTTCAAAGAACATAAATTTATTATCTATTATACTTGGGAAATTCCCAAAGAGATTTCCATGCTAGAAAAACGTACTAATAACGGGACACTGCATGTCTAATCTAAACTTGTACAAGAGGTTATTATAAATATATCTATAACGGTTCAGAATGCTGTGTTTGAGCATGCCCCCATTGTATGACCTGTGCAGTGGATTGCATGTCCATGCTGGAATGCCTAAGTACTGGTGGATAGAATACAACCCACCACTAGGCGTTAGGATATAAACTGTGTGTTTAAGTGTACACATGTACATGTATGGGTGATTGGGATGTACAGAATTGGTGATGAGCACATGAACTTAACTTCAGGTCATATATTTGCATGCTTCCATACTAGGCCATGTTCCTTTGCAAGCTGAATAGTTAATTGTTTTCTTCCAAGCAAGCCACTGCAGTGTATTATTATATTTCAAGGATACATCCACTAACTCGATTATACAATGAAAGCATTACTGATTTATTGTACGTGTTTCTGATAGGATAGCTTTCCATAAAAAGCTGCTACACTTCCCTACCCTACTTTATTTGATATGTTGTTCAGAGGGGATAAAATCCACATTAATATGTATCTGGGGTGACCAAATAGTATGTGGGATAGTTGCACACATTACAGGGCGCCACATACAATGGAGTACAAACTCATATACTCTGCCCCGATACATATTACATTACCCTTCCTTATTGCCTATAGTCCTGAGATCGATGGGATCAATATATAGCTTTTGAAAATATCTCAGTTTAATATCTAACTTAAACAGGCTAATGACACATTCCCAATACATGGACACATTATACACTCTCCTCTTTTGGAAAGCATGTTCCCCATATTACACTACTTTATACCTTGGTGTATTCTACTAAATTGTTTCTTTGTGAGTGTTATACATAAACTTCATCAACCTGTGCAGTTTGAGTTTTGCCGAGCAGCTCAGCTAGATGCATAATTAATAAGATCAGTGGGAAATGAATATCTTTTTAGCATGTGTGTGGGAACTGGGTATAGGGGGCGGTGGGTCTGGGGTAGGGGCAGGGTAATTAATCACCAACTAAGCCATTCATCAACAGTTTTATTACCAACCCTTAACTGGAAAAAAAGATACATTGACATGTAGGGTATAAAAAGGCAGTCCCAAACAGCAGATCACTCCCTATACTGTATGCTTGTTTCTCAAACCCGACTTTGCTGTTCACAATCCAGATTACTCCCTGTGGACAGATTTTGCAAATATTTGCTATTTCTTTTTAGATCCTGTGTGGAACTGCCTTCTCTGAGTATTGCATGCCAACACGAAGCCCCCTGGTGCTCATTCACGAGCTGCTCAGAGCAGTAAGACCCGCTCACATCGACCGCCACGTATCAAAAGTTAAAAAATTTAAATTGTTAAATAGCATTTCTATGGGTCTCTTTTAATACGACGCAAGATTAATTCTAGGCAGTCCCCTTAATCAAATAAAACGTATGACAGGTCTGTGAGATTTCTTGGCCTGTTCAGCTTTTTTATGACACCACTGGCACCTTGTGGAAGACCCCCTGGTTGAGTATTGTAGCACTGAGATCGGTGATTACCTCGGGGATCAATGAATAGATCACATTTTGGGGTATCAATAAGGTACCTCACCTACAAACAATGAGCCAGTGGAGACTTACGGCTCACTAGGTATGGCTACCATTGTGATTTCATTAAAAGGGGTGGTGAGACAGGGTTATATGAGTGCAGGGTGAGCTGCTCAGGCATGTGGTGAGCTGATGACCTGGGTAAGGCTATCTGCTCGTTATCTGCTCGTCCCAAAGTGAGCAGGTCAGTGTTCACTGCTGTACCCCATACCTCTAAAGCTGCCCGCAGGCGCCGACCAGCCCCCCCCCCCCCTTCTTACCCCCAAACTCATCCCTGAGTATCCACATCTTCCATGTCACTAGGGCTCCCTGAAGACAACCAGTGTCGAAAAAATACCCTAAAATATTCATGAATCGATGAGGTTAATTACGACTTGAGGCGCGCCCAGGTGGCCCGAAAACGGTCGGCGGGTGGAGCGGATGGTGGGGATGGGGTGGAAGAGGGGGGAGGTGGGAGGTGAGATGGGTGCTGCTAATACGTTTGGCTGACTTTGGATCTGATTGTTTTGAATGTGTTGAGAGTGAAGGGATCAGCCAAAAACGTAAAGATTCTCCTGCCAATAAGGTCTCCATAATGGTCTACTACATATCACAAAATGTAGAAATCTACGGTGGGATGGTCGTAAGACAGTTGAAGGTAGAGTAAATTTGGGTATTGGATTAACTCAAAGAGTTATAAAACTGGATCTGGTCCATTGAGGTTTCCACCTGATTAAAACCCATGGGGAACATATAGCTAGTCTGATTGAGTGTGTGTATGTGTGATGGGCGGGGGGGGGGGGGTTATTTGGCAGCACCTGCTCCTGACCAGGTGAGTATACACCTTTACACGTGGAGTAACCACGTGTTTAGTGTAGGTGAAGAAGCTACATTGATTAAACACCAATCTCACCTGGATGGTGATGCTAATGTGTGCTTAACTATGCCTTAAATACCTGCAGATTAACCGCTAACAGATAATACTAAAATGTAATGGATAACATTCTTACCCTAAGAGGCTCCATGAACCAGCCGTGGTGGGGGTGGTTGACAGAAGAGTACTCCATGCTACCCCACACGTACACGTACTCACGTACACGTAGTAGCACTGTCAACTAGAACAAAAGTAATCCACGACTCCGTCCACCACCATCACACCTGCCGCCAGGGCGCGGCCGGAAGTCCAGGCACCAGATCGTCGTCCCGGTGGCAACCTCTGAGTATATATGCGGTGTTAGGATTTTGGATCCGGCGCGGTTTTAGGAGGAGTCCCGGATCTGGGTCCTTCGCGACCGGAAGTCCATGCAACAGATCGTCGTACCGACGAAAACTCAGATTATCTCAGGCGTTAAGATTAAGATCCCGGCGTTGATTTTACGACGAGTCCCGTATCCGGTTCCTTCTGAGGGGATCAAACGCTGAGGCGGGACACACGCCGTGTCGGCACGGGTCGTGACGGCGCCATACAGGAGGAGGTCCGGCCGGGGGTGGAGGGAGATGCTACAGGTAGGTAATGCAGCTACCACCACACCGGGAGGCAGGCTAGGGTAGCCGTGTTTTGTCTGCTGCTGCTGCTCCTTAAGGGGTAAGCGTTAAGGTGCTGGAGTAGGATCCTACTGCTGATGGTGCTGCTGCTGTCACGGACAGGCAATAATAGAGGCCTTCCTGCACAGGGGCTGGCACACCACCTGGCTACCCTACACTACCAGGGCGTGCACACAGGGGAGAGAGGGAGGCACACACACACAGACACACAGGAGGCAGTGGTCACGTCGTGTGGTGCAGTGGGGCGGAGCGGCACCCTCCTGGGCCTCCACACGCTTTAAGACTTACTGGATGGAGGAGGCAGTCTCTGAGGGCGGCGCCTGGAGACCAACCTGTTGTTGGAGGTCCCGCTATTCTAGGTGTACGCCCAGCGCGCCTCCCCGCACCAGAATGACCCGCACCCGCCGACTTCACTTATTCCTTTTTCCCTTTCTTGTGCTGCCAACTCGTGACTTGCCAGGCCGACATGCGAGTCTCATTTGAATAGGGCACCAAACCATGTCGTCGGTGAAAAATGTGACGACCGACCCCAAATTAATTGGCGCGCCCCTCTCTCCTCCGCCCATTACAATCCAACCTCCCACCCCACCCCACTTCATCACACAAATCCTCCCATCCAACCACCAATCCGTTCCCCGGTATGTTTCATCGATAATGAACTGATGATAACGAGGAAAGGGGAAGCCAATCAGGCGTGGAATATGCACAATCTCAACGTTACCCTAACAATCACATGGGCGTGGAAAGCAGGGGGGACATGCCCCCCCCCACTTTTGTTCAACTCCTCAGAAGGTCAAAACTAAAAGGTCAACAAAGGGAGGTAAAAAATTGCAGAAAACCCCCCTGGCCCCACCCACTCTGAAACTGCTTCCCATGTCCCTGAATCGCTCCAAAATTCAGTCGCTGTAAATCCCGCTGTGCGACAAAAAATATTCAATGACCTAGATGGTTATAACCTTATTACAATACCCCCCCCCCCCCATTCCTAACACAATGACCATCTCCTTACCTATAGCAATCCTATACCATCCCTCTTACGCACCCCCACCCCAACACTCCACCCCACCCCCAGCCTCTAACCCTCCACCCAGGCATGAAAAAATAATCTGCTTTTAATATCCAATGTTAATCTAAGGTGCATGTCGTGGCATAGCTCAAGAAACCACACCTGATGTCTATCGGAGCCCACATGAAAAGCAAAACCAATCACTTAGAGGGGCAAGCTAGTGGGGTGGTGGCAGAGGGACTGGGGAGGTGGAGATCCAGATTGAGAGGCGCCGAGGATTAGTTTGGGAGCAGGAGGAGGGGTTGTTCATCAACCCCTTCAGGTACCATGATGCCTCCAGTCCATATCCCTTTGTCATCATGATGCACCGTTCGGGAGTGTATCAATCCGGTAGGGCCAGCATGATGCACAAATGCAGGGCTGGTGAGTAGAAGACTGCATTTATGCACCAGGAAAACTAATGGGCATGGTGCATTTAAGCAGTATTAAGCCACTAAAGGGTTCAAGGGGTGGGGTGGGTGGTAGAACGCACGCTAACTGCTTGTTGTGCGTCCGATTGGTGCCAGTAGGAGCGCGGACCTCTCACAACTCACTGCTTAAGGTGGCGTTGTCTTCTCCCCCTCCAGAATCTGCCAGATTCCACGCCCCTCCATGGCCTATTGAGAAGCAGCCATGGAGGCAGGAATATCCCACCCCATTTAGCATCACTTTCACCACTGCCAACTAGTTGTACCGTAAAACTGCACGTATATAAGCCATGGCTCGCAGACCATTTCGTAACCTTGGTGTGGCTCATGCTGAACTAAAGAGTGTGGCTTATACCCGGGGTTTTACATTGTGCAGACAATATTAGGGAATGGTAACCTTTTCAAACCCTGAGGTGCGGCTTATAACATTCTCCTAAAGTCAGGGTGTACTTGTACGTTAGGGAAGCTTAGGATGCCTCTGGATTCAGTTTTTCTCTATACTCCCAAAGAAGTGTTGTCACTGCAGCATTGAGTAAAATTATTGGATCAGTTAATAATCGGATACACTTGACTTCATCTAACAAAAATCACATCGATCTAATCGAGTGACATATTGTACAAATCTGCTGTGTCTAGTCCTATGTGTCCAATAATGTATCACTTGCATATATACAGACAATGCAGAAGAGTGAGATTATCTTATTATTGTTTAGTTTCTTGTACTAAAAAAGAAGGAAGATAGATATAGTCGACACGTGCCAACAGTAGAACAGGCATGTCATCTATTCAGTTGTCGGTCCGCACATTGTATGACAATCATCCTATGGAAATCGGTGACAGATTATCAAGACATACCGACCCATCTCCATTACATACAGCTACATGTATACATATATTTCAGCCATTTACATACCTTTCCACTTTTTCTATCTCTGGTAAATGTATTTAGGATACGTGTATATATTGTGGATGCAGACTATGGTCTGACAGGACTGAAGGGGTAAAAAAGCTTAAATGTTCAGAGTGGAAATGGCACCGGTTCCATGATGTAGAGGACCTGTCCGTGGTACATACGAAAAATGTAGGATCACCAGGGTCCTCTTAGTAAGCAGCTTAAAACAACTAGGTTAAACTTGTCAAATTCAAGTTATCGACCTAGTGATGCAGTTTACATCTTGACAACCTTGGACTTCCTGCCAGGCGACCCTTCAGTGAGAGGTTGTCAATATGAAGGGTTTGTATGAGGGCCAGTTTTACATTGTTTATCTCATGCTGCTCACTTTGGAAATCCTTTAATTTTCCAGTGTAGTTGTGTGAAGGGTGTCGGGGACACGCTGACACGTCGCCTGACAGCAACATAGTGTGTCAGAGTCGTGTTGTGCAATGTGTCAATTGCCAATGTAAAAGTATCATGATTTATTTTTTTATATAAAAATCAATGTGATTATATACCAACACAGAACACGCTAAAGAGCTAGGAGTTTACAATATACAGAAGCTTGTCAAATTACTGTAAAGATAAGGTTGTGAAATAAACAATACACCATGATATTATTTTTTTCTCTTTCCAATCCTCTGACCTGAACAAAACAGCCAATAAAGATCACTTAAACAAATTTAAGTCAAAGTGGGATCAATCATGAACTGTCTTCTTCTTTCTACTATTCATTCCTATAGCACGGTATCGAGACTCGACAGCATAGCGAGGTTCGTTCACTGAGTGTGTGACGTACTTCACAAAAAGACCCCACTTCCCTAATTGGGCAGCTGTTTTAGTTGTATAGAAAGGTTGGCGGGAGCGATGTGGCGCCAAAATCTGTTGCTTTCTGTGCGTTCTATGTTTGTTTATGTCGTGTGCGGAATTCATTATATTCCTTTTTTCTTGTCGTAAAATACGAAGAAGCATCATATTTAGTATATCACACTGTAAACCCAATCACCATTTCTTTCCCACCATATGATCTAGGGATCTATGAGGGCGGCAACTTAACGCTTTGGTCAGAAGGTCCATCATTATTTATTCATACTGGGGTGCCACTTTTATAAAAGTAATAACACTTTATTTGGCTAGTCATGCTACGGCAAGGTTTCATTACCCAACTCGTTATTATGTTTGACCTCAGCTACCCCGACCCCCATCACCATGGGGTGGAAAGGGTGTGGTTTTCATTAAGTTGTAAAACTGAGAGAACTCCCAAAACTTTTTAAACTTTCTGACTTACAAGTTACATGCAGGTTGTACTTAATCAAAGTGGCTGACTGACGTGCCAGTAGGGCCAGATCGTTTTTGAGAAAACTCCAAATGCATGAAATCGTTTTGAGATTTATCTTACACTTTTAGCGCCCACGCAAAGGCAGCAAAGGAGTATTTGTAAATCGATGCATCAAGAATGACAGGCAACACATGTTAAGCCTTACACCAATAATATATACATTACTGAGACAGTTCCTCGGTCAAATACATACTGTACTACTTTATCATTTCTTTGTGTCTTACCTGTTTGTTTCCAGTCACCTGTAGTGTACACGGACATTATAACACATAGAATATGTACCTTACCCCGCCAAAACACCAACCCATGTGTGACGGGTCGGGGTGAGTACATGTACCTGTAAGTGTAACTCAATAACCCCCTTGTCCCTCATCATGAGCTGCTCGGAGCTGCTGCCTGCAGGTATAAACTGTACTACATGATCTGCCCACTGCACTGGGCCTCATCCCAATATCTGCCTGGTAAGGTATAGACTTCAGCTAGCTGCCATCATATGCAGATCATGTACATATCTCCCATAGGTGAAACCCCGACCCTCAGGCTGAGGGTTAAGTTTTATGATACATTGTATATATGTCTACAGGCTCAGAGATCACCAACTTAAATATGATTGACAGGTAATATGTATTTTATACACTGAACCTTTTGTCAGGGTAAGGATTCTAGAGGAAGTGATAACTGTGCTAAATATTAAACTATGATATTAATATTAAACTGGTGATCGATCTGTTTTATACCACACTTATTTTGACTGTCCACTTTCCATTAGAAATGCATGTAAGAAGTATATAAAATTGGAGCCTTTCGTCAGTCAATCTTTTTAAAAGTATAGACACATGTATCCAGGGTGCTAAATATACACGCAAGGTGCGCTGCAATGTATGTTATCAATATAGCACCAGAAAAGACCATGACATTTTAGTGAGCGGCATAAAAAATTGAGCGGCATGAGCTATCACCACGACATATCCTGAGCACCCCCTCCCGAACACTCACCCCACATTTCAGCCCGCGGCGCCGCGCTCACCCTGCCCGCCCGCTGTGTATAATTGATACGACATCCGCCCAGGAAAATATTGCTAATTTGCTTAAGAGAAATCTGCCTGGCCAAAGAGTAGGGGGTCGGGTGGGAGGGGACTACCTAGGGGTTCCGTGCGCCATGTAATAATGTGTATTAATGATGTTTTTGTTTGCGGCCGGCGCTGCCCAGGCGGCGCGACGCGCGGCGGCTCCATGGCTACTGCTGCTGCCGCGATGCGTCGCGCTGTGTGTGTGGGCCGGGGATGGGGGGTAGGGGAGGTAGGAAGGTGGAGATTGGGGGTTTCCGGCGGCCGGGACGCTGGGTCATCGGGTGCACCGTCTGTGAGCAGCCCCACCCACTCGCATGGCACCGACACAGTATCACGGCAAAATCAAAACAATCACGCATCGCTGCCCCCATGCCTAGCATGCCGCCTGAGTGGCGCAGCAGTGTCAGCGATTGGTGAGAAGAGAATGGTAGGAGGAGAGTGGGGGGGGGGGGGGAGAAGGGAAAAAATTAAGCCTTAACAATGGGAAGGTGTCAAATAAGACCATATAGAATCATTCAATTCGTGAAAGAGTCAATCCCAACGCAAAACATCTGTGATTTGAAATTAGATGCCAACTGCTCAGGTGGTTTGATGAATTGGTTTTACTTGTCCATTTAGTATACCCCAGCTGCTTCTCGAGGAACTGTGTACCTAATGATAGCCATGATGCATGAATGCAGCCCTAGCGAGTAACTCAGGGTTACATTCCTGCATCATTCCGACCCTAAAGGTTGATACACTCATTCCCCGAGGGTCAGCATGATGCCCCAATGAAGCCTGAATTTCATTCGGGCATCATGCTGACTAATGGGCATGATGCCCTCCTGCATCAGCGGCCCTTAAAGGTATAACATAGCAGGTAGAGTGTCCCCAGGTGGGAGGCAGCCTCCCAGGTTGTGCAGATATATTACCGGCCGGCGCCAGCTCTCAGCCCCATAAATAAATCGATGATGGAGATCAGGCAGATTGGCTGATAACCACGCCACCTTCTTACCACTCGATATCAATTCACCTCAGGCAGCCCTGGGCACTGGGAAATGGGTGATGTGAGGCTGGTAATGGGTACTTGGAGGGGGATAATGGGTGATGGGTAATGGGAGTAGGGTAATGGGAGGATGTTAATGGGTGATGGGCAATGAGTGTTGCGAGGGACGTAATGGGTATTGGGCAGTGAGTGATAGTAGGGAGATGATGGACATTAGGCAACCACAGGCCTAGTCAAACACTGGTCATATCCACAATGGGTATTGGGTAAAGAGTAATGGGTATTGGGAGATAGGTAATGGGTGATGGGTAATAGGAGGGAGATGATGGGCAAGGGGCAATGGGTGATAGGAGGGCGATAATGGGTGATAGGGAAAGGCTGGTGTGAAGGCGATACTAGGTAATGGGCAAAGGAGATAAAGGTATTGTCTACCAAGGTATATGTTCCACACACCTTAGAGTAGTGAGTTGCAGCAAGGTGTCTGTCCCTAGGTAGGGTACTATACACCCAGGGCGGGGTCCTTCAAACAGTTGCCAGATTCCACAGGGATGAGATAAGCCGCTAAACGCAGCCTGTGAGGTTAGGAAGTGAGTGATACGGGGATAACCGGAGGGAAAGAAGCAGCTCCGGGGGAGCAGCTCCTGACAAAAGAAAAACTTCCTACACCATCACAAATAAAATCTATATTTCAGCGGTACAGGTTTGAACAACTATTAATTTTTTTTTTCTAGTACACTTTTTTTTTCATTTCAGATTGCCGTATTCCCTTTTCTGTGACAAAATGTAAAGAAGCATCTCTCGTTTCTCCCCTGGTTTTCGACTGTCATTTCAAAGCAACCAGTGACCTTTTGTTTTCCTATGTGTAAGTACAATGCTACTTTTCTTAAGTTCAAGAAAGGGAATGTATGTGATCAGTAAATGAGATTGCAATAAGCAGGTAATATCTTTAGTGATACGCCAAGCCACAAGGTGGCGTGGGGTGAGGGTTGTCAGTCCCCAGATAGATTTAGATTGGGATCAATACACATAGAATCTGCTATCCCTCAAGACGCACTTCCACACACTACCTTGACAACTACCAGGTAACTCTCCACTCCTCAGGGGTGCTCTTCCAGTACAAAATCATTTGGGAGTTATTACTAATTGCTTATTGTAATTTCTACATTCTAAATGACATTCATGGTATCAACATTTATCAACACGAATACATGTTAATAAAAACAGGTAGTCCTGCTAAACAGGTAGAAATGGAGAACTAAGAACATCACCAATTAACATAACATGTACAGTGAAACAAACCCTGTTTCTGACAAAACACATCTGGACAGTGTTATTTCTACCACCTCTTTACAATTCTAACTCATCTACAATAAAGTTTATTTTACAATTTTAACTCATCTATAATAAAGATTGTTTTTAATTAAATCATAGGCCTAATGTCTAAGGTTGCAAGGTTTTCAGTACCATGATGAAACTGCCATGTGGCATATTGGGTGGTCAGTTTGTGTATGTTTGTTGGGGGGGGGGCAGCTGGAGGACACTGGTCACCTGTGCTCACACTGGTCACCTGTGGTCACCACGTCCCCTGGTGGCAGCACCAGCTGGTCAGGGTCACAGGGCATGCGCACTGAAGGCGGTTTGGATCCTGCCCAGGTCAGGGTGTGTGCCATGTGACCTTCTATATACCAAGGTTTATATATACCATGCGTACCCTAGTGTAAACAACTCTGTCATACCTATACTGCTCTGTTATATGGTCACATAATGTAACATTCTCTATTGTGTTGAAGTATTGCGGCCATTTTTTATCACATTGTGGTGATAGAGGCTTGCACCGTCATTTGCGAATATATGTCAGTGCAGGATACACTACTTCCAACATGTGAGTATGGAAAGTACTGGCCTATGTTGATATATCAGATGGACAGAAGCAACACAACTTTTGTGGCGCAATGAGATCTGAATCCGACCCTTGTTAATTCATATATACATGCAAACTGATGAAGGCACATGTTATGTTGTGCCGTATAATGTATCTGGGTATGTAACTAAAATAAGAATACATGTAGATACACAGATAATGCCCCATTGTCAAGTACCCAGGGTAGAAGTGGTGTCTTTTCTTATGTATGTGGATAGCCTCACAAAGGGGTCAGGATAGGTAGAGGTACTGGATGATACATGCATATATAGTTGTATACTGAGGTTGGACTGACTTCAACCCCCTCATTTTTTTACTACTCATATTGCACAATCAGGAAACTTTACATAAAGCTATAGCAACATATTGGGAAAGCAATATGATATGATTATATAATTGTCAGATGGCTGACTAGGACAAGGCTAGTCTGTAGGTGGTATCAGCACAGGATGGTGTGAGTAAATAGAGACTGGTTTCATGCAATGCTGATAGGGTGTGATATTAGTTTGGTGAGAAGGCAGACCAAGGGGAGCTTAGTTCTTCACAGGCCACATAATCTATAAATGCTTCATGCCCATTGGCGCCATGACGTATTTGTAAATGGACCAGAGTGAGTTGCTCAACAGGGCTCAGGGGTACCAGCCCCTGGCCTACATAAAACAGGAAAATTTAATGCAAAAATCTCTACATAAGAACAGGAATTCCCTGCAAACTCAGAGTGATATCTGTAAGGAACAGCACCCTTTTGCATGTATAATGCCAAATCTAAGATGCATCATGACGACCAAGAAATCATCCATTCTGAGGCATATATACAGCCCTTAAAGGTTTACTATGGGGCCGTCTGTGCATGCGAGGCCATGCCCTAAATGAGTGGCCATGCTAACATGTCAGTCAGTGCACACCCTGCTCTCTGGGCGCCATGTGGAGGAGGGGAGAGACTGGTCTCTATGAGTGTGTTTAATATGGGATGGGTTGTGGGTAATATGATGGGGTATCAGCAGCACCCCACGCCCTAACAACCCAACCACACGGAATGGATCTAACCATATATCATAGCACTCAACATGACAGTGAGTGACAGCATGGTCATATGGAGCCTGTATCCTACTTCATATGACTGTTTATGGAGATGTACTGAATGTAGATATTATCACCAATTTGCCATTTAGGCACAGACCACAATTATCTAAAACCCCATCAATCATATGTGTCTTTTTATGAGGATTGTTTATCAGATCATAAGAGGGCTCAATTTTAGTGTGTATTACACAGATATCTATGAAATCTATTTTATTATCATTACACATCAAAACCAAATATATTTGAAATATTTGATAAAAGTATCACATATTAAGTTACAGACAGGATACACTTCCTCCAGTGTCTAATGTGTAGACAATCAGTTTAAGGACATACAGTGTTCAGCACACTGTGCACCCTGATGTTGGAGGCTGGGAGGGATCCAGATTGGGATCCAGATCAGGGCCGACAGCTGGTCAGGCTCTGGGTATGTGCATGTGTCGGTACAGGAGGTGGGGGGAGTCATAGGGTGCAGTCCCCTGTCGTGTCAGTCAAACTACCCCTCCGACTTAGCCACGGGACAGTGGACACAGCCTGGGGTGAGGGGCTGGTACCCCCAGGAGGAGCCGTTAACACTCCAGGCCTCAAAAAATAGGAGTAGTATAGTCCAAATATGTTTGAGCTTTAAATTTGTGTATTTTGTGGTATTTTTTTTGGCATACCAAATTATATCAAAGGGGTACATCACCCTACTATGATGCCTACCTTCTCCTACTTTTCCCTAAGTAAAAAGGGGTAAAAGTGGAGAGGGGGAGCACAAAGGGATGGAAGATACAGAAAGGACAGAATTCACAGTAAGTGATGCTAAGGTGAAATCAGTCTCTCTGAACTGAAGTTCATACTTATTCAGAGAATTAGTACATGTATCAACTCAAGTTCAGAGAAAATTGCGTAACAATTTCACCTAGTTACCAGAAATCTCTTGCTGGTTATGACACATGTAGGCCTATTTGTAACATCCGGCCCAGTTAGCGCTCCACTGTGGCTATTATCGGCAACAGGGATATATAATGATTTATTAATTGTTGCTTATTAGTACTTGTGATGGCTCAGAAGATAGGGTACCGTTAGAATGCAAATTTGCCAAAACAGATAATTATACTACTCACAATGTAGATATATGCGGTCATTAGACTTATGGCATTTCATGGGATTTCTACATTTGTTTCTTCTTTTTGCTCTCTCTTAAATCATGATGACTTTGTTTTTATGTCTTTATTGGAAACCTCATTAAACATGAGGCACCTGCTTCGCCCGAGAGACTATCAGAAATTATTAAAGTGCGCTGGGTATATCGCATGTCTATGGGCGATATTAGACCGAGTTCCACTTTTTAGACATGACATGCAGAGTAGTCACAGAGTGCTATTTAGTTGGGTCTCGCCAGGGGTCGCGTGTGTACCTGTGTATGTCTCTAACATAGATTTATACTCGGAGTCTATCTCCCGACCCTCCCTATACAGACTTAACAGGTTTAATTATTAGCCAATGAGAGAACCCCAATCTATTCACTGCGGTCCTTGGGGGCCAACTGGTACCCATCTGATAGGTCTTATCAGTAGAACTTGCTGGGAACAAGCTCCAGCAATGGCCGCGCCCATGGGACAACCTGCTACCTCTCTATAGCCTCCATATGCTCAGTGAAGCAATGTCAATACAACTCCTGGCAACTCTTCCCTCACCTCTATATAGAGCCCTAGTCCTACTGGCCCACTTGTGTAGGAGCCAACTTAGACCCCCTACCCATCCCAACTCTCACCCCTGTGTGTATACTACTAGCACAGCACTATAAGACCTACCACGTGCATGCCAGAACCCACGTGCACTGCTGGCACGTGGTCACCCATTAAGAGGTGTCATAACGCCCACTGTACTCCTGCCAGTGGTTTGCAGCCCCTGCCAAAGAGGCAGGACGATTCAGTTATAGATCCTTTATTGGCTGGACGTGTCCCAGGGCTTTACTTCCGCTTTGTTGGGAGCAGCTCAGCAGGCCAGCTGGGACCGAGCATGAGCTGCTCCTGGAGGTATGAGGAAACAGGTCAACCACTGAGCACTGCACTCCTCCCTCACATGCTGTACATGGGAGCTAGGTTATACGTGCACTCACTGCATGCATTCTCCACCCACATTATCCGCCTCAGTGGATCTGGGTTATTTAGTTTATACTCGGTCTGCTCAATGACCAGTAGTATAGGGATTTGGGGTGTGCATGTCGCCATCAACTGTCCCACTGACCAATTAACCACTTGTCCCTCAGTGGTATGCTCTCACATTTTGCAAATTTCTGATTATCAATACCATGCCCACCAGAACTGTCAGAAGTGACTAGAGTGGGTGAGATTTAAATCTACCTGTGTGTCTCGTACCGTACAGACACCTGCTAAGTCCACATACCACCAGGCCTCCTCCCACCAAGGTAGGCGGCACTGGGACAAGGCCACTGTGTTTCATGGCCACAGACGAGGATCCTTCTTAGTAATGTTCCAAACACTCGTTTATAGAGGCCTGCAAAATAATCAAAGCTAAAATGCTGTGGGATTTAGTTAGGGAAAGGTGATGGGGATAACACATAGAAGGTTGTATCCTTCAGAACCCTGAGAGCTTTGGTGTGGTGGAGGGGTGGGGTGGGTACTTCAGGTAAGACTGTAAATTTAGTGACATCAGCCATCATTCCTTGTATCCCATTCCCCTTGGGATCCACCTCAGGGGCTTTGACGGCTCTGCTCCCCACACCCCTCCCCTCTGGGCATCGACCACCTGCCACCTGTCAATCAAACAGTGTCGCCACAGGCCCCGCCCTCTGAGCTGCTGCTGAGTGGCGCCCAGGGATGCGCCGAACTGCTCCACATGGCGTCACCTACACCAGGCTGTGGTTGTTGTTTCATATGGCCGATGTCGGCACAGCCCCTGGGGTTATTTGCCTGACATTTCTCCTCTCTCCCCCACCCCTGTAGAGCGAGTTTAATCCAGAAGTTGTCCAGATATGACTCAAGTCTCTTAATTTGATCATAAATGAGCTGGTTAGGGATTCAACGCATATCCTAACTGGTAGATCCTTTAACTTTTACTTTGCTTATCCACCTCATTAGTAATATCTTGCAATCCAAATTTATTTCTAGTACCATTTTAGGGCGAAAAATCAAATTTGATTTTTTTTTATCCCACTTGAGTCAACCTATTAGATTATACAATAACGCAATAAATGTATATCCAGTAAGGACACGACATGTACATACTTTTGACTTTTTTTGACTTTTTACAATGACAAATTACTTGTAGATTTCTGTCACTGTAGGTGTGGACAAGTTGTACATGAGAGAGCTGAGCCCCTGAGCTCCTCATCCCCACCATGATGTGTCAGATAGCAACAGTGAGGCATAGATACACAAACACACAATCTACCAATATAGACACACGCCACAGTCGTCATCAGGCAACCTGGGGTGCAGAGAAAACCTCCAATGAAACCTGTCTATGTGTGTACTTATCTGTGTGTGCTGCATGTGTTTAGGAGCAGGAGGAGACACTCACCTGTAAGTAACAAGGATATGTCATTAAGTACTGGAGAAATACAGAGGTTAAAGCATGGTTAAAGTCAATAAAAAACACCTTTAAATTTTCTATCAACATTAAAATTAAAAACTTTAAACAAAGTACTGAATTTCTGAGAACATTTTATTTTCATTTTAACAGAAGGAAACTATAAAGAATGACAGTTGTTCACCTTAAAGGACCATCCATTTTTTTTCATTTAAAGGCAGTTTTATTTTTCTAATTCCTTTGAACCAGATGACAACTTTCTGGAGGATATACTTGGCAAGACAGACTGAGCCTCAACACCTGTGGCTGTGAGGAACCACACATCTTGGTTGGAAAGGGCCTTCCAGATTCTTCCACTGGTGGATACCAGGGATCCAGACTTCTATCAACGAAAGGATCCAATGGCAAACAAGTTTAGAGGCCAGCACTGTCTTACCAGACACACTCACACTGACATCTGGGAGTCTGCAGACTGAATACAGACTCTAAATCCAATCAAGTCCCTTTGACTTGGTTTGCTATTTTCTACACCCCTGTAGTCCCTAAGAGCTTCATTTTTGCACAATGGCTTAAAATCCATGAAGTGCGAGAGTCAAGGCTGAATGAAAAGCAATGGAATAGCCAGTCTTAATAGATTAGACTTTGACGCTGTCTATCAGCAGGTAATGCCTCTTCTGGCACTACTAAGGTGATAAACGGGACGTTACCTAAGTTAGGGTAGTGCAGAAAGAAGATGTGCTTTGAGGATTGGTATAAGGGAAAGGCGTGGCTGCTCGAGGTTTAAACATGTCTTCACCTTAAGGTTAGATAAGGCTGGATGGTGATTGGGAAACTGGACCTGGACTACTTCCATTCTGTCTGCAGTCCTGTCTTTCCACATCTTTGTCTGTCCACACCTAATTCTGTCCACACCCATTTCTGTCCACACTCAGGACTCTCTGTGCACACTTCAGGCTTTTATAAGTACTCTCACCTGTCTTCTCTTCAAAATAAGGCCTTGTCCAGGTTGTACACCGAAGATGGAAGAAGAACCGAGACCAGGGAAACAAAGCACATTTGACGAGGGTATATCTAGTCCCTAGAATTTGTATTTAAACTTTTACAACAACTGGATTTGTAACAGCAAAGAAAAGTATGTAAATGCATTAAAAAAAACACTCATGATCAGTCGAGTTATGGTTTATCATAGGATCTTAGCTTAACATCTGAACACAGTATTAGCGGCCCTCTCCCTACACTCAGCCACCAATGAGTAGGTGAGTTAGGAGACCCAGTCCCTCCTTCCTGGTTGTTGTCGTCAAGTGGTAAGGCTTATACTGCCTGGCTGCTGCAGACTCAGCGCCTCCTCCTCCCCCAGTACAACTTGTATAAAGTCTGACAAGTTGGTGCTATAGGGCATTAGCATATTAGGCTATGGAGGCCGCCATTAGACCCCGACTGCACTATGACTAACACCTTCAGCCCCCGTCTCCGCAGTAAATGCCAGGGATGCTTCCCATTGGTCAATAATACAATAGCCATGTGCCGTTATACGGGCATTAGCACATTAGGCTATGGAGGCCGCAATTAGACCCCGACTGCACTATGACTAACACCTTCAGCCCCCGTCTCCGCAGTAAATGCCAGGGATGCTTCCCATTGGTCAATAATACAATAGCCATGTGCCGTATACGGACTTAGCAGGATTATTTATTAGCCAATGAGATAACCCCAACGATTCACTGCGGTCCTCTCGGGGGCCGACTGGTACCCATCTGATAGGTCTTATCAGTAGAACTCGCTGGTAACAAGCTCCAGTAATGGCGGCGCTGATGGGGCGACCTGCTAACTCGGAATAGTGTCTAGACTGCAGCCAACCACCCGCGCCACCACCACCAGAATATACCACCTATCTCAGCTAAACTAACAACGGGTCTGGGGTGAGGCAACTGAACAGGGGAAGGAAAGGCTGGCTATGGAGTCGACAAACAGATAGGAAAAGAAAGTGATAAGAGGGAATATGGTTTATTGGGTATTTTCCTATGAGAGGAAGCAAGAGACAGCAAATAAATTAAGGGACCCATGTGTTTTTTGGGTAAAGGTTCACATGGGATTAAACATGTGGATGTGGGATGAATATGGCAATATAGTGAGATACAGAAGAAGGGCAGAGTGGGTCCTATGGAGGAGACCAGGTTGTAGCAAGAGTCAGGATTAGTTTTAGAAGGTGGCAGATCCAGTTTGGGCCCCAACACCCCCTACAAATAACCCCCTGGCCCCGCCTGCTTGGATCCCCTGTGAGTGGTGAGCCACATGGCTAAGGAGCAGCTCCTGTATACCATGAGCAGCTCACAGTGTGTTGAGCAGGTTTGGAGCTGCTTATAACAAGTGGCTGCCCCTCCCAGGCACGGTACACTTTGCAGCTAGCCACTTTGCTAATGAAATATCCACCAAGTCTTGCTACACCCCTTAACCCTCCAAGTCCTTTATTTGAGTGGAGCTGTCGAACTGATAACACATGCTACCAATGTAGATAGCCGGGATTAAGGTAAAGGGTTAAATCACAACAATGAGTGAGTGCCCCGTAATACTGTAAATTTTTAACGCCATTTTGACAGCTAGGGTCATATCTAGGGTGGGAAAACTACATCAAAAACTGCATCAGTAGAATCAAATTGCCTTTATGTCCTGGATGGGCAAGTGGAGGGCATCCATGGACTAAGTGGACTGGGTATCAGGCCCTGGTTGCAGGCTGCGTTGGGGCGTGGGTAGGCAGCATTCATTACCAAGATATCAATGTGTGGACCTCCATAATTCACGAGGCCTTCTCACTGCACCCACGTCGTCATGCGATGGCCGAGGCGCCACCCAGTCCCGCCCACCTGAAGTGATCCCCAACAACGTTTTTTAACGTTATCTATTTCTTAATGTTTGTCTAAAAATGTTAAACAACATAAAAAAAAGAGTTAAAAATCATCTATACAATCTTGAAGACGTACTTATTTCTAGTTTAAAAAAAACACACGTCATTTTGACATAAGTTCATATTCTAGAGAGCGTTTCTGAAACTTTTTTTAACATTCGAACACGTTTTCAAAGGTTTATACCGGTACACGTCTTTTTACAAACGCGCTTTTATCAAAGCCTTTTCTAAACGTTATATATACATATTTTTGTGTTTTTTGTCTTTCTTTTTCTTTTTTTTTTAACCAAGTGTGCCCCTTCCGTATTGCATGGTTCCTCCAGGGCGGGGTAAGTGAGGTATATGGTAGTACATGTACCTGGGACACGCTCAGGTAGAGACCAGCCAGGTGAGTTCACCCACACAACCCCACTCACTCACTCACTCACCCCGCCCACCTGGCCTGGTCAATCGGACACCTGATCAATGCCCAGTCGACACACCTAAGTTTGGGGTGTGGGGAACAGGTAACCATTCACTGCACCCCCTGCTACACGCACACTGCTGGAGTAGGGTAGATTCACCTTAAGACGCACACATACCTTGAAATGCCAGGTTGTAGAAATTGCTTTACCTTTGAATCAATATTGCCCGCTGACCGAATCAATGCTCATCAACTGATTTGGAATGTTGATTGGGGCACTGGACTAATTTTCTATTTTCATAGCCCCTGTGTGGTGTGGAAGTCTCAGGGTTTTTATCTTCCCTATATACAGTTGTCGCCACGATGCAGAAATAAGCCATGTCGATCTAACAGGATTGAATTCACTCAAAAAGAATTAGCAGAATGCATCTAATGCAATGCTGATGATGGACGACTGGTCAAGGCCATATGCGGTCTTTAAAGCGTTTATGTCCGCACCCAAACGCCTCTGGGGCCACACCCACTTCCCATACATGCCTATCTACAATCAGCTACCTAGCGTTGGATGGAAACTGAAACACCCTAATCTCCCCTACCCCAAACTTCCACCCACCAACCCTCTGCTAAAAGATACCCTACCGTCCTACCTGTCCCCTTCCTAATCACAGCAACAGTATTGTTTATCTATCCATCCCTGTCTAATTTCTACCAATCCCAGGCTCTTGTTACGATTATTATGAGCGGACCACCCCTAGGAATTGCCGAGCGGTAAAAATGCCCTTTGTGAGTTTTGTATCGATTCTATGTTGAATATTTTATATAGCACACGCTTGGGTCATGTCGGTGCGAGTCGATACCTCAGGCCGATGATGAATGGGTTAGGGCGGCTCCACCTTCACACCACCAACCAGCCTGCTCTCCTACCCATGGAGAACACTCTCAGTGAGCTGGACAACCAATTTACATGACAGAAAATAGGAACTATTGTCTTTTTTCATATTTGTTAGTGTTTCCAAGTTACATGTGAAGCTTTAAATAAGTGTATGTGCAATGACAGTTTAGTTTAACTCCCGGTTTTCTTCCATCTTTTCATTTATTTGTTTTCCTTTCATCACAAAGTGTTTTCAGTGTACCAAAACCATCCAAAACCTTTTCTTAGTTTCTTTTCTCAGTGTATCCCCCTTGAACCCACATAACGAAAAAGAAGCGGAGCGTGACGTGGGTTACTGAGTCAGCTGCGAGAAGCATGTTGGCACTGCATCACGGGTAGCCTTCTTTAAAATTACCAACAAGTTCAGAACAAAAGGAAAGGTGCTCTGGTCCTGCCTGTCCTACTGGACATTGGGGCAATGTGGGCACGGCCCCTGGTCCATTCAGGCCTGGAAGGTGGGGCATCGAGGGCCTGGAGGTACATGTGAGCCAGCAGGCAAACAGAAAGGTTCATTCACATGAGGCTGCATGGATTGTCCTTTCTCCTTTCCTGCCCATACTTGTACCCAAGTGACACGGCTGAGATTTTTGTTTGTTTGTTTGTTTGTTTAGTTTTACGTCCGGGGGCCATCGAGGAACTCAGACATTCAAACACGGCTGAGAGTTGTGTGTTAACCCTCTATGGGTCGCACAATGTATGAAGGCATTATGTAATGTGATCGGTATGATGCATGAATGCAGCCATGTTGAGTAACTCGCCAATGTTGCATTCATGCATCATGCCGACCCTACAGGGTTGATAAAACCGTGAGGGGGTCAACATAATGCAACCATTGAAGTCCTGGCAAGTAGACTGGTCTGTTGATGCACTGTGGTGGGAAAAAAACCCACAAAAAACAACAACAACAACATGCCGATTCACGCAGGGATCAAAGTAACTGTGCACAAAAATCCACGAAATATTCAATCAGAACACCTTAGATATAGGTTTCATATAGGTATGTATAGGCCTTTAGGACATGGAAACCTCTGAAATAAGGTAAAACTCTGAACCCTTCTATCCCCAAACATGGCCATAAAGGCACCATACAGTGTTAACAGGTCTAGGGTACAGATATAAGTGTGTATATGCACCACAGCATGTACCAAAGCCAGGTCACCTTTACGTGCACATGTATACATACAACCAAACAGGTCAACTGCTATACTAGATTATATGCATGGAGCATTTTTTTTCCACAGTGTCGTTAGACATATGATGTCTATATAATATACTACAAAATTGTGCTAGTAATTTCCTATTATCGACATTTTTTTCAATTATATTTTCTTTCCTGTGCAAAGGTAAATTCAGTGATACTTCATGCTTTTATTTCTATATTTGAAAAGGAACAAAGCAGGCTCAGAAGAATTTCAAACAATTCTGTTCGTATTAACATACTGTTGTGGAAAGATCAATATAACAAGTCAACTGATGACATATATGTCAGTGTAATTGGCCCTTGTCATAGAACAATGATTGATGTCTACAGTGTAGAGTATACATCAGGTTGTCTTTTTCTTTCTTTTCCTCCCTTTTTTTCATTTCATGGCTTTTTTTTTTCTTTCTATGGCCTCCATATTGGGAACATCACTGCCACCCATCCATGGCTGCGCTGCATGGTCAGCCCAGACGGTACCAAGTAGAAACCAGACAAATAGCTTCAGTGTTATTTGGTGATTACCTCACTAGCTCTGTAGTCTGTGAGTGGGGTCTAGTGTCAAACAACTCAATACTAATACTGGTTCACCAGTGTCAGACTCACATCCACTCAGAGCTGCTCATGGTACCAGCTCATACTGTGTCACATCATCACCAAGAGCTATCTTCTCTCACCAGCTATAGGGCCCTCAGTGCTATTATCTACCTTTTAAAAAGTCAAGCCCCAAACTTTTACAAGTATTTATTTGCTTTCAACCATTTTACTCATCATCAGCTTTATTCTATCTATTATCCTCAATTTATGCAATCATTTAGGATGAGAAAACTGGATATATTGGACGCGTTCCGCAGTTTCATTAGTTTTCTTTTCTTATGAGCCTTTGATTTTCTTTTATAGTGAACCCCTCTTTGGACATTAGACTTGCCACACCCAAAGACTTTAAGTTTGTCAAATGTATAACAATATGGTTACTTTTTAGAATAGGAGCTCAGGAGAAGATTTGGTTCAGAATGTGAATTTAGATAGGCCGCTATGATAGATTCCCATGTAGTTTAGAACCTGAAACTCCTCTATACAATACATTTTTGTACCTGTAGCAACCACCTGTAGATCATGTTTACTTGTCATTGCTCTTAAGATATGCTTGTCATAGTAACTATACCATCTAATCATTCAGGAGGAAACTTGGTCCTTAAATAAAGCCTATCATAATCTGTTTTTCAGGTAATTTATGTTCATCCATATACATTTTTTTAAAGAAAATAGGATAACACCTCCACACCCACACCTAAATACTGCTGGTCGTCCATGGGCCCATCCATACAGTCAGCAACCACCGGACACTTTTAGCTGCAAGTTGTGGGGAGGCTGTGCCATGTAGGTCACTCCTGAAATGGGTGGGCTGGCAGCCTGGAGGAGGAGACGTGCTACAGGTAGTCAGCCCCTCCTGTACGGCCCCCTGTACAGCACTGGAGGAAAGACTATGTATTGGGGGAGTGGGGGGGGGGGTCCCACCTGGAGGAGACTACCACCTAGAGCCGACCACACCCCAGCCACAACACAACCATGCATCTTCCCAAAACAATACCATGGATCAGAATGGATCTCCTGCCGCGCCCACAGAGCATTGTGTTGTGGCAAATTAGAGATACAGCCATCACCACATCACCCACTGTATCTGTGTAGATGCTGAACAAATGGGTCTCAACTGTTTCTTCTTTTTATTTTAAACTGGGAGATAGATTGCTAGTGGAACACATAAATCGTGTCAAATTCTCCTGACCTTGATTCAGATCCAACAATTGGGATTGGTCTTGAACAAAAGCAAACAAGTGAAGTTACAAAGTGTTAGGCAGTGATTCTCTAGCATTAACTAACTGGAGGAGACCTGGATGGTGACAGGACCTCCTGGGCATAACTGTGGCGGTAAGCAGAGACAATCAAGCCCTGAGTACACCATGCTCTAAGGTCAGCAGGATCCAGGGTGCTGACCCCTCAGGGGGGATCCTCAATGACCTCTATTTATCATTGACTTTGACTCACAGTGGCCGAGCTTGTGTTATGCAAGCCCTCAGGGCCACACTCAAAACCTAACTAAATCTCTCTTTCCTCCTTTACAGACCTAACTCTTAAACAATGTACCGGGTATGCAAAAATTACTGAACTTTCAATAACAAAGGCAATTATTTTTTCTTGTGTCCAAAGCTTCTCCCTTTTCTGCAAGTTACTGCTTTATATATTCCCTTTTTCATTTTACACTTTTGTTTTGTGAGCTTCAATATTTAACATTTTAAACAGATCCACAAGACAGAATCGTTCCGGACAGGAGTAAAAAGAACATTGATTACGTAAGCCATTATTCTGTGTGGTCTCGACCACCGACGTTCGTTTCAATTGAATAGCTGTAAACGTACTTCTCGTCTTAAACAGTTAGGGTGGTAAACTATATTTCATTCAAGTGGACCCTGTGATTTGGTGTCAACTAGTGCCCTAGCCCCAGATTTTTGTTTTGACTTAGGTTAATGATGTTAATCATTACGTGTATGTGTGTGTGAGTAGTAGGTATAATGTTCTAGCCCTGCAGGGAGTGCTTTGACTTGAGCAGCCTATGACGTGCTCTATGGTGAGAGGACCAACACCATATGACCCCAAACTTCTGTAGGCGTTGTGTCAAGGACTGACCACAGCTGTCAGCTAGGGTCACCCTCCTCCTGTGTATGTCCACTACATGGTAGGCATGCCACATCAACCCACATACTAACTTCTCAACCTACATCTAGATTATACTACCTGTAATATGGAGGCTAGGTATCACCTACCTAACATGGGTACACTCTAAAAAAATAACTGTTGAATCTAACAGGCATCTTTGTTAAACTCAACAGTGAACCACTATTATTGTATTGCAGTGGAGCAGTGTAGTTTCTACAATGAAGCCCCAGTCACTGGGATGTAATCCCCCGTGAAAACAGTGGTGGATCTCTAGGAACTTTGGGACAAGGATTTCCCTGTTATTTTGATGACATTTTTACAGTGTACCTTCACCTAGATTTATGAACTTTTTTCCAACTGTGTGTGTCACACAAACACAAACACATACATTATAACACGTATAGCTTGGTACATACCTCCAACATATTGCTTAGTGCTAAACTACAGGTCATCATAAACTACAGGTCATCAACATTAAGGTGTTCTTGACAAGATGTTGGACAATGCCCTAGATGGACAATGGCCATAAAAAACATTGTATGTGCAATATCTAGGTTTATGTGCTCATAACTATCTCACACGTCCCATACATAAAAAAATGTGTGACCACCTGGTGACCCTGTACACTTTTGTCGCCCAATAATTCTAAGACCCACCCACCCACCCCCACCCCCACCCCCCCAAAAAAAGGAAAAGAAACACCTCCCGTTAGGGGTTATAATGATGTTATAATTGAGATAATGGAAACAGGAAGGTAAGGACCCACCCTACAGGAAGCAGCATTCTGATTTGACCGAGTGACCCACAGGTAAAACACGTCCAGTGAGCCCTAATTAAGGCCGCTGTTAGTGGTCATGTACCATCTGCATGTCAATGGTCACTCACCTCCCATTGTTTGTACG
The DNA here is from genome assembly GCA_949317995.1 of Acholoe squamosa. Classification (NCBI taxonomy): domain Eukaryota; kingdom Metazoa; phylum Annelida; class Polychaeta; order Phyllodocida; family Polynoidae; genus Acholoe; species Acholoe squamosa. The sequence continues at coordinate 100,183,702 of OX439036.1, read as the reverse complement.
TCAGCACTGACCACCTATACACGCAACTAGGTGATGTGACTTGTGACAAGGCCCCAAGTGGTCACAGCTAAAGGGGATGGGCAAATACAGTGACACCCTACATGGCTGAAGCATGACTCGTTCTGCAATGGTGCTTGGAGAGTAAGCATTAAGGAGGACAAGTGGTTGGAGAGCTAACCCTGTAAGTGTAATATGTGCATGATGACCACCAGGTTCCTTGTCATCATGATGCACCATGACTCTACTCATCAGCACTGCATTGGTGCATCATGACGACAATAAGAGAGTGCATCAACTTGATAGGATCAGCATGATGCACAAATGCAGCATTGGGAAGTTACTCACCAACACGAGATTAATGCACCATGACAGCTAAATCGGCATTATGTAGCATCAAAGTAGTATGTGACCCTTAAATGGTAACATTAGGACTTCTGGTCATAGATAATGGAGTGGTGATGGATTGCCATGTGACAGCCCCTCAAAAACAATGCTAAATCACACAAACCTTTCAGTAGGGACGTGGGATGGGTCACATGATCAGTTCGTGTCACATGACCACTGTGCCAATGGCAGTGTGCTCGGACCTTTGTGTTGCATGACATATGGGATGTAAAAATAAATGTGGAAAATATATATATGCAGGTCACAGTAACCTGCTTACCTTATTTTTTTCTACTGAGTTTTTGTCTACATATGTGTCTTTGTCACGAAGAAGGCATGATTAAGTACTAATTTGTTTACATGTAAATTAGCAGGGCTACCCCTATATATCTCTTATTACTGATACATGATATCTACGTGTAATTGAATATACATATATGGGCTATTTGGTGTGTCCTCTGGTTGTTTTCATTAATCACCTTTCCTTTAAAAATACATAAAGATTTCGGTAGCTTTTTTGTGAGTCTTATGCCCTGGTCTATCTTTTTATGTGAAGGTAATGGAAATGAAATGCCCATGACTACATAATATTTGCTACACTGAAACCTCTTTTTATGACTTCTTCCTTTACAAGTAGGGAGCTTCTGTGGGAGTTTCAATCTTTATATCAATATTACAATTATCATCTTTCTGTGTTCTCTTTGCCTTACTGAATCTACAGGTATTTAGGAGATTATACAATCGCAACTAATGGCATTTCCATGTAAAAAAAAAAGAAAAAAAGAATAGCATTTCAGGAAAAATAACAACAACAAAAAAGTCTGCAAAAGTAGTAGGTTGTGAAAAATCAATGCCATTTTCCATGATAAGGTAGATTCAATGTTCCTATATAGGCAGTTAAATTATACCGGCGGTCACCCTGTTCACCTGTACAGCCGTATGTCCAGGTACAGGAGGTTCCATGCAGCACCATGATGGGCACTTAGTGTGCACGTGTAGCACGTGGACACACCTTGAAGATGACATGACCATGCAGATACTTGTACTTGTGTGCATGCAACTCTGGTTCCCTGTAGCAAAGATGGAGAGCTGGTATGGGGGTGGAGGGGGTGGGGTACACTGCAGATATATACAGGGATGAAAATGCCCATGCCGAAAGTACTCGAACTGTTCACAAAAATCCCCCTTGATTTCACATAGAAGTGTACAAGTGTTTGCAACATGAAATTTCCAGGAATCCAGGAGAAGCCTGAAGACTCATATATCTAGAAGAAAGGGGGGGGGGGGGGTGGGGTGGAGTGTTATGGATCGAAAGAAGGTATCACTATAAAACTTCAATTGTTAAATAAAAAAGAAACATTCGTGTTCTAACTGCTTTTCGTGAAATGGAAACTTTGCCCAGCTCTGAGTGGCCGATATGTAGGCCCCAGTATCATACTCGTTTCCTATCCAATTAACATTAAAGGAAGGAGGAAGGGGGTCAATGCCCCACACTAACCGGCCTTATAAAGGTTCTCTGGGTAATGAAGACCTGTGTGCACACACTTTTCACATTGATCAATTGGTTAATCTTAAGGCTTTTACCATGACCAGCTCCTGTAGCTGACATCTGTGGCTTATTGCCTTCTCACCCCCACAAACCTGGGTTAGCACGCGGCTAATGGTTTACCTGCATGAAACCTGACCACCTCCAGTACCTCCTGTATGTACCCCCTCCATACCACCCTCATACCAACCTGCTCAGGTGGACCAGGTGATTAATTAGATAGAGCCTCCATCACTCAGGTAGACCTCATCCAGTACATAAAGTAACCTCTGTTACCCTGAGCATTCATGCTAACCGTATTAAGGTAACAGTCCGTCTTCTACTTAGCATTGGCAAGACACACTTGAATGTTTCTTGGGTCGATAAGTATTGGCAACACATACTTCAATTTTTCTTGGGTCGAATCACCCTTTTTTGGAAGTTCCCTCCCCCCTAAAAAAAGAAATAAGGGGAAATGCCTCTGTGTTTAAAAAAAATGATGGAATAAAAAAAAAATGAATAAAAAAAGACCCCTATGTTTGGGGTATACAGGCAGTGGTAAATGTCCAAATTTTGGATGGTGAGGTATACTATTTCCTATTGTGGTAACCCGGACCAGAAGGCAGTATCTACTTCTCCTATCAGTAGCTACTGAGAATATGCTGATCAACAACTGCATTTTGCAGTAGGTACTGCTGAAATACTTCCAAAACAGCTGACTCTACACTGCATTTTCAGTATAGACTCAGTAGTGTACTGACTATCAACTGAGTATGCACTGCATTTTCAGGCTAGAATCAGTAGTCTACTGACTCTCAACTGAATCTTAATAGATACCAAAAATGTCACACTCTGTGCAGCAGCATAGATGCAGTAGTCTACTGACTATCTACTGGTATCACTCTGTCCATTCATCGATTATTTATTGGGCTACTGACCTGATGCTTCTGAGACAGTCCATAGTGTAAATGTCAGTTTGGTTGTGAACAGTAATCAAAAGATTCAGTTATGAAATTCTGAAACTATCCAGTGATTGTTAAGAAAAGCATAATTATACCTTTGCATATGATTGTTATTGAGTGCCAGTAATGGATACACATGGATGTTGGGGTGTGTGAAAGCGAGGAATTAGTCACTGACTTTATGTAGGGCATAAATGTACTGAATCATCAAGTATTATTTTGGTAACCATCATGCCACTTTTCTTTTACATAGTATACATGTAATATTGATAATTACAAAGCTGCTGTCTTATGACCTTAGCATCAATAAAATGCAAGGCATTTTACTATAGCAGTACTTTATCAGACATGCCTACTCTTACCTTTTTGCTTGATAGAAGTTACCCTGTACTACTGAATCAATACTGCCCCCCTCCTATATGAGTTGCATGCACTACTAGGGAGTAATGACAGCTCCACATATCTGATGGGGTGGTGGCTCAGGGGGCTAATGCGTTGGTACAGTAATCAGAAGATCCCAAGTTCAAATCTAGCAGGGACCACCTAGAAAGGCATTGGTAGTGCCAGTACTAAAGCAGCGGCTGCTCCTTTTATGCTTCTACCTGCCCCCAGCAGTAGTTTTCAGTATGATCTACTGCTCACCTACTGCTAAAGCAGCAGTCATGCAGTAGTGCTGATTGAACACTGCCCCAACCCCATATATGGTCATGCAGCATTAAATAAGTAGATACTGTTTAAATGCTGCCATCTCATTTACATAATTGGGACAACTGATTCAATACTGCTTGCATGCTGCTAATACTACTGTTCTGCTACTGAACCACTGCTGCCATGTTCTGTGTGCTGAGCAGTAGAATGCCAGTAGATGCTGATATGGTACTGTTTCTGATGCTGCTTTCACACTGAATGACTACTGTCACACCACACTGTTTTTCTACTGTTTAAATACTGATTTTCTACTGCATTTTGGTCCGGGAAGGTAGGTATATAGTACATGGTATGGCTAGTAGGTGGCAGTGAGGTGGATGACCAGTGTCCATGTGACACCCTGGAGGAGGTGGGACCATAGAGGAGCTGCTGCTGCTGCCTCCAGGTGGGCGGTGTACATGTACATAGTGTATGAGTGTGTATACAGATGGTAGGTGACCCTGGCCGGCCAGGTCACCTCCAGGGTCACCTCCAGGTTAGATAGAGTATGATGTCACCCCGCCCCCTCCACACACACACCCATGTGACACCAGCACATTGTGCACCCACCCCACACATTCACACACGCACACTCCCACAATGGTCCTGACCCGCCCTCAGGCTACACAACAACGCAGTAGAATATACACTCTCACCACAATTTAGAAGGCTATGCCTCCCCCCCAAAAGGAGACACCACTCCCCCACCCTCCCCACCCCTCCACCCTGACATAAACTTGTGGATCCAGATCCCATGCCTACCTCATTATAACATCACCAGGAATATCCCCAGGGAAAACACTCATTCTAATTGCAGCAGCACTAAACCTTTTTTTTTCTCCAGATCTATAAGATCTGAAGTCATACAGCTAGGGGAGGTGTTCTCCTCTATACTGCACAGAGGGATGGAGACTTGAAGATGTAGAATTCAAAATGATACCAGAGAATATCTATCTATTTAAGTTCATACTCAGCAAATGAGGAATGCTGGTACTGGGGTATATAAAAATGTCTAATCTATCTGTTATCATTTCTTTTTCTCCAAAAGCTGATATTCAATAGATGTGCAAAGAAGTGACCTAAGTACACCCCGCACATATTCATCTGAATCATCGGGATACACCCATTGTACATGTATTTGATATTCCGAGGTAGCAGGTTGTCCCATGGGCGCGGCCATTGCTGGAGCTTTGTACCAGCGAGTTCTACTGATAATACCTATCAGATGGGTATCAGTTGGCCCCCGAAGGACCGCAGTGAATAGATTGGAGCTCTGTTATTGGCTAAAATTTAAACCTGCTAAGTCCGTATACTATACCACCCCCTTCCACACACCCTCGCCTAAACGTACCATAATGATACTCCATAATTAAATACCATTTCTTACTACTACCTATATAGATTATGAAGCTATTACCTCTCAGGGAGAAAAATCTTTTATGTGTAGTTAATGGTGCTATAAATCCCTAATCATTAATTTCATTTAAGCTATTTTTAAGTACATTTGCAGAACACCTCTGTCAGTGACTATATTATTGTTTTATATTTATTTTTCATGACTTCATCAAGAGAAAATATTAAATACATGTCAGAAGAAGGGGGCAAACTATTAAGTAAAGTAGAAATGGGTGATGGATGATAATAATATGTGACAACTAGACCCCGAAAAGGCAGATGGCGATCACTGTACAACAATTGGATGATTTGATGATTTGATTTCATGAGGTAAGGTATAAATCCGCCTGTATAAAAGAGTAAAATGGTTAGGCCTGGAGGGGATAAATCAGATGTTTTAAACAGGACACTCTTCTTAAGTTGACATGCTAATGGCATGCCGACTAATTACTTTAACTCTGCTATTAGAATAATGACATAATAACACGCAGTTCCCCTATGGGACCAGACACAATATTGACGACCCTCAGTGTACAAAGTCCCTTATGTAGAAATGTGTATGGTATAAACCATCTATCATAAACCTAGCCTGGGGAGAGATGTTGGTGGTGTGTGGGGGAGGTTATAAGGGTGGGGTGGATGGCACCTGGGCGTGTTTAAAGTAGAAAAACTAAATGTATAACTATACCTGGTTTAAATGAGATGAATGTCTTCATTGTGGGAGTGTTTGTTTTATTATTAATAAATCCCACATGGTTGTCACTTGTTGGGAAAAATCATGTTATCTTTAAAATGGTTAACGCCTGCTTCCTGGGATTTGGAAATTGCCAAGGAAAAACATATCCAAGACAGGGAAATCACCCAACGTTCTAATTGTAAACGTGATGGGAAAAATGAAAGGTAAATGCTCTTCCTTGAGGTAGTGACTCTGATGGGGACTGAGGGCTATGGGGCTATCGATTAGTTGATGGGACAGTGATTGTCATTTTAAATCGGGCCTTGGTAATTCAGAGTCAATTTATGATCACAATATAACACAAATTCAAACACTCAAGCACTCAGGTGTTTAACTACTTCCAGTTATAATATCAAAAATGACTGGTTCAAGGTAAAGGTCACCTTTTTTGAGGCTGGAATGTGTTTTGATGGTAGACTAAATCACTGCACCACATTTCGACGTTGCATATCCTTACCAAAACCTCAAACTAGGCAGGGGTAGGATTTGTGTAACTTTATGATGAGCTGGTTGGTGCAATACCAAGTGTCCCCCAGGGTTGGTGACCAATAGATGATCAATAGCTGAACATCCATGAGGTTTTGTACTGTAGGTGAGCAGGCGGGTGTACAGGGGGTTGGGGATACAGGAGGAGTGTCTACCCTGATAAGTACATACCCCACCACAGCTGTCATAACAGCCATCCTCCACCCTGGAGGTACAGGTTACGTCTGAGGTCTGCTAATCACCTAGACCTGCAGGCTGATGCTGTATCGTCTCCAGTACATGTACACACTAAGTATCCACAGGTACCTGACTAACTGTTAAATTCCTACCGTAAAACCCTGCATATAAGCCTAATCCACACACCCCCCCTCAACTGTGGAATAACTAAGTTATAAGGCGCACTATGTGTATGAACAAGTCACTGACTACAGTTTATACCGGTATATGTAAATGCCCGCTTATAAGCCGCACCCTCAGTTTATGGAGACCCTATCAGCCAGTTGACCTCTGAAATGGTATATATGGCACGGCTTATATGCTGTATTTGATATTATACCACTAAGTATACATTTGAGCAGCAATGTATGGGGGGGGGGGGGACTATACAAAATAAAGTCACCCCCTCCCCCCTACCTCCTAATCGAAATCTTAAGGCCCCAGAGAATTCTTCACCCTTCTACATCTTATAGGCCATGGGGAAGGCTAATATGGCCCGTGACTATCTGCCTGTTTTTCTTTTATATTTCTTTTTCTTTTGTTTATTATCATGCTGCCACCTGCCTTTCTCATTACTTATGCTTGATGTCTTGTTCTTGATATGTCAATTTTTTCCATTACATCACACTGTGATAATTTGGATCATCTGACCGTTCAATCCCCAGATGAAAGATGATGATGCCCAGAGTCATATGTACACCCCCATTATGAAGCCCCCATCCCATTCCCACTTTACATGGTGTAACATTATTGAATACAATACACTGGAGATGAGCCTGGGCAGAATACGTTATGTAGACGTGGCTGAGGCTGAGTGCGCCCAGGCCGGCCGGGGTCGCCGACAGTACGGCCGGAGTTACGTGATCCCTCCCCGGCCGGCGACCCCTCCCTGACCCTTGGTCAGTCCGATAAATACGAGCGCCAATTATCCCCCGGGCCTTATTGATCTAACAAACAGCAGGCAGGAATGCACTGCCCAGACTGGATACACACTCCTACTGATAACCCGGCCCCAACCCCTGCCTCACCCTCCTCCTCCTCCTCCTCCTCCTCAGGCTGCCCATGACTATTTCAGGATCATCCCTCAACCCGTCCTGCCCGGGTTGGGGCCTGTCCTGCTGTTAGGGTGAGCTGCTCAACCTGGTCTGAGCAACTCATAAGATTGCACATAGGTATGAGCTGTACAGATCGAGTACACAGACCAAGAATTATAGCTGTTCCTTTAATACTGGAACTGGTCCTGTCGAGAATCCTCAAGGTAGGGGGGGGGGCAAGAAGGGTTTAGTGGAAAATACTCTACTGTGCAATTCATGAAGGTATAAGCAGTACACAGCTGCTTATAGCTAAAGCTGTACACAAGTTGCACAGTACTCTGCTGTGCAATTCATGAAGGTATAAGCAGTACACAGCTGCTTATAGTTAAAGCTGTACACAAGTTACACAGTACTCTGCTGTGCAATTCATGAAGGTATAAGCAGTACACAGCTGCTTATAGTTAAAGCTGTACACAAGTTGCACAGTACTCTGCTGTGCAATTCATGAAGGTATAAGCAGTACACAGCTGCTTATAGTTAAAGCTGTACACAAGTTACACAGTACTCTGCTGTGCAATTCATGAAGGTATAAGCAGTACACAGCTGCTTATAGCTAAAGCTGTACACAAGTTGCACAGTACTCTGCTGTGCAATTCATGAAGGTATAAGCAGTACACAGCTGCTTATAGTTAAAGCTGTACACAAGTTACACAGTACTCTGCTGTGCAATTCATGAAGGTATAAGCAGTACACAGCTGCTTATAGTTAAAGCTGTACACAAGTTACACAGTACTCTGCTGTGCAATTCATGAAGGTATAAGCAGTACACAGCTGCTTATAGTTAAAGCTGTACACAAGTTACACAGTACTCTGCTGTGCAATTCATGAAGGTATAAGCAGTACACAGCTGCTTATAGTTAAAGCTGTACACAACTTGCACAGTACTCTGCTGTGCAATTCAGGCCCCTTGTGCGGCTTATAGCACCTCTAGAAACTCTGCGGTGCGGCTTCTAGCAAAGCCATGAACTCAGGGTGCGGCTTATACGTGGATACGGCCCATAAGCGGGGTTTTACAATATGTTAAAAAAAGCCAAGACATATCATAAATAGCTGAAACCTTTGCGAGCACTTCAAGGGTTGAAATATCCCATTATACACTGCTCTCGTTGATAGCATTTAAAGAGAGTCCACAAAGGCAATGTTGTGAGCCAAGAAGGGAATCATTGCATATGTGCAATCAGTATCCTTGATAAAAACCGCACAATAGTAACTGCTACCTCAAATAAAAGAGATTTTGACCCAGCTGCTGAGGCCATATTAACAAGGGGCATCAATCAGCACCATTTGGTTTCCATTCTGAGAGGGTTTATAACATAACTAGGGGTGAATGTGATTCTGTAACAGAGTACTTGTAATGGGATAAACCTGTATTAGTAGTCTGCTATACATGTATTAAACTGCATTTAGGTAATGTGTCACACTCTTTGGGATATAGTCTAAGTCAGATAAGTAAGCTTGCTAATCTCCACTTATTTGGTCGTCGATAATAGGGGTAGATCTGTATACGTATAGCAAGGTTCTACCGGGTCAATGGATTACCAATCGATTGGGTGTATGTATATATGTAGAGCTGTGACATAACTGCCAGCATAACTACTCCTATGTTACATGGCCAATAGGAGGGCAAATACAGCCAGTTATTGGGTACTGGAGTATATATATAGTATATATAGAGAGAATACAGCATACTGTGATCTATCTATCACCATTTGGGGTATTACATATTCCCTTGACGTATACCCAACACTCCTGCTTTCAACTTCTATTTTCTCTTTTCTTCTTTCTCTTAATCCTCTCGCTCTCTCTCTCTCTCTCTCTCTCTCTCTCTCTCTCTCTCTCTCTCTCTCTCTCCTCCTCCTCCTCCTCCTCTTCCTCTCTCTCCCCCTCTCAATTTCTTCTTGAGTTGTAGTTGGGATACTTATTTCCCCATCTCATCATCTTTTTTTAACCATAAATCTGGATAACACATGAGGTTATTCCTCTCATCCCCTCATCATTAACTGGGGACTGACAACATAACCATGATGAAGACAGCAGTGTACCCGGCTCATCTTGCCATGTACTTGGTTCACGCCTCGCCCTATGAGCAGCTCGGGGCAGCAGCTGTGAGCAACTCACCCAAACTCAGTCTGACCTTTCTCATTAACTGCTCAGACCTTCTCCTACTGGGAGGGCGGCTTCACATGCTTTACGCGGCCCGGTGCAGTCGACATTTAACCCTTTAAGGGGCACTGACTAGAGTCCTGAAGTCTGCACGATACCTGAAGCATTCATGCATCATATGCCATTCATGCATCATGTATGCCAACCTAATCGGGTTGATACAGCCCCGAAGGGTCGGCATGATGCACCAATGCAGTCTACTCGCCAGCACTGCATTGGTGCATCATGCCGACCTAGGAACATGAGCCTGGAGACATTATGCAGCCCTTAAAGGGTTAAAAAGGCAGTGAGGGTGAGCAAGTAGAAGGGGGCACGTCATGTCCTCAGTGACTTTGGTGTATTTAGGAAAGGTTTGTCTTTACACTAAGTTCTACCAATCACACCATGTACACACAAAAAGGCCACCAGGGGTATAAAATACAGGCTAACTTTACCTGCAGAATTTACTTATCTATAAATTCATGTTTACAGCACATCATTACTGGAAGATTTTAGACCTTGGTTCACAAACTGCAGGTAATCTCATTTATCTAGGGTAACCTTCTTCTTCCTTTTTTTAACTCGTTTTATTGTGATTACCCTGGTGCCGGCAGTAAGTTACATGACATATCCGTGCTTCCACTCCAGCTTAATCAGGAAATTGATATAAATATTCCTGTGCAAATCGGGAATTCCTTTTTCAGGAAACATAAGACAGCTGCTAGAATATTGAAGATATAGTACTGGTATTTCATATGTTGTCAATTCATTTTGGGCACACAAAGTGTCACAACTATTACCTGTCCTCTGGGTCCAACTATCATTTTTTGATGAATTAGAAATAAATAACTCTTTAGCTTTATACATCATATTTCCCCCACAACAGCTACCGGTATTACACACTGTCATGATTAATTAGAAACCTTGAATAGAACACATTTTGAGAGGGTGTGTGTCTCCATCAACGTGCCGACATAATATAGACGTATGAGCAGATCACACTTGATGAACCCAAACTTGCTTCTATCTATACCCACTCCATTTTTAATGCAGCTGATTGCTTATCTCGTCATCTACACAGTTCCTCCTCCCTTATCACGAGTTGTCATCCACAGGGAGGCCAATGAGTCTGCCATATTGGCATATCTATGGTTTCATACATTCAAGCATTTGGGGAAACAAATTTGCAAAGGCGTGGGGCAAAGTCATTTATATCATTTAGGTTGAACTTGCAGTGGAGGAATTTTTCGGTTTGTTGAGGGGGGGGGGGCTGATGGTCAAGATAGTTAAGTACGACCTTTAAATGATTTTGAGGTTGCCTGACATATCGAAGATATAATGCCGAAACAATAATATAAACAATATACTCTTTTTCACCATGGCCAGTGCCCTTTATATGCTATGAACGAAAATACTAGGGTTCACCACTGCTTTTCTCTCTCTCTAAGAAAAAAATCACCCTCTTGCAGCAATATTCTTTTTTCTTCTTTTTTTTTTTTGCAAGTCAAAATTCATAGACTGATATTTCTATTTGGTGTTGCCTGATAATAATGTCAGTGCAATCAGGGTTGGGTGGTATCACCCTGAGTGTGGTAGCCCCTAGTACTGGCCGCCTAGGTGTACTGCGTGCATGCAGCTGATGAGCACTGCTGGAGGTATGTGTGTGTGGGGGGGGGAGGGGGAGGGTCCTGCTAATCCTAGCCTTGACATGCAAGGGTTCATGAGACTGGCGCCATGATGCCTCAAGTTTTCTCTCCATCTGTCATATGATGCTGCAATGAAGTGCCCCTGAATTTAACCTAGAACCCCGTGTATAAGACGCACTAAAGGCTTTTGGATTTGCCGCCTGAAAGTCAAAAGGACTTCTGCAGTACTCAATGGATCTTCAAAAAGGTATGTGAATTTGGATCTGCTGGAACCCCAATCCCCTTAAATGCTGCTAATATGTTTGGGGGTGGGGGTGGGGGTAATGTATGAAATAAAGGCCTTGGTGTTCTCCTTCTGGATTCAGTTTCAATCCTGTAGTATAGATACGATGCACTAGTGCAGTCCTGGTCACCAGAACTGCATCCCATGCATCATAACAACATATGGGCAGGGTTTATTAAGCACTACGCAGCCCTTAAAGGGTTAAATGGTGGATGAGCATGCCCCTGGGCCGTCACACTACATCATACAAGGACAGTAGACCCGGCCCTACTACCAACACACACAGTTAATTGACCTTGCCGTCAAACGTTCAGCTAAGAACGTGAGAATCTTCAAAGAGTCCTGTCTACAACATCTAACCTTCTCAGGCACCCTCAGTTCAACCTTTTAGCCCTTGCTGAGGACTGGGGCCTTGCATGTGATGAAATTATTAATGCTATGATGAGGTGTCTTGGATATCATTGAGAGAGAGCTCTCTCTCACCGACTCTCGCCTATTGGAGTTTCCGCCATTTCTGAATAAGACTAACCTGGTTAAAAGGATTCAGTGTTATTGAGGTAATGTTCTACCCCCCCCCCCCCGGGCACCTCCTGTACCATCACCTGCCACATGTATATCACTTAATAGTCCTCCTACCTCAAGAAATTGTCCTACACCTAGAGGACACGTATTTTGATCTCATGAACAATCCAGGTGTGAATTTATTAATTATAGGTTTCAAGATTGACTATGACTGACCTCATCATGACCATCTCAAGACGCTATGCATCATTTTCTTTTTTTTTTTTGTATTTTATTTCTGTTTATTCTTTCATCGAATTCATTCATTTTCTTAAAAAAAACATGTATCATTATTACCGTAAACTCCCGCGTTTAAGACGCGTCCTCTACGCCAAACAAAATGCTAGGGCGTCTTATAGCATTCTCCCAAGAAGGGGGTGCGTCTTATATGAGGGGTAATTTTACTATAGAAATGTACTGAATTTACAGAATTGGTACCTAAGAGGTGCGTCTTATACGCGAAAATGCTTCTCCCAAGGAGGGGGGTGTCCTATACGCGCACCGCGTCTTCTACGCGGGAGATTACGGTATTTGCATCTCTTTTTAGTATTATTTTGCTCGTGCCAAAAGAAATTTCTCGTCATGTTCTGGTGCTATATATTACAGAGATGTCAGTTCGATATTTGGCGAAACTCTGAAAATTATTTTTGGGCACTTCAAAAGTGGGGTTATACCCTAATCAGAGTGACAAATACCTTCAAAATTAATCACTTAGGGTTTGTGTGTATCTTTAAGGATTATCAGAATTATAAAATATTCATTTTAAATTTTTTTTCTTATTATTTATGTAGTAAAATATCACCCTTGAAACTCTGAAATCAGAGAAAATCTGAAACTCTGACATCTCTGTTATATTGATCTGCTCTCTGACTCAGAGAACCAAGGTGAATAAGTGAGTGAAAAGGTGTTTCTCTGCTCCTGGCAGAGTCCTTGAACAGAGCAGCTCAGTGTCGCCATGGTGACGACATAACAGAGGTGCTGAGGACTGGTTACTGTGTTTCATGTGGTCTGTGGGCACTAGAATACTACAACCCCTGTTTTAGTCTGATATCTCTACTCCTTTTTCTGCCAATTGACCTTACAAGGCCTCCAGACCTTGTGATGGTCTAAAGGAGGGGAATTATGGTCACTTGACTTAATGCTCCGAGCACGTGGTTGGGGGGGGGGGTAAAGGACACTGAGCCTTTATAGACAGGTACTTTGATTTAAGGGTGGTGGTTTGAATATAAATCATGATATGTGGAAATTTGTCTTCTTTTTTCCTTATATAAATATCATTTAGCAACATGATTTTCCAGTTGGTCTATGCAGTAGAGTTGATAAATTATAATCAAAATGCATAGTCTGTACCTGTTATCATAACCTGTGTGGTTTTCAATTTACTACATTCAAATATCTTTTGTACATGTCCTTTCTGATGACGATACAGAGTCACATGCCTTTGACAATCTACCCCTGTATATATATTACATACATGTTATGGCATTAATGATCCATCCATCTGTCAGAGGACAGCCCTGAGACAAAGCATATATCAGTCTTACTTATCATAGCAGAGTGAGCTGAGTTAATGTGGTTACCTTGTATGTACCATGCTACATGGCCATGTCCTTGGCTGCTAAGGTCACATTGTGTTTATTTTAAGAATTACAGGTACTCTTACAAAGATAATAATCTTTCTGTACATACATCTATAGACAACAAATATATATCCTAAAGGTTTGAGGTTAAAAATATCTTGATCTGTTTGTAACAAATGTAGCCAGACGATGTACGTTGCATATGTAACATAATGCCGTTGCCTTATTGCAAGAAGGTTACAACTGTATTTTTCAAGTTTTGCAGGAAAGGTAAAGGAAGGTTTCCACTTATTATAACACAAACTGGAAACACCAACATTGTACTGGGCCCTGTGTGCACAAATATCGTAGACAGAGTGTCGGTGCCTTCATAGTAGCTAGATAAGGTTCAAAATATTTTTGCCGAAATGCCAATTACAACCTTCTTGCGCTGAGGCGATGATGTGCTATGCACAATCTACAATTTACCCTGGGCTTCTTTGTTTAAATCCTGGATATAAGCCGCGGCCTAGATGCAGTCTATATATAGGGACCACCCTGGTCTCAGGCTGTGGCTTATACGCATGGTCTTAAATATATGGATTATTTTAAGGGTGCCGCTTATATGCCTTGGACATATGAATGTAATCTCTAAATGCTGTAGTTTATCTAATACTAATGCTCCATTTTCTTAAACCATGATTTAGTATATATGATTAAAAACTTGAAGCATGAGCATCTGCTTTTATAATGACTATTTTACTAGTCATTTTCCAGTGATGGTTCCCAATCATGCTACAGTCTGGAAGTCTTCACCCTTGGTATCAGGTGTATTGGTGGGGCGGGCAGCTTTACTACCTCTCCACATACCTGTGCAGCTAGGGGTGGGGGTGGGGTGGTCGGCTGGTAATCACTTGGTTCCATCTGATTCTCCCACCTGGACTCAAGGTATACAAACCCGTCCTGCTCCCTACACACCAGGTAGGGTGAATTAATCTTGAGACGTCCACATACCTCATACCTTGAGACGTCCACCTAAGAAAAGGTCCATAGAAATATGTTTGCCCCTGAATCAAAACTGCCAAAAGGTTGATAAACTTTTGATAAACTAATGGTGAGCATTGAATAAAGTAGTTATTTAGTTGATTCAGTAGCACCAAACCAACATTTTAAAGTCCCTGGCTGGGGTGAATGTCTTAATGTATGTGGACGGCTCAAGGTGAACCTACCCTAAACCAGATTCCTCCTTACCTGTGCTACCCGCTTTACGACCAGTGTACACGTGATAAGATGAACAAAACAGAAATGTGTGTGTCGCCTGACTTAGAGAAGTTAATGTGTATTGAATAACGACATGTTCTGTGCATGGCACTCATTATAAGGGCTTCTCCAGGCAGCAGTATTTGACTACAGTTTAACAGTGAACAACTCTTAACTGTTTTGACAGACTGCAATGTCTGGTGCTATGGCTAGTATTACAGGAGTTGTCAAGATGAATAAGATGGGCTTGGAAATGGAAAAGTACTCACTCCATATCTATATCTTATCAATTGAGTCTAAACTTATAATTGATAGCAACTATACTGCACGTTCATTTAGGTAAACTGAGGGTCACAAGTCAATCTATGACTTGTATGAACAGAAAAGAGAAGATTTTACATGATTGATATCACAACAAGGCAATCAACTATAGAAAAATAAAAATGCATGTACAATTCCTGTAGTAATTGTATTTATGTACTACTCAGAAGACGATTTCACCCCACCCCATCCCCACCCCAGCCTGTCATCACCCATGCCTCATCCCTACTAAACAGGGCATATACTTCCCCCTATAATAAGTAGCAGTTTAACACTATCTTTCTGCACACTACAATTAGTGGGGGCAGTCAGCCAAGTACATTTTGCTTTAATGTTGTCTTTTCTCCTCTTTTTATCTGTTAATGTCAGAGGAATACATAGCCTTGGGTGGCTGTTTATGCCCACAGCCCATACTGGCCCCTGCTTGAGGCACATAGGGTTTGATACATTAGTTTGTCACAAGTTCTCTAATGGCGTGTCTATGATGCAGTGTCTATGTATGCACTGTACAAAATAAAGTACCGGTATGTGACACGTTTAACCTACAAGACCAATACAACACCTACAAATCTCCAGAATACCTTCCTCTTTGAACACCTTATTCCAACCTACCACTATAGCAGCCCCCACCTCTAGAGCAGGTCTTTTACACCAAGTGGGCCTAGTTAAACCACGAGATTGACCTCTGTCCATGTTAATGCTATTTATAAGAGGGCTTTGCTGGGGTAGGAATACACTTAGGTACATGTGTCTATGGCCTGTACGGTAGCAGCCTAATGATATATATGTGCCCATGGCCGTGCAAAGTGGTCATCCGGACTGGCAATAGGTATTAAATCTTGGGTAGAGGCGACCCAGAAAAAGGTTGGCCTGTAAAGCTAATAGGCTGAGAAAATAATACCTGCCCAGGTGCGCCTCAGTCCTACCTGGATCCTGTATTGTATGGCAGGTGGGTGGCGGAGGGTGGGGAGGGCCAGGCCACTGGAGGGATCCAAGCCATTGAGCCGCGAGGGGGACCAAGTCTAGGCACATTGGTTTGATATAAATACCCACAGAATAAAATCTTAGGAGGGCCCTGAGTGCTCTCACCACAATCCAAAATTCTCGTATATAGACGTAGGGTTAGATTTATCCCTAAGGCTCTATACATATAAAATATGGAACAAGAATTATTTGGATTCAACTTAAGCTAGCCTAGTAGGGTCTATGCACATACATGCCAAAGTAAAATTGATTTTCAATAGAACCAATTGTCACCAAATACTAGGTTTACAAACTGATGGAGTACTAAAGCATAACCTTTCCACTTTAGAGCATGGCCTCCCACAGTTTGACCAGTCTAGTCCTACCACAGGCATATATAACCTCCTGTATACTGACCATTGTCCACACAGGAGACCTAGACCCCAGACCCATATGTTACATGTACTACTCCTGTGGCCACACTATAGCCACAGATGTACAGATGCTATACTTAGATTCCTCACCAGTGAAGACTTCATCTGACAAATCTGCCTTCTTAGCACAATGTGTGTTATGGTATAAAGTAGATATTTGCCTTCTTTACCATAGATAACACAAGTGAGAATGTCACAAAGATCACATTTACCCAACTCGTATATAAGACACACCCTGCTAAACCCATAAGGCGCACCTGGGTCTTGATTTCTGATGGATTGGTGCTGTTCTTTAGTATAACATCCTCACTTATGACCCGCACCATGACTAGAGGCAGATTCTATAAGCCGCACCCTGACTAAAGGCAGATTCTATAAGCCGCACCCTGACTAAAGGCAGATTCTATAAGCCGCACCCTGACTAAAGGCAGCTTCTATAAGTCGCACCCTGACTAAAGGCAGATTCTATAAGCCGCACCCTGACTAAAGGCAGATTCTATAAGCCACACCCTGACTAAAGGCAGATTCTATAAGCCGCACCCCGACTAAAGGCAGATTCTATAAGCCGCACCCTGACTGAAGGCAGATTCTATAAGCCGCACCCCAACTAAAGGCAGATTCTATAAGCCGCACCCCAACTAAAGGCAGATTCTATAAGCCGCAGCAAAGGGTTATTCTTGAGTATAAGTTGAGCATTATATGCAAGGTTTTACAGCAATATCACAATTATTGTGTGCTGAGTTACACCTGCACATGAGATAAGCCCTCATCCTATGTAAGAATGTGTAGAAAAGGCATGTGATACAATTACAAAAAGACACAGTCCTGAATGAGACAAGATCACTTGTGGGCTACTTGGCACAGAGGCACTGTGACCAACTTGGGTCTGGTCCCAAAGTCACCCCCCCCCCCCTCACCTAACCACTACTACTACCACCCCCTTGTTGTCAATTCCTGATTATCCTCCAAAAGCCACTGGGGCGAGGCAGAGATCCTTGATTCTGAGGCCACAGGATCCGATCCAAATGGCATGGTGAGGGGTTGGCATGTGTGCCAGAGTAGAGTGATATTACCACACCTGGCCAGACACCACTTCTGATATCACCTGGCCAATAGTACAGGAGGCTAGTGTATGTGTGTTTTTGTGGTGGTGGTGGTGGTGCATTCTGCCCACCTTGGTTTGTTTGTTTTTAGGAAATCTCTTCTATGGCTTGAACCTTTTTTAAGTTCTGATTGAAGTTGCTTTATTGATCTTCTTATAAAAAAGAATGGCTAATCTCTCAAAGGATTCATATGGTTAATAATTCAAGAGATTAACATGGGGAGTCTATTTGATCTGAACTGGTATTGCCTGCAGGGGTAGACAATGGAACCAAGCTCCCTTGTATTCATGACCGAATAGAAGCTGTAGAAGAAACTATAGCTCTGGCTGTGTTAGTGTCTGAATTTAAAGGGTATTTGGAATTAAGGACGCTGGGCGAAAGTCTCAGATAGTACCGTATGTATGGACGAAGATGTTAAATCAATATACTCGATCAACATCTAAACTGGCAGGTGTGTGGAAGTGGTGTATAGGTATATCATAGAGGAGGGGGCAGGGGGTGGCTAGGTGTGCCAGCAGGTGGGTTCCGTGGCTTCAGTGACAGTCATTATACACCTCCAGCACTGTGTTATAGTAGTGTACTAAGGTCTAGCACCCGGCACTGCCAGACTTACTGCCCTACCTGGCAACAGCACAGTTGGCAGCAGGCACTGACTGCCACAAGTCACTTCTAACCCACAACTAGGCTTAACTTACACCTATACCACCCTCCCTCCCTAAGTTCTTACTTCTACACACATCAACTATGTCCTGAACTACTTCTGTTAGTGTTCCTCTGCCATTGCTGACACCAGGTTTAACCCTCAAGTGGCTGCACACATACAGTAATAATGGCGGCCATGATGAATGAATACAGCCCTGAGTAGTAACTCAAAAGTGGAACATTCATACATCATGCCAACCATACAGTGTTGATACATTCCCGAAGGGTCGTCATGATGCACCAATGCGGTGCTGGCGAGTAGACTCACCAGCACTGTATTGGTGCATCATGACAACAAATGGGCATTAACCTGAAGGCACCATGTGGCCCTTGTAGGGTTAACATTGGAGGGAGGGTGTGAGGATCAATGTGAAGGCAGTGAGGGAGATCACAGACTGTGTTCTGGAGTGGTTCAACCATGAGCTGCTCCTGAGAACTGCTCATGGGTCTCCTTGACGAAGCAGCCTGACTCATCCACCCCATTGAATCACCACCTCATACTGCAGGGTCTATAAACTAAACTGTGATCTGTAATACATAGGGGACTAGTTTGTGTCTTAATACAGACCCCATATTCTCTGAATGAGAGGAAAAGAAGAAAACATTATATTGTTTCATTGCATCTGCTCATGTTCTGGTACCACTGATAAAAAACATCAGTATTTTATCTCAACTCTAAGCTGTACTGCCTGGGTTCTGTATCAGTGATTATTTTTAACCATGGGAATTACCCAGTATGAATAGACAGGCAATGTTCTACTTTGATACCCCATGTATAAGCCGCACCTTATACTAGTACACAGGGTGACGCTTACAGGATCGGCCTAGGGTGGGACTTGGGCTTACCCTTGACTTAGTGAGTGAGTAATAGATGTTAAACGCCATTTCGACAGCTAAGGTCATATTCATGGCGAGAACTACATTACACAATTTCACAAGGGGAATGTGTCAGTGCCCGCGCATATGTGCACCACACACATCCAGAGGGGATAGGAAAGAGAAGAAATAGACCCTTTTAAGTGGGCTAGGGATGCACCCCCCCTTGACTTGACTTAGGGTGCGGCTTATAGTTTAAGAATGTATTTATATAGAACAGTGCTATACCTTCAAAATCAACCCCAAAAGGGCACCTTGTAGCGTTGACAGCAACTCAGGGTGCGCCTTTTATGCAAAGTTGCATGTAAATGTACCATTTTTAGAGTGTATTACGACATGAAAATTAAAGTCAGAATGTGAAGTTTCACTTTCTTGTATTTCTTCTTAATTATCTCTCATTATTTTCTTGAGGGTGGGGGGATTTGAATTGTAAATTTTGTTCTTGTGTTTATTTTTGGGGTAAATAGAGTGTACATGGCCACAGGCCAGTCAATACCTATACAGTACCGGTAGTAAACCTGTATGTGAACATGTATCGTTATTTCATTTATACGTACATTATTTCACTTATACATACAAGTATGTAGAGAGAACGACTATAAAGCATACATGTACATGTACACATCCAACCATATCATGTCTCCATAGCCCATAGCCCCTGGTTGTTATACTCTTGTTCATCAACAACATGTGGTTAAAGACCAAATTAAAACCAAGCCACCACTACCCAGATTAATTGTCTTTAATTGGAAAATAATTGGCCATACCATATCATTTCGTCACGCTATGACAACTTACATGTCATCCATCCCACTGCCTGCAATTATTAGCATGTCATAGATGTAATGCCCTTTATACTTTTGCTAGACTGCTGGATGAAATAACCTAGGGCAAAAACTTAATTACTCTCTCTGCAACATGTATGCATCTATGTGGATCCAACCGTGGGACCCTGCATAGACAAGTGACCCCATTCCACACATGCACGTGTACATATGAGTGTGTGTCACATGGTTATAATGTAGGGAGCTAATTCACTACAAGATTGTCCCTAGTCACACTCTCCCAGTCCAACAGGATAGATTGCCTGATCCCATAGGACTGTCACGATTCACAACCCAACTAACTAAAGCATGTTTGGTTCTAATGCTACACTGACTATCTAGGTCACTTAATGCATGTTTCACCAGGGTACAGATGAATAAAGTATAATCAACTCCCCTGGCCCACCACCCCAGTGCAGTTTTCACTTTCATAGAATTGTGTAATGTTGACCCTTCTGATTGTGTGAGTATGGGTAACAGAAGGTGGTGAGATCTAAGGACTCTTTGTGGAGTGGCTGTGTGAAAAGGTTATTATAAAATCAGCAGTCTAGATTTCCCACTGAGTTGACATAATTGGATCCAGGCTGCTTCACTTTGGAGGATCATTTGTGCTGGGACCAATAAATGCACCTGTGTGTTGTCCTAGTTCCCAGATGCAGGGGTCTTCCCTCCCTCTGAAAGTGTCCAACTGGAGTTGGCGTGTAATACGAGATAGCTGTCCATGTGTCACCTCCCCCAGCTGATGTATAATATAGAAGGTGTGGCATGGGCTGGATGTGGTGATGTGTATGTGTGTGTGTGGGGGGGGGGGGGAGAACCTATGAAGTACAGGACCACAATGGCTTCTCTACATAGTCTCATGCCTGAGGGCTGACACAGTGCGTCCTCTGTGCATGATATGGGAACATGTAGCCATGGTTAGAGGTTTGACCTTTGACACTGAGTATAACCTAGACATGTCCTGACTGCCCCGCCCACTTTGTCCTTAGCAGCATAGATAGACCCATGTCTAACTTACTCAAACTTGCTGTGTAGGCTAAACTTATTTTCAGTAGACCTAGATCTACTCAGTAGCCGTGAGTAGGGCTTGTCACTACTTGTATTAGGTTGAGAGTTGACTCTTGAGTACCTAGGCCTATACCTAGGCTACTCCCCTCCAGTTCTAGATCTCCCTATAGCTGACTAGTGCTATGTAGAGAGTCTAGACAGGACTAATAATATACCACCCTGGGTAAGAGAGACACCCCTCTCTCCCTATGTCGCCCACTGGTAGTCCCACTAGACCCCATTCCCCTACACTATAATAGCTACAAACTCACTCCTCCACTCCCTGTCCCTCTGATCCAGAACAGTGTCAGTGGCCTTGACATTGGCAACTCTGTTCAAGTCACTTCCGAAAGGTCAGAAATGGACGCTGCTGACAAACAGCTAAAACCCAAGCCTGTTTTAAGACGACATTAATCTGAGAGCTGTACTATAAATCGATGTCCCTTCTACCTTCCCCTGCCTCTGGTCTGCCCCATCGATTGACGTGAAGCCGAGAATACGACTGATTTTTCATGCCCCCTATTCCTCGGTATGGCTAGGCCTAGGCTAGGTGCAGTTGTCAGCCATATTGAACTTGAGTTGGCACGGCCACTGACTCGACAGCGTGGCAAAATGGAACAAGCTGACAACAATATAAACATGAGTGAAAGTATTGACGGCATGTGGTTTGGGGATTACTCTCGTGAGGTTCTAGAAAATGTGATTTGACAGCAGTTGACAGTGATCTCCAGTCAGATCGCTGGGGTGCAAAGCTAGGTTAGAAACCGAACAAGTTCGGGCAGCCATGTTGTCGCTGTGACTGCAAGTCGGCTGCGGCAGACGCTGTCGGTATTTCTAGAGAAACTAGCTTCGTATGGCCTCGGATCAAGTGACAATCACATGTATAGCCTAGTAGTAACAACAACCTTCCAATCTTGGACCCGAACCAAGTCCCCAGACGACCGTAATCACTGTCCGAGTGCCAAAAGAAGAGCGCCAAAACGTGGCTTCCAAAACAAAACAACACCACCTACCATGGTCATGATCTTCACGAGTCCCACTGAATCATCGTCTTTGGATCGCTGTCGGCTGGATTTACGGACGCTGGGGGGTTGACGGCACAGTCAGGACGATTCGTAGACTTTCTGACGATCAGGGGCGAGCTCTACCTGAAGTATTTGCCAAATTTTAATCCCCCTCTTCTCAGTTTGACGATGGCGTAGTATCTTGTGTTGCAATCCCCCCTATTGTTGATACCCGTTTCCGTATTTGGCTCACGCCCATCAATCACACACTCTCGGCCAATAGGATTGAAGCTGTGGCTTCGCGCCCTCAGCGAATTGACGTGGTGGGCGGGGCTACTTGTTAGGGCAGGTCGACCCACAAAAACAGCCCCTGGAGCTTCATAGCAACGGCATTGTGAACAATAATACTGTGCCCAACACACTCTCCAGAGTAAATGTGGTATGCTATATGCCCCTGCAATAATCCAAAAGCAGTTAAATATTGCCTTGCAGTCACTACTCAAGTGTCATGGCACTGATGGCACTGCTGATTCAAACAGCTGTTCTCTTGGCAACTGGCCAGGACATTGCCATATGCCCCGCCCACGTCCCATTCACCCAGGGTTTCACCACACAGGTGAACATGGTCAGAATCAATAGCTGGGGCATTGTAAAGTGATGACATCTAGACTAGGCCTACATGTTTTCTGACATTCAAGTCTTGTTCTAATGGACATCAATGACAATACACTACAGGGCCCATTGAAAAGGCCCTGTCTCAAGATTGTGCCTGAACAATAGCTGCCAAGACCTAGTGCCCTCAGGGCTTTTTTTCTGGTTGTTAGACTTGGGGCAATTAGATAATCTAGGCAGAGTCATAACCCTATAATCCTATAGGACTAAGGAATCCAGATATTTTTCCACGATGACCATAACACACATAAAAACATCTAGAATAAGGGCCAATCGATCTTTATTCTACCAAAGAGACCATAGGCCCCAACAGGCATTCTCTATTGCCCAACAGGTGCCCGTTCAGCTGACCCAATTAGGCTTTAAGTTTAACTTAAGCTGGGGAGGGGGTGATTTGCAGCATGCACAGGGTCTCTCTTAGTACCTAATGTAGTATTAGTCAGTGTGCAGTGGGATGTGAATAGGCGTATACCTTGTCTCTGTAGGTCCTAAATGAATACCTACCATTTAGGCCTAGGCA
The DNA here is from genome assembly GCA_949317995.1 of Acholoe squamosa. Classification (NCBI taxonomy): domain Eukaryota; kingdom Metazoa; phylum Annelida; class Polychaeta; order Phyllodocida; family Polynoidae; genus Acholoe; species Acholoe squamosa. The sequence continues at coordinate 100,160,300 of OX439036.1, read as the reverse complement.
TACATTTAAATCATCCGGTAAATTCTAAGAAATAGACGTAGGCTTACTCGATCACACTGCGCTTCAGCTGTATACAATTACAACCCAACTAGCAAGTCTATGGGTTAGGTATTACAGTATTCCGAATTAATCTTAAGAGAGTGCCCCATGGATGATTGGACATAGGTATAGCGTAATTCCATAAGGAGACATAAAATGGCGAATCTCCCACTAAAATATGAGGGGGGGGGGCATTATAATATATTTCCGGAATAGGGCCTAATTGAAGTGAAAATAATAATCTCATTAAACAAAGTTAGGTTGGCCCTATTGTACCCAGATCAGATGACCAAACATTTTAACTTTGATATTAGGAAGAGGCCAAGACCTAGAGTAACTATGATCAGACTTGAACCATCTCTACAACCTGTAAGAAAAATGTCACGAAACTCAACCCATCAGCTCAGGTTCAACCGGATTTATGTAAGTTTCAATTACAGTGCCTTGTGTTGTAGATTAAAGCTGAACCCTGAAACGTTAGTCTTGCGCCTTTGGTGTGTGCCTACAGTCGCATAGTCTATTATATGGTTTTACTGAACCCAGTGGCTGACCCCCTTGGCGCTAAAGTGCGGTTATATACATATTGTACATGGCAAGTCCAGACGTGCCAACATATCACCTCAGATATTGTAGGCCTACACATAATTTAAGCCTAAATGAGCTTATTTAAGGCGAACATTACCTAGGCAAACAGTCACGCTTCAGCGGCGACAAACAAGGCGTGTAGTAGTATAGGAATCTGTCGGATTGCACCGGGCGTGGCCTTGTCAATAATACTTACATGTAGGACCAGTGTCGGATTTTACGACCCCCGCGACCCCTCCTTTTTGCCAATACTTTACTGTTTACTGACATGATTTGGACCCCAATTTTGTCAATACTTTACTGTTTAATGACATAATTTGGACCACAAAAAATTGCTCCTTCCTTTTTGGCCGCGCCCCCTCCTTGACAAGCCTGTATAAAAAAAAAGGGGGGGGGGGGTCCCCGACCGATACCCCAACCTGATAAAGATAAAACTGCTACGTGCTTCAGCTACGGGTCCTTTTTCCCCAAACCCTATTTGTTTTATTACACGTGTCCATACTTGGGCTGTAATCCCTAAATATAACACGGCAACAGCACCATTTCTTGAAAACGAAAGTAGGCATGAGCACCCCCCCCCCCCACCTCTCCATTTAACGCGATCTCCTGCTATTCAGGAACCTGGTGGAATACATATAAAAGCAATATGAAAGTCGTCTCCATTCACTTCAGATTTTCTTTTCGATGGACCTGATAATCATGGTGACAGCCCTTACCACTGCTTATCTCACCATCACAGGGGCGATAAGTGGGCCCTGCTAATCAGAATTTAAGACGAGTTACGCCATGTCCCATCTTAAACGATCAAACGGTTTAAGTAATGCCGATCATGATGCTGCGTGTAGATTTAGAGTGATGATACAGAGGTGAGTATTAAAAGAAGCAGGTTGTCAATCACCCACTGAGACCCTGCAGATAATAGAGATTAATCATTCACGACTTACCTGTGGAAATCCCTGCCGTCACGAAGCACATGGAAGAAAGCAAAAGAAACACATTGAGTAATGTGGATGTATCAGTTACATGGCAGTATATTAGACCAATTAGAAGATGTTAAATTCAAGTCAGTAAGTTGTTAGATTAAGGTTACATTCACGGGCGTCTACTGGTTACCAGGTGTTATCCATATAGAAGGATGAGACAGTAAAGGAGCGGTGCTGCCCTCTGCTAGCTCTATTTCCCATAGAGTAGACCTTGATTATGGAGGTGAGGGGTGACTTTGCAAAGTCACCCCTCACCTCCGTAATCAAGGTCTAAACATAGCAAATAGAGCTGGCAGATGGCAGCACCGCTCGTTTACTGTCTCATCCTTCTATATGGATAACACCGACATAGACTCAATCAGGTAACCAGTACACGCCCGTAGTTACATTCATGCTGCAAATTCGTTTTTATCAATTCATTTAGACCTGTATATTTTACACACTGTTACAGCTTCTACAATAAAATATTATCACGTGTCTGATATACCCAAGTGTGGGATGATGCATAAAAACACAATCACAGGGGCGGATCCAGAAGGGGTGGGCGGGGGGGGGGGGGGCTGGTACAACCAGGAAAATTGGAGGAGGGGGTTACAGGCAGGGTCTCGCAGGGTTCTATAGCTATAAGAGTCATGGCCAGACCCATTTTCAGAGGGCACGTGCCCTCTAGCCGCCCCCTCGTTGGATCCGCCCCTGAAAAAACATGACATTTCCTATGGCATACAACGTGGCCATATGCCATGGGATGCACATGACGCCACTTATTTGATGTCATATGGTGTCAAACAGAAGTGGTTAAAATGTCCATTTTATTAATTTATACGTGGGGCATGTAATGAAGGTTCCGCCCAGCAGCTACAATTGATCTTCAACCTTTGATGTGATTCTGTGGCGCTTTGACCTGTTTTCCCTTCAAGGTTTAAATTCAACTTTTTTAGGGTTGGTTAAAAGTGGGTTGGGAGGGGGATGACACATCATTTTGCCAACAACAGCCAGAGCGTTACATGTACGGACCAGTACTTGTGACAGCCATATATAGGTACAGGTATGACCTGCACAACTTTAAAAAATAAAGACGGTTGATGATCAGGGGCATGTAATATAAAGAGGGATGATAATCAGCGGACCCAGAAGGGGCGATGGGGGAGGGGGGCAGCCAGGAATATTTGGTTGGGGGGGGGGGCAAAACCCTCATAACACTTCTAAAAGTTACTAGATATACTGGTATCACCCTATCTCCTCTCCATCATGCTGAGATCCTGTACTGGGACTGTAGGCATAAGGCTATGGTAAAATGTGGCTGGGGTATGTTCACTGATAATCTTTAAAGCCAAAAACTTAGTCATATGTGACTAACCTACTTAGTCATAATGATGAATACGTATATGTCTAACTTTTTCGATTTTGTTAGTCATCTCTGGCTAACCCAAATTAGTCATTTCATTTCTAGGAACGTGAATTGGGTCCATATGAGTTTTGTATTTGTCTACATCAAGCCTTCACAGCTCTGAAGAAGCATATTATATGCCTCATATCAATTATATTTACAACCCATAACCTACGCAAGTATAGGATTGTAACATCATTCACAGCAATGTGGATATATATTATAGATATTATAGTTTCCATGTAATAGGTGTTGATGCCCCTTTTACTCACCTTCCAAGAAAATTTGCAAATTATTATACTCATTTTGGTAAATATGATGACAGTTTAAATTGCCCTTTTACCTTATGTACACAGTAAGATGAAATTACCCTTATCTAAGCAAATAAAGACGGCTTTAAAAGTGTACACTCAAAAGAAAAAGAAAATGCTTCTTCAACATTGTGCTGCCCCCTGGTGTGCTGTATTGGTATATTTTCCTAGAAATATATGACTAATCAAGTAGTTATTCTTGAATATTGGTTGGTCACTTTGATCATTAAGTTAGTCAAATTAACTAATATCGAAATAACTAATCTGGGTTAGCCACCACTGACTAACTTTCTCAATCTAAAGATTATCAGTGTTGTAAGAGTAATGGAGCAAGGATGGGGGGGGGGCTAGAAAGTTGGAGACCGAGAGGAGGTAAATACTGCTAAGACCAGCTTTTTATGCAGTGCACTTCACACTCCGCTACCCCCTATCGGCCTAGACGAACCAGTGCACCAGTCAATCATACCCTGATACCCTGGAGGGGCTGCAGCCTGGAGGAGGGCAGACGGAGCGTGGGGTCACTCCTCCATGGTATGTGGCGGATTTACACACATGAGGAGACCTGCATCCTGATAGGGGTGATATGGGGTGACGGGGTGGGAGGAAAAAACGGGTGATCAGAGATGGATATATATATAATTTATGCATTGTCTGAGTTTCTGCTGACCTGAGGGTTTTGAGGATGTTTGGGCTTTTGGAGGAGGTAGATCTACAACATATTTTCAAACCATTGTTCACTAATGGTGCCATGGAGGTGGGTATAGAGTTATGCCACATGGTGGATTGAGCGTGGATTATTTTGTAAAGGGCTTACTGAGAATAAATATGACCTTAGTTTACCAGGCATCAGATGGAATTCCTCTCGCTGATATCACCAGGCTCAGTATATCAATCCTATGAGATTATCGGATATAGATAACTATGTCCTAGTGCTTTCGGTGCTTTCAGGGATAAGGCATACTTAAGTCATTCTTGCTATATTGAAGAAATTGAGCCATCACCGTGCCCTTGAGTCTGGGCATGATTGTGAGACTATGCCCTCCAAACCAGGTTCAATTCCATAGATATAGAAATATTCAGACACTTTAGTAATTTCTGCATGATCAGCTGTCAGTTGACTAATGGTACAAATAAGGCATTAGGGATAAATCTACTGATTTCCTTTGCTAAAGTTCATATCAGCGTCATAAACATAGCAGGCAAGCCGAACTTTATGAAACCAAACATTCCTTCGCTGCATAAATCTTACACTGTTCACTTAGGGGGGTTGCAAATAGTAATGTCTACCCACGTGGCTTCCCTGCATCCGGGAAGTGGCTTCGCCTGACTTGCATTTACAGAATATAGGGATAGCATAGGGCCTGTCGAAAGTTTGGGTGTTGGGGGGGGGAGGCAAGGGGGGTGGCGTATTTTTCATTGTCCATCCACACTTCTATGAGGTGGGGGGGGGGGCGTCCCGAGTACCGACAGTACCCGACACCTAGCGGAGACCCCGTCGGCTGTTTCCGCCTGGCTGCCCGGCTGTCGGCTCGGAGCTGCGTAGGCTGACCAGCTGCCTGCGTGTACCAGCACTACAGACAGATCTCACCCTCTGCATAGTCAGTCATATATGACCAGCTCTTAGTAGAAAGCCGGGCAAATCTCATTCGTCAGATAAGGGGGTGGTGTGGCTCAGGAGATGCACGTCCGTGCTATGTGTATCATACTAAGAAGAAGGAGGTGTGTTGAGGTGGGGGGAGTGGGAGGGGATGGGAGGGGGCCATTACACAACTGACTTCAATGAGATTCTTATCTTGATCAAAGGAGCAATAAAACAATTAAATAATTAGCTGAAATACACATCTAGATGCATGAAGGTGAAGGTCATTTCTGCATTTGCTGATACCTGGGTGAGTATACGCTCTGCGCTACGGCCGAGGCAAGCCAGGGTAGGAGCTGTGTGTCTACATGGCTGGTCACACGGTGGCGCCTCTATCAGGTTTAGCCCTACACACCAGTAATCCCCACTCTTCCACTGTTTGCTCCGGGACCTGCCTTCCCTCAGCAATCTGACCCCGCCCAACGCCTCTCTAACCTTCTTAGAGGAGAATAAGGTCTGGCCCTCAGAAATTCCCAGGCCTCAACCGTGCAACAATTTAGGGGTAGGGCCCATATATGGAGAGTCGAAAGGTCCATGGTCTGATGGGGTAGATTGGCCTTATGTGAGGATAAAAAAGAAATGACATGAATCTGAGATAATGCTGAATGAGTCAATGCTATTTTGACATCTCAATCATATCAAGAAGATCTAGAATCGTAGCTCTCCTTCCAGGCCCATTCAGCCTATTGAGAAAGTTTGAAGCTACATATAGAAAACGCTGCTAAGTATTGAAGCAGGAAGCCACATCTGAAGCCATAATGCCAAGCACACGAGCAAAGTAACGAATCTATGTAAAAGACCCCTGTTAAGGCAGTTTGGTGAGAAGCAACACAAGAAGCCAGGTGCAACGGAGGATATGAGAGAGCAAATATATACAGCCACATAGGAATCACTGTAGAGTCTCATACCGGAAAGCCACAACTGAAGCCATTGTGTAGGATATGAGAAGAACAACACAAGACGTCAAGTGGTACTGGCCTGTATTTAAACAGCTTAACAAGAAGCCACACACGGAGCCATATGCAATGGAGGATAAAAGCAATGTATGAAGCCACAAACCGTTGTAGAGTATGAGTGGGAAGCCATACGTGAAGAGTAACACTGGATGCCATGTAGAAATAAACTCCATTTAAGCAGATTGACGTGAAGGATTGTGTAGTAAGAAGCCACATATATGGAGACATCAATAAGGAACAGGGTTTAAGCGATGCAAGAAGCAACATCGAAACAAAGTACCCTTTAAAGTTTCAAATCGGACGCTATCTTTGAAATATTTGAGGGAGACAAAAATCTTTCTACAAAGTACAGAGGGGGGGGGCATTAAGTCATATCAGCAGCCCTTGGTTTCCAAGTATATTTACGTCCAACTAAAAAGTAATAGTGTAAGTAACAAACAATGCCATAAAACAGAGACCCTATAGGGCCTATACCATTTTCAACATTATCAAAACATTATAATATCTCAATATTGTTGATACTATCTTATGGACTATCAATGTAGTTGAAATTGGGGTTATTGTAAAACTGGTATATGGTGATGAGAGGTGACTCTTCCAAGCTGAATACACACATGCACACAATTGGAAGAGCAGATCTAACATCACGTTGTTCCACTTGGCTTCCCAGGGTTCCACAAAGGTGAGCCTATGGGTGATACTTGATACGGAATGTGCTGGCCCCCCTCCATTTACCCACCCTTACTTAAAGGGCCTACATATTTATGTCATGGCAGATACAATCGTTACTATACATTAGTACTAGAACAGCCGTATTCCATGGGAGGTATGGAATACAATATGCTTGTATTCAATGGGGTCCGCCATCTTGGATTTTGAATGGAGCTGAGCTGTTTTTCTTTTTAAAAAGCAAATTAACCCCATAGGCCATGACATAAATGCAAATGTCCACTCCCATGTAACATTCACCTTATGGGGACATACATATATGCTATATACATGATTATAATGGACATTTTAAGCATGTAAATACTCCTGTATTTACGATTAGTGATTATTGAAATGTTCTTGTAAAAGGATGTTTACTCCCCCCTGTACTGCTCAAGAACGTTAGTTATATTACTACAATCTCCAATTAAAGATCCAGCTGATGCTTCTTTCATCTATTTAAAAAGGTAGTATCAATATAAATCAATAGCATCGTACGTGGTTCACTGATAGTAATAATGGCTATATCTCTTGGTAATGGCTGACCCCTGCGGCTCACACAGTGTCGCCAATAAAATGCACTGATAAACAAATCAACATAATCTAAAGTTTTCTGTGAACATGGCACCAGTTTTTCTTGATTATCATGTTTGCCTTAAAAGCGCATGAAAAATTGTCAGTTGTGGTCAGAGTTCATCCCATTAGAGGTGGTAAATGGTCGGATGTGGTTGGTTGGCAGGGCAGGGTGGAGTCGCATTGTGGTTAAAGTTTCACAGGGAGAGTAAAGCTTGTAACCAAGCGGAAAATACCAAAACCACACAACTCTTCACATTGTGCATGAGAAGGAGCCTCCTGCCAAGAATTGGCCAACAGTTAAGCCTACCGAGGCAAAGTATTATGTTCTGGTTGAAAAGCACCATGTGTCTCTATAGGACACAGTATGGAGGCCTAGTGGAGCCACCATCTTGAATTTCGCTGGTTCAGCCAAACCCTACTGATAATACATACCATGATGGGTACCTTCCCAGTAAACACAGTTACGTTATACATACGTAGATTGCACGTAGAAATTTCAGTACATTTACGTATTTTCTCAACGTAGAATAAACGTATAAACGTGTATGCTGATGTACGTATTTCTGACGTAGATGTAGAATTTACGTACATATACCTCATTATTACCCGAATTAACGAAGAAAAATGATGTTCTTTAAATGTAAATATTCCTATATATTTAGATATCCAACATATATTTTCAATACTTTTATGCTAATAACTACGATGTATGTAGTTTTGCAGGTTCTGGTTATGCTCCAATATACGTAAAATTACCTCAAAGAGACGTTCATATACCTACCCCTATACCCTCAGTTAAATTTATTCATTTAAGAATGTTATTTCCTTGTCTCATTCTATAAGGCCTAAAAAAAATTTTGTAAGTTTCCGGTAACATGGTCCAAAAAGTTGAGGAAGGTAGGTCGGATTTTTCATTTTTTTTATTTTTATTTTTTTTACTGGATCATATTTTGGCCCATATATTCCATTGATATTATTGATAGTTGAGTTATGGAGAATCGATTTTTCTATCACACCAGCACAAAACTTAAGAGTACTTGGCCAGAATGTTGGATTCTATACTTGGACACAAGTAATTCTAAAAAATATTAGAAATATGATGTCAATGTGCAAAAATTATGAAAAAATAGGAAAAATTAAAATTAAAATATGAAAATTTTCTTGAGATAGTCTGAGGTCGGCCCCTTCAGGCTGAGGTAGGTCGGGTGACCGGAAACAAACCTTTTTTTTTTTTTGGCCTAATACTGGTATATTCAGGGCCAGTATTTAGCAAGAGACACCAATGCTTTAGCCATCAGTTTCATCATTTGAATTAAGAGTCAAGTATAACTCCTGATTGTATGTTGAAGGTTCTGTGATGCTAGGTGTATAAGTCTATTTCTTAATGCTACAGCATGGGTGTTTACCATACCTGGATCCCAAAATATACATGGCAGCATCATCAATCAGTGAATATTTTGCACAAACCTATTCCCAAATGAAAGGTTGATACAATGAGTTCTCAATAATGTGTTTTTAATTAGTATAGTTCATTAATATAGATGACAATCATCATGGAGGTCTAAATTAAATACAATGCTCAGCAATAGTGACACCTGTTGAGATAAACTGAAAGTACAGAAATACGTAGATAAACGTAATTTTACGTATTTCAGACCTCTTTTCGTGTAGAAACATTTAGAACAGATTAGGTGAGCACTAAATGGAAATGAATCTGCCTTGTGATTTTTATTTTCTCCATTTAAATAGACCCAGACTTTGTTTGATAGCTGTAACCATACAGCTTTCATATTTGTACTGGTATTGGATGTGCTGCCATCTAGTGAGATAGGAGTGGGACATAATCTAACATATTTCCAACCTCTATGACCATGTGCTTTCTATATTCCCTATTATCACCCTCTGCACACCTACATTTCCACTGTTTGTTTGGAATCTAGAATTCATTACTGAATGAGATTTTGCCACATGATGCTCTAACCCATATGGTACATATATTTTATATGACCAACAAATACTCTTGCTTAAATAATGCATATTTAAGATGTAATGTCAATACAGTGTTAATCCCCATAGGGATATGAAAATAGGAATTATCATCCATTATTACCTAAAAATGCACATAATTACAACTACTGCATGTAGGTCAGATGCCTGTCCACCAATAGATTTGATTATGATAGAAAACATGGTTTATTCCAGGGTCAATCTGTTATTTATCTTATCTATCTGTACTGGACTCTAAACACCATGATATGTACAGGATTCTTGTAGACCTAGGCCCAGCTGAGTTATCTTTTTTCATGTCAAGTGATTGATTTTCATCATTATTCATCCCTGATCTTTATAATGCAGTTGTTAATGAAATGAAAGTTTGGTTAGATAAATGAAACAATACTATTTATCATTAGAAGTTTTTATCCAAAATCTACATACATGAACCAACCAATGTCTACGTCTTACAATCGTTCTACCTACGAACAAAGCCAATCAAAAATATGGATCAAGATTTACGTGGATAAACCTCTTAAAATTTGCGAAGCATAAACCTTATTTATCAACATATATCCACCAACCAATATCTACGTTGCTGGAACCTCATATAGAGGTTCAGTAGAAAACCAACCTAGATCTACCAGAAATCTACGTTGAAACACGTAGTGTGTTTACTGGGTTGTCCCTGGTTAACACCCACTTCCAGGGACATGCTGGTCCCATCTTATCAGTTTTTAACAGTGTGTGTCACCGGAACCAGCCCCAGATCAGCTAGTGGCCAATAGTAGCCTTACTCTTTGGTTATTCTATAACTTTCAGATTCATTCTACGGTACTTTATTGTAGAATATCAATATTGAATTCTTGACCAAGTGAAAACGTTTAATATAAAAGTAACTTTCTTAGCGGATGGAGAGGCACTGTCCTCTGAGTATTTTCACTATACAGACGGTTAGAACATAGTTGTTGTAATTTGTACTATATTCCAACGTTTGGGAATCTCTATGTTCTAGATTATAAAAGTATTTATAGTAAGCAACTAGAGTGAAAGGGGATGAATAAATGATAGATTCAGACACATAAAACACTGGGACAGTGCAATGAAAAGAGGAGGCTAGATGAATATTAGAAAGCAGGTCTCAGGGGAAGTGGTGCTCAATGAATGATTCAGCAGTTGGTTGCATGTTGACGACCACTGGTCGTCTGCTGGGCACTGTATGACGGACGTTGACGCCGTGCGCTGGTAGGCAGCGGCTAGCGTCTTATGTAAGTAAGCGCGTCCACGTTGGTGCCACCGTGTCTGGCGGAGGTTCCCGAAAGTAGCCGGCCGTGACATGTCCTGGGACGCTGCCAGCAAGTCCCAGACACCACACCAGCGCCAAAAGTAGTACATTGGCTGGCCACAGAGATATTATATCTTGTATAGGACAATAAATAAGTGTGCCTAAATATAAGTGTTAATGAGATTAACTTGTGTATTTGGAGAGTATACTCGTTCTAAGTATCTTTATAACATACATAGAGGCTAGAATGTGCTCGGAGCAAGTAGGTCTGTGAAGATGTAGAAGAAGATCCATGGCCGCCATTTTTCTACATTGGAAGTTTGTGGTTCGCCACGCTTGGCCGCCGCCTATGTTTACAGCCGTGGAGGCAGCAAGCCTTTGAGAGAGAACGGTAACTGCGTAACATATGGACGCGTAACCGTTAGGTAAAGTTGCACCCATTCACCTCACCCTCACCCCTACCCCATTGCCTATCTCTTGTCACACTCTCATGATTCTGGTAATATTAGCTACTGTATACACTTGTATAGGCCTATGCATATCTCTGTATATACCTGTCCTCAGATATCTTCAATCTAAAGGTGCTATATTCACACGTATACATAATAGGGAGGTTAAGATACGAACGTGAATGGCAACGCGTACGGGTAACTTCATAGGTTACGTGGGGGGAACCCCGAGCCAGCAGTAAACAACCTGTAGACTAGACGTTTTCAATGTGTAGAGGGTGTTCTACACGTACATGTAGGAAGAATAGATATGTAAAAGAATTAAATATAGGTATAGATGGAATAGATAAACCTAACTAACAAATAGATATTTGAGTACCTGCTGTAGCTGTAGGTTGGCTCAAATTTAATTATATCTCAAGGTGGTAGAGAGGTTAAGATAGCTACGTGTACGCGTATGTGTAACGTCATAGGTCACGTGGGGGGTATCCCAAGCTAGCAGTACAGAACCTGTCGGCTAGGCGTTTTGGACGTGTAGAGGGTGTTCTACAGGTAGTGCTCAGTACTTATATGGGACAGAGCCATTGCTAGTACCAAACAAATTGGCTAGGTGGCTCATGTAGTCGGGGGCTAGACCAGCAGTTGGCCCAAGAGGAGGTGATACCGATTACAGCCTGTCCTAGCGGTCGTCGTCAGAACTAGGCCAAATCCCACATTGTCGCCCAACCGTTCACGGACGGGATGCTTCATGTAATGAAATGTCAATGGGAGTAGGCCTATGTTCACAGATATTTTTCTAAAATAAATCGTGAGTCTCTTCGAGTCTCTGGAAACGAATCAAATGCATAAAATCCTAGTCTATTCAGCATTAAAGCTCCAATAATTTTAGTTTGCCATATTTTTGTGTAAAGTTGACTTTGGTGTGGCTAATTATGGGACTCTAGGGAAGCCATTTTTGAGACTGACAAAACACTGTATTTAATTTATCTGCGCAATGTCAGTGTCAAAATAGATCTTAGACACATAGAGGGAGAGGCTGCTAATATGACTGCTATCACATATTCTTTGGATAATCTTCCTTTTAGTCTGAAGTTCGTCAATTTATTTGATCGCCAGCAATGTCCGTTTCCGCGTGGGACGCTCTGTTTACAGTCCGAGAGTTGGCGAAACGCAGCAGCTTCGCGGAGACGGTATCCCCTCCTCTTAGTTGGCCTCTTTGTACAGTTTTCTTTGGTTGGTCCTTCCTAATAGTCTATATGAAGCTATATTCTAAAAATGTATAACTTTGGATAGCAAATGCTTTAAACTTAAACAATATAAGCTTTATATAGACTTAGTACTTCAACTACAAGAGAAATTAAACTTTAAAAGTTTTCTTAGAGGGCACATATAATCCAGGCTGAGTAAAACCAAGACATTGTCTCCTTATCAGACTAATCACCTCCATTCACACCTAAAACAATGGACAGGTACTTAAGGTGATTAAGATAGGGACAGGGACCGCTTATCAGTCTTATCAATTCCCATTGTTTTCTGTGGGTGGAAGGGAAGATAAGACATTACCCACAGTCCTCTGCCAGATCCAAGATGGCCGTGGGGGGCAGTTACATAACTGATTTCAAGATGGCCACCTCCATACATGAATGGCTCTGTTCCCTATACGGCATTAGCATATTAGGCTATGGAGGCCGCCATATTGGTTAGGCCCCCGACTCCAGAGCAGGGCATTATGGCTAAATTTCTCATGAGTCTTAAGACCAATGGTCAGTGATAAGACTGATAGCCTACAGCCTGCCCCTTATATCAATCACCCTAAGTACCTCTATTGTTTCAGGCGTGAAAGAAGGTGATAACCCAGATAAGAGACAATGCCCTGATTGGCTTACCTGTTGTTTCAAACAGAAATTTCAATGATCTATTGCTCTTTCATTTAAGATATTTAATCCATTTCTAGATCAGCTACATAAAGCTATTGCTGTGGAGTATCCACACATATGATTTATAGAAAAATCTCATTATACCAATTAATTGGTAGGTTGTCAAAATAGACTGTACAAAGAGGCCAAATGGTGATCTAGCCCCCGACTACATGAGCCACCTAGCCGAACCTCTTAGTACCAGCAATGTGCTAGTCCCGTATAGGGGGAATGCATATAAATAGAAAATAAAGGGAAATATGAATGTTATGATAGAGTCTATTTGTTAAAAAGGTACTAAGGTGCATGTGCTATATGCATATTGTTTGTTGGATAAATACAACCATGTGCAATTAAGGCCTTATTGAGTGCCCATTCCCTCACTCAGCTGGGACCATGCAGATCAGCCATAATAGACTAACAGTGTGGAGCATATCTTTACTACTGTACCTGTACCTTACTGGAATCTGTACTTCTAGCCCTTGCCGTACACGTACAGTACAGGTACGCGTTACTGAATTTTAAGCTCTCTAATTCACTTTTGTTTATACGCCATGGCCTCTTCAACTGGAACCACGTACTTCAAGTGTGGATAGCCTTATATGGCACCAACTATTTTAACCACATTACCTGTACCTGTACTGAAACCTGTAGGCCTTGCCGGGAGGCCTTGCCGTTCCCGCACAGGTACATGTACCTAAATCTTAACCTCTCTAATGTCCAAACGTGTGAAACCCGTCACAGTGGCTAGCTACGATGGTGTATGCGAAAAGGAGGATTGAGAATGAGAGCGTCCCTACACACTGCATATAAGAGCCCCCCCCCCCATAAAAGCCTTGGGACCCCTCAAATAAAAATGTTCTCCTTCTCTGCCTTCACATGGTCAGAGTGTCCAGACGAAAAGGGTATTTCAGATGTGAATCAATGGCTGTGGATTCCATTTCGATTTACCTCATACAGATTAAAGGAGTAGTAGTTACGGAGTGGTTAGATCATTTTTTGATAGATAGACCAGGATTGCCTTATGATCCATACTATTGGTCCGCCCACACTATGATTTTACAGGGAAAAAACGGCGTGAACCTTCACTTTCTCGACCCCTTTGATTCCTCAGATCCCTCATTACCTCAGACAGAAAATCTGGAACTACTTCTGTTTTCTATTAGATTTGAATTTAACTCCTCAGATAATTTGCTTCCTCAGACATTTTTCTTGGAATTTCCATATCTGAGGAAGCAAGGGCTGACTGTACACACACACACACACAAATATATATATATATATATATATATATATATATATATATATATATATATATATATATATATATATATAGGGTGGTACATGACATTTGTTACCAATTCTGCTTCCCTTTTATCCTCCCTATCTCTTCCTCTGTCCGTCTGTCATTCTCTCTGTGTTGGTTTGCTCTGTGTTTCACGTGTTAAACGTGTCAAACAGAAAAACAGTTTCACGTGTTAAACAGAAAAATTAAGAAGACCTCTATTGAATTGCCTGAGCTCAGCAGCCAGAGGAGGAGAGGCACGGGGGTATAGTGACGTTGGGAGGAGAGCTCAGGGACTCTCTCTCTCACTAGATCTACCCACTTTCTCCTAACCTATCGGGTAAACTAATGCTATCTATCCTGTGATAGAGCGCAGTGCAGTCTCTGCCCTCCTGTACAGTGCATGCATGCTTTTGCTACGTGTATACCAGCAAACCTTCACTGCCATCTGCGGGAACTGCTGAGCACAGTAGTTAGCTGCTTTCCCACTAGGTGGCAGGAAGAGCCGGACGGTGCGCAGCGTTCTGAGACTTGAGACGCAGAGGCCTTGTGGTCTCTATCACTGATAAAAACAGGGAATTTGGAAGTTCATGTGTCCGCGCTTTATTCTTTATGCATCGGACGCTTACATGATTAGTTGAACATATAATGTGTATACATTGTGAGCGCGTATTGTCAGTTGACTAGCGGTTTGAATCTAATATCTGGTCTTGGTGGGACTCTTCCCTGACTCCTCTCACAATACATTACCGTGTCTCTCTACAACCACCGACCTAAAAACGGGGTGTAATGCCCCTTATGTTAGCCACTCTCTGTGAATAGTTTCACTACAATGCATTGTATATGCTTCAAAATTGACACACTGATTGATTGAGCATTCCCTGTGACTGCTATCTAAGGATGTTATAATTGAGTTAGGAAAAAATATATTATAGTCTATTCAAGAGTAAATGGCTCACATTTCCAACTTCTTACATTGTATCCCTTCACAAAGTTATGGGTACATTTATCACATATAGAGCAGATTTCATTTTCAACCATACCTGATTTCCATGACCTTGACTGACCCTCTTCAATTTACCCTATAACCTGAAATTAAGCGTCATTTCAGAATACTACTTATAGAACTGTACATGCGGGTCAAGGCGGCATCCCAGTTTGGTCTGCAGTCACCCTGGGATCAACCCATCAACCCCTTGATGCACATATTACGTGATCATTGTCTGATCAATCTACAAACAAAAACTCATCATTAATTTGTGGACGGGAAGGCTAGCTGGGGCTCCTTATAAATGAGTTGTCCAGATCGTAGAAATGATAAGGCTACAAAGCGAATAAGGTCTGGCCTGTATGGGCTACATCAAGCTACATTCTCATTAATTACTCATTATGTACACTATAGCAGCCCCCTCCATCCATGCTCCCTGCCAAGATGCAGCATGGCCTAGTTAGTTATACTTTTTCATCATCATTAACATAGGTCAATTAGTACAAACTCATTAAAATGTCATCTGTGATTTGGGTCCCAATGACTTGACATTTAGCGCCAACTCCCGACCCCTCTGTTCCATTATGTGTTGTGCGCAGATGGCTGTCTTTCTAGGTATAGTGATCGACACTTATAGGTTTATTAAGTTATCCAGGATGGTTCGGCTGTTTTGATTTATACAATATAGGCTAGGATTGTACACTAGTGGATTGAAGCACGTGGCTTGCTAAGTTTTAGGTTCACTTCTGTACCCATGCACTTGGGGTTAATTATCAACCAATGACAAACCCTCCTGAATTTCCTGGAGGAATTCTCTGCAGTGGGGGGGGGGGGGGGCTGGGGGGGCTGTTGCCCAACGGAAAACTTCCTATCGGTTTTAAGTCTCTGGTAACCAGTGATATAGTGTAATGGCCGCACCCACTGGACCTTCTAGCGCATCGGTATACATCTACTTTGAGTGTATAGCCTCCCTGTTTACCTCCTCCTCCAGGTTGCATGTGAGGGACAGGATCCACGCTTCATGATGACACAGACTTTATGCAGACACCTAAATGTATATACCATGGTGGGGGGGGGGGGGTCTCTTATAGACCGGGAGACGTCCCACCGACCTGCCGGCCGGCCACACCTGTTGTCGGCCCCCCGGGTCGGGCAGGGCGGCACGGCAGGCTTGGGGCGCCCGTCGTCGTGTCCTTGATCAATGATTCACGGTGCGGGCGCCCGCCGCCTGCCCCGGCTTGCGTGATGGGAGGCGGGTGGCGCCAGGCGCCGTGTCGCACTGTCGCGCCTCTGCACGGAGGGAGAGGAGGAGCCTCTCCAAGGCCGCCCCGCACCACGAGCCTCAGCAACTGGTGAGTCTGTATGCCGTAGATCTGAACGTCTTGAGTGCAGTTCTCTGTTCTGACTGGATCCAAATTTAAGCTCAGACTAAATGATGCAGTCTATACCATGCTAATTAAATATATCGCGTAAGACACATATCGGTATACCCTTAGTATCCCCCCGAGTGTCCCAAATATATTTTGGTAGGGTATATTATATGTATTACAAACATTTTAGTATAGTAATTCAATATGTTGGCGAACATTGCATCACATATTGTCACAGGTAATGGCTCATAAATAGGTATGATGTCCAAATGTCCAATTGACGTTTTCTAATGGGATAATCATAAATGTGGAATAGTGGGTAAAATGCATGAAGCATCACTGAATGGAGATGTATGTACATGTACCATACTTAGATGCAAAATTCTGATTTTTAATCATAGCTATACCAACTATATATATCGCAATTTATCAGATGATCATCAGGTAGATTGTATTACGATAATGGTATTGGGTATATGACCAGTATTTTCGTAAAATGAAAGGGTTTCACTGAAATGAAAGGGTATCGAAATTAGACCCTCGGTTTGCAGCCAAATATAGTCCGTGATGATGGAGGTGCATGTTCATGTTGGACACTGTGTGCACCTAAAGTGTCTCTTTGACTTAGCGCCAAGTGTGTCGATTAGCTCTCTGACCGATTTGCCATGTGGACACTGACACTAATCAATACGTCGCACGTCCTCGACATAGCGTGTGCGACTTGGCTGGTGTAGGTGAGAACATGTCAACATTATCTTCTATATACACCTATATATGTACACACAAGACAGTCACCTCATGTATGGATCGGTATCCCGGGTTGGTATGTTACCCATGGAATTAACAATGCAACTCAACTGAATGGATGCCTCAATGGGACAGCACATATGATGCCAAGATTGTGTTCTCTTGGCATTTCCCTTCCTTACGTTTAAAGTTATGAAAGTTAAATTGCATAATTGTCTTGTAACATGTTCTAGATAATAGAGCTGTTATAAAAACGCGTGCCTTGTATTAGTACTGGAGGGAGGACGAGAGTCCATTATAACTACATCTCGAATAACCGTGACCTGTAATAACAGGCACTGCAGGCAATTTCGATAAGTCCCTGTAAAATTACATTTGTTTCGGGGCACTTTGCTAGGGTCTTGCGCTTATGCAATACGTGCTAGTTTTCGATAACTCATGGGCATGTTATATGCGTCATATACATGTAAAAGGAAGTGACGTATACGGTAGATTCGCGTATGCTGCCCCAATCTAGTCTTACTTCAGACGACGAGGCGTTATAAAATGATTAATGCAGTGACAACTTTGATGTCATTTCAGTGCAGTCGAATTTCTTTCACATCTCATCTATTTCACAAGATATGTCTCCATGTTATAGACTGGATCTAGTCCTAAACCTGCCCATGTCCCTGAGATATACCTGACCCGAGATAGACCCGAGAGGGCACAGCAGCAGCCGGGAGTCCGTGAGCCGCCAAGGCCTGCCTCCTGCTCCGTCTCCCGTCTGGCGCCGCGCCAACCCGCCTGGACGCAGCACAGCGCCGCGCCACGCGGTGCACCCTGCTAACACTAGGCTAACGCTATGTCTGTCCAGCAAACTATTTCTCGTTGATATCATTTCACTGGGTATCATCAAGTTAATACACAGATCATTGTCCTTTTTACAGAGGATTATTATACTGCCATTCTGAAATTCATTTTGATACCACGTCAGATATCTTTGGGATACGACACTGATGCTGGAAATCTAATTCGTGTGCTATTCCATTATGCGTCTTTAGGGAAATTCAATTTTTATGTAATACTAGTGTTTGATCCCATCCTGGACATAAGGCTACGGGGGAATCATATCATACATTAAGTAAAATATTGGTGAAACAGCCTGGGTAGTTTGACAATGCTTTGCACCTTGCTACCAGTTCATCGGTATCTTACCAGGGGGCGTGGCGGCTCGTAAGAGCCATCTCATGGCAGGTTATGGAACTACCATCACCATCCTAAAATCAACCCAAAGGCCGAGGCAATTGCAGAGAAGGATATTTAAAAGTGACTTGAGAATGGGGCATGATGTACATACATGTATAGTGGAGTATTGCGGTGGGACCACATGGGACCTGGCCCCCAGCACTGGACGCGTGCTGCCCTGGGTGTGTGGCTATTGGCCACTAGCTGGTCCGGAGCTGGTTCTGGCGACATACACTGATAAGAACTGATAAGACGGGACCAGCATGTCTATGGAAGTGGGTGTTAACCAGGGACAAGGTACCCATCATGGTATGTCTTATCAGTTGGTTTTAGCTCAACCAGCGAAATTCAAGATGGTGGCTCCACTAGGCCTTCATACTGAGTCCTATATGAGTAAAAGCCTAGTCTTCCAACGAATGGGTGTGTGGCTGGACGTGTATATTATAGAGATGGCTGCATGGGTGGGCAGGGAAATAGGTGAGGGTGGATCACGGTCAGTTAGGTTCTGGGTCCCTTCATGTTATACTGTGGGTCCTGTCCATATTTTGTACAGATCCCTTTGCCTGAAAATACACTCCCCTCTGTCAATAGACAAGGGGGCATTGGATCAGATGTGCAACTGTGCGTGTGTATCACGGGCGTGTTCTGAATGCATAGAAGACTTACCTATCCTTAATTGTCAGACATGATGACTGAACAAGATAGGGTGAAGATGATGCTCTACACATAGTCAGAATGACTATTCCCATGACTAATATGTGACTAATGTATATAGTCATCTGATTATGGGGGGCCAAAATATGCTGGTATAGTCAGTTCTGACTATAGGTTTTATTATCAGTGTAATTGACTATACACCCCACTTTGCCAAAGTCACCCCTGTGAGCTGACTATGTGTAGAGCTCACAGATTGATGATGTCACAGGTTTCTGTATACAAAAACAAACAGCACAAGTTTGCTGGATGCTGAGAGGAGACAGTGACACATCAGGACATTTATAATCAGGCATCATCTTCACCCTATCTTCTTCAGTCATCATGTCTGACAATGAAGGGATAGGTAATTCTTCTATGTATCATGATATTGTGTGATTATTACAGTGTTTCAAGATTTATTTTCAGTTTCAACTAGGCATCATGGAGAAGCCATACAACAGGCATCTTGGATGGATATTAGTCATGTTGACTATATATATTAGTTACTGTGACTAAGTACTTGATGCTAAGCATCAGGGTATGACTATATGGTGGCTATATGACTAAGTTAAGTATAGTCGTGAGAGATACAGTCACTTGACTATAGAAACGTAGTCCGTAGTGACTAACAATTCCAGGCCTGTTTTTATCAGTGCATGTTATCGCACGCCTGCTAAGACCTCCTACTCATTTAAACAATTTTAATTATGGGTATATCTGAAAAGGTATATACACACTTTATATGGTAAAGACTGCTCAATGCCTGGGAAGTGAAGAGTGAGCGAATGCCACCACATCACAGACGGAAGGCCACATTTTGAGTAAGGGACATGGGATGGGGTGATATCGAGAAAGGGCAAAAGGGGAAACTACCGGAGGGACGGGGGGGGGGGGGCTACGATCCATCGCCTAGGGCTATCGGGAATGCTGGCATAATGTAATAGCCCGCTTGAGCTAGCAGCCCACCCGGTACACCTCTCCTGCACCCCGGGATCCCTCAGGGCAGCACCGACCGACCCGTGCCACTCCACCCTCTCCCCCTCATTCCCCACAACCTTGTGCCCAATGCCCCTTCAAGCCTTACAGAAGGCTTTTTGGTAATGTGAATGGCCAAGAGAACTTGCTAACTTCCATGATGGCTGACCATGCCAGTTTTTAAGTGTGAATGAGTGAAGATGACTGCAATAGTACAGTTAGTGTTAATTTAAGGAAAATTAAAATGTACTTAATCAAATTGGAATTGCTGCAGGGCATGCGGTGTCGCATTCATGTCACCTTGGAAAACATTGAATTTATTCTTTTTAAATTCATGTCTTACTACTATATGTTTTTTATCAGCTACATTGGGTGTCTGCATTTATTGTAAAAGGACAAGGTGACCAATGATTTCAATTAACTTTGAAAGGATATTGATTTGATATTGGACTTTTATTAGGGACTGTAGTGAGAGAGTACTCTAGTAATGTCAGTACTAATGCTCTCTCCAGGATATATAGACCTTTTACTCAGGCTACCCCCGGTGTCTACCATCAGATATATATCATAATATGACAGAATATGTTATGGGAAATATTGAAGGAGATATGAGGGATAACGATACAATCATACATGATAATGGGACCTCTATGCGTGGGGGGGGGGGTAATTAGAGCCATGTTAATCATGCTCTCTGGTGCAGGAAGAAATCAACAACAAATCATTAATAACTTTTGTTGTTATTGAAAGATCCGAACCCCCCCCCCCCCCCACACACACACACAGCACCACTACACCCCCCCCCCTCACTCAGTCACTCCTTCCTGTGTACGACCATGCTGAGCGCATTGTTTCTTTCAATAACACATTAGATAGCTTTAGATAACATCTCCGTCTTTGTCCATAGATTTACATAAGCGTGTCGATTTGGGACGCGTTTGTCTACACCCACAGCTAGCCCTCTATGTCCTTTCACCTTTCCTCTTTGTCTCTTCCTTCACCCAAAAACTAATTTCCTTCAAACACTTCTCATGCGGGACATCAGAATTAGTGAGATGAAGGGGCAATGTCATAAAGGCTTCACGTATGGCTGGGGCTGGTTCTGGCGACGTGCACTGATAAGCGCTGATAAGATGGGCCAGTTTGTCCCTGGAATTAAGTGTGTGTTAACCAGAGACAAGTTACCCATCAGGGTATGTATCCTCAGTGGGTTTCACCTCAACCAGCCAAATTTAAAATGGTGGACCCACTGGGTGTCCATACTAAGGCCCTATTTTGATAATATTGAGGTTCCAACACTATCCCCCTATATATCCCCCTACTACATACTCATTAATGGTAGATTTCACATTTTATCAATGTACATTGAGTGCTATGATATCTCACCGTTCCGTACCGTAGATGATTTATAGTCTCATAAGTGCTGCCACTATGTCTACATTATGGCCGAACTAATAATTATCATGATCCAATTATGAGAAATTAATCCAGTCAGAATAAAAGAGAATGGAAAAGAAGAGATATAAACCAAGGTGATTCCCACGCTAATGACTTGATATGATTATGTGTAGTATCTATACCCTTCACGCAGCTCTGCTGATATGGAAGGTAAGTTGATATGTATTATGATAGAAGTAAAGAATTAGTGGGTTACTACAGATATAGGCTTATGCAGACCGTAGTCTTTAGGACTTGTTAGGGTTAGTATTAATTACTTGAACTTGTTAAGAACTGTTAAGGGTGAGAACCTTACGAATGGACATCTTGCGTCCTCAGAATGTGGTGAAAATAGTTGCTATGCAGGCACAATTGTAGAGGTATACCAAAATAAGCCTAGACTGTTCTAGCATGGGTTTCTATGTTTATCCATATCGAGTTGATTAATTTAATATAACTTTCAACTTAATAAACGACAAAATGGATACTTCAATATACAAAAGAGAGTAGAAATACACAATGTTAGACACGGTGTGTTAGAGAATTCTCTCACACAGATACACATACAGAGAGTTAGCGTCATGCCCTTTATATATACTTGTGTCCCATTGGATCACAGAGTTACTGTCCTGGATCCTACCGTCCGACTGTGGAAGCCTACCCTTGATCCATGCCGTGACGACACCCCCCCCCCCTCACCTTATTCCTCTACTTGCAGTGGGGTACAGAGGCCTGAGGAGAGATTTGGACGCTAGGGAAATTAGGTGAGGAGGACATTGCTTTGGTCTGTACAGGTCAGTGCCCACTAAATGCTGCCTCCAGTCCCACCCCCTTCACCTTAACCTTGGCCTCTGCCAGCCTGTACTCAAATACCTCCACATCCATCTAGACTTGCAGACAACGCCGGTCAATCCTGCATGAAGTTGGTAAAAAAAAACAACAACACTAAACTACATGGTTGTCATACGCGTTTACTGCTCATTGAATAACATCCCTTTTTAAAACACTGTAGAGCGTCTATAATTATCTTGTCCTGCCGAGAGTTCCGTGAGAAAGGTAGCTGGGAATTTTATGTCCAAACGATGGTGGCATAATCTAATGCTGACAGTCATGGGCTATTTTGAGCGTCTTGTTCAGGTATATACATTGTAAATGCGTGTAATAGCACAGCAGTCCATCCTGTTATTCTGCTTTAACACCTGTACTTGCATCACTAATAACCTTAAGCCCTGTAAACCATGCTAACAGACTTCTAATGTTGTCAGCTGATATTGATAGTCCTCATCATTAACAGAAACAAACTCAATTATTGACACTTGAGGCCAGACTTTCACAGCTACACGCTCAATTATTGACATGCTGATCCAGCCATCTCCTGCACTCCCATCACACCCTGGTGGCTATTTCAAAATGGACCAAAGTATCTCTAACAGCCACAACGATTTGACACCTGCTAAATCATAAATGGTGATCTTGGGTCATGGTTTACGATTGCCAACTGGGACCAGCCCTTTTCTAATCAATTACATAGGAGTCGATAGGTTTCATAGTGATTTGAAGGTTTGCCACACGAGGTCGTTCTGAAACACCCTCCTGGGTTCACATCTAGCCTGGCTCGACCAAGCGTCCTGCCATAGCAAACACTCAAGCCTGATTTGACTTGAGTTTGCGTGTTCCACTCTCATTACTTACTACCCAACTGCAACAATGCGTTATTGGCTGGATTCGTGAATGGATATTTGGTTTCATTGCTTTGTACATAAAAAATGAGACCAAACTGACTGTTTTGGCCATAGACAAGGTCAGGATGGCCATTATTCATTAAGCTGTTCTCAATTTAGTGGTGCACTTTTATTTTTAATTCTAAAATAATATCACAAATGATTGACGTTTACGACCATAATAGATTGAAAGATAAGCCCATAGTGTATAAGCTTTTTTTGGTTTGTCTATTGAATTTTAATAACGGTTGTGCATGTCTAAATTCAACCACAGGATAAGCACCCATCATAGATTACTGTTTTGTCAAATTCAATAACTAAACACATCTTTGAAGTCAATTACTTATCTACAAAACATGATCCCCAAAGATTGATTATCTGACAACAAGGCAGAATCTTAGAACATATATGTGGATTATCCATGCCTCATTTTGGCCTATACATGTCGTCTTGGCAATTGGAGAGAAAGTGCCATTAACATTGGTCTGACCAGTTCAGCACACCTATGGTTGGCTGAAGGGGGAGTGGTAGAGGGATGAGGGGTGATGTTGCGTGCAGGTAAGGTGACACTGTGCTCGATCCCAGGTGTTTCTAGTGCCACCAGGCAGGTGAGAAGGACGCAGCAAGGGCTGACCATGAAGGTGACTAGTGGTGACCTGATAACCTCAAAGATGCCACCAGCACACCGAGCTCCCAACCATCTCCCACCCCAGTCTCAAACCTTGCTACTCTATTAGCCAGACATTGGCTATATTACTGACATATCCTCCAAATATGTCTCAAACTATGGTACTCTATTAGACATTAGCTATATCACCGATTTATCACATAAGAAATGTAAGGCTACAATACCTACTATACCCCATCTCCATCACCCACCCTTCAACACTTGACCCCATCCCCCCCCCCCACACACACACATTTGGACATTGGACAGAACCACCAGGTGTTCACACGTCTACCTTTGATCCTCCAGTAAGGCGGCAGAAATGGGTGAATAAAGGTCGGGGTGTACGTTGCTGGTAAGGAGAGGGGCATGCGACCCACAACGAACCGTTTAGGTGGGGTCTGGACAGAGAAAAGCCATGGCCACACAAAGGAGCGTTGTCACAATGTAACGGGTGGCTGTGTTTAACGGGGCATGTGACAGTGCCAAGTAGCCGTCGGGTCATACAGATTACATTGGTGTCTGGTAAAACAGAATGTTGTCTAATACATGAACTGTAGCTGTAATAAAAGCATGCTGTGTTGCCTGCCTCTCAGGTTGGCTAATGCTGTGGTGCCTGCCTCTCAGGTTGGCTTATGCTGTGGTGCCTGCCTCTCAGGTTGGCTAGTGCTGTGGTGCCTGCCTCTCAGGTTGGCTAGTGCTGTGGTGCCTGCCTCTCAGGTTGGTTAATGCTGTGGTGCCTGCCTCTCAGGTTGGCTAATGCTGTGGTGCCTGCCTCTCAGGTTGGCTAACGCTGTGGTGCCTGCCTCTCAGGTTGGCTAACGCTGTGGTGCCTGCCTCTCAGGTTGGCTAACGCTGTGGTGCCTGCCTCTCAGGTTGGCTAACGCTGTGGTGCCTGCCTCTCAGGTTGGCTAACGCTGTGGTGCCTGCCTCTCAGGTTGGCTAACGCTGTGGTGCCTGCCTCTCAGGTTGGCTAACGCTGTGGTGCCTGCCTCTCAGGTTGGCTAACGCTGTGGTGCCTGCCTCTCAGGTTGGCTAACGCTGTGGTGCCTGCCTCTCAGGTTGGCTAACGCTGTGGTGCCTGCCTCTCAGGTTGGCTAATGCTGTGGTGCCTGCCTCTCAGGATGGCTAATGCTGTGGCGCCTGCCTCTCAGGTTGGCTAACGCTGTGGTGCCTGTATAGCAGGTTGGCTAGTGCTGTGGTGCCTGCCTCTCAGATTGGCTAATGCTGTGGTGCCTGCCTCTCAGGTTGGATAATGCTGTGGTGCCTGCCTCTCAGGTTGGTTAATGCTGTGGTGCCTGCCTCTCAGGTTGGCTAACGCTGTGGTGCCTGTATAGCAGGTTGGCTACTGAACACACAGAAGTCAGCTCTTATAATAAAGTGGAAATTTAATACATGTTTTAAACATACACGTACATGTGAAATTTAACAAGTTGCGAATAACATGAACATGTAAACCGTTGGTAGGAATAACCTTATGTTTTGAACACACAGTAGTAGATGATAATAAATGAGCCTATGACCTTCTAAAGGCTTGAGATCATATGTGAAAAGTCAGTTCATGGTCAGTCAGGTTGGCTAATATTGTGGTCCCTATATGGTAGGTGAAGTATAGGGCCAGATTATTATTATCATAAATAGCCATAACGAAGGGGTATGAGGACAACGTATTCTGAATAGAAACATGATTAGAGCAGAGTAAGCTGTCTGACTAGTAAGTAGTTTTTTTTTTATTTGGAGACTAGTTCTGTAGATTGAGATCAGACATCCTGATTTTGGACCAGTTTTGATATTGGGGACAAGGATATGATGCAATTTTCCCTCAACGCTTTTTTAAACATTATTTCTTCTGAATGGATGGGTATGTATCGTAGGATACACGCTTACAGCGGTATTAAGGGGAACCTGGATGCAGCAGAATTAGGATGGAGGCCCATGGGCAGGTGTTTGGATAGACTCAGGATAGCAGCCATTGTTTGATCGGCCACTGGAAGCCCCCAGGACATAGGCAGATGGTGGTCCTGCCTCTACTATAGAAGGATCCATACTGCTTTGGATCCTTTGCTCTCCCATCCACCCAGCCCATACCCATCCTACCCTACCATCTGCGGGTCTACTGCCTGAGGCTGTTTGACTTAGCAGGGAGATTGAGCCCAGTTTCTCGGTAACAAAGAGGCAGGGGAGAGGGTCTGTGCCTACATGTGGGTTTGCTGACTTGAGTTGTAGGTGCTTTGAGCTGCTGACTCTGTTGGGACTACAAGCAGCTCACTAGGCTAACATGATTGTTCTCTGTGGATAGATGCAGGCAGTAGATATCGACATGCAATGGTGGAGATCTTAGACAAACATGAAACAACCACCTCCCTTCTTGTCTCAACTCTGCTTCAGGAAATGCGATTACACAGACAGCAACATAAGATAATGTTAAGACTGAATCATAACCATTGCACATATTATATACATAGGAAATGAATGGTATCTGAGCTACCCCTCTCCTGCTATTCTAAGTAGACTGTTTTCATGTCACAATGAATGGAGATAAAGCATGTATACTGTATGATATGCATTGGAATGAATGAACCGTGTTAAACAATACCCATACTTAAGTATGCTCTGAGTTAACACCTGATACATGTTGTACTGGATTTACAAAAGATCATAATCCCACTCTATATCAAAAGGCCTTGCAGATCCTAAATTCTATATACCTAAGATCTAGTAAAGTTATGCTATCCTTTGCATTGATTTTTTTTTTATTTGTTGAATCGTCTGGTCAGATTAAATATGTTCTCATGAAGTGGGGATTTTACTGTCTACCCTTACAGATGCCCTGAGGCTCTATACAGAGGCGAGAGCTGGCTATATTGTTGCACTACACATGCAAGTGGAAAGTGTTATAATGAACTGGGTAAGCCGAAAAACACTCGACTATCACGCCCTCTTGTGGCTCAGAGAAACTCACCAGGGACCCAGAGTGCACAGGGGTCGGAGGGAGGAAAGGTGGGGAAGCAGACATGGGGAGGGTATAGTAGAGGAGTGGTTAGATGATCCATGTATAGCAAACACTCAATCAACAGATCCATACAAAGTACATACCTATTGTACTTAACACTCTCCTACCCACGTTCTGGTACCAGAGAATAGTAAACATTATGATCATACCTGGGGCAAGTACTCATACACCCTACTGGTGTAAAGACACATGTAAATAACATGTATAGTTCTGAACATACCCCCCCCCCTCCAGGAGTATCCATTCCCTGCCCCCTCATCTTCCCTCCCTCCTGCACCTTACCCCCAGGTCGGCAGTGGTCGCTATGAATACTTCATCGTCGGAAACAAAGGCAGGACGAGCAGGGCGGGGCGGCGGCACGGTCCGTCACGGCACGCCCGGAGGCCGCCTCCACCAGCAGCAGTAAGCGGCAACAGGCTCCTGGAGGCAATGGCTGCGGCTTATTGTGAGGCACCATACTGGAAATAATTATGGTCTTTGAATATGCCCTAAGGCCAAAAAAATAAAGGTGAGTTTCCAGTAACATGACCTGAAAATGTAGGGTCGGTAGGTCGGATTTTCTTCTGTGAGAGAGGGGAAGAACACAAAATGCATACAGGAAAAATCCTCAAAAAGTAATTACAAATTTCTTTAAAAAATGAGACAAAATTCTTCAAAATAAAAAAAAAAGATTTTTCCCCCCTGTTTTGCTAGGGTCGGTCAGGTAACTGGAAACAAACCTTTTTATGTGGCCAAACTACATGTAAAAGAATAGCTTGTAATACTGGTGGGTTGAGATGGTCAAGTTAAAGTATTGAGAGCGCACATTGGGTAATATCAAATGTACCACTTGTCTGAAGACTAAAAGAATTTACCACAGTTTGCATGG
This sequence comes from Acholoe squamosa, assembly GCA_949317995.1. Taxonomy (NCBI): domain Eukaryota; kingdom Metazoa; phylum Annelida; class Polychaeta; order Phyllodocida; family Polynoidae; genus Acholoe; species Acholoe squamosa. The sequence goes on along the minus strand of OX439036.1, from coordinate 100,132,480 downwards.
GTGGTTTAGAAATGTTATAAACCGATAGGACCCCCTAGTTTTTGTCACTCAGTATTAAAAAGCCAACATCAAAACATGTTATATATAAGCGTTCTGCATTGTCCAGGGGGTGCTCTCATTGCTTCCACTGGTACTCGCAAGATAAGGACTCATGGCAGCTATCACATGGCTACCAATAATTCAGCAGTGACTGGAGGGAATCATTTCATTTGTCTAAAACTTATCCCGCCCGAGCTCTGTAAATTCCAAGCTCTCTCAATTTGTTTCTGGAGTAAGGCACCCCATAGTTGGCGGCCGCGTACAAACATGGAGCCAGGCCGATTAAGAAATAACGCTGGGTGGGTCTGGTCCGGTACAAGGTAACGACGCGCTGAGCTGCTCGTAAACCGGGCGAGAAGTGTGGGGAGCAGCTCACCCCATGACCTACTCATTGTATGGGGCTGGGTGGGACTGATGTACAGCATAATGGCGACTTGGAGAGGAGAACTGTCTGTTTACTGTTGGTTTTCTGCTTGGAAAAACAAGCTAGCGACCTGTCTATACAATTTGAATTGTGAGCTCATCTAACACACTGCAGTCAATTTCTGGCTCACACTGCATAGAACCTTTTAAACTCTACATACTTGCCAAAGGAAATCACCTTTTTTCTATACTAAGTATATGGTTCTTGCCAATTCTTTTGATCGACATCCATTTTCCAATGAATTTGTGAAATATATCTTTTAGTATTCTCAGCATAGCAATCGATGCATAGAGATAATAAGATATTTAGAAAGGCTTGGCCTCATGAGCCTATCCATCAATATGCCAAACAAGGCGCTGTTGGCTGAGTGTATTAATGAGTCTAGTGTCTTGTGCACATTATGTATGTATACACGTACTGAGTAGCCTTATTACTGCAGTTAAAGAGTACTACTGAATCTTACATACACAGATGCCATATTATCAATAGTTTATGGTCTTTTATTGACGCAGCCTTTCACAGGCCTTTGACGTTAGGATGTGGGAGAAGTCAGTGGTGGATCCAGGATCTGAAAAAGGAGGGGGTGCGGCCCCATTTTGGTGATGGATGACCAGATTTTAAGGTCCAAAATATGTAATTAAACTCTTAAGTACTGGAAAAAAAGGCGGGTGCACACACCCCCGCGCCCCGCCCCCTCTAAATCCGCCACTGAGAAGGGCATTCCTGTGAATGTGATTGGGTTTATGTATAGACAGGCCACATGTTCATGTGCTATTTAACAAATCGATTGTATATGTATCTAATTTTTTGAATTTAGACATTATGGTTTTACTTTGTACCAGTTAGTAATATCATAGACCAATATAGATACATGTGTACTATCCATTTTACCACCAAGAAACACTGACAAAGGGAAACATGAATCTTATTTCCTTGACTGGTTAGATCCACCCTGAGTAGTATTTCACCATTCGACTGTCGATAGCATAAGACATGCTATCTGAATTATGTAATAAAAGAGACTGATAAGCTCCTAAGTTGGTATCTGTCCAACTGTAAACCAGATATGTCACTGTGGCTATCATTGGTCGAGGTATGAGGTGAGAGAGGAGTACCTTGAGGGTATCCCTCTCCTCCCCCACCTGTCCCCACCTCCAGTGTAAGCCCTGGAGGGTGTCGTGACACCAGCCCGTGTACATTATAAGCACCTGGACCTTTCTTTCTACCTGCATTGATCCACAGGCCTGTCACGATACTACAAAGGGTCCACACTCGTGAGACAACCTGCACAGAGCCTATCACCATCCCCTGCCTCCCACCCTCTACTTATAACCCCCACCCCATCCCACCTTACTAACCTCCCCTATCTACCTTCATCCCCTCCCCCCTTTACCATTACCAGCGGTTCTCTCCCATTACAGGGATGGTGGAGGGGAGCATGGTGAAAACCACAGGTATCATGATGGAGGTTCCCCTGGGCTGAAATCGACATGGCATTACCTGAGCCCTGACAAAAGACACTCCTTCCATCTACATGGTACCCCGCATCCCTGTATTCTCCTCATACACCTAGTCAACTCACCCTTACCCTGACATCATATCCACCTGATAGCTAGGGGACATGAACGTGGTGTGACAGCAATGGTTAAAAGCCGTCTATGTTTCTACATATGCTTTACATTTTCTTTTGCTTCCTCTTGCTTTTTGATAGAGCTATCCTTTTTTATGGCCCCTCCCACCTATTTTGTAGCCTTGGTGCTGCATTGGTTTTATATATAAATGTGTTTTTAATCTATCCTCCAGGGTAGTAGCACACAGGTTATCTAAATACGTGTAGCTCAGGAATGCTTCAAAAGCACTTCAAAAACTATTCACATGAAGATAAGGACAGATTTCCTCTTGGTCCTTTATGCTGCCACATGTCATATTAATGATTATTTAAGCTGTGTTATGAGATACAACCCAATCAATAATGTAATAAAAGGGCAATACGGAAGCACATTCATAACCATTAGATCCCTGCAGGAGTAGGCTTTCACATTGTCATCATCAATAGGGCTTGCGTGACTTGTTCTTTAAGGAGTCATAATCCATCAATATCCCTCCAATAAAGCTCCTCTTATACCACTTAACACAGAATGTAGCCCCCGCCCCGAGCTGCTCCCCTACAATGGGGTGTATTGATGACGAGCAGCTCTCAGCACCGTTAACTCTTTATGGGCTGAGAATCCCAACTGATCGTCATAATTTAGAAATGCAGCCCTGGTGAGTTGCTCAGCAGGGCTACATTCATGCATTATGCCGACCCTATAGGATTGATACACTCCTTGGGGATCAGCATGATGCACAAATGAAATGCGGGTGAGAAGCCTCGCCAGCATTTCTCTGGTACATCATGACAACCAATGGACATGATGCACTCCTGCACTAGCGGCCCTTATAGGGTTAATACGCGCTATCATGAGAGGCGATGTGTTGCGTGCACCACCCCCCAAGGCTGTGAGTGATTTGTCGCCCGGGAGAATGTCCCGTTTCCTTACACTACTTACAGCGAAACGCGCCGCGCGGCAGGCGACGCGCCGGCCTCAACGAGGAACAGTGGCAACGGGTTAAGCGGATTGGACACCAGAGCCGGAAGAAGCCAATTAAACCTAGACTTTTGGAGGGAAAGGAGGTAGATTCTGGATAAGCATATCGAGCAGTGTTTTAGTACAGGTACAGGGTGCTCATCCTTGAAATCTCTATGGCAAACACGGAAAAGAGGACACACATCGATATGCCTTTGTGCCTTTATACAAGCAGTTTATTGGGACATATAAACATGTGAACATGCACTCATCGTACTCATATGGATGAAAGTCAGATGGGAAAGCTGAGGAGGGGAGGGCCTGGGACAAGAAAGAAAAAATGAGGGGAATCGCTGAGAGACGGAGCAATTTCAGTGAGGAGAGGAAGAAAGAGAGCAAAATGACAGACTCCAGGACATGGTTAATGTCTAGGTAGGATGGTACTAGCCCCTGGAGGTCCCCATCCCATGTCTCCAATGTTGATCTTAGCTGACTTCAGTACTCACACCATTCAAATTGAAGGCTACCAGTGGCCACCAGTTAAAACATACTCAGAAACCAAGCACCAAATGACATTATCAGCAGTGTACCAACTACCTCTTTGCCCTCCACTCAACAAGCACCCCATAGATGAAATTCAATGACTGACTACGCCTAGTGCATGGCGACTGAAAATCCATAGTGTATGGGTATGATGGCCTGTGTTTCTAGTTTTGATCGTTAGTGAGGGGGTTTATTTGGGCGTGGCCGTTTACATGGTGTTACGTACACAATTCGGTACGTAGAGAAGGTTAGGCCGTGCGGCCAGTACACGTTGATGGACGCAGTAGTAGGCAGAACCCGATAGACTGACTAAAGGAGACAACAGTATTTGGATGACTAGAGTTTTTGGATGACGGCTCCTACCACCTTAATCCTGGCTACTCCCCACTGCCTACACTCACTGCCAATCTCCATGGCGGCCAAGTGGCACCGTCCTGTGACACATAGCCCTTACACGCCCCTCTATGCTCCACAACCAATGATTAATATTCACTACACTACGGTCGACTTGTACAAGTTGTTTTCAGAATTTTGGAGCCCCCCTTGGGTGGTTTGGCCCAGGGTCCTATACTGTACTAGTTTCCCTATGGTCATAGGCTATTATCCCTGTAGATGTGCACGCGAGTTGCTCTTAGATTGGCTCACTCCAGGTGTGAGCAGATGCCTTGGTGTGAAGATATGGGTGGATGGATGAGCTGATCGGGGTGGGATGAGTACTACAAGGGTACTGAACTTAAATGTCTACAAATGCACCTAAAACGAACCAAATGATACCCAACTAATTTCACAAGCCTCAAAAGTCATAGAAATGTACTGGCATTTCTGAAATAAAGAATACAGATTCTTTTTCTACCACACATATTCAAATACACCCTCTGCAGACAAAAAAGTATACAAAATTTAGGACAAATGTTCAGTAGGCCTATTTGTAACGGCATGTACTAGCAGACTGAGTTTAGAGAGTCAATTATTTATACAGGGGTCAGACTGAGAGGAGTTTCAAATGGCAACAACCACGGCATGGAGTACAGTAGAGTTGGGTTGGGTACAGGTACAGTTATTTACAGACTCTAATCACTGTAATTATCTTACTGTTTATAACCAAGCCTCTTTGTGTCTTCTGGTATCTGTCATTGTTAGCACGTCATGGACGTACAGGCAAATTATAGTTTACATGCAATATGCACATGTCATATTACGTCAAATGTCAACATAAAACTACATGGTATTTGTTAATGCTGATTTGAAATGAGCAGGTGCATCAGCAAATTTGTAAGCATGGGCATATTTAGTGTAATTTGTTTATTTCTAAAATGATATCATGTAAATGGTTCCAAAAATAATGCTTTTTACTATTTATGCCTATGAAATTTCTATGTGAGTGACAGGGGCGTAGGAAAAGGGGGGGGGCAGGGGGGCCTGGTCCCCAATCATAAAGGAGGTGGGGCCTGAGAATGTCTGGGCCCCCCCCAAAATTTACCAAGAATTCATAATGCATTGAACAAGGAGCTTAACTTTTGCACCTAGAATTAGATTGATATAGCAATGGGATAGGAAAAATGGGGCCCTGAACCTCAAATCAGATCTAAAATTCATCAAAAATCCCTTTTCTACACAAATTTTATATAGGAATGTATAGGCGGTATTACGCTTAAGCCGACAATTCAAGCTGGTCGAGGTGGGGCCCCACTTGGCCCTCCCAATGAAGATTTGCTTCCTACGCCTCTGAGTGATGATGAAGCGATAAGCTTTGTTGATACTCTACTCCCTGTACTCATATGTACAAAATGAAGACTTTGGTTCCAAAAGGCAACAAATCCATTCCAGATTTTCAACATGTACCAATGTTTGTAGTGCTCCCCTGGAGTAAGTTTCAGTGCTATTATGATAAAATCTTCAATATATAAACTCTAGATTTTTCTAGGACAATTGTTTCTTTATGATATCTAGCCATCTCTAACATGTAGACTTTTGAAATATTTGCCTCCTTTTTCAAAATGGTGTTTATTGTGTTTTTATCATCGAATGACGTGTATACAAATGTTTTATGTGATATTATCATCAAATTACGTGTCTACAAATATATATATATATATATATATATATATATATATATATATATATATATATATATATTATTATCACCAAATGAGCAATGAGGGACGAGTCACTGCGTCTGTGCACCTGTTCTGTGGTGCAGGCATGTTTGGCAGACATATTGACATCTTGGCTGCTACACCTACCTCGGTTCTTATCTGACCTTTGTAGGCCCCGGCCTCTAACCTTTTATCAATTCCCACACTGGTCACTTACTGACCATGAATGCAGACTAAACCTCCATCATTGGCCTTACTTATCAGAATGTGAATAGGATATCTATTCTTTTGCCTCATCCCAATAATCCCTGTAGCGTTTGTTAGCATCATCTGAGCCCTTGTCTATCATAAAAGTGGACCCTCGCCTCTGTTTCCTATTTGGGTCGCGTTATGCTTTCCTTGCCCGCATTCTCCCTTCGTAACAAATCTTGGAGATATATTCCATTGCATTTAGCTGCTTCCCAATATCTAATACTTGGTTCTATTCTCATTTCTTTCCTCCCTACTTCTCACTTTTTCTTCCTTCTACCTTTCCCTTTCTGTCTTTCTTTTATTTTCGTTTCCTTTTCTAATCAGATCTCCTTTTATGATTCTCTTTGTTTCCCAGAGGACCACACAAAGCTAACAACAAACGCTGACCACCAGATCTGCTGTCGTCACATGACCGGAAATGTCCAAAATCAGCGTCCATATCATTATCATACTATGTGTTTTTGTCTCGGTGTTTATAGTTACGTTTTTTTGGCAGGGATGCCTTGTGTGTAGGAACAGGGATGGGTGTCAGTGGTGCTTTGTAGCTTGGTGAGTTATGATGTCAGGAGGACATTTCATAATGCACTTTGATCACACACGGCGATACGACTTGAAATACCAATGCTGTTCTTATGGTCGACTTGGAGGATTCAGTCGTACTATGTTGAGAATGGCCTCCAGAGACTAGTTACTATTCCACACATATATTGCTATGGTAGTATGTAGTGTGTATGGCTGTGCTCTCTCTGTATAGTCCATGTGTGTTTCCCTAGATCTGTGTCTTGTACATAGGGATCCCCCTCTCCACACACCATGCATGCATGTATGAATACAGGTCACAACCTACATAAAGTGGAGGTATAAGAGGCACCATAACTCTAGCCGAGCTATAGAGCACCCTTCCGGTATCGCCGCGTCAAATCAACAGGTTTTGACTAAGGTTCGGGGAAAGGGGAGGGGGTTGACATAACGCTTAAGCATAAAAAATGTTGAATAAGCTTATAAAGTCATTGAGCGTCATCATAAGCATGGGTGCTGGTTCAACACCTGGTGAGTACAGAGTAAATAGAGATTGTGCTTGAGGCTTGGTAGCGACGATGTTGGGACTCAGGCTATGGTTCCCACCTTATATTGTTGATAGGTATTCATACGGAAGTCCTCCTCTCTTACTTCCTCTTCCCCTCTCACTTTCCTTGAGCAGCCACTTAAATATACGCACGGTACAAAAGGCGCGCGGCGCGTGTCTTTTTGCGTCACCAATGAGGCCAATGTGGCGGCGCGCGGCAAATCAAGCTAATCTTTGTCCTTGTGACTACAGCTCCCCATATCTACGGCTCGCGTGACCAGTCACAGGATGATCGTGTCATTGGTAAGGGCGGCAGGAGGAAGGGGTGTGATCGGGGTCTCTGTCGGGTCCCTGTCATCTCTTAACCCTGGTCAACTGCCAGCCCCCCCCCCCCCCACCCTGCTGCACGCCACCGTGGAGGCTGGGGAGATCAGAAAGGAGAGGAGTAATTGGACAAGGACTCCTTCACCCTTAACCCATTACGGAGGCATGATGCATCTTGGTTTCATTAGTCGGCATGATGCAACAATGCATTGCTTGTCAGTCTGTTCACCAGTACTGCTTTAGTGCATCATGCTGACCCGCTGGGTACAGTCATGATACATGAGTGCTGTATGCATGTATCATGCTGATTGTAGGACTCATTGTTTTGCAGCACTATGCGCCCCTTAAGGAGCTAACCACAGGCATCCTGGAGCTGGAGGAGCAGTGGTGGGACGGGCAGACAGCGTGCTAGCCGTTTAGCAGACGACATTTGACAAGGTTAAGGGTGTCATTTACATTGTGAGGTTAGCGGCATGGGAGGCTGCCAAGACGCCATGTCACTGAGGTCTGTCTTTGAGGAAAAGAGGAGTTTCCTGATGGGAGTCATGGTGAGATCCTGCCTTTTGACGTCTCTAATATATAAAGGTATTCACTGCACGTCGTTGTATGAACTAGAAAATCGGTAATTCATTCTTAGGGCCTGGCATACATATGTGATTCAGTTTGCACATAAGGATAGAGCATTGGGTTTTTTTTTATTCCGATAATCTGGTACACATATGTGTCCGTAACTGGGGCGTTCTATTTACATATGAATCATATAATTGAAGCCTATTGCTAAGTACCAAGAAAATTGTCCCATTGCCTCTGGCCAAATGCCTCAAATTCTGACAAAATGTGAAATAATGTGAATATAAGAGACACATAACAGCTGTTACCTTACTTCATAACTGGTTCCACGTTATCACAAACAAAGGTGAATTAAAGAGAAGTAGATGAGTTCACAACTGAAATATTTATAGAAAATGCTCTCCCTTTTCTATTATTGAATGGCTGTCTAAATATCAGTTGGCTTGTCTGACAGTAGTCATTGGGGATGTTTGATTATTAAACCCACCTCATCATTAAGCACAGAGCCCAGCACGCACAGTGTAGTTAGAGACACACAATATATGAAACCTGCCAAGGAGGCAGTGGATGGATTAAGAAACAGCGGTTTGTTTCAACATAGCTGACGATTGACATGAAAATATTAAATAAATCAAAAACTGATATCGCAACTTCGAAAACAGATTTGACTAATATGTTTACTGATGGAGGTTTTGAAACAGGCCCCAGGTTTCACTGACAATTTGGTAATCCTATCGTCAAAGATTCCTACCCAAGATCAGCCAATGGGGATGCACATAGATAGGCCAGTCGGAGTGGTTTCAGTGCTGATATGGGACTCTATGTCAGAGTTTTAATGGCTTTCATGCCAGTTTGAAGGGTATGTATAGTCATCAGCGATATTGAAATAAGCCCCTGGTCTGTACTTTGATTTCACATGTCTTTTTAAGACCAAATGCAAATGTCTTCCTTATAACATTGGTTTCAGTGGATGCTAATTGGATATCATATTTTAAAAGCATTCAACATTGCTACGTAGGACAATACAGATGCGTTTTTAACTGACAACCAACCTCTAAGGTGTATAAATTGGCATCGCCTTTTCATCTATTTCAAACCTTGTTAAAATAAGTGATGGCATAGAAAGGATTGTGTAAAACACACTTGATCGATTAATTGATGTGTTTCAGATATGGATGACAAGAAGGAAGCCTTGCACTACTACAGTAGCCATGACAGCGGCAGGGTATAAGTAAAACCCGGTTCAGGAAATGATAATGGCATTCATTTTATGCTGCCATCGTATGTTCATGGCTCTTATATCAAGTCTAAAAGAATCACAGCTTTTTCAATTCAAAGACACTTTCTAAGGCCATGTGCATGAGTGCACTACTATACATTTTATTATACGTGTTCATCCATTGATAACATGTTCTGATTGTCTCTCAAAACATAGGACAGTAAAAACGCTTGAACTCAATAAACATTCAAAGGATAATTCATCATAGTCTTACAGCCTAAAATCCTTACAATTCACTTTGTACCTTTAAATAACTTACCACAACGCAGCTGGAGGTGTATACCTATATGGGTGGCCGATAATGGCATAAGATGTCTACTTTATTCTGATTTATGACAGTCAGACCATAAAAGTCCTACAGGTCTACCCCTGCCACCTGTCATTAAGGCACCTTACTGGTACAAGCAGTGCTCCATGGTTATGTGGATGGGAAGAGACGGCTGGTTACTGGTGGTGATGAAGATGATACCGATAGCCTGATTTGTCATTGGATGGAGAGGTGGGGTGTTAACATGCATGTTGCTCTGTCTCCTGCTGCCATCACTGGTTATCAGCCATCTCTGTGGTCTATCAGCTTATAAATGGGCATTACACTGCAAAGATTTATGTGACAGAGTCCTTATTTTATATACAAAGAGATTGGTCTTTATAAAGATGCCCTCGTTAGATTACCGGCACAATGTGGACTGAATCCGGATTGTGCACATTGTACCGGGAGGTTTTTTTTTTAAATAGTGCTAATTTGAAATAATCTCCTGGCTACATTGCTTCAGAATTACAAGCTTCTGAGTTGCAGAACCCTGGCAGAACCAACATGTAATTGTTTGTGAAATAATGTAGAGGTGTTCTCATGTTAAAGTGGGTATAATGCATTCAGTCCCTTAACCAGTCCATGTGGCTGATTTATGGGGGAGGAGGGAGTATAGTAATGACAGGGTAGTGCCACGTTCTTATCGATAAGGACATTTAGCCTGTCCATTTCATGCTATGTCAGCAGATAGGGTGGAAAGTCCCTACCACGTAATCGTTGTATTCAGACTGAGATAAGATCAAATACCCCCACCTAGACGTGCTTAATTAGACATGGCCTCTATGGAGCAGAAATAACGGTAGATGGGGGACCATGGAACCCCACTCCCTGCGGTGTAATGGTGGGGAGGGGAGGATGGAGCAGGCAAAGGGTGGCGATAAAAACATTAAACTTGTCCTTGAATTGACTACAGTTGAGAAGAGTCTACTGGGCCATATAACGGGTTATAAAAGGGGAAATCATTACACAGAAATAGCAGTTTATGCCAGCAACAATGCCTTCAAAAGACATTCCCCAGCATGGTTAAGGACACGCGAACTTGCTGGACCGTGGAGATGGGGTCTTTTATTTTTGGTGTTATTTTAAGCCTGAAACATCCACCATCTGGAGCACAGCAAAAGGGAGAGAAAGGCATTTGTCAGCTGGTGTCCTGGACCTTCCCACTCTTGACGCTCAAAGTTCCCACAACATATTTATGGTGCCACCCTGCCTTAACACCTTAAGGGGTCGCTAATGGAAGAGTACATCGTGCACATTGGTCGTCATGATGCACCAATAAAATACTGCGAGTCTGCTCACTGGCACTTCACTCTAGAGTCGTCATGATGCATGAATGTAGCCCCTGGCGAGTTAATCCCCATGGCTGCGTCATGATGATTAATGGGCATGGTGCATTAATGCATTAGCGGTCCTTAAAGGGTAAAAGTAGGACTCTTCCTGTTAATGTGAATGGCACCTAAACAACAATCCACCGCACAATCACATAGAAGCCTTGTCTGTATAGAAGGACAATGATGCAGTGGGAAGCAATCTACCCAAAGAGCAGCAGTTGTCATGTTATTGTGCCATCGTGTTTAGCTGAATAATATCATGGCTTATGCTGCGTGCTAAAGGGGGATATACACTAAAAGCTGTTGTTGTGTCATGTTTTCTCTTTCTTTTCTGTCACCTTTCCTCTGGATTGTTTGTGTCAATGTCGACGTTATGCCATAGACACAATTGTACACGTATGGTATGTAGCGTTTAATCAATGTTATGAGACAGCACGTGTGGAATATTGAACCATAGACCCACGCATGCTGTCTCATAACATTGATTAATGCGTTTATCTAACATATTCATCCATTATGTATGGATTTCTTACCTTATAACTCCAGAATTAATCCAGGAGAAGACATTTTCTAAGTGCATGCGATCCGCACGGTTAGCACACCCACCGTAGCCATTGTTTTTACTCCACCCGTCATACCCTCGTCTTTCCAAACACTTTTCGGGTAGAATCCAAGCATGCCAGCTCCTGTACTTCTAATGTCAGCAAATATACGAACTCTAGTTGGTGTTCGCCTACATTTTGTCTCCATCTTCTTCGAAATAAATGAGAATCCAATGATTTTACATAGCGATCCAATGCACACGGCCCGGTACACGGCCATTGCGTCTTGTTTACGAAGGGGGGAGGTGCTCAGATGTAAGAACTAGGTCAGATATGCATCGAATAAGGAATGGCCGGAATGGGCGGGTGCCGACCCGTATCGCTATGGATTCTTATTTTTTTCAAACAAAATGGCGAAATTTTGTATGACATGTTCATCTAGGATATCTAAGTATGTTTCTCTGTTAATAACTCCACCTGGCTCCATTGAATTCTTTGCTAACAAGGTGTGTAAACTTCAGGTATGTCGGAAAACTTTTCCAAATCCTTCATGTACATTGATTTGTAGCACCGGTCAGCTTGGTATAGTGGACAGCGAGTTTGTCTCCTGCCACAGCGTCCGGGGATCGATTCCCCATTGAACCCTAAATGGTTTTAATAGGAAATCAATGGTGTAGTTGACTTTGTATGCTTCGCCACTTTTCCAGGTTGAAACCAGCACCTTCTTGAAGACGAACAAAAGGTTTCGGAGTGCAGTTATGGCTGGATAATGCACCATGAGTTATAAGAAAAAGGCACTGTCCAAGCCCAAATAGTTAGATAAGCATGAATAATTGCTGGAAACAATCATTGTCTAGAAAGTATTTTGTAGCAATGTATAAGTATACAATTGTCAATACGTGCATGTATGTTTACTATTAAGTAGTTGTTCTTATTACATGAACACGAGCCACTTTTTCCTTTTTTTGGTATTCAATCTGTAAAAATGGGTTATGCCAACGCACATGGTTTCTTTATCATGTTCACTATACCAACAGTAACTGGGGATGGACATTTGTAGCACACCAACCCTCTTTTGATTTTTTGTGTGGAAGCACCTCTTAGATGAATAGACAATTGATGAATAAAGATTTCAAGAAGCCCTGTCTTTGTTATAAGATCAGATTAAGCCTCCCACAAGGGCTGACGCATGGCATTCATCGGCGGATCCAGGATTTATTTGGGAAAGGAGGGGCACGGCTGAGTAGTGCGGCGCAAGGGGAGGAGACGCACTCCTATTTTTGAGCAAATTATTGTGTCCAAAATATGCAAATAAACTCTTAAGTACTGACCAAAAATAGAGAGCGCCCCCGCGCCCTCCGTCTCAATCCGCCGCTGGCGTTGACCACCGGTCAGAAGGATAGTAGTATATGGTGGTGACCGTTGGGGCAGGCGTAAGGCCCATTATCAATCCTTTCCTGTCCCCCTCCCGCCCCCTCTCCCCGCCCAAACTTAACCGCACACGTCCATTCTAGGATAAATTTAATTGATTCATTTTGGGTCATGCTTATCTCCCCCGACAAAACTTATTTAAAAAGATTTGCACTTGTGCTACTTGAATAAATTAAATTATTTGGAACTAGTTCAAAGATATTCTGTTCTATTTAGAAATACACTCACGGAGTTAAAAGCAAAGCAGAGACGTTTTATAAGGCAATACCTGTGCACTATTTCTATGAATCAAAAACATTCCTTTAAAGATTTTGTTTTGAAAAGTTGGACTGGGTAGTTCTTTGGAAGCCTTCAAAGGCTGAGACGTAACGGGTTGAAAATTTAACCTTGGTTTTGGTGGGGGCCGACCTGTTAAAAACTGTGCCGAATTTTCAGAGATGGCCTTAAGTACTCGGGCAGTGAGGTGTGTTTGCTATCTGACCCATCCTTTGTGGGAGAGGTCCCTTTGGAACCACATGGAACCGTTTGATGCTGGAAGGATAGTGTCACAAAGGCCACGTACACAGTGTTAGAAGTAGGAGACTGGCGTCTCAGAACTAAGGCCTACAACTGTTAGGTATGCCTGGAAATTACCCAGATATAAGCCTGACAGGGGTGGGAGTTCAAGGCTTGGGTGTTTGTGAGGGTGGAGGCTGGGGTGGGGTAAATCCAGCAGTGGTAAAAAGCACAAAGGGGGAAGGTTGTGGTGGATTAGGAGAAGGTTGGCAGGGTATATATGGCACTGTAGTGTAGGGTATGGGTGGAGGTAAGGTTTATACCCCATTAAATAAGTAGCACGTATGCTCCGTCAGCTATGACGGGCACCTGGCCGTGGGGCTGCTTCAAACGGCACTCGGCCACGCTCGGTGGGTCTGCCGCCCTTTCATCATACCGCGCCGCCCGCGCCGCCTGCAACACTGTCTTCCGGCAGCCGTCCTCTCCCGTAAGACACCAGAATCCTGTAAGTCACCCTGAGTTCCAGGATCTCTATCCCGTCCTTGTCTGATTAATTGATGTCTTTTTTTCATTTAATCTACTGAATTCTATGCCCCTAATCAGCCCCCTGGTCATTAGTGATCCTTACGAGGACAGTGTATGGACGCCATCTGAGTGCCCCTGGCCTTACTTAGTTTTCTAACTAGGCATGTTGGTACCATCAGTCGACCACCCTAAATTAATTTCAGTCAAATAGCATCTAGCTATCAATTAGTTGTCCATTATTTACTACAATATGAAGACCTTGGACTCAAGGTACACCAACATGCCTAGTGGTCAAGTCAGGGGCGGCTTACCCTAGTGCTTAGTCAGTCCAATATATGGCTACCCTCAAGTCTGCTGACTGTCCTATATTTCTTATTCATACCGGGTTATTCATTCAACCTATTCAACCCAGTCATCTGGCTGTTCTCTATTGCTAATCTGCCTCTCCCTTCTCTCTTCTCAGTCTTCTGGCTGTCCCTGCTCCTTACTCTCAATATTTACATTTCACCCACCCAACATTGATGAGCAAATCTGCTCCTGCGTTCCCAAGTCCCTTGACTGGCGCCATCTTATTAAGTCGTCAGACTGTCCCTGGTCATGTTGATCTTCCGGCTGTCCCGACAGTCCCCGCATTCTGGCATTTGTTTCTAATATTCACATTTCACATCTACACATAGCAAAGCCACTTCTAACAGTAACACATGTGCTTCTACATTTCTGGACCCACATGTCCACTTTGACGTCCGTCCCATTGCCTTACGCCCCGTCCTCTCCAACCCTTGTAATCTGCGTCCGGCCGCCATGACACAGTGGAGCAAACCCCACAACAAAAAGCGGAAACAATCGCTACCACGAGCCAGCCAACTGAAAAATCCAGACGGTGAAAATCAGCCACTCGGAACCGAACTCGTCCTATACCCCGGGGGCATACTCTTCACCTTTTTCAAATCCCCCTAAAAAAGGTATTTGGTGCAGGAAGCGCCTGGAGCCTGGCTGGTACATGGACAGGGCTATGTATGTACACTGTACATATACTTATATACATATGTTGGGGCCAGAGTCTTAATGCTATGGTGGAAGAGCAAGCTCAGTACAACTGCATTGCGCCTTCTTATGAATTGGCATAATCTGCCCCCAATGGGAGAAGTGATAGTTATTTGCGTTAGCTATCATAAGGTCCCATTTGATAGAAGCCGATGGAGGTGTAGACCATGGAGGAAGTAAGGGGTCTCCGTCTCCTGCCTTGTTGCCTCTGTGTGCCCTGCTTGTTCTGTTTATCGACAACACTCGGTACAACATCAATTATAGACATGGAGAGGACTGAATAATGGAACGGCGTGTGGCGGCATTAAGGGGATGGGTAAGGAACATGGAGGATGGGCAGCACTGAGATGGACAAGATAGGGCCCTGAGATACCACAGGCACGGAATTATATGGATCCTGATCTAAGATTTACTCAGATAGTAGGGCTGAGATCAACGCCTAAGTAGTTTTTAATTTGTCCTTTGCTTGTTTTTGGTTTCTTTTAGAAAGACAAGGAGGAGGGGGAGGGGGTACACATGCCCGACCTTATCCCTACATGTCCATAAATCTATAGACATAATGATTCGGCATCCTGGATGGGCAGGTCCCTCATTATGATTTTCCTTCCTATTTCCTACATTTACTGAGACGTTGGCTACATGTCTCAAATATTTGGTGCACAGTAATTTGCGGGGGTTGGTGTTATGCGTGTTATTCAGTGGTGGCATGGACCTAACACCTGCCTCAGAAAAGGCCACACACGGCTGATCTTTCTTACTAACATCTGTACACAAAGCCGAGAAAACTGCACCAATGTAGATGTTGTGATCATGAAGTATTAAATAAAAACAGTTTGAAGTAACGTTACATATGCTTTATTGGTGATGATCCTGTGAAAGGGATCTTGGCGAGATAAAATGGACCTGCTATAAATTATCTAATCAATTGTTCTCAAAGTGTTTTGAGAATCTCTTAGAGATTGCTTCAGAAAAATCACCAAAATTGGCCTCTCAATATAGTACCCAGTGTATATCTTGCTAATTATTGAGCAAAGTGCTTGATTGCTAACATGTACTAAGTGGCTTCTTACAAGGTTTGGTTTTGTGTCACAAATGCTCTACATTATAAAGTAGGTGTGTTGTTGCTATACACAGTTAATGAAGCCTACTCATGCCTACACTGCTTTTTAGCTCATAAAGACTAAAAACTTGGCCTGAGGCTCCAAGCATAATGGATCTCTATAAGGATCAGTAACAATGAAAAGTGTGGCACTTTGAAAGTCATGTTAACCTATTAAGTCAATTGTTCGTTGTAAAAGACTTTTTGGCCACCAATCTTGATGGTGCCTCAGGTTTTGATCCTTAAAATGTCAGAGATAAAAGCTACTTATGCACTATTAGCAATGCTATTAGTACTGGGGGTATATTTTATGTATTTTTCTGTGCTATAGTGAATAATTGATAATCATTGGCAATCATCTGGGCAGGATAGAACAAAAGTTGAACCACTAACGTATGACAATTGACATACCAAAAGAAAAACATTTCAATGAGCTACGAGTAGCCTTGGGCTTTATCTTTGTTCTCCATATGGTATCATGAATAACCTATATGTAAGTATACTACTGTCTGCAGGAAACCTCCAAGTATTCTTTCTGATACATTTTGTGTATTTTAGGTCAATAGAGAAATCAGCATTAGAGTGTTAAGAATTATTGACTCTACCTATACTAACTTCATCCCCAATACCATATGGAAACCAACTCTAATTCCCTGAGTCTGGAACATTATCATGTTTATAGTCCAAGTGGTGGATGAGGTAAGGTTCATTATCCTTGTCTACTCACCAACCACCCTACGTTCTTGCACCCTACCTCAACTTCCTGTCACATTCCTCATGATTTTAAAGAACATGTCAAAACACCTCCTTTCCTCCTACTACCATCTTAACAAACTACTTTATCCAAATTTTCCCAAGATCGAGAGTTATTTAATAACCCTCTTCTATTCATTCAAGCCTTGCAACATCATGGTTCACATGCTATTAAAATCATTACGATAATGATGCCATCGTAATGGGGTAACAAAAAGGGATGAGGAGCAGGGGTGACAGTGTCGGGGTCAACCATGACTTTGTGGTTGAGGATCCAGGTGGGCGTGAGAAACATTTGTACTAATGATTCATGAGAGAGAGAGCGACAGAGACAGAGACAGAGACAGAGACAGAGACAGACAGACAGACAGAGAGAAAGACAAACAGAGACAGAGACAAACAGACAGAGAAGAGACAAAAACAGAGAGACAGAAACAGGGACAGATAGAGAAAGACAGGGCAGTGCAGGGCAAAATCTATAAGGGGGCTAAACAGGAGGTGAATACAAGTAATTCATCTGGCATAGAGGTGACAAAAGAGGTGGAACAAGTTCCTCATGAGTGTGTATATTTTGGTATATACGTGTGGAGGAGACGGTGGGCATAAGGGAGGGTGAGAACACAGCATAAAACACTTGTGTTGGTCCACGAAAAGGCAGTGAAGGTAGACGAGGGAGGCTTGGGGGGGGGGTCTTTGGCTGTGATAAAACATTGCTCCCAGGCTACATCACAGGCACTCCATGACCTTGGTGTCTTCGATTAGGCGCCATCTATTAACGATACAGGTAACATGTTCATTCTGGGAGGGACAGACACCTTTAGGATAGCCAAGTGGGACACCTTGTCACTCCAGGTGCCAACTCACAAATTAAAACCAATGAAACTCCACTTCATGTCAAGTACATCTAGATATGTATTTGTGCACCTGGGTGAGATCTATTCATAACATCTAATGTGTAGAAATGCACGTTTTCTATGTTTATTTGTTTTTCAATAAATGTTATGAGGAATATAAATAATTCAGATAATGTATAGGAGGATGAATGAAGCTGTTGTACCGTCATGAGGCCTTTACACAAACACAGGGGCCTTACAGAACCAGAGATTAGTATATATGATTTTGAGACAATGTGAATCATTTAGCTCATGAGTCTATTACCCAATATCCATACATGGATGTGTCACCTTGGCTGTTATTTTGTGTTATCTGTTGATACAGCCTGTTCTGGCTGACCCCCTTGGACTGCCACATCCACATTGTGTACCACAGATAATAGCGTGTAAATAAGGCCTATATACATGGCGTGTTTGTAAGGAGGTACGCCAACAGTGTACACAGGGCACACCCAAGTTGTACCAGCAGGTTATGACGTAAAACCCCGCCTATAAGCCGCGGCTTGTAGACCACTTCAGGGGGCTTATTATGGCTTATAAGGTTTGCTTGAACTCGTGGCGCGGCTTATATGCCAGTTGCTTTTTACATACAAAGAAACTGTAAGGAATTGCAGCCCTAAAGTGAAGCTAAAATGGAAGGCAGTAACTCAAGATGCGGCCTGTGGCTTATACGCGGGGGTTTCCAGTAGCTGTGATAGCAGAGGCATCTATACAGGGGTTGACGCCGCCCCCCCCCCCCATCATTCCCGGGAGGAAGACCGCCATCAGGGGCCTGGCACCAGGCGCTGGCACCCTGCGTCATACTACCGCCAAAACAATGGACACAGGCGCCAACTAGGACGGGGTGACAGGGGTAGGGGGCAGTGTATGGGGCAGGAGGATCAGGAGGAGGGGAGATGGGAGAAGGGGTAGGATGGGACCGAGGAATGGGGAAGATGTGCCGATGAAATGGTATCAGAGGCTATGATGTAAGCAAAGAACGGACGGCCATGAATTTACATGGTGCAAAATAAAAGCACGTGTAACCGACAATGGAAGTTTGGATTGGGGGGGAGGCACCAAGCAAAAGGACGGGTGTGTGAGACACTGATTGCTATAGGACTTTGAATACCTGCCTTACGACGAATAAGCATAAATAGATAATGGTAGAGCATGAAATACATGTATCTAAAACTTAATGGTTATTCGGCGCCCATTGACAAAGGATTAGGGGAATGGGTTTAACAGAGAGGAGTGCGCCCAAGTGTAAGTAGTATACGGGAACGGGGGAGGGGAATAAGGGGTATGCGGGAGAGCACATTGATGCATTTGATGAACGTGTGAAACTGGTGTATTTTATATTTTACAGTGGAATGTGATAACTAATATACAAAACAGAACACGGGACAGGTTGACGCTAGAGAATTCTAAAAGAAATCTGGAAGAAACTCCAAAATATGGGACGTTAGAAAACTATACGAGGGAAATAGGGATCTGTACATGTATAAAAATATACGGGGTTTAGATTAGGACTGGTGGAAACGGACTGGACGGTAGATTGATGCCATGGTATTTCGATTCAGTCTGGTATCGATTATTTAAAAGACGGAGGATGCCAACTGTTATATATCATTGGCGCGTCACTGTGAGGGGTCCAGGATTGGGATAAGAAGGGGGCGCGGCCCTAAAGTAAGTGGGAGAGCACCGGGGAAGGTGGACAGGGACGACCCTTGCCCCATTTTGGGTATCATTTGGGATCCAAAATTAGGCAAATGAACTCTAAACTAAACCCAAAGGGCGCACCCGGTGCTCTCCGTCTAAATCCGCTACTGCACCATCACAGACAACGCCTACATACAACTCTTATCACCCCTTACAGGAAAGATTACCCAGTATTTATTTATAACATTTCCATCCATTCATCTTTAGAAGTATAAGTTTCAGTACTCACCACCATAGTATTCATGTGTGCGGCGGCGGCCGGCGTCCAGTCCATCTGACAGGTGGAACGCAGCATTCCGGCCATGTGGAGACCGCGCGCGTCGGGCGCGGAGAGCATCATTTTGACGGCGACGGGCGCTCAGGGCGCGGCAGGAGACTGGGGGTACTGACGGAACTCGCGAGGGCAGTCCTCCAGCAGATTATAACAGTCAAAAGGTGATCACCAGATGGAGGCAAAGTCCTCCTGGGCGTAATGTGAATACTGATAATTGTCCCAAGAATGTTCAGTCTCTATTGAGAGAGGCAAGGTTAAGGGTCGATGTGCGCCGACGATGTATACCAATCGCACCCGGTGACTCTCTGCTCCCGGTTGGATGATGTCCAATGGAAGCGTATCAACAACAGACGGTGACACCAGTGGGGTCTGAAACAAAAATAAGAACTTAATAATTCGCTCTAACCTCAGTTTTCACTGACAACTTTAAACAACACTTAAAATTACATTACAATACAATTTCAGACTGGTAGCTATATACCAATATAGCGGTGTAAATGTTCAGGAGATAGTAGAAGAAGATAGCAGGGGTTAGTTATCCCCACTGTGGGAGGTCCACCACAGCCTATATCGCCTACAGCAGTTGGAATCCACAAGCTGTAGAGGATACCTACTGGCAGGCGTCCCGGTGGTCACAATAATGTACGATCCCTCCAGGCTATAATACTGATCCTCCTCCCTCTCACTGCCTCCTCCTCCTGGTCCTCCTCCCCTGTCTCCTTTCTCCAGTCACCTTTATCTCCACAGTCCCTGACACACAAGTCTCCTCCTGTGGGGGCCTGCTGTGGGTTTAAAGCTGACCCTGGAGGTGTGCATATGGAGGGCAGTGGTAGGTGGCTACTGGAGGAGTGGTAGAAGGTATAGGTCTATGTATGGTAGAGTGCTAACAAGTTGTGCTAACAAGTTGTCTATAGACAGTTGGTGTATAGAGAGTGAGTGTGTCCGTGTTGTATGTTGTAGTATAGCACCACTAATAGTACCACCAGTGCCAGGACCGTGCTACCATTGGGGGTAGTAGACAATTAAACATGCCGCGGACGCTGCTGTGGTGTCCGACTGTGGCTGCTGCTGCTGCTGCTGATACGGAGAGGGACGGTGATGGTGGTAGGCTCTCTCTCTGCACGTGCATACAACACAACATACAGCAGTGCCAACACTGCTAGAACAAGGCACTGCCGCCGCATTGGGTGGTTCCATGGTAGGCGGCTACGTACCCACCCACCCAGCCACCTTCCCCATCATGCACTGCTGGACTACCCCCTATCTCTACCCCCCCCCCCCACACACACACTTTCCTCTCCTCGCGTGACCCGTGGTCCCAGGATAGGTGCAAACAGGAGGAACCACGGCGCCTATACTGTATTCTCCACTAAAGCCTGTAGTCACCATGTATACCCCCTAATCCTTGTATAGCAGGGTAATGCGTTAGCTGTAATCCAATTTCACCCCTTAATTGTGAACTTTTAGTGAATGTCAGCGACAGCAAGAGTGAGCTAATATGGGGATGGGGAGACCAAGAAGATGAGATGAAGAAAAATAGCGCTAAGTTGTTGTGGAAATATACTGGGGTTGGGTAAGAGGGAGAGGCAGAGAAGGAAAGAGAGAAAATGGGAGAAGAGAGCAGATATGGGAAACCCAAAGAGTTTAGGAAGCTAAGTATAAACTGGGGGCTTACACTTGGCAAACACGTGTGGCCAGAGGCATAGGGTTCATAGACAGAGAGATAGAGTTAGAGAGAAAGTGACAGAGACAAAGCGAGAGAGGGAGGGAGAGAGCAAGTGTAGCAGAGAACAAAAGTGGCAGAGAAGTTAGATGGAGAGAGAATTCGTTCATAGAACTTTGAGCCCATAAACATGCTTCATGGGACTTTGAGCCCAGAACATGGTTCTATCCTGCAGGTTCTACCCCACCCCTACAACTACCTTTACCCCCACCCCCTCTGCGCTCGCCCCTCCCACCCTGCCGTGTGGATTACATCAATTCTGTTCATGTGTAAGCAATCCACTCCCCACTGCAGTCTGTCAATCACACACTGATTCTGTCAATCACAGAGATTGTATGGCAGGCCTCTCCCCCCCCCCACCCCACCCATCACACACATCTTCCCCTCTGTATTTATCATAAACAGCTCTCCAACCTATTTAAAAACTATTACCAAAATATCAGTGCAAAACGATAACTTTTTAATCTGTACCTCTGACCTGACGAGGGAAAACATGCCCCAGGGAGAAATGTCTATTTAAAGGGAAAAGGGACACAATAGACAGGATTCTCAAAATCACGTATCATTGGGTTTCAAATTAATTTATAAGGGGGGTCTCATCTTTTTACAGAACTATCAACCACATAAATATTGGACTAGTCCAATGCATGTAAAAACCAGCCACAACTATCCCTCCTCAGGCACACAACCCTTTTGGAAAAGGATATCAAAGATCCAAAAGATAGGCTCTGACGCAGGATTTTGGTTTGGTTTGGTTGATTTTACGTCCACTAATAGTACTTAAAAGTTGGCATTTTTCTTTATTACACACATGAATTTTGGTGGTAAATTACAGAATCAAGATCCAAAAATATGACTGGGTTGATCCTATATGATGACATTAATCAGATGTTAAACCAGCAAGGCGAGACACGGTTGGGCACACAAATTAACCGTCTAACATGCATATTATCTCCAATACAAAATGCAATGTTTTGAGTCTTGTTCGGATATTCATTGCACTATTAGGTACTTTGGCAGGCATTTCCAAGGGGGGGGGGGCGGTTATACGCAAATGATAACCTATATAGACCTAGTTTGAAGTGCAAGATGATGTAGTACAGCCTATGTAAATGATAACCTATGTAGACCTAGTTTGAAGTGCAAGATGATGTAGTACAATCTACGTAAATGATAACCTATATAGACCTAGTTTGAAGTGCAAGATGATGTAGTACAGCCTACGTAAATGATAACCTATGTAGACCTAGTTTGAAGTGCAAGATGATGTAGTACAGCCTACGTAAATGATAACCTATGTAGACCTAGTTTGAAGTGCATGGTGACATTGGAAGTCAAACGGCAGAGGCGACAGGTGGTTTCTTTGACATAACTTCCGGTTTATGACACTGATGCTCTCTGCCTGCCATGACAACCACGCAATGTGCCTGAAGTATCACACATTTTATACATGCACACATACAGGCATTGGGACAGGTCAGGTTTGGGCAAAATGATAGGATGGGAGCTTTACTCTAAATATTCTAATTTCAAATTCTCAGATTGCAGTGTTATGGAATACCGCATTTCCCCCATAATAAGCCCAGGCTTATATAGATTTCAAATGGAAAATTGACCCGATAAATCACTATGGAACCCTGCTTTGTAATCAAATATTTATCCACTATTTCTACATTTTTTTAGGAATAATTATAAAATTATGATTACAAATATATACAGGTAAGAGGGAGAGGCAGAGAAGGAAAGAGAGAAAATGGGAGAAGAGAGCAGATATGGGAAACCCAAAGAGTTTAGGAAGCTAAGTATAAACTGGGGGCTTACACTTGGCAAACACGTGTGGCCAGAGGCATAGGGTTCATAGACAGAGAGATAGAGTTAGAGAGAAAGTGACAGAGACAAAGCGAGAGAGGGAGGGAGAGAGCAAGTGTAGCAGAGAACAAAAGTGGCAGAGAAGTTAGATGGAGAGAGAATTCGTTCATAGAACTTTGAGCCCATAAACATGCTTCATGGGACTTTGAGCCCAGAACATGGTTCTATCCTGCAGGTTCTACCCCACCCCTACAACTACCTTTACCCCCACCCCCTCTGCGCTCGCCCCTCCCACCCTGCCGTGTGGATTACATCAATTCTGTTCATGTGTAAGCAATCCACTCCCCACTGCAGTCTGTCAATCACACACTGATTCTGTCAATCACAGAGATTGTATGGCAGGCCTCTCCCCCCCCCCACCCCACCCATCACACACATCTTCCCCTCTGTATTTATCATAAACAGCTCTCCAACCTATTTAAAAACTATTACCAAAATATCAGTGCAAAACGATAACTTTTTAATCTGTACCTCTGACCTGACGAGGGAAAACATGCCCCAGGGAGAAATGTCTATTTAAAGGGAAAAGGGACACAATAGACAGGATTCTCAAAATCACGTATCATTGGGTTTCAAATTAATTTATAAGGGGGGTCTCATCTTTTTACAGAACTATCAACCACATAAATATTGGACTAGTCCAATGCATGTAAAAACCAGCCACAACTATCCCTCCTCAGGCACACAACCCTTTTGGAAAAGGATATCAAAGATCCAAAAGATAGGCTCTGACGCAGGATTTTGGTTTGGTTTGGTTGATTTTACGTCCACTAATAGTACTTAAAAGTTGGCATTTTTCTTTATTACACACATGAATTTTGGTGGTAAATTACAGAATCAAGATCCAAAAATATGACTGGGTTGATCCTATATGATGACATTAATCAGATGTTAAACCAGCAAGGCGAGACACGGTTGGGCACACAAATTAACCGTCTAACATGCATATTATCTCCAATACAAAATGCAATGTTTTGAGTCTTGTTCGGATATTCATTGCACTATTAGGTACTTTGGCAGGCATTTCCAAGGGGGGGGGGGCGGTTATACGCAAATGATAACCTATATAGACCTAGTTTGAAGTGCAAGATGATGTAGTACAGCCTATGTAAATGATAACCTATGTAGACCTAGTTTGAAGTGCAAGATGATGTAGTACAATCTACGTAAATGATAACCTATATAGACCTAGTTTGAAGTGCAAGATGATGTAGTACAGCCTACGTAAATGATAACCTATGTAGACCTAGTTTGAAGTGCAAGATGATGTAGTACAGCCTACGTAAATGATAACCTATGTAGACCTAGTTTGAAGTGCATGGTGACATTGGAAGTCAAACGGCAGAGGCGACAGGTGGTTTCTTTGACATAACTTCCGGTTTATGACACTGATGCTCTCTGCCTGCCATGACAACCACGCAATGTGCCTGAAGTATCACACATTTTATACATGCACACATACAGGCATTGGGACAGGTCAGGTTTGGGCAAAATGATAGGATGGGAGCTTTACTCTAAATATTCTAATTTCAAATTCTCAGATTGCAGTGTTATGGAATACCGCATTTCCCCCATAATAAGCCCAGGCTTATATAGATTTCAAATGGAAAATTGACCCGATAAATCACTATGGAACCCTGCTTTGTAATCAAATATTTATCCACTATTTCTACATTTTTTTAGGAATAATTATAAAATTATGATTACAAATATATACAGAAAAAAACATATATATCAACTGTGTCTTTCTTAAATGTGTAATCAGCATAAAGGGTAGGGTGTTAGCTTCACATAACTTCAAGAATTATGAAAATATTCTTATCAAAGGTGAAGTTATTTGGGGTACTAAAAAGATATCCACGTTCAGACCAGGCTTATATTCGGGCCCCGGCTTTTATTACACTCATTAGACCTTTTGGCCAGGCTTATAAATGGGGCAGGCTTATATTTGGGCCCCGGCTTATAATCGAGGATATACGGTATTTCTCTACTGCTTTTCCACAGGAAATGTACCAACTTCACATGATCTTGATCCCAGTGCAGAAAACCATTCCTTTCCAATATGGACTCAATAGGCTGTAGCCTCGGTAGTTAACAGAAACAATTGATAATCACAGGTAAGCATCTGAGAAGAGAGAAGAGAGGTGCGTAAGTGAAATGTAAATATAGATACACTTCTTGAGACATTATAACCTGCCTACCTGTTGACCGAGAGCAACAAGGCAAAAGTCAAAGATACAAGAAAACGAAGAAGAATGGGCAAATCAGTGAAAAAGGGGTAGAGATAGGACATGTCTTGGTTTATGAGGCATTCTAACCTGATTATTCCCTATGACTACCTGTTGATGGTGCGTGTTGCCATCCTGACCCTACACGTGCTAGGGCAGATAACACTTATCATTAAGCAGCAACACACCTGAAACTGTCAACACTTCCAGCTGCCAAACCACCTTTCTACCAGTGGCAGTCTCAGTGTTTGCTGACACAGACATAACTGTCTACCTTTAACCCTTTAAGGGCTGCTAATGCAGTAATGCATCATGTCCATTAGTCGGCATGATACATGAATGCAGCCCTGGCTGCATTCAAGCATCAAGCCGACCCTACGGGATTGATACTCTCGGTATGGTGCTCGACTGAAGTGTTGGTGAGCAGACTAGCCAGCACTTCATTGGTGCATCTTGACGACCAGTATGATGCACTTCTGCATCAGATGCCCTTAAAGGTGTAAGACATGTCGTGATATCTTCACAGGCTCCCCATCCCGTGACCTTACTATAGGGAGGGCCCTGACCTCTGTGGGGGATCTGTGGTGGAAGGGAGGGTGGGGTGTGAGAGATAGGGAGGGTTTCAGCTGCCTCGTCATGAAGCATTGGTATTGTGAGGTAACCACCACTATGTGAAGTGCATGTTCATGCCTCATCATATATATATGGGACACTATCACTGATATAGGATCACATTGACTGGTATAATGTGTCATTTCTGTGTATAAGATACAGGATTCCAGGTAAAATGCGCACAGACATTTATACTGCAAAATGTCCGTTTAATGGCATAATTGACCGGAATGCCACCTGCTGTGAGACGCACTCCTTGTTATATATGAATAAGTCTAGAGGTTTAGGAAATAAGGCCGTAAAAGTGTTCTAATGTTACTGACAATGTTCCTTATATTAATGACAACTATACTATGTACCATAACAAGAATTCTGACAAATGAATGTGAAATGTGCACTGTACAGTGGCGGATCCAGGATATGGGAAAGCAGGGGGCGCACCCCTATGTTCTTCAAGGGTCTAAAATCATTCAAATAATCTCTCTTATATTAGCAACACTGAGGGTGCGCGCGTCCCCATCTAAATCCGCCAATGGGCACTGTAAGTCAGTATATACCGACTTAGCAGGTTTAATTATCAGCCAATGAAATAATCCCAACTATCCACTGCGGTCCTCTGGGGGGGGGGGCATGTGGTACCCATCTGATAGCTGATATCAGTGATAACAGCTGATAATCAGCAATGACCGCGCCCATAGGATAATCCGCTACCTGGGCATATGTCATAAATACATGAAGTTTTTCACAAAAGTATTTTCTAAGCTCTCTTACAATTTCATTAAGTACTATCAAAATGCTTAAATCAAGTACATTTGCAAATACCGGTAATAGTGATTAAGACCATTGAATAGAAATGTTGATTGTTTGGCAAATCTGCAATCAATTTGCTAGAAAGATGCTAGAAATTCTTGACCAAATATTTCTTAAGTGCTAATCTGTGAGCCGACTGCCTTGACATGAAGAATATCACTATTGGCAAGAGACGACCATTTACAAAGTCATATCATGGCCCAGTTAGCCACCCACCCACACGCGCATGCACGTGTGGTGTCGCGCGCATCTTTTGGCGCCGATCCGCACTATAGAGTCACTTCAAACGTGTCCCAAAATCCTTGCCAATCATCCGAGAAAAATCTGTTGACAAAAACCATAAACAATGAAAATGAGCCAAGGGCCCAGTTTTCGCGCGCCAATGCAGGTCTGGCTAGCCAAGACGGCGTGGACTAAGTAGCAGTGAGCTGGCCTTACCTTTAGCAAACAGCGCTGAGAGCAGCGGCCGGCCTTCAAGACTGTGCTGAATGTCGTCTGCTGCCAAAAGACGCAGCCCGCCCGCGTCCCTGCTGCGTCTTGCCAGATGCGCAGTCGCAGAGCGCAGCCACTTTAAATGACAAAAGACGCCGGACGCTGTCTTGTTAGCGCATCATCCAACCACGGCCGTGCACTCTTGTCCCTCCCCCACCCTCCTGCCCCGACTGCTGGCTCCTTTCTCCACCAGCTCCTCCTTACTTCAGCCGCTGCCAAAATTCCCGCGATTTTTGTAGTCGGGGGTCTCTAAGCAGTGGTCGCGAGTCCTTGAGGTCTCCTGCTGGGGATATCTATTATGGATGAGGGCCTATTATCTATGTTTTACCGTAGGAGGGCGGATGAAGCAGTTGATCCTTATCCGGATCACCGGCCCGTGTAAATGAATTCTTTTCATGAGAGGGGTGGCGAAGTGGACAGTGGAGTTGGGGTGGTATAGAGAAGAGAAGGCGACAAGCAGAAATAAATGGTCAACGGGATGGCCACAGGGAACAATCAAATGGCAGACTGCTAATGCCAATTCATCTTCATTATTCCTATGTGATTTTCCCCTTCATATAAGCCTTTATTCTCCAACATGGACTTCTTCCTTTTAAATGATCACAATCCCACTTCCGGCTGTATAGTTTCATTTCTCGTTTAGTTAGTTCTAGTGAACTATATCAATTAATTTGAATCTGTTCTCTCATATATGTGGCAATAAAAAATCGGTATACTGTGCTGTTGAACATTTTCCCCTGTCCTTATTGCATTAATTTGAACTAATGCTGGGTATTATGCTATAGGAGCCTGGGCCCATATCCAGTGGATCCACCATTTTGAATTTCGCTGGTTATGTCAAAGGTGGCAATACATACTTATAAGGCATTGTCATGATGGGTATCTTGTCCCTGGATAACAACCACTTCCAGGGACATGCTGGTCCCTACCATATCAGCTTATCAGTGAAAGTTGCCAGAACCAGCTTTATTCCCGCTTACACCCAATAAGCCTGACCCGGGATACATTATCAACCAATGAGATGCCTCCCTTCATTCACTGCAGAATTTTTTTGGGTACATTATGTAACACCTGGTACCCACCATGCTGGTTCTTATCTCACCAGCTCCCGGATAAAGCAATGGTGGACGCACTAGGCCTCAGTACTAAGCCCTATACCATTTTGGATTTGAATACTACATTTCAAGTGGAGTAGTACATGGAAATGCCAGTATTACACTGGCTATGATATGTATGCTTAATTTCGTTCCATAAGTTCATTTTTGATTGAAACACATCCTGTTATTTTATCATTCCCTTGCCATACTGGAACATGATAACATAGATAACATCCCCACTTCCCTAGGACCCTGGTAGAACCATGTCTGGGGAAGATCTGCACTGAGGTAACTCAATACACGTACGCCACCTGGCCTCACACAAACGAACCATTCAGCCAAAGCGCCTTCCCTAACCACTCCGCACTTCCAGACAATTGAGCGCGTTTAAAGCTCCATCACTTTCAACTCACCTCCTTTCCTTGTCTCTTACATCTCACTTTAACACAGGTACCTCCTGGATGGCCAGATATCACGAGATCGGCTCAATTAGAGGCGGGTAATTGGTCATTATCAAGTGTCCGCCCCCTCCTCCTGGGGCTTGGTGAGGCGGCGGTGGATGGCCAGGTAAGGGGAGCTGGGATGTGACCGGGATGGGAGGCTTTGAGTCCGGGGACACCGGGAGGAGATAGGGGGAGCGCGGGGAGGGGGCAGTGAGGGTTGTACAGGTAGGGAGTGGGATGGGGGATGCTGAGGAGTGCGTGTGTCTTGGAAGATGATCAGCCTCAGCTGGTATAGGTTTCAAAGCTGAAGGTATCCTAGCCGTCCACGTGTCCACGGCGCCACGTGGGAACACCCCTTAGATGTACACCACCACCCGGAGAAACACAGCCCTGGAGGAATGAGGTTACCTGCAAAAGGCACCTTTGATTTATGATATGTTTTATTTCTTTACTGTTCTCTCCTTTTTTATTCATACTTTCTCTGATTTTTGTTGGGGTATCCATGACGGTGTTCCTGGACATTTCTTGTTCCTGTTTTTTTTTACATTAGATCCAAGCAGGTTTACCCCTAGTATGACCCTCTAATACCTATATACAGCCTGTTATCTTAGATGTATTTTGAAGCGTGACATGATAGGGCATTGTTTCGCCTTGTTAGTGATACAAAGTGCGCATGTAGATGACTCTTACCATATTACAACGTGAAGTGCTTTGTTGAGTTTACCTTTAAACTCTTTGTTCATACAACTGTCTTGTTGTCCACCAGGAAAGTTTGAAATCCACACCTGGGGATTACTACTCATCCATACCCTATTAAAATGCATGGGGGAGCAACACACCACAGCAGTCATCAAATACTTAATACTGGCCCCGTGACAGACTTATTCAGATCATAGGAGGGTATGTGAGCAGAGTGGGAGGGAATTATATAATTTCTTCACACATAAGAGATATCTTATAACTAGTCTTATACTTCTACTTGAATTTATTATTACATGAAAGACTGAATTATAGTTATAGGTTATTGGTGTCATGCTGGACTTTATACAATCCTGAATCCTGAGAAAGACTAGACTCTAACACGCATAGGTGTATAGAAAGTAATATGCACAGTGATTTTTATTGACATGACCCAGAGTCTGCAGCCATACACATACACAGGCATATACTGGTGGTGTATTCTACATGATCACTGTTCTTTGGCTCAGAGTACAATACACAGCATGTCATTAGCAGTAAGGTTTATACTTTCAGCATACCATATACAATGTACATGCATAAGATCTTTTCCAACTTTTGTTTTATATAATGGCTCTTCTTATTGTTTTTCCACTTAAAAGGGTCTACCCAGTAAACACAACTTCGTATATGGACATTGTAAGAGGTATAGATAAGTAGAATTTTGGTTGTAACTACATATTTTTTCTTGGTATGTGGACGTTCAAATGTTAAGGTTTAACTACATTGTAGCTACGTAGTATTCACAAAAATATGTATAAATTTCTATTTTTTTCTACCCAAATCCTACCTAAAAAGGGGGAAAAAAAACGTTGATAAAATTTCCACCAAGGAGAAGCCTTGAACCCCAAACCTCTCACATCTGATTCCTAATTGCTACCACTGTACTACAGATTCTGATGATGATGTGTGCGTCAAAATTCCATCAAGTCATTTGCATTACCTCAGTTTGTAGAGCAAAGCTTTTGAAATTCAGGGGTCCTGGGATCAATCCCAGCCCATAGCTGGAAAGGATTTTGATGTTGGGAGCATTACAACTTTTATTTTTTTTTGTATTTTTTTTTTGGTAGGAGAAAAACATAAAAATACATAGGAAAACGTATTTTAGATACTACGTATCTAGGATGTAGTTAAACCTTAATGTTTGAACGTCCACACACCAACCACAAAGACGTAATTCAAACCAATTTGGTAGGAACCATACCTAGTTATACCAGATATCTACGTAGCATTTTGGTATGGTGTTTACTGGGTATGCCTCCTCTTTCCTATCTCCTCGGGTGTGTATGGTGCAAATATGTACTGGCACTAACACATTTATCTGTGAAATTGGTGTA
Source organism: Acholoe squamosa (assembly GCA_949317995.1). Taxonomy (NCBI): domain Eukaryota; kingdom Metazoa; phylum Annelida; class Polychaeta; order Phyllodocida; family Polynoidae; genus Acholoe; species Acholoe squamosa. Next base: position 100,101,573 of record OX439036.1, on the reverse strand, counting down.
ATGTAGTTCTCGCCATGAATAACGTTCTTAGCTGCCGAAATAGCGTTAAGCATCTATTACTCACTCACTCACTCACTTATTGTTTTCATTATATTCTTTTGATGAAGTCAGTGTCACTCAACTGATATTTGAAATCAAATCATATAGATATGCAAGTACAGGTATAACCCCACTGAACCCTATAATGTCAAGCAGTGTATCCATAGAGCATTTGAAAATTGGACTACTAAAGCTTGCATAGGTGGGGTGCAAGTTTCCTTCTGTTTTTTTCCCCACTAAAGTGGATAGTACAGAACAAGGATAGCATTGTGGATAGAAACCAAGTTAAGAAATGGCGACCAGTTTTGCCTTTCTTGTATATACATCTATGACACTGACCTATTGTCTAGACCATTTTTGAATTTCTTTGGGTGTGTCAAAAGTAACATAACACACATACAGGACTTAATGCGTGCATTGTCCCTAGATACAGTCACTTCCAAGCTGGTTCTCACCCTATCAGCTTGAGCATGTCTCCAGAACCAGCTGCAATCTTGATGACAACCGATTACACACGGAAGGTCGAATCCCACTTGGCGAAAAATGGCTGAAATATCTCTGCGATTTTGAATCTGTTGCGTTTATAGTAGCTACCCCAAATTCGCAAGGGTTATAACTACAGTAGGGTACATAGAACACAAGGGCACTGTTGCATTTTATGCATCCACCCCTTGGGATGTTTTGCCTTTGTTGATGTTTATATCTTTGAAAATTGGATAACTATAAAGAACCCATTGTTGCTGTGCTTCTCCACATATTCATGTGCTGTAGATTTGTAAAAATTGACAGGCCATGGTACAGTAACATACAACGATGGCAACCTTATCTGCATATCTGTCTGGATTGTCATTTTAGTTGTTAAAGTGCGTAGATCCTGCCTGTGAAACTGAAATGATTAACAATTTCTAAGTTCAAAATGTAATTGTGATAACCTCTGACTTATTAACCTCCAATGAAGAACGCACAGAATCCCACGCATTGGGGTTCACATCAATAGGTAATAGATCTTCACTCATATTTAATCCTTTTGTTTGTGCACCTCCAAACACCATGAAATCTGATTTTAGTCTTCTTGGACTCATCACACTGGTTGTCATACACACATTTGAGGGTTTGTAGGTGATTGAAATAAGTGGCATGGACAACTTCTATAGAGGCATACAAATAGAATGGATTATCCAAAATGAGAGAGAAATCAAATGCACCCCTCCACACCAGAGGCGTAGGAACCAAATCTTGATTGGGGGGGGGGGCCCAGGGCCAAGCCCTTGGGGGCCCTGTCACACCGATCGTAATTCATCGATAGAGTGGGTTGACACTTATTCATGGGTACATAAGATATATGTATTAAAATATCTTTGATGACTTTTGCCTGTGATTTAAAGCCCAGGCTCCCCCTTTTTCCATTGTGCTACCATATTTGTGAAAAATTTGGGGGAAATTTTTGCATTTTATCATGGGTCTTGACAAATATTGGGGGGGGGCAGACATATTCAGGTCCCACCTCCTCTGGGATTGGGGGGGCCTGGGCCCCCTGGCCCCCCCCCTTTTCCTACGCCCCTGCACACTGTTTCAGGTTTTTCTAGAGATTATATTGAAAAATACAGCTCATCCTCCATTTTTTTCAGCTGCCTCGCCCCCACTGAGTATACATGTGTACATGGGGAATCGTGGTTGTGCAGAAATTCACAGGATTCACTCTTGTTCACAAGGCCCATGTATACCTTTATATACGACCAGTTTCCACTGACCTACTTCAGAGGAATGCAAATAAAGCCCAAATTGTGTAGCTGTGAAAAGGCAGTATGGGAGCTTTGAGACCAAAAGAAGTTTGCACTGCATGCCTATCAATCGACTTATTCACCCCATAGTCTTCTGATTAATGTACAACACCAATACAATATACCTGAGGTCATAAGAAAGGTTGGCCTAGCATTCCCCCCTAGTTCATGGTATATATTGGTCCTAAACATGACAGGGCGAGGTAGAACAATGGCCTGTGTAGACAATCACACAAATGCAGATTGGGCTGAAAAGGAACCTGACAAACTGGTGGTTGGGGTGTGGTTATACAAGTATAGGGAGGTGGGGAGCAGAGCCAAGGCTGGCAGGTGCATGAGGGTTCACGAGGGTTCTCCACCAATTGACTTACCCAGAGAGAATAGAGTACATGTAAGTCTCTCTCAAGGTTCTATGACTTACCGTAATAACCCGCGTATGTAAGGCGCCCTTGGGGTGAGCCTTATATGCAATATGTAAATTCTCTTATATAAGCCACACCCTCGTATAAGCCGCACCCCCTACTTTAGAGGGAGATTTTAGCTGCATCCCGGGCTTGAAAATTGAGGTTTTAGTACTGTTCTATAGTCACAAATACCCTCCTATAAGCCACATCCCTTCTTTCAGCTGATCATTTAAGCCTCAATTTTATGGTTCTGGTAATAGAGTGGGCTTATATGAGAGAGTTTACTGTAATTACTACAAAACAGTATTAAACTGTCCAAAATATTACTCCAAATGCGCCTATTATAGGTCTTCTATGAACTCAGGGTGCGCCCTATACGCGAGGTCCTATCGTGGGTTAGCCTTTTGGCAATTGAGGTCCTGTGTAAAGGAGATGTGATTCATACCGATGTGGTCCACCATTTTGAATTCCCTGGGACTGCTAAAAGTACGAAATGAGTCATGGCATATTGAGTACATTAATTGCCCCTAGATAACACACAATTCCAGTGGTCTTTTTCACTGAGGGCGAAGATATCTTCAAAGGGTAACAATAGGTGAATGTCATTTCCAAACTGAACTGAAGATATCTTTGAATTATTGGAGATATCTTGAGAAATCCTATATCTAACCTGTCTTTTTACTGTTATACTTGCATTTCTAACACATGTCTTTAGCCTCTGAAGATAGCCTGAAGACCTGTCTTTAACCCCAAATATGTCATTTCACAAGGTCAGTCTATTGGGTGGATGGTGTCACCTCTAGACCTAAAAAGTCTTTAATACGCACCTCAGAAAAGGCAATCTGTTTTCAATGCACATACTCTTTCAAATGATTTTAATCATAAAAGATAATGTTATACATAGTTTTACAGCAAAATTATTAGTTCAAGAATGCAAGTTATCTTCACTTGTCTCTAAAAGTGAAGAGAGGCCGGGAAAGAGAGGTCCTGGTTTCATAAGAGCAGAGGGTGGATGGCAGCGTGGGTGGGGGACATCATGAGACGGGCTGTTTTCACTCTCTTCAATGAGGTGATTGATTATATTCATTCTCTATGCATTTTCTCCCTATTTTTGAGAATGGAGGCATAAAATGACCCATAGCTATTTGATATGGTGATTTATTTTTCCTGTAAGTGCACCAATGTCCCATTACAAAATATCCTAGGAACATTTCTGGCCTCATACACAAGATATATCTTATATGCAGGGGTTTACGGTACATAAAAAAATGCTTGATAATGTTGGTTCTACCATAGTAGTATGGAGCTGGGCAGTGTAATCCCATTGAAGCCTGTGTTAACCAAAGTGAGACACTGGGCAGGTGATCTGGTAGATTGCCCACCCAGTGGTAGAATTATATAGAAATACTCTCAAACTAGAGTGCCTTGGGCAGAGTGCATGACTCGATACTGTGCATAGAAATAACGTTCTCAGTCCACTACCATAATATCCACTACCATTACCATACTACCTCACATACAAGGCACAGGTAACATGTGAGGATGAACCCTTCAGTGCCTTATAGAATCAGCAAAAGTTAGGGGTACACCTTATAGGTGGTGATATTGCACCACAGAACAGTACCAAACTGCTCGAAATTAAGACCAAACTGTACCTTATAGTATTCCCTTCAATTCTGGATGTCCCATACTAATTACATCAATATTTACCCTTTTTCTGGTAGGGACACTCAGTTTAAACTGTGAAAATATAACTTTTTTCTAGTGTAATTTTGAAGACATCAACAACCCTATAAATACTTGGAGTGCTCCTTATACATGAGGTATTACAGTAGGCCTTATCCCGAACTACCTAGTCCATTCCCGACCCCCCCCCCCTCGCCCATTTCTGACCTTTCTTGCACATTCCCTATCTTCTCAGCCCCACTCACGATCTACCAGGCCCATTCATAAAGACCTGTCTTCAGACCTGTCTTCATGCAACTCTAAAAGTTATGATGATGTCACTGATGAATGGGACACCCCCCTAGCACAGCTATTTATAGTAAGGAGACAGGTTCACTTTGGGATGAAAGTGGTGAGTGGCCCCCCAGTTTTTGTAAAAGATAACATGAACCAGAATAAAGGAAAGGGGAAGTGATAGCCTGAAGATATGCCTATTTGAAGATGACATATGCCAAGATCAATGACAGGTCAGTTATCCTCTGGAACTAAATCCATGACTAGTGCAGACAACTCATATAGAAACAGAATTCTGAAGATATCCACGAAACTATCTTCAGCATATCTTCATTTGTGCCTATCGTTAGTAACGATAACCCTCCACCAGTGAAAAAGACCACAGTGCTCTTTTGCACGGATGGTGAAGATAACTTCAGATGGTAAAGATAAGTCAAAGCCATTTCCAAAGGAAACTGAAAATATCTTTGAAAATTTAAAGATATCTTGATAATAGTTATCTTTAACCTATCTTTTCAAGGGTATTATTGTAAATGTATGATAAATGATGACAGCATCTATAGAAATGAAATTTTGAAGATATCAACAGAGCTATCTTCAGTGTTATCTCATTTCTAGCCATCTTTAGTGAAGATACCTCACTGTCTGCAAAGGACCACGGTGGTCTTTTGCACGGGCGGTGAGATATCTTCATTAAAGATAGGTGAAATGAAGATAACACTGAAGATAGCTCTGTAGATATCTTCAAAATTTTATTTCTATAGATGCCGGCATTATTTGTCATACATTTGCAATAATATCCTTGAAAAGATAGGTTAGTGATAACTATTATCAAGATATCTTTAAATTTTCAAAGGAAATTGATATCCTCAGTTTCCTTTGGAAATGGCATTGGCTTATCTTTACCATCTGAAGTTATCGTCACCATCTGTGCTTATTATATACTATTCCGTGTGTATCAAGTGTTTCGGGGTCACTGGGAGTAGATTTGGAGGGGTGAGTCAAATATGAAATAAATTTCAGGTTCCATCTGAAAATAGATTCAGAATTCCAAGCATACATGTCTTAAATGCCTTAAATGCAAAATGCAAAAAGGAGCCCAGGGTTCTGTTTCTCAAAAGTACCCAAAATGTTTAGGCACCTGCACCATCTGTGCTTGCTATTATGAGTATAGAGAAGCACTGATGGTCTTGGTGGACGTCATATGCTCTCAGATGATCCCACACGGCTGATGAAGATTAACCAAATCCTTTATCCTATTTATGATGCCATCAAATTCTTGATCCCATTTGTGACCTCATCTTGCATTTCATGCAGGATCTGGGATCACGAACCACTTCGATATATTTGGTACACTTTTAAACCTTGCCTATCTGAAAGAGTTTATGTGTAAATCTTTGTATCATTCTGGGTCTTCTTTAAAATGATACTGATGGCAGCTAAATCAATTTGTATTTCAATTTGAATAAGTTACATTAAGTAATAGTATGTGGCATATTTACACATTTACACTAAACTTAAATACCTTACTTCTCTATACAGATAATTATAGAGATATCACATCAGGAGGGTAGGCCTATTACTCCTATAGGAAAAGTTAGAACTGGCTAAGAAGAGCCTCTTCTGCAGAACTGGAGGGTGTTGCTCTTATAGTAAAAGGAAGAGCTGGCTAAAAATGCCCTCATTTCCAGTCCTTTCTTTTCATGTAGCTATAACTTGTCCCTTTTGTTGCTCATAAGTGGTCATTCAAGTATGGTGCTAAAAAAAGGGGGATTTGAGTAGGTACCTAGTTGGGAGAAGTCAGTCAGTATAATATACTATAGAGTGTGTGACATGATTAGGTACCTGATAGTGCAGCTCTCTCTGTTTTAAACAAGGCAGGTGACTTTTCAGACTAATTTGGTGAGTGCAAGCTGAATGGTGAAGCAGAGCGTGACTTCTTTTGGAAAGAGGGTACCTACTGACAGCTCTTTTTACCATAGGAGCAACATGCTCCTGGCTTTCCATGCAGTAATAACTTTCCACTTGTGTTGCTCACAGGTGGTCATGCTAGTAGGGTGCTAGAAAAGGGTGATTTGAATAGGTACCTAGTGAGTAGAAGTCAGTCAGTATAGTATAGAGTGTTTGACACAAGTAGGTACCTGATAGTGCAGCTCTCTCTATTTTAAACAAGGCAGGTGACTTTTCAGACTAATATGGTGATTGCAAGTTGAATGGTGAAGCAGAGCGTGACTTGTTTTGAAAAGAGGGCACATACGGACAGCTCTTTTCACTATAGTAAAAGGAAGAGCTGGCTAAAAATGCCCTCCTTTCTTTTCATGTAGCTATAACTTGTCCCTTTTGTTGCTCACAAGTGGTCATTCAAGTATGGTGCTAAGAAAGGGAGATTTGAGTAGGTACCTAGTTGGGAGAGGTCAGTCAGTATAATAAACTATAGAGTGTGTGGCATTAGTAGGTACCTGGTAGTGCAGATCTCTCTATTTTAAACAAGGCTGACTTTTCAGACTAATGTGGTGAGTGCAAGTTGAATGGTGAAGCAGTGCACAACTTGTTTAGAAAAGAGGGAACATACGCACAGCTCTTTTTACAATAGGTGCAACACCCTCCTCATCTGACAAGGTACATACATAGGGTAGTGACAACATGTCACGCCCCATGGTACTACTCAATCACATACCACAAGTACACAGTCAAGTATAGCCCCAGGTAACAAAGGGTCAACCCAACATTTAATATAGGGTCTAATCTATCATAAACATTACATTGTTAACATGGACTTAAAATACAAAAGTGAACCCTACATGCATATATTCATTGTTTCTTTATATAACCATGTATACGTAGGCAAGGTTCATCCTCCTATTTTGGAGATATTTTATGTAAAAAAATAGATAAGTATACAATTTGTCTAGCTGAAAATGCAAATGAATTGTTTCAGCTGATGCTAGTACACGTTGACTGAACTGGCTTAATTAACTGAACCACGTCACCATCCAATCATCCCCAGTAAACACAAAACTTAGTCCAACGTAGCAAATTTGTAGATATGAAACGTTTAAACAACTTAAAATGTTATGTCCTGGTTACATTGGATGAACGTATAGATAGAATTTACATGGTTTGACATGGTGCAACGTAGTAAAAATTTGTATATATACCTCTCTTTAGAATTTCTTTCATATGTGGACTTCTTTTTGAGACATTAATGGTAGTAAAGAGGTCATACTGGCTTGCCAAACAAGTGCCTCCTATCACCATTGGCATAAAGGTTGGCTCTGTGTCCACATAGGTTAGATTCCTGCCTTCATATCCTAAGGAAACCAAAGAGTGGGTTCAAATCCTGGTATCAGGAGTTTTCAAAATGGCTATTCTATTTTTCTCATTGGAGAAGGTAGGTTCAAACCTAATGTAATTTTATGTTTTATTATGTATTTGGCATAGATGTATCAGGAGGTTTCTTTGATACTTCCTTGCATGTGAAATCACATGAAATTGTTCTAAACGTTCTGGAAACGCATTCAGGACATGACATTTTCAGATGATTCTTCATAGGACATCTACGTAGTTGATACCTAGAGACTATGTTCATTTAGGTTGATACACGCGTCTGCGTTTACTGGGATCAGTCTTTAATAAAAGAGCAACCACACGTTCACTATACAACTTGATAAAGATAATTCCCAATAGAAAAGCCTATTTACGTGTTGTAAATGACTTGAAATCTTAATTTGTGGTCTACACGTTGATTGGTGTGTTTTTAATTAGAGGTCTGAAGTATTAAAGGCTAAATCAATATATATTATTGCATTGAGAGTTTTCTACTTATCACGCTAATCAAGTCAAAATTACTCTACATAAAAAAAAAGTTTTTTTTACCATGATCAGTCTACTCAATCTAAACCGTTAAATATAGTGAGCATAGGTCAGCTAGTGCGACAAGGTTGTAGGCAATTCAATGAATTTATTATATTTACAAAACAAAGTCAATTAAGGTGAGTCACTTTAAGTTAAATACCACAGTACATACATGGAATAGGCTTGGCCTATAGTAGAATCGTGACCTTATGCGGTCATGGTATTAAAGACAAATGCTGCCACATTCCAGGGAAAAAAAACCTCCATGTAACAGTGCTTACATTTACAGTATGACAATTTAAGTGTAAAATGACTATAGAAATTATTGGTAAAAACAATTTTTTATAACATGCCTCATACGTACTGACTCTCTGCTGATTTTTCTACAAGACTCTCTGGATTGAAAGAGGACATTTATACAAACATTTTGAAAAAAGAAAGGAAAATGGGGGGGGGGGTCATGGTTGAAATGATAAAGTTGTGAAATTTTCAAAAATATTATTTTTCCCTTAACTATTATAGGTCCTATGGGAATTCAAATGATATGTAAACATCTTTAATGTGTTCTTAGTGATCAGAAATGAACTGGGAAAAAATCATACAGGTTAAGGGGTCCAGTTAGGGTGAGAAAATCATTGAAATAGTAGAAATGATGGGTTCTGATATCTGCTACCACGTGGCTTTTGAGTACCAGGTAGCGTTTGTCTTTAATTGGTGATAGTGGTATTGCCTACTACAGTAACTATTCGGAAGAAAATATTCTGAAGAAATAGACCTATAGGACTCAGTATGGAGGCTTAGTGGAGCTGCCATTTTGAATTTTGCTGGTTGAGGTAAAACCCACTGATAACACATACCATGATGGGTTCCTTGTCCCTGGTTAACAACCACTTCCAGGGACATGCTGGTCCCATCTTATCAGTTCTTATCAGTGTGTGTCGCCGGAACCAGCTCCAGACCAGCTAGTGGCCAATACGGTTTGATAGGGATATTCTTTAGATCTGAACGCGAAAAAGGTGCATACAAATACAACAGTTAACTGCATGATCCAAATGCCTCTGGCATGAATTAGAAATCATACATCTTGGCTCATAGTACAATAAATATTGAATCTTTTGTCCTAAAGCATTTATAGTTGGTTTTATATTGCACACTTTCATCCTGCAGGGGGCCACCGATCTTGGGACTTCAGCACGAGTTGTCTGGTGGCCACTTGTCTTACAAGGGTTTCAGCCTCTTGCACAAATTGTTGGAATAATTAGCAAAGGGAATTATAGAAAAGACAAAATGAATCAAGAGATACGCATTGGGCGAAGTCACCCGGTTATAATTGACTTATCACAACCTACTTAATTCTGGCAGAAATCACAATGCACCACCAACACTTTGGTAGGTGTTTTACTCCCCAACTGTTGCCAAGCACAACATTCCCCTGCCCCCGCCCCACTAACGCCACCCAGCAGCCATGGCGAACAACGATGCGTTTATCCCCTAAGCCCAGGAGCCCATAGACCTGGCCGAGGGTTGCTTCCGAGCGTATTATTTACTTTAATAGACGACCAAGATCGATGTCCCAAACCCACCGAGTGCGCCCGAAGGCGACCCGAACATGGGAGCATGTGACCCGGACAGGACAGGCGGTCCATCAGCGTTTGTATTAACTAAGTAATGTATGGGCTAACAGGCACCGAATGGCATGTATCGTAGGATATCGAACGAGTGGCCGCAGGCCACGAGTTTGATATCCTACGATACATGCCATGAGGTGCCTGTTAGCCCATACCTTACTAAGTTTATTACACGATTAATCAATAAAAAATCAATAAATAATCAATAAAATATCAATAAAAACAAGTTGAAAACAAAAATCCTTCCCCGGGACGCGAAGCCTGCCATAGGTACATACACCTCCTCGCCCGGCAGCGGACAGCGGCAGCCCCCGTCTCGGCTAGCCTTGGCAGCGGCACACGGTGAAAAATAGTCTACATACACCTCCTCGCCCGGCAGCGGACAGCGGCAGGGCACACGGCGAAAAAAGCTTCTCGCGGCTATGTTTGTGTATAACATACACCTCCTCGCCCGGCAGCGGACAGCGACAGCGCACACGGTGAAAAAAGACGTGTCTCGCGGTTATGTTTGTGTATAAAATACACCTCCTCGCCCGGCAGCGGACAGCGACAGCACACACGGCGAAAAAAAGATGTGTCTCGGCCGGGATTCGATCCGCGGACCCCTCACGGCTGAGCGCGACGTGCTAACCGCTAGACCACCGCGTCTCCTCTTCTCGCGGTTATGTTTGTGTATAATACACCTCCTCGCCCGGCAGCGGACAGCGACAGCGCACACGGTGAAAAAAGACGTGTCTCGCGGTTATGTTTGTGTATAAAGTACACCTCCTCGCCCGGCAGCGGACAGCGACAGCGCACACGGCGAAAAAAAGATGTGTCTCGGCCGGGATTCGATCCGCGGACCCCTCACGGCTGAGCGCGACGTGCTAACCGCTAGACCACCGCGTCTCCTCTTCTCGCGGTTATGTTTGTGTATAATACACCTCCTCGCCCGGCAGCGGACAGCGACAGCGCACACGGCTTTGTATCATATCCAAACCTGGTTCGAACCGAGCGTATCTCGTCAGTCCCTGTGGCGCAATGCATAGGGAGTTGGATTAGGGATCTGAGGCTGCAGGTTCGATCCCTACCCTGGCCTGGAAAATTTCGTGGGTTTTAACATGTGACATGTGACATGTGACATGGACAAGGAGTGCTGATATCCACCTCAGAGAGTGCTGATATCCACCTCAGAGAGTGCTGATATCCACCTGGGATCTGCTCATAAGGGGTCGCACAATATGCAGGAATATCAGAACTGGGATATCCAGGAAAAGCACTGTGAGTCACAGAAATCGTGTAATAAACACATGTATATGTATGGAACATGTGATTTATTGAATTGTCTGGCAATGGGACAAACATATGGGACATTTTGACTGTTGTGCACCACTGTCAGGGTTTTATTTGTATAATATTAGCATGGTTCACACCCGGGGGCCACTCTTAAATTTATGGAAACCATGTGCGTACATCTCCTTGGAGGTGGTACCCCTTTTAGGGGGGCAAATTTTTAGAAAAACACCCCCCTTTGGAAGGGTTTCTACCAAAAGTTGCAAAAAATCATACCCCCTGTTGGCGGGACCCCCTTGATTTATAAACACTCTACCCCTTCTGGTGTATTACCACTTAATGAAATGGAAAAAAAGACCAAAATACACCTCTTTTTCACTGAAAGTTTTTGAAGAATAGGTTTGCTTTTTAGACCTAAAAACCTACCCCTTTTAGCCAAAAATTGCTAAAAATGTACCCCTTTAAACGGATCCGACCGTATCCGCCCACAAGCCCCAAAAGGTACCCCTTTCCCTCTAGGTTTTGTACGCACATGGTTACTATAGATCACATTGGGAGTGGCCCCCCGGGGGTTCACAGCACAAATCTGTCATGACATCAGACCCCCTACCCTATCTCTTCCATGAAGAGTCTATTTAATTAACACTGTCATACCGCGCCAAACTATTTACAGCACATCGCTTTTATTTTTAGACAGCAGTAAGAAGTGCTGTACATACAAACCTTATGACTCTACAGCAGATTGTCCCGTACCCAGTACAGTACATGACAATGCCCTGCATATTTACAATTGGGGCTCAGAGTGAAGCTGTGAGATTGTAAGTCTGGTCTAGGTTTGTTGAATATAAATGCACCTATGTCAACAATTTTAAAGAGCAGCCAGCTATGTGTATGCATTTAGATTGACTGTCAAACTGATCTTATCAGGGATCTAATCTCCAAGATAAAATAGAAAATGATTAAATGTTGTTAGTTTGTGAATGGCAGTGGGAACAGAAACATGAAGAACGATGACAAGTCTCTCAACATGATGAATATACTTCAGCTGAACTATGAACATTTATTGTTCATAGTAGGCCCTATAGTTATACAACAAACCTCGGCAACAAACATATCAGGAGACATTAAATTCCAGATTCAAGAAGGAAAGTGTGTTGAAAAAAGGAGACTTACTATGGCGTCATTTAAAAGAAGAAAACGGCCTCATTTATTAAGGTAATTAGATTTTTAAAGGTGACCGACACAGACGGATGTAATACGTCACGAGCGTCATACGTCATAATGACGTCAGTGATGACGTAGACAAAGTTAGACGGACAGATCCGGGAACGCACTCACATTCTAATGGCCAGTCACTGCCCCAGGCGGCGCTGCGATCGGCGCCAAATGGCCCTCGGCCAATCAGCAAGAGGGCAGATCGTTACTGCGGGAAGGGACGCAGACGCAGGCCCCACGTCCGGGGGCGGGAGACAGAAGGGCTGAAGAATCATCCATCATGGCCCTACTGGCCATCATAAAGTGGTTATCATTTTTATGTTGTGTCTGTGCGGAGGTGGACATGACATCAAGCGGTCAAACCAGCCATTAAGTCCCCCAGGCACCGATATATTTAAACCCTTAACTCTCAATTTAGGCACAGTCGGGGAGATCCCGGATTAACAAAGAATATGTCCTAGGGCTTTAAACATCAAGGAAATTTGTTGCATATGTTGACCATGTTGTCTAAAATATATCCTATCCAGCATACACTCTAAATGTAAAATGATTCCTACCTCGAGATTTATGAAGTTTTCTTCCATTGTTCATAGGTTAATTTACATTTACATGACACAGGTGTCTGTTGATAAATCCTTTGTTTACGTCTGAGTTGATGAATGTTTATTGCTCATGACATATAGCAGTCACGTCTGCAACAGTCTGCTTTATCTGCAATGAATAATTCAAAACAGAGCAACATCTAAATCCCCAGGATCACTGGTATACTGAGCAGATAGGTATTGTATGGGAGACAAAAGAACCCAGACCTTATCATAAACATGATTCTACTTCATCAATGCAATCTATATTTACATCTCTCTCTCTCTCTCTCTCTCTCTCTCTCTCTCTCTCTCTCTCTCTCTCTCAGTCTCTCTCTATCTCTGTCTCTCTCTATCTCTGTATCAGTCTCGCTCTATCTCTGTCTGTCTGTCTGTCTGTCTGTCTGTCTCTCCCTCGCTTATATATAGCAGTTGAGACAGGAAATTTAACAATTGACCTTTTATCAGACTAGGTGCACTGAAAATTGTTATTTGAAACTCGTCAATATATCCCTCTCGATTACCAATGTCATTATTCTACCATTACTAAAACAAAACATACATTGACTCACTTTTGTGCTTCCCAGTAGATTCACTATGGCCTAAACATATTGCCATAAGCCACCTTTGAGCAACCTGTAGCATTGGGCCATCTGTATATATTATGTTCAATGAATTAGAATTATGTCTTCCTAAACAGCAAATAGAACTGAAATCAGATGGCTAAAGATGTATGGGCCAAAATAAATAAAAGGAATTAATGCTGGCTGGAAACTATAGCAAGGAAAACTGGTTCAATGTTTGGAAGACTGCTTTTCAAGGTATATCAATAATAGTTGGATTTTCCCCAGTGAGTGACGCAGAGAAAATGACACAGAGAAAAGAAGAAATTGACAGGGATGTGGGATCCAGTTATCATGACGGTGGGACAGAGAGGGGAAAACCTACATCCCCGTAACCCAAAAGAAGCATAAAAAAGTAAATAAGAAACAATAAAAACAACAACTACAGACCCCGCCAACTGTAGATGAGCTATATAACTAAGGGCTATTGGTTCCACCTTCGGGGGATAAGTTCTTGACAAACGGCATCCCCAACCATCTGAGAAAAAGCTCGCAGCTTTTTTTGGTGGTGACTAGTAGCAAAGTAATCAATGTCCTCTTCGTGATAAGTTGCAGCTAGCTCACCCATGGAAGCCAGAGCTATCCCACCAACTTCTACACCAACTTCCCCCAATACTCACTCACTTCCAGTACATGCATGTCACCAGTTGTCTCATCCTCACCCCTCCTTTTCCCATCACTTCTCCCAACGTTTACCTCTATCCATTGATCGTCCCACAGTGCCGACTACCTGGGACAGATTGATCTTTTTTGTTGTTGTTGCTCATCTATTCCCACCCCACCTCTACCCCTTTCTCCCCAAACAAAGTTGCTTTTATCCCTTCCCAACATTGATGCACGTGTCCGATTTTCGCCATCAACACGCCACTGCCCAGTTCGCCCACCTATTGCGCAGACCAGGTGCGCAGTTTCCGGACGGGAACGCAGAGGCTGCTTCCGCTACTGTCCTTTTTGTTGTTTTAATTGGGTGTGTATGTGTGTGTGTGTGTGTGTGTGTGTGTGTGTGTGTGTGTGTGTGTGTGTGACTGTGTGTGTGTCGGGGGGGGGGGTAGGTAGGCATGAACACCACAGGTACCCACACAGAATAGTTTTGGCCCACTGTAAATTGCAGAGGTCAGGCGGGGGTGGGGGTGGTGGTGTGGATTCATGCATGGAACTGTACGATGGTGCTAATACTGTAATTGGCCTCCTGGTATTACTACTATATCTTCCATGACCTCTCTTGCTACCATTGCCAAAAGCAGAATCTTGAGTCATAGCTTAATTCTATTCATGATAGATGTGCTAGCCCAAATACTGACACTGAATACAAGTATACAAGAAGAAGTACCAGGACAGACAAGCACTTACTTATTTCCCTATTGGGATGGGTTAATTAAAATCTGCCAGCAAAGAATCCTTGAAGGAAAAATATAGGGTTTGATTACAATACTTGAATACTTACAATATGCCACCCTGAACTTAGTGGGCCCTAGAAACTACTAGAACATCTTTATTCTGTCATCTTTTTTTTTCTTTTTGGTAACTTAGATATTTTCATAGATATGAATTAACACCAGTTCTATCTAGGAAAATTCCCGGTCGTGAAACTGGCTTCTCACCTTGCCTGCATCCAAGAGACAAACGATATCTAATATTTGGGGACATCTTCAAGAAGACCATTAAATTCTTCAGAGGACTCATTTAAATCACATTGAATTGATTGAGCTCTAGAAATTTTACATGTAGTGCACACACAATATGTTGTCTGGAAAAGAACAATTCATAGACCCTCCAGACTAAAGCTATTGGAGGAACACTCCATACTAGATATGCAGCAGCGAGAAGGTGTAATTGTTACCTGTGATCACGGATCAACTTACTCAGCAGCCACACCTGGCCCTCCTCCAGGGGATCAAAGGCCATGGGGAGAGACACAGATGGCGGTCCTGTCACTGTGTAAAGCCGCCTTGTCAGGTGCAAAGCCTTGGTGCTGCTGGTGCTGCTGCAATTCCTGCAGATGAGGCAGTTGCTGCTTCAAAGATGGCCTATGGAGGGGGTTTAAGGATGGTTTGGTGATCAATGGTCCATCACAATAGGCATATAAAGACGGTCTAAAAAGCTGGTCTTTACTTTGTGTAACCTTATCAGCTTCATGTGGCCATAGTGGTTGTCATGTGTCAATTAACAATGCCCATCAATGGCCACTTTGTAATGTCCCCTATTAGTGTGTTGTTAAAGTGTATTATTAGGACAAAACTGAAAAATAACAAATCCAGGATGATTTTCATGTTTTATGTATCAGTTGATACACATTGGTATGGAACTGGATTTTCTTTTGTTCTGTAGAAAGCATTAGCATGGGCATTTAATCATAATCAAAAGCTCATTAGTACATTGAATAACTTTTTCTTGTGTGTAACAAATCAAAGGCCGACAAATCAAGTTGAAACTTTTTACAGATCTCATGATCTCATTTAATGATGTCCTATAGTGAACTCCCGAAAGAACAATACCAGAATTTGGATAGGTGCCACGTTGATTTCCCTCTAATTCTAAACTAAGTCCATTTTAACTAGGCTACTTTTAAAGATAAAGGCTATAATGATGTCCCCCTCTGAGCCACCAGAACGCCCTCCTCACTGCCCCATCAAACGCAATAACTTCGTGACGCCTACCACAGTCTACTTTCATCTTCTGGTCCTTATAGGAGCAGTTGGCTTCAGAGTTGGGCACGACGTGCCACCACCTCTGCCTAACAAGATGGCGCCACCATCGACCCCACTGCATTCTGGGATAGTTGGAGGTACGCTGGAGGGACGTGGGGTCTTATTATCGGACATTGGAGGCCAATTAGGCCTGAGCACCACTGTGGTGGCCAAAGAGGATAGGGGCAGGAGGAAGAGCAGGAGTTGGGTGGGTACTAAGAGAAGGGTGTGCTGGTCTCCGCTGATGATGGGCTGGGGTCAGGGGGTTTAATGACTTGTGGTGACTCTCTATTCTCTGTTGTATTTGTGACTCCATGAGACGGAAATGACCCCATTAAGGCACGGTACACCCCTGCTGGTTTGGCACTGACCTCAGGAAGAGGGTTTTGGGTTGGGGTGAGGGCAGATGAAGGAGTCACTGCCAGATCAAGTGTGGTATGCCACTCCCTTCTTCCTGGAATAGCATTGGAATATACATGTATTTCTATAAACATGAGATATTTCTTGGAACAGGAAAGCATCAGCACATTCATCGAATTCTTCTATACATACACAAAAGACCAGGGAAATTTTACCTATAAATGCGGTATTCTTGAAGGATTTGGGCAGAATCTTTAAGAATCTTCCCTTTCTCTGTCCAAAAGGTTGAGGGGACCAGAACATACGTTGGCCACCATTAGTTTAAAGCCGGGATGCCCCCTGTTCCACCGCCTATGTGTTCGGCGGTTATGTGCAGTATGTCTCTCTGCTTTAGATATGCTCTATACCATAAATCAGAAACAAAATAAAACCGTTATTCGTGCTTAAGTCCAAGAGACGCGCCAACACCTCTTCTTCCGTGTATTATTCAGTTTTTCCTTTCACAAAAGCCTTTTATGCCTTCATTTCTAATGAAAACAATTACAGGCAGGCTTTAGCAGATCATATTTCCATTATTCCTTTCCAAATTACCCGGGCGATGAAGAACCCCTTTATTCACAATACACACATAACAAAAAGAAAGGAAAAATAAATAGATAAATGATGGAGGTAGTGTCAGCTTTGGTTTTCATTTTCCTTTCTGGACATGTGCCAATACATGTGCAGCATATTCAGAGGCAGGCGTATATCTATTGTTACTTGCCAATCATTTGTGTGTTAATTGCCCACATGCTACTAATGGAATGTGATGCACCCCAGCCTTACCATCATGAGGAGGGCGTATCAGACTTTGGCTATGAGTAAGTGAGAGGGATACAGGAAAGATTTTGCAGGAGGGTCATAAAGGGAATGGAGGACATGTTATACTAGTGGTAAAGCATTTGGTCTTGCTTTTGATACATGTACTTCTAATTGGGTACTCAGTTTTAAAAGAGAAACTAATAGGGGCTATTCCTCTTAAGCAGTGGGGGCCTATATAAGAAATCCGGCAAATTACCATGATATTGTGTAATGATGGTGTGTAATATATGTATAGAACATAGACAATGCTCTCATCTCATCTCTCATCACTTCATTTTCAGAAAACCGTCTGACGTCTCAAGTCATTTCGAATGCCTAGCTCATGTAACTAACCTACCGTGTTTTCTGTGGTATACATCTGTATTAATATAGACACAAGGTCATTAGTCATCATTAGTCATTATTTTTATTATGGCACATCTCCATAATGTGTGCAAATGCCTCCCATTTTCAATAACACAAAGGAAATAATGTGTGACAATCTGCAATGTTTTATTATGTGAACAACTTAGGTGAAAAAAAAATACATGTGTTTCCAGTAACTTGATTCAGAGACATAGGGTCGGTAGGTCGGATTTTAAAAAAAAATTGATTTTGTGTAGAAATGTACGGGAAGATTTATCTGATTATTTGATGTCACAGTAAGATCATGGAAAATATATGGTAAATGTGAAACATACGCAAAAGATATGCCTAATTACATTGGTGGCGGGACCCCCTCCCCTGGACAAAAAAAAAGGAAAAGTCGGGGGCAGGGGAGCTCAAAAACAAGATGGGGAGGATAAAGGCAGTAGGGGGGGGGTCTCGGGGCATCCCCCAGAAAATTTTGAAATTGCAAGTCCAAATGGTACATTCTAGTGCTGTTTGAGAAGAGATGACACTTTGTGTAGGCCCTATGAAATTTATGGTAGGCATCCTCATACCTATGTCAGATGATATGTCAACAGTCTGTGGCACAGCATCTGGGTGAGGCAGCACGATAAAGAGGGGCCTTGAGCCACGAGCAGTGTCCCACTGCTACAAGCCATGTCCCACTGATACAAGCAGACTCCTAAACACATGCACATGCACACCCGCATTCACACACACACACACACACACACACACACACACACAAACACACGGGAAAATTAAGTTTGAGAAAAGAATGGACTAAATGTCTGATAACCAATGAGGCAGTCCCATGAAGCCTACGGCCTTAGGACGGTAAACAAATCAATCAATCAATTCCTGTGGGAAGCAAAGCTCTTTGACAAAATATAAATAACAAGGAAGCCTGAATGTATCAGGCAATGCCCTATAAGTAAATAGGGAAAAACAGAAAAGAAATAAAACATAGTTTCTCTGCTAAATTTTAACTACTATTAGCGGAGGTTAAATCAACCAAACCAAACCTCATACCTATATGCGTAAGTGATGAAAGAAGGAAAATTCTTGAAAATCATCTAAAACTTTAAAAAAAAATCCACACAAAAAATATCATAGGGTCGGCCCTGTTTTGCTAGGGTCCCTTTTTTATTTGGCCTGAATTAAAGTTGGAGTGTAACACATACATTGTACTACTAACATTGCGCGGCAATGTTAAAAAACAGTTAAAGGTATCCAGATCTAGGTGTTTGACGTATGATAAGTCACCACTGTACAGGGGATGTGTCCTTTGGGACAAATTGGATGCAAATACTCAGCAGATAGGCAGTAAGAAAGAATTCATGAACAAAATCTGAATGTATTTGGTGTATAACCGTCACTTGATAGACTACGCAATTATTTTTGAAAGATGTAATATACATGCTGCCTGCGGATAATCGACTTGTGCAAATCATGGTGATACATACAGCCCCTAAGAGGCTTTAGTTATGTCTTTAGTAATATCGTAATGATCTACACCCAAAATGATGCCTGCCTGATGTAACTTTGTACAACCTGATTGAGCGCTACACTATTTCTTTCCTGTTGCCGTGTTTTGGCCGATCTGAAAAACGTACATGTATGATTTCTGCCAATAAACTTGTTAAAACTCAACTCTAAGATCTTGGAATTTCCACAAATTATAGAGTAATTGTGCTGAATTTGAGCAGGGTTCGTGTTAGAGGTAACATAAAGTACATTATGGCGTGCAGACCCTCCAGGCCTGTTCCTTTCGAAGAGTGGGTTCATCTGTTGTTTTAGTTTTATGCAGCTCAGGAGATGAACAAGAGTCAAATGCCTATTGCATGTATAGTGGTTACTAAAAGCAAAGTGGGCTGTTTTTCCTTTGTATCCAATTGAGTTGTGTACTATACATGTCTTTCCAGCTCTTAAAAAGTGGATAGTTTTTCCTTTTATGTAATTGGAGACCCATGGCAACAGAGAACTTTAGCAGGAATAGTTGTTTTTTGTGACAAAACTATTTATTCTTCACATTACAAATATGGAGTGAAATAAAATCAAGTTGTACATTCTGCTCTTTCTCGTACGATAGCATAGGCCTTCTCGTACGATAGCATAGGCCTACACTAAATGGATTCCAAATGTATCTACAATTAAAACAATAAAACTATTAAGTGCATTTGCCTTACACATAATATACTTACATCAGAATTTAGAACTGATACGTTGATATGTAAAGGTAAATATTCAGCGTATACTGTGTCACAATGATGTTGCTCAGTGCCTGAATATACAAAGATTTGCACTAATGTTGCAGCCAAACATACGCTAAACCTCAGAATGGGGAGGATCGACCTATAGGGAGAGTAGAGCCTGGCCTGGAAACCCCGTCTGATACACGGGTATAGGACAGGAGGCAGGTGAGGTGAGGAGGATACCATAGCCTGGAGGTCCTGCCTGATGTATCGGTATTGTGAGGTGAGGGGGCAGCTGAGGGGATACCTTTGGAGACCCTGCTTAATGTACCAATAAGGCAGAAGACAGGTGAGGTGAGGGGGGGGGGGCAGAACTTTGAGACCCTGTCTGGTGTACTGATAAGGCAGGCGGGAGGCAGGTGAGGTGAGGCAGAGACCAGAAGACAGGTGAGGTCAGGTGATGGGGAGACCAGGGCCTGGAGAGGCTGCCTAATGTACAGGCAGGGCTTGAGGCAGGTGAGGTGAGAGACTAGACAGAAAACAGCTAAGGTTAGGAGAGACCATAGCCTGAAGACGCTGCCTGATGGACAGGTAAGGCAGGAGCCAGGTGGGTTGAGGCGGTCAGAAGACCAGAGAGTGGGAAAAAAATGTCATGATCAGGAAAGGCAAGATTCAGGAGAGGTGAGGGTGAGGTTGAAGCCTTGAGGCCTGCCTGAATGATTTCAAGGGCCCGTGAGCGAAGGGGGGGGGGGGCTGAGACCCTGATTATGTGCATGTAAGACAGGAGGCAGGTGAGTGAAGGGGAGACCAGAGTCTGGAGATCCCGTCTGATGTATTGACTGATAAGGCTGGAGGTAGGTGAGGTGAAGGGGAGACAAGAGCCTGGAGACCCTTCCGATGTACTGGTTTGGCAGGTTAGGTGAGGGGGTCGACCAGATTCCTGATACTCTGTCTGATGTACTTGTAAGGCAGATGGTAGGTGAGGTGAGGGGGGACTGTAAACTGGAGACCTTGCCTGATGTACAGCAAGGCAGTTGGGAGGGGGGGGGACCAGAGCCTGGAGTCCCTGCCTGATATATAAGTATAAAGGCAGGAGGCAGGTAAGGTGAGGGGGTTTGGGGACCAGTTTTGGAAAATTAGCTGAGGATCAGGAAAGGCAAGAGGGTGAGGATGGACCCAGCCTAATAGGTTTCAAGGCCCTGAGGATAGGTGAGATGACGAGGTGGCAGAGCCAGGAGACTCTGCCTGATGCACAGGTATAAGGTAGGAGGCAGGTGAGAGGGGATGGGGAGACTGGTAGCTGCCCAGGCCCTATACCCCGGGGCCGGAGAGGGTTCACACGTGGTGGCCGTGATCTCAGTCGGTGGCTGCTTTACTGTGGATCTTCTCATGTGGCTACAACCCCCCCCCCCCCCCTCCTCCTCCCGCCTCAACCCCTGCACTGGTTTGTTCATCGTCTACTAGATATATCTTGTGTACATGTATCATCCCATACCCAGGGAGGGGGGGGGGGCTGTCCTCACGTGGGAGTAATCGAGGAGGGAGTCTGGAGGCAGGGGTGAGGAAGGTCTAGATGATAGACATACACGGTATTATCTTTCTCTATTTTTAAAAAGCTGAACACTCTCTGTGGTGTTATCCCCATATTGTGGAGACGTACATGTATATATGTACGTAATCCAGTGGTGGATCTAGGATCTGGAAAAGAAGGGGGCGCGGCCCAAAAGGAGGGGGTGCACCCCCCTATTTTTGAGCAGATTTTGGGGTGCAAAATATCTAATTAAACTCTTAAGTACTGGAATAAAGGGGGGGGGGGGGTGCGCTCCCGCGCCCCCTCTAAATCCGCCATTCTAGTCCGTACGTAGTAAAATAACAGTAAATTACACATAACATTGACCAAAGGCTCGGCCAGAGTAGTATATGGAATCGTCGATTTGACTCAGAATCGCTACGTGCAGTAGTACAAATGGCACAATGTCTAAAAAGCAGACATGTCAATTATATTTCACCTATCAAGAATGGGTTAGTGGAAGACAGAGGGCGTAGGAAGCAAATCTTCATGGGGGGGGCAGCTGGGGGCCCACTGCAACCACCTTAAAGTATCTGCTCAAACGTGTCGACGTCTATACATGTAGCATTTGTTTAGACGGATGATTACCATTACCATATTAATATAATTTAAGAGGAAAGTTTTAGCTACTTATCCAATTTATTATGAAGATCTTGGCAAATTCTGGGGGGGGGCAGCCATACTCAGGCCCCAGCTTCTTTGGGATTGGGGGGGGGCACCCCCACTGCCCCCCCCCTTTTCTACGCCCCTGTATGAATTCAAAGGCTAGTAACACAATAGAAATACGTGAACTGCTGAACACGTACGGGTGGTGATGATTCTTAACGAAGATGGGATGCATTATAAAATGCCATGCATACATCTATGTAACATGTTTTGGTTGTTTTGGTTTTGTATTCAATTTAGTAAAAGTTCAGATTTTAGGCGTATATATCAATGTAGATTATGTTACATATTATACCGTTTAAACAGCTAGATATTAAAAGACTGGTAGTATAAATCATTATCATGCAAGGGACCACTGGGCAGTCATACTTTTCAGGGACGCAGCTTCGGGAGGGTCTTGCCAAAAGATAACGAGGAAGGACCTCTGTATTTTTTTTTCAGAGAGTATTGAGGTAAATATATACACGTAGCCTAACTCATTCGCATAGTATTGACAAAAAGAATCATAGTAGAATGCATGGAAAATTCTTTTTGAGATGTAAGAAAAGTGCAGATTTCATCATAACGATTATCTAAGCAATTATTTAACAATACAAAAACGTGCACGTTTCCTTTTTCGTTTCACATTTCTTATTTGGTAACACCCTCCATAGCGGGCAAGGGTGTGGTCGGCCAGTTTTTACCTCTTTCGGTTTGACCTTTTAGGTTTAGGTTTACCTTACTGGGTTGCTTAAAAGTTGGGGATAGAGAGAGAGATAGAGATAGAGACAGACAGACAGAGAGACAGAGACAGAGAGAGAGAGACAGACAGAGAGACAGACAGACAGAGAGACAGAAAGAGACAGACAGACAGACGGAGACAGAGACGCCAGAGACAGACATGCCCCATGCCCCCGTCCTGTCGCTCCGCCCAAGCTCTGCAGTCAACAGTGGTCACTCACTCCGTTTAAGTAGTATATGAAAATGTGCGGCTGTATCTGGGGGAAGACGCGCACCATGATATGGGAATTTCATGATTTCGGATTTTAGTCCATACCTTTTCTATTAATTCGACAAGTGCAACTGAATGTGGATAACCTTTCATTATGTATTATTGGTCGGTAAACATTTGACAGTTTATAGAGAGAATCTCCTTGAGGGTGATTTATAAAGAAAATAGGAGTGACAGATAAAATGGTGTATGTGCAATATCCAACACTGGATATAGAAGTACATTATATATAGATGCATGGTCCATGGATCCTGATGATCATTAGAATTCTAAAGATAATGTGTTTTTTCTTTAATGAATCACCATTCAGAATTGTTTGATTGCCAGCGCAGTCAAGTAAACAGGACGGAGTGACAATGGAAGTCCATGAGAGGAACATTAATTATTATCTTTTCCGCAGGTGTCTGTCGAATATAACGTCTACGATATCACTAAATTGGAAACAGGAGAAGGGAACTATGACATGTCGCTCCTATACTATGAAGGTATATGGAGACTTCAAGGGACATACAAAACGACTGCAGAGTTTAGTAAATGACCAGTTTAGGAAAACCATCCTAGCCACTAAAAGGCAGCCTCCCCGGCGGCCATGGATCTCGTCATGCAACCCGTCCTTTCTGACGGTAATATGGCGGAAGCGGAAATCCGCATCACGAACCCTGCGTCCGTCTTGAAAAGAACAACGCTGGAGGGCGAGAACCAGTCTATGCGAAGGGTGGGTGTGTTTGAGATGTCATAAAACGGCAGGGGCACTGCTTACTAACCTTCTGCCCGCCATTATTTTAGCGCCCTAAAAAGAGTCAATTTACCCTGTCCCCTCAAACCATGACCGCTTATAATTGCATCAGCGGCGGACATCAGGATCATTCAACTCGAAAGCAATCAGAATTATCAAAGCAAACTGTGTTTAGATTCTTCACTTCTTAAGGAGTTCTCATCATTCGGACACCGCCTGAGAACGCCCGGAAAGGACGAAGCAGATAAAAGAGAGAAATAAAAGAGAATGTGAGAATCAGACGACAATTGGGAACGAAAAGCGCGGGAAACGTCTATCGGCAGCTGGCGTCTCTGCCGCTCGGGCCCCTGCCAAGGCAGCTGGTCGCGGCGGCAAGACTTGAAAGAAACCACAGCGGCGCGCCTTCAGACGACCACTCGTCTTTTTGTTTTCTGATTATAAATACTGATCAACTCAAAGCACCCATGAAGGAACATGCACAAAGCACATAAAAGTAAACCATACATGCACAATTGGAGTTCTCGCGGAGGACAGGAAGAAAACGCCTTAGAGGGGAGAGAAAGTCGTGTGGTTTTGTGGCTGCTATTACAATTGTCGGTCGTAGAAATGTTTTTGACTATGGAGGAAAAGGTAGCTTTGAACCATTCATGGGACCTGTTCTGTTTACAGTTCTCTATTCTGGTGGTTGATGGACGACGAGAATTGGTGGTAATAAGTGTTGTATACACCACATTGATTTGTTTTACGTCCATTCAAATTGCTGAAAAGAGAAGCACTCAACACCAATGTTATGCCTCTTGTGGAGCTATTTGGATGTGAAAAGACTGAATGGATGTATAGAACTGTACTGAAAAAAAGAGCAGCGAAGTGATTAAGACATCAGACAGAGTTCTAAAAGAATCTGAAAGACACAGGCCAGGTTCTAACCTCACTTGCCGTTTCTGACCTACCCTCTAGTACTTGTCCCTACACAACTGCTTCCCAGTATAGGAATGGCGCAGGCAGTTAGAGGAAGGGGGGGGGGGTCAATTGGGGGGGGGGGTAAATCTAAAAGTGGAGGAATGGAGGTGGCCTGACACAACGGCTTCATCCAGAGACCCTGCCATGCCTTTGTCTTCGTGCTGTGCCCGAATCTTCAAAGTCAGCCTTAGGTCTGCCGAAGACTGGCCCTTGCCAACAGACATTGAACTTGGCAGAGGCCCTTTGCCAGCAGTCGGCCTAAGATTGCCTACCCTCGGCTCTGTGTATGCCTTGGGTGGGGAGGGGGTATGGAGAGGGCTGCCAAAGGCGGTGGCAGGTCAAACGGCAGGTAGGGGGCACAGGTGACCAGCCGATGATGTATTGTTCAACCGACCAACTGTGAGCCATATACCTGTACTTTCCTACCTATTTATTTCCATATGGTATTGATGTTATCTATCTTGCATTTTCCTGCTGTGTAAAGCAACAACCTTCTCAGTGACCATTGAGAAATGGATTCTTTCATTGTTCTCCATCCAAGTCAGTTGTACATAAATTGTGTGTGATTTACTGAAACATAATAATTTTACCGTAATCTAGTATCTGCTATATTTTTTTAATGAAATAAAAACGTACAATGAACAATATAGGTTGATTTCTGATACATGGACTGTACAAAATTAACTGTTGAATATACCAGGGATCCGCGAGAAAGCGAACAGTGAACCACCATAATTGTCTTGCAGGAGGGTGTTGCTCTCATAGTAAAAGGAAGAGCTGGCTAAAAATGCCCTCATTTCCAGTCCTTTCTTTTCATGTAGCTATAACTTGTCCCTTTTGTTGCTCACAAGTGGTCATTCAAGTATGGTGCTAAAAAAGGGGGATTTGAGTAGGTATCTAGTTGGGAGAAGTCAGTCAGTATAATATAATATAGAGTGTGTGACATGAGTAGGTATCTTATAGTGCAGCTCTCTCTGTTTTAAAGAAGGCAGGTGACTTTCATACTAATGTGGTGAGTGCAAGCTGAATGGTGAAGCAGAGCGTGACTTCTTTTGAAAAGAGGGGTACCTACTGACAGCTCTTTTTACCATAGGAGCAACACGCTCCAGAGAACCAGTGTAGTTTTTACAAGAAGCCCAAGAATGTAGTGCGGTCATTGGCACAAGGAATCTCTTGGAACAAGGATTTTGCCGTTATTTCAGCATTTCCTTTTACAGTGTTTATAACAAACGACAGTGATGTAATATTGTGCACATTCTCGATGCTAATATTATCAGCGTCCTGTTTCTTTGATGAGCAGAATTCCCCATTTTGTATTGTTTGGGACTGAATGATCTGATATTCAATAGTCGTGCCCATATATTCTTCTCCACCCACACCTATCCTACGTGCACCTTATACGCTAGCTACGTCTGTTGTTCTCTGTCCATACCCCGTTAAGCCCAAACCGTGCCCAGAGCCAGGGAGTCTTGGCCGGACGTCAAAACTTTTCAATATGTGACCCCACGAGCCGATTAAACCCTGAGTACCGGACCGTGACAGAAAATTCCTTCAGTCCTACCCCCAGCCTCCCTCCCTACACTGGCCACGCCCCAACGACGGACCCAGGTAGCCTGGCATTGGCACTTCATTCATGACATTATTACTCGCCGGAACCAGTTGTCGGTTTCTGACCATTTAAGGGCAGTTAATGTAAATCATCATGCCAATTGATCGTCATAGTACATCAAAGTACTGGCGTGTCTGCTGACCAGCACTTTATCGGCGCATCGTGATGATTCTCTAGGAGTGTATCAACACCCATAGGATCTGTGTGATGCATGGATGTTGCGTCATAGTGAGTTAATGGACATGATGCATTCATTGATGCGTCATGGCATTTAAAAGGACTAAGGGTGGTTCATGGCCGCTCAGGTCAGGGAGGTCAGGTTTAGGTCACAGCTGGCTGACCTCTGGGGGTAAGAGGGGAGGGGGGGGGGGGGGTCACAAGGAGGAGGTGAGGGTGGACACAGGTGTGGGCAGGTAACACATCAGTCCAACATCAAGGTACGGTCCCCTCTACTCCCGTCACGCGACCATTGCCACAGGCATCTCCTCATATCCTTCCGCTTCCTCCATCATGTCGTGCCCACACCCTGACCCCCGGGATATCGTGTTCATTGTTATCTCCTCAAACATCAAGTCTAAATCTGATCTGTTCAACTTTGGAAAGACCGTTCAATGAGGTACATGTGAGTTGGATAATGGACTTTCGTTATAATAACATACTGAATCACTCACGTGTAGAGGATGGTGTCAAAATATTCTATACAACGTTGTGGTTTAACATAAATGACACCTTTCCAGTAACTGATCCAGCACATGGAAACGGAGAGGCGCCGTGTAAAAGGAGGGGTCACGCCCCCTGATTTTTGAAGAGATGCTGGCGTAGAAATGGACAGATAAACTTTTAACTATACTGGCAGAAATGAGCCCCAACCACCATCTAAATCAGCCTGGTCATAATATACACGATTTCATGAAGACAGTATGTGACATACGACCTTTTCATAATATACCTGCCCCAAATACCTTTTTCCATACACTGCTCACATCAAGCATTCCACTGACCATGCACCACCAAGCTCCACCACCTAGGTTATTACCCATCCTCCTGTGGTCCTCCCCTGCTTGACTCTTACATCTTCGCCTGCCGCAAACCACCAACTCCCTTTCTCCATTACTACCATCTCCGGCCCAGCCCCCCCCCCCCCCCAGGGCCTGGATACTTCCGGCCTCCTCCCGGTGTTTGACGCGGGGTGTAGAACTCCTGTATGCCAGCTGGGGTCTTGGATGAGGCCTTGCGCCCAGTTGGCCAAGGTGGGTACAGGCCGGGGTAGACGCACTTTGTGGTCTAATTGATTGTCCTGAATCGGTCTGGGGGCAGGGTAAACATGGCGGGGTCAGCATTAGGGGTGGGCAGGAGGCGGGAGGGGAAGAGGACAGTGCCGGGGGAGGAGGCACGACCGGTGCCGACCTCCAGGGGAGACGCAGGGAGGACGGCGGCGTACACCAGCCTCCCCGCCCCGGTATCCTCCCGCAGCAAGAGGGCGCAGGCAATTGCCGCTGGTGAAGTCGCCGCCAATGGAGGTCATCAACCAAGGGCGGGTCAAGGGCCGGGGAGCGGTGGAACGTGCCGAGGACGTGCGATGGCAGAGGGGTTGGGGAGGGTGATGAGGGCGGGGGTTGGGGTTAGGAAACCACAGGGGTGAGGTGTCAGACGAGATGACACAGAGACAAGACGGAATCAAAGCCTAACTTCCTTGTGCGTCCATGATTCAATTAGCCATAATGAAGCCGTGCACCCGCGGCAGGCACGGCCTGTTATTGTAACCGCTCTCTGTGTCCCCTGCCACAGTGTACTCAGTCACTTTAACCGTTTGTCCAAACTATTGCAATTTCCACACAGGGTGCGCATGCTCTACCAAATTATCTAGCTTTAAGGTGCAATATTTTCAAAGAAAAGTTACTTTCAAAATGAAAAGGAAAAGGGATCAACTGCGTCTGATATGTTTTTGGGTGGGAATATGGGTGGTAAAGGCTTTGTTGGGAAAACCATTAAATCTTAACCAATAGGTAAGATTTGCGTGTGGAATGATAGGGGAGCAGGGATTGAATGTTTCCTTGCTAACATTAAAATGGAATCACATCCAGGCCATTGTGTGGTCAGACAACAGCACCATACATTGGTTCCATTTCCTCTGTTGATGGCAAATATAAAAGTTCCTTACCCTGTTATTATGTAATCTGCAGGGCACAGCTTAAAAGCTGACAGTTGACCTTGGACTGATAGAAGTTTTATGAAGAGTCACTCCAGTGCACTACACATTAACGAGCAAAGTCAATCAGTATTCAATAAAGGACAGATGTAATAACAATCAGAGCTCAACATCACATGCAAGAGGTGAGAACACCTTAGTAAGTCAATAGAAGGAGGGGTCATGAGGGGATATAACAATAACAGAATATCTATTTAGTTATTAAACCCTCTCTAAAGTCAAGTATTGATTATAGGGCGGAGATAAATCGGGTTGCTTTTAGAAAGGTGTGATATCGTGATTGTGAGGGTGTGTTTCAGTGTACACATGCAATGTCTATTATTTAGAGTTGTATACCCCTTGTCAGGTATTAGGTAATGCATGGAGGAGTTAGGGTGGCTGACAGCAGGGGGTAATAACAGGGGACGGAGGAACCCTCCACACGCCATGACCTAATGTATGACCGCAAACATCCCAGGTACTAATTAAGCCTTTAAGGGCCGCTGATGCAGGAGTGCATTATGCCCATCGGTCGTCGTGATGCACCAATGAAGTGCTTCTGAGTCTGCTCGCCAGGATTTCCTTGGAGCATCATGCCGGCCCTCTGGGGGTGTATCAACCCTGTAGGGTCGGCATGATGCATGAGTGCAGCACTGGCGAGTTACTCGCCAGTGCTGCACTCATATTTCAAGACGAACAATGAGCACGATACATTAATGCATTAGCTGCCCTTAAAGGGTTAAGGTACATTTATCTACCTGTGATGGGCAGGGTGGGGCATCCTGGACGATGTGAGAATAGCCACATCTGTGTTGTTAAATTGTCATGTTGGTGGAAGTCCAACATGCACACCTCAACTGCCCCACAGGTGGGACGAAGCATGGGTTTCACATGAGATATGCCACAAAGAGCTTTAGAACAATCACAATTATAAATATCAAACATAATATGTTCAGGACTAAACATCATGTATCATTCTGTTGTTAGATGCCTTCAAGATAAGCATCTTAATTTCCAATTTCCCTATACCGACAGCATCCATGAAGGAAACTGTCAAAAAGAGATGTATATCTACCAAAACCCCGATTGGTTCCGTCATGTTATATATCCATCAGATGTAAGACAGTAAACTCATGCACTAGCTTCAACTCCTCATTTGGTCATGGTACAACAATTGGAAAAATGAAGAACTTTCAGTCTGATAGATTAAGTGGTTTGAGGTTGGCATGATTTATGATCAAAGTTCTTTCCAAGTGGCATCAAATTACATCTATTGTAATTATGGTCATATCAAAGTTCTCAGTCATGCAAACAGTTGACTTCTCATCAAGTGACATTCGTCCAAATCAAACATCACCTCCCCTTCGACACAATTTGGACTGATTTCAATAATGTTATTCTCATAGGTTTCTGCACCAAAGGATAATGCATAATGGTATATACATACATCTACATATGTGACTGTAGAGAGTAGTTTCTCACCATGAATATGATGCTACGATACACAATTGGGTTTTATAACAATTTATTAAATGGTTATCAGTGTTACATTGGTATACCAAATCTACATAGACAAAGATCAATGATATTCACAAAATATATAATAAGGGGTGTATCCATCATGTATCAAACAATAGAAACAGTTCAAAGAACAGGATAGAAAACAGAGGAATGTCAACTACATGCAATTGATAACATGATGTATGTAGATGTCATTATATCCACACCATATACGTAGGTATTATCATATCCATATTATTATCATTGATAGCACATGCAATGTACATTTTGCAACTGTGTCAATTTCCTGTGATACTCAAAACTACCAGTATTATGGATGTCATTTCAATCCTCTTAATTGTTTGTATCAATATGAATATATCTCAAGTTTGTCACAGTGGGGTTTCTTATGTTGAAAGGCTATGTATACATTGTATATACTACAACAGGAATCATGCCCACTTGATCTGATCTACATGGTGGATACTATTGTAATGTCATTGCCCTTCCATACCAATGACAGCCAGTACTCCAGCTTTGTCACTAAGATGACGTAGTCATGGTTACCATGGGACTCAATAATGTTGTTCATGTTACTCTATGTAAAGTCACAACCAGCGTGGCTTTAACAT
Source organism: Acholoe squamosa (assembly GCA_949317995.1). Classification (NCBI taxonomy): domain Eukaryota; kingdom Metazoa; phylum Annelida; class Polychaeta; order Phyllodocida; family Polynoidae; genus Acholoe; species Acholoe squamosa. The sequence continues at coordinate 100,070,892 of OX439036.1, read as the reverse complement.
TTCTAATTTTTAAAATAGTCTCCTATAACAAACAGTTTGTACTATTAGATTCACATGCAGATAAGTAGAGCTTATGCCATACGAAATAACTGACCAAGCTATAGATCGTAAAGGCATAATACCAAGATAAAATAATATAAAGCAGTCCAATTCTTTAGCAGTCTATGTTACTATATGTGTATATATCAAAACTGTGAGTGCGTATGTCCATCATTATAAGCTAACATTTTATTAGGAGGCATGATTTAATAGGACCCACATAAATGTCCCTTTCTACATGCCTGATCACATATGTAGAACTATGGAACTATAACTATAGAACTTTAGAACTATAGAACAATAGAAATACATTGTGTAGGGGCTATATGCATAGTGTGGAGAATATAATCAAATAGATTCCGTTACTGGGGCCTTGTGAAGCACTATGATGAGGTGTAGGGGCTATATGCATATTGTCGAGAATATAATAAAATTGATTCTGTTACTGGGGTCTTGTAAAGACAAAGAACGAGTTCCTGAACACACTGTACCTCTTATTGGATTATATAAGCAGTTCAGGTTCGTTATGTGGCCTGGATATTGGACATTTAGAGCCCCTCCCCTCCACATCACATAGGCCCTCAGCACTGGACGACCCTATTGAATTGATGATGGCAAACCACTTGAACCTATGGACCACACTTGAGCAAATACGACTGGCCACTTTTGGATTACCTGTTATTACTATGCCAAGGGAAAAGGATACATAATTGCTAAAACCAAACCTTGAGGATGTCCATTTATATCAGAAAGTATGGCGATAATGTGTGCAAGGAAGATATTCTGAAGCAATTTTGCCCAAAAAAACATGAAAATATCCGTCTATAATTCTAAATTTTTGCATCCGCTTAGATATACAACCATGGGACGAGATGGTAAAAGAATTTAATTACAATGTTATATGATGACTTAGAGAGAGCAAAAACAAATATTCTGTGGACCTGTAACTCATAAACTGTGAGTGCTAATAACACTTCAACTCCACAGCAACCTAAACAATACGCACTCACAGAATAATATGGAATGAACGTTTAATTGACCCTGATTTCTACAATTGAAAATCTCTTTAAGAAAATTGGCATGATCCTCCTAAAAAGCATAGTAATATTCTGATTCCAATCAATGGAAAGTTGTAGGAAAATAGCCTCCTTTGCCATGATATGATTATTACTGAAAGATACGCTTCAAGCGTTTCACAAACCCAGTAATGATGTCACATTGATTATACTGGAGACATGTCTTTTCAAATACATCCACATTAATTCTATATCTCATATTGATATCACCACAAAAACAAAATGCAAGAACTCAAGGGTATCGATGTAAGATTGCAATCGCCAAAAGAAACTATTTGAATAGCATATTATCATAACACTTGACGATCAACACATGGCTATGGTCAGAAGGCACTGCTACAGACTAAAACAATTCTGACAGAACCTCTGTTCTTTTGAAAGTCTCCCCTTTTTCCTTATACTTCTAAGGAAATGACTGGGTGTTCTCAAGGCTGACAGGAGCGGGAGGCGTGCCTGATCAGGCCTTGCTTAATTAAAGTTGCATCTCCTGGTCCAATAGAAGTGGTGGGTGGCAGGTGGGCTCAGACAGAGCAAGCATCAACCATGCATCAAACAAAATCACTTGGCACCAATAAAGCGACAGGGAGGCAATGCTTGGGGAGGGGTGACACAGAAGAAAAAGAAAAGAATATGCAATCAGGATATGTGTATACATGACTGGATGGTCCTACTGGGGAATGGATCGTGTAGATGGACAGGATCTGGGTGTAATTTTAACTTTGATAAACTGCGTGTAATTTAAGGAGAAAATGATATCTGTCAATTTAGGCCACACCAAAAAAAAATAAGTTGGTCTACGGATTTCCCTCTCCATTTTTTCGGAAATACAATTTTTTTTTCGTCTACGGATTTCTCTTTTTTCGCTCGCCTCACTTTTCCAGCAAGGAATCCATTGGACACCAAAAAATTCTTTAAAAAAAAATTCGCTCGCTCGCACCATTTTTTCAAAACCAAAATCTGTAGACCAACTTATTTTGTTGGTGTGGCCTTAGATCCTGGGTATCTGTCGATTTACATCCTTGGTGACATGTATCCGGTGAAGACATAGAGGGGAATGTGTTCAGGGGAGCAGACTGAAAGGTAGTGGATTGCAGACCGTAGAGAATCAAGAAAAGCCAAGAATTTGGAAAATGGGATTGGGATAAACTTGGTAATTTATGTACATGTATTACTGGACAGAGGTAAAATAGAGAAGATGGGATGCCTTAGGTATGTGTTTGTGAGGGGGGGGGGGGTTGGTGGGTCGAGGAGATAACAGTAGTGATGTGGTGGTGGAGGTGGGGATGGAGGAGTTGGGAGGGGGGGGGGGAAGAGATGCTGGTTAGGAAGTGTAAGCAGGGGCATCAAGGACCCCCTGTGTGCTGTGGTTGGGCCTGTCGCCGGTGGAATACCTGATGAGGCTATGGCAAGGTATCAAACAAACTTGGCCCGTGTCACCTTGGACAAAAGACACCCGATGAAGGTTAATTAAAGCGCCCGTCGCCCGATCACCTTCTCAATACGACCACATTTCACGGCAAGTAACCACGATGTATTTTTAAACAAGCAGTGCAGCAGTGGGCCGTGACGGCCGGCTACTGCCCATTGCCCACTGCTACAACTGTTAACCCTTTAAGGGCGGCGTCATGATATTGCCAGGTTCATGTTCCTTGGTCGCCATGATGCAGACATGTAAGGCTGCAGAGTCTACTAGCCAGTATTGCATTGGGGCATTAGGATAAACCTTCGGGTGTGACCTATTAGGATCAGCTTGCAGCATGAATGCAGTGGCTGCACCAATAGATCATAACAACAAATAATGTCATAATGTAGAATTAAAGTGTTAATTAAACCCTCCCATTTCTATCACGTATGGCCTTGGCTAATCTGGCATGAACTGCTATGGCTTTCCTGTCGCTGGCAAACAGATCAGTTGGCCGACAAACTAGTGGTTGCCAAAGATGGCTGTAGAAACCACTGAAACGTTATCTATTACAACTGGGGTAACGTTAGTTGGAGACCTCCAGAAAGTCTTAACATGATATTGTGGTACCTTCTCCCCACATTCCTTTTCACAGGGTAGAAAAAGCCATGACCTTTCTAGGCTAATAATTGAATGCTTTTTGAGGGACTTTGTGGATTTCCATCATACCCAATTGTCCTCTCTGAACCAAAATCTCTTTAGGTTTGACTATGTGTTGCAGAAACTTCATATTAATATCTCGAGTTAATCTCTCAAACATTCAGTATGTAATATTCAAGTCATCCATTCACACTTGCCTTCAGTTTGAGCTTGAGCTTCAAGTGACTATATTTAAGATGCACAGAGTCGGTAAATCATAAAGACCACTAGAACAGAATGCCAGATACAATACAATGTCCAATAACAATAGGGAATGACTCCATAAAAGGCATGTCATTTGAGATGATTACAAATAGTTGTTTTATATGTGTATATGTATATAAAAACTTGTGTAAGGTGTAAGTCTTCTACATCTTACCATCTGGATGAATTACAATTCATCTTCCACTACTACATGCACTACAAATACACTGTACATAACAATAATCCATTCAAGTATACACTGGTTATATCATATATAATTGTAATGGGAATATTTTGGTTACATTTGTTGTATAATGTGTAACTAATGGATAAATTTTTATTGTAGTGAGTTTCTTAGTACCTGTCTTGTGTTCTATCCATAACACATAATGCTGTCTGCTTGCTATCACCTCTTATCTACATAACAATCACTGTTGAAATTCTCTGTCATACGAACAATGGTCCCTTACAAGTAGACTGCACCAAGCAGGACGCAAGATGTAATAGTGATTGGGACTAATGGTGATTGTACATCATGTCAAGGCCACTGTAAAATAAAAATATTGTGTACCTGTGTCTTTAGGCTTCTTGTTCATTCTGTCTCAAAAACTCCTATCCATACAGCCTATTTCTTCACAAACTACAACTACTCCGTTCAAGTCGTACTAAAATATGTATGAGAACAGCACTAGAATGTGCCGTCCTAGTGCTATGTGCGATCATAGTACCTGAAGAAATGACCTCCTAAAATATACGTATAACAATAGGATGCCCCTCTCAAACTTTGAACGCACAAAGGGAGAATCTCCCTCCACAGGTATGCATTTCTACAGTAGTCTGTGGTCTTGTTACGGTCTTTGGTTTCATGCAAGTATAAATATAGAGCAGTCCGATTCTATAGCAGTCCATGGTACTATATGTGTATTTATCAAAACTGTGAGTGCATATGTCCATTATTATAAGCTAAAGTTTTATTAGCAGGAAGTGATTTAATAACCACATGAAAGTCCCTTTCCATCTGCCTGGGCACACATTTAGAACTATGAAACTATAACTATAGAATTATGGAACAATAGAACTATAGAACAATAGAGCTATGATATAGAAAAATAGAACTACTCTGAAAAAATAATGACACATATTGACTAATTGCTGACAAATAGTGAGTAATTACTAATATATATTGAATAAAATGTAAGTAATCACTACAATGTTTTGATTAATTGCTGACAAATAGTGAGCAATTGCTAACATATAATGACTAAAAATTTAATACTGACAAATAGTCCATAGATACTGACATTTTGACAAATACCAGTCAAGGCAAGATGCACAATTGAATCAATGGCTATTTCTCTGTTATATATTGACTATTTGCTGACAGATGGTGAGTAAATACTGACATGTATTGATAATTGCTGATATATAGTAACTAAGTACTGATGTATATTGACTAATTGCTGACAAATTGTGAGTAAATACTGACTATATTGACTAATTGCTGACAAAAAGTGAGTAATTACTAATATATATTGAATAATTGCATATAGGAGTTCTCCCATAGTGTGACCTATGAATTAAGGCTATCTCTAGCTGGCGATCATCATGGTGATGTTCATTTTCACCTATGCTCAAGCGTAAGAAAGTTAGCTTCCAAAATGAAAATGCAGCCATGAAGGGAATTTAACGATATTTTAAGGCAACTTAACCACCTTAGCAGTCCCATATGCCTGTATGATGATGTTCAGGAGTTCATAGCGGCAAGCACAGTCCTGTTTTATATAGTAGAGCTACCCCTGTCTTAAATGCACTGTGACGATGTGTAGGGGCTATATGCATCGTGTAGAGAATATAATCAAATTGATTCTGTTACTGGTGCCTTTTGAAGCACTATGACGATGTGTAGGGGCTATATGCATCGTGTAGAGAATATAATCAAATTGATTCTGTTACTGGTGCCTTTTGAAGCACTATGATGTGTAGGGGCTATATGCATCTTGTAGAGAATATGATCAAATTGATTCTGTTACTGGTGCCTTATAAAGGCAAAGAACGAGTTCCTGATCAAGTACCACAGTGTACCTCTTATGGGATTATATAAGCAGTTCAGGGTCATTATATGGCCTGGATATTGGACAATTAGTACCTCCCCCTCCCCCCCTCACACTGGACGACCCTATTCACCCAATTTATAAGGCAAACTATTTGAACCTATTGCCCCTACTTACAGTAATATGAGCTGCCACTCTGTCAGGGACATTTGGATTGTGTCTTCCCATTTGAAATACCTGTAGGGGCTCTGTCTCCACATTGAAGATCAACAAGGCAATAGGGACATCAGTGAGGCGGTATAGAGGATCCTTTTGCCTTGATGATCCACATACATGTTTAGGGAAAAGGATACATCATTGTTAAACTAAAACTTTGAGGATGCCCATATTAACAGCCTTCAGAAGCACATTTCAACTAAAATTTGCCATAACCCTATTTCTGTCCCTTACAGAACCATTCAATGACATCACATATATGGAGAAAAATATAACAAAAAATGAGAATTGTGAGCTGTAGAGCGGACATGTTTAACTATAGAAGTGAATGGGAAAACCATGGCGATAAAGGGTGCAAGGAGGAAAACTTTAGGCAAATTTGCCCAAAAAACAATGAAAATACTGGTCTATAATTGTATTTTTTGCATGCAGTGAGATATAGCACCATAGCACACTATAGCATAAGAATTGAACCAAAATGTTACATAATGTTGTGGACCTCTATCTCGTAAACTGCTAACAATACTACAGCAATTCAGCAACCTAACCAATATGCACTCACAGAAAAAGTACCAAAAAGAATAACAGACCAATATATCTGTAATTAAAGTTATGGTCCATTTGTTTTGATATCCCTTTAGAATCCACTGAGCAAAAACGAACAGCTACAGGGGATGAGCTATGGCTACTGCAATAGCCCATACCAAAATGGTTAACCCCTCAACGAGTTGGGCCAAAAAAAATAAAGGTGTGTTTCCAGTAACATAACTTGAAAAGGTAGGGTCGGTAGGTCGGATTTTTTTTTTACATTTATATAGGAAATGTTAGGGCACATATCAATGGATTATCAAATTCTTTGGTTTCATTGCAAAATAATGATTGGAAAATGACAGCTGTTAGAGAGGGGAAGAACACGAAAAGGATACAGGTAAAATCATCAAACAGTAATAAAAATATTTCTTTAAACTATGAAAAAAAATGAGACAAAATTCTTCAAAATAAAAAAAAAATAAAAATTTGGGCCTGATTTGCTAGGGTCGGTCGGGTGACTGGAAACAAACTTTTTTAATTTGGCCTTGGCAACAAACATTGCTTTGCAAATAGTACCACTTGTTAAAACGTGAATTTGTATTGAATCGTAATATCGTTAATATGGGACTGTGATCGAAACAATCTGACATTCAAACTGTTGATCGTGATCGGCATCGATTTACCTTATATGTGTACATGTTCAATAAAAGAATAATTACGTGACTTATGCTTCCAATGTATACATAATCTGGTGTATAATCTCAGCCTTGCACAACCTAGGTGCATAAAGGCACTGACACTTGGTGCCAAATGGTTTAGGTAAAGGTACTGTCCACAGGCCGTCTGCTTCCATTGTTGGGTGTTCGTGACTCGGCCTCGTTTAACCACTAGAGCCTGAAGCCTGTCCTGATGCCTCTTCCTTCTGGGCTTGTTCAGCCATGAAGCGTTTAAAGTAGGCTCCAAACATCCTTACCGACTTTGGATGCACCCTGGAAAGGAAACAAGTATGTATCATATAGGGAGATCAGACACACTACACAGTATGTATCATACAGGGAGATCAGACACAATACACAGTATGTATCATACAGGGAGATCAGACACAATACACAGTATGTATCATACAGGGAGATCAGACACAATACACAGTATGTATCATATAGGGAGATCAGACACAATACACAGTATGTATCATATAGGGAGATCAGACACAATACACAGTATGTATCATATAGGGAGATCAGACACAATACACAGTATGTATCATATAGGGAGATCAGACACAATACACAGTATGTATCATATAGGGAGATCAGACACAATACACAGTATGTATCATATAGGGAGAGTGAGTGAGTGAGTAATAGATGTTTAACGCCATTTCGACAGCTAAGGTCATATTCATGGTGAGAACATTACACAATTTCACAGAGGAATGTGTCAGTACCCGCGCATATGTGCACCACACACATCCGAGGGGGTAGGAAAGAGGAGATATAGACCCTTTTAAGTGGGCTAGGGAAGCCCTCATATAGGGAGATCAGACACAATACACAGCTGGGTCCAGGGTTTTGGAAAAGGAGGAGCTCTTTGGCTAAACTCTGTGGCTTAAAGAGGCGTTTAAGCCCTTAAGGACATTAAAAAGTCATTTTTCATGTTTTTAACCTTTACATGAATAGAACATCTATGATACTAGACCCCCCCCGAGAGAGAAGGAGAGAGAGAGAGGGGGGGGAGGGAGAGACAGACAGAAAGACAGACAAAGACACACAGACAGTGAGAGACAGACGGAAAGGGATAACGAGACACACAGAGGCACAGACGGATAAACAGACAGGGACAGAGAAAACGCACCAATAAAATAATGCATTTCAAAATTCAACTCAGAGGAGCCAAACTGTTTTCCTTCACCATGAGAAATCAAATTTCTCTCCGACACACAACTGATTAATTATTGGTACCGCATAAAAAGTAAACCTATCCAGGGGTTCATAAAACAGAGAACATCATGCCTCTCCGTTTGTACACACGGTGCGACAAGAGTCCTAACATCAAAGAAAACTTCCTTTCCTCATTGCTCTCCTGCAGCGGCCAAATCACTGCCGCGGTTTGGCTGCAAATGTTAACAAAATATTGTCCTCTCAGTGCCTTGTGATCTCTTGGAACTTAATTACGTCAAGGGGACCACAAATGACATCGCCCCGAGATGCTTTGACTTCCAGACGCGCGAAAACATGAGCAGCGGAGAAGGTTGGGTACAAAGTAGTGAAGCCACCTCGGAAGCCACAGTAGATGCCACCGGCGAAAGGTGCACTTGAGGCCGGGAAAACAAGGAGGGTGGGCCGGTCCCCCATATATGGTGGGTCTCATACCCTACAGCTGATAAACACACTGATAAGGACGCCTGTCAGTATGGCTACTCTCACCACCCTACTGACGCCTCAGGTCCTGCACCTTTAACAAAAGGACTAAATGACTTTTGATGGCCTTGTCAATAAGTAAATCCTTTACCAAATGATGGGCTTTAGTCGAGCGGCAAGACTGGTGTCAAATTCCCAGTCAGCTTCCCCTCAAAGCCTCATGCTGAGGGCTCTTTGTGCAAGTCTAGTTCTTCTGAGTGACCTTGGGAGTTCACGACAAGAACTAGGGGGCATCCCAATCACAGAGAAGATGAAGATCCACTTAGATCCTACTTTTAAATCCCCTTCTAGCTGGAGACGATCTCCCGACAGGATTTTAGGGTGGATTGTCCTCTTAGATCAATAACCTATACTTCATCTACCTGAGAAAACTGTCTGTATCACTAATATATATTATATGTGAATGCGTCTGTGGGCATTCTGACCTCATACAGTGTACATGATGGTGGTGATTTCTCTTCTCTTGGTCTCTCGAATTCAGCCTTATAAAGAGTAAGTCCTAGGCATGCTTGTGTAGGCTAGTTGTACATGTTTATGGAATCATTGTAACTATACATATATAATCAATGGTGGGTTTCACATAGGAGGTATTCATATCAAGTATGATTCATCTTCATGAGACAAAAGGCCTTAATACATGTACCACCCCTCCCCACCCCCTATAAGTGTAAGGCCCGTGGGTAGTAATCGGGTGGATGGTGACACATGGGTGGGTAGTGACACATGGTGGTGACATGGTTTCATGGGTGGCTACACCTTCATCATCAAGCCTCACTAAGTGATAATCGGCCATTTCTGTGCCGGGTGTCGAGGTGGAGCAGGGAGAGGGGAGAGGGCTGCTGGAATAGGTACTAACGTAAAACTCCACGTATAAGCCGCGGCTTATAGACCATTTCAGAGGCTTGCTGCTGCACATAAATAGCAAAAGTAGCAACTCAGGGTGCGGCATATACGAGGGGTTTTGCATGTATAGATTATTGTAAGATATGGAATCTTCTTAAGGCCAAAGTGCAGCTTATGGCAAAGTTAACGACTCAGGATACGGCTTCAATACCGAGATGGCAGATTCCTTAGTAGGGGGCACCACTGCTTGATCTGATATCTTGCAAGAGAAGCATTCATAACAGGCAGCATGATGCGTACAAGGTGTTATGCAATGCACCCTAAAAAATCTGCTCTGCTGAAGGAAATTATCTGATTTGTCAATAATGCATCCCGCTAGATCGGTATACGCGGGTGCTGTTTATATGCCTGGTTTTATGGTAAGTGTATGGGACTGTGATGCTGATAGGGAGGGAGAAGGGAGATAGAAAATCAGTGGGAATAGAGACACGGGGCGGGGTTGGCGCTGTGCTGGCATTGACAGCTCGGGATGAGGGCGGCGTGGTGGCCCGGCCATCTTCAAAGGGAAACGCGCAAAAATCACGAGCCACCGACGCCGCCCAGTCCGATATAGTTCCCGCTAGGACGCCAGGTGTCGCGTTCCTGTGAGAACAGCGCATGCGCTGTAAGCCGCTCCGGGGAATGAAAATGGCTGGTGCGTCTCACTTTCATCAGATATAAAATTGGTTTCTGTAGTAGGCTTACACGTATTTCAGCTTCAGGTAAATTGTAGAGATATCTATTCTCTATTGTCGGGTAGATTAACCTTGAGCCGGACACATAGCTTGAGATCCCATTTATTAGCCATGAAAATCCCAATAAAAGTTTAGAACTGTTTCAAATCTGTAAACTTTTCAAATTAATACCGACCAAGCTGACTTCAGAGTTGATTCAGCAAAACAACATTTTTTTTTTCTGGCTAATATTAAGGTGCGTTGGAAGTGTCAAAGAATGTGGGCGGCTCAAGGTTCATCTATCCCACATGCATAAACCAAAGGTATAAAATATAGCGCAATTCTTAAGTACATGTCCCAAGTACAAAAGTAGCATTTTTGAATCCATCTAGAGCTACTCTTCCCACAGTTCCCAACAACACCAAAAGTCCAGTTCCATTAATAGGTGGCGCTACCGTGCAGGAAGTAGGTGGCGCACTTTTTATACTTCCTGTGTCTTTACGCGTGCGTCCCGGGCGCGTCCAAGACATGCGCAAATGGTCGTAATCGGATGACATCCGTCAGCAGACTTCAAACAAAGCCATTCCCCTTTTTCCGCCTTCCCATCAGCCATTTGTTGGCAGCCTCTTCCGGTCGAATTCCCTTTGTCTACAAATGAAGCAATTTTCACCGCCGCTTCTTTCCACGTCATCCCCTTTCTTCCCCTGCCGCCCTCCCCGTCCCCACCTCTCCCCAAAGCTCTCACTACCTTCAAGCCTGATTATACACGTCCCACTTTCTCACCAAATTCCGGTATACACCACAAAAACAAAACTCTACACCGAACCAGAGATGCCTCTCATTACTCACCAAGAACATTTCGGAAAACCTATTTTCTTCCTGATTTCTATCAGAGGAATTATATAAAATTTGACCCCATTAAAGGCTTCGGAATTCCAAAAATGTGAGGAAAAGTAACCCTACAACTGATACCCTCTATCTCCCTCATTTTTGCCAGTCAGTACCCTATCCTTGGTCCGAGCATATTACCCCATCGCCCAACCCTGCTCCTTTGCATCCACCATCCTTGAGCGAACTAATGAAAAGTCAGTTCTCAATCGGTTACTTCCATACTCGGCCACCAGTGGACAGCGCAAACGACTTGTCTCGCTGCTCAGGCCGGAAGTGACGTCAGAGCGGGAACTTTGGCGTCTCAATCACCCCATGGCCGTGTATGTGGAGGACCCGGAGTCGATCCGGGCCGGAGTGGGCAGATAATTGTGGAGAATTAGGGCCGGGGCGGGGGAGATCGGGTTTGGTTAGTTAGAGGCCAGAGGAACGGTTAGCTGATGAGAGGGGCGGGTAGGGCGGGTTATCATTACACTGACGCCCACCTTGGCGCTGGTCAGCGCTTCCACCGTCAGAGGTCAATCAGTGCACTTCGATGGTGCACGCGAGCCGGCCCCAGGGGGCAGTGGTCAGCGCCAAGTCCAAAACTTCTCCCCTCCTCTCCTCCCTCCTATCGAACCTCCACACACATAGCATGGGGTGTAGTTATCCTTTACTCCCTCCTGTCCTCCCTCCTATCCAACCTCCACACACATAGCATGGGGTGTAGTTATCCTTTACTCCCTCCTGTCCTCCCTCCTATCCAACCTCCACACACATAGCATGGGGTGTAGTTATCCTTTACTCCCTCCTCTCCTCCCTCCTATCCAACCTCCACACACATAGCATGGGGTGTAGTTATCCTTTACTCCCTCCTGTCCTCCCTCCTATCCAACCTCCACACACATAGCATGGGGTGTAGTTATCCTTTACTCCCTCCTGTCCTCCCTCCTATCCAACCTCCACACACATAGCATGGGGTGTAGTTATCCTTTACTCCCTCCTGTCCTCCCTCCTATCCAACCTCCACACACATAGCATGGGGTGTAGTTATCCTTTACTCCCTCCTGTCCTCCCTCCTATCCAACCTCCACACACATAGCATGGGGTGTAGTTTCCCTTTACTGTAAAACCTCGAGCATATATGACGCGACTTAAATGTGAAGATTGTCTTAGGTGCAACTTGTATAGGGTTTTCATAAACTCAAGCTGTGCGTTACACTTTACAGCCGTTTTTTGAAATGACCAAAATATGACCCAAATCTTCGCCTTACATAATATTTCTGGACATATCCTATACGCCAGTGGGGATTAAGACGGGGGTCGCGCGCCCCTCCTCCCATAGATTAGAGTGTACCTGGCTCATTTAAGCCTGAAATCTAGCCAAAATAAGGGCTAAACGAGGGGGGCGCCCCCTCCTTTAAAAATCCTGGATCCGCCACTGTACTGGAGGATTTAGGGCTTGTATTCTAACGGAACTGAAACGTTTGTGGTCCCTTCAAGTCTGGAATTGGTTGATTACTCATGACAATGAGTAATAAGTCAAACAGAGCCCCCACTACCACATTCATGGTAAACTGGAAGTCTAGCCAAACTCTCCTTTCATGGCCTTTCAATTCAGATATACCTGTCCCTATAGAACATGGAAGCTATGCCTACACTTCCCTATAGCTTCACTACGTCATGTAGTTCTGGGGACCTGCGGTTGATTCTGGTTATGTGTATGTATTTCAATGTTCTGTGTTTGTTTTTATGGCTTTTATAAGTGGAAACAAGTTTCGGTGCTTTGAAGAGTCAATTGCCAAGGCCCATTGGTGAATGATGTGAACAGTGAGTGGATATCATTGTTCACATAAATGTATTTAAAAAGGGAAATTTAAGTACCTATCTCAAAATAGAGTTCCCAACTACCAGGTAGGTCCTACCGTCTCAGAGAAAAATCTAATTGAACACACATTTTCTTTTACTGATTATTTTGGGGCCCAAGCAGCTACATACGTGTAGAATGTAGATACTTGCCCCCCCCCCACCCCATCCCCCCAAAAAAAAGAAAAAAGAATATATAAATATTATAGGCATGTATAACCTTGTACTGTATATCGTTATAATGTTGACAACTCATACGTGTACATAGACATAGCTAGAAGTAGACTATTTCCCACACGGGTTGTATTCACACTCCATATTATTATATACTTTAGAGGCATTCTCAACAACGCTAGCCTGCCTATGCCGGGGCCAGTCTTTGATTAAGGCATTTACTTTCTGCCCCGATGGTTTAGGTGCATAATTATATACATCACATGCACATGTTTTCTACGTTAGGAAGCCTATAATCAAATCTCCAATTCGATGGCTTGCTTCTTTCCTACAACTAGTTGACAAATACCACATGCGACAACAATGTATAATTTTAGCAAAAGCCTGCTCCGAACTAACTGAATTTTTTTTATCTATACTGCCCCCATCTGAGACCACATTTCAAATATCGGGAGTATTGGCAAATTTGAGAATAAAAAAAGAACTTTTTATTTTTTTAGAACAAGGTTTATGTATGGTGGAATGTTTCTTGTTCTAAGCAGCATATATATAAACGGTCATATCAATGACTGCACCATATTATCTTAATGACTCAGCTGTTCATTTTGGAAACAATCAAACATGAAACAAGGCTGTCTACTGTTAAAAGCGTTCCAAGGCTAAACGCCCTGGGGTATATAATCTGTTAAGAAGCAGTAGCGGTTACCTAATTGGTCTTTAAGGTGCCTGTTACCTTGCCGTGTGATACCTGTCTGACAGGGAGGATGACACTAGGGTGATGATAGTAGGGTGTAGGGGGTGGTGAGATGACAGCCTGAGGCTATGTGCTGTCCTACCCCGTTATTATCACCCCCTAAGATGACTTAACTACAGGCACCGTGACGCTTAGTGTGCGGGGAGTGCCACCTTCATGTCAGCCTGAGGCTCCCTAACCTTCAGTCCATGCAGATATATATTATTTATGGAGTATAAGTATGCAGTCATAGTTATATGAATGTAGTGCCTGGCGTTTGAGGGGAACTTTCTGTACTACACTGAGTATAAGGCGCGGCTTATACGCGAAGATGATACCCTGCTGAGGCTCGTAGAATCTGCCTGCACCTTATACGAGGATCTTACACTATAGAACAGTACTAAACTGCTTAAAATCAAGTCCTATATGCACCTTACATAGAGGACCAGAGTTAGGGCTGCGCCTTATAAGCGAGGTGCGCTTTACACAGATGGTATTTTGATAATACGCAATGATGTGGCTTATACGCGAGGATATAACCCTATTGCACCTTAGAGAATGAGCCAAAGTTAGGGCAGGATCTAAAAGTGAGGATTTCATGCTACAGAAGAGATTTAATCTGCCCAAAATCTGACTCCAGGCCTATGTGCGCCTTATATGTCTGGGATGAGTAGGGTGCGCCTTATAGGTGGGGTGCGCATTATACACGAGATCTTACGGTAGATGAAAATGCTATTCTTCCATGCAAAGATGTGCAATGTGATGGTCATTAACCAAATTGCACATTACCCCGAGAAACACTGAAAGGCAGGTGCGAGCCTTATCAATATGAAGAATGCATTCAGCATTTTAAACAGCTACATGAATGCTGTAACAGAATCTATGAATATCATTTGTCATCTTTTGTTTTGGAGGGTGAAATATTCATGCATCGAGGCCCTAACATATGATTTCATATAAAGAGAAAACATCTAATTAAAGTCTGAACCCCAAACAGTTTCTCACCACGCAACGTGAAGGCACCTTTAACGGTATCAGATATCAGTGCACTAGCTGTACCAAAGGTCATTGAGTGTACATGTGTGTACTACAGGCATATAGATAGGACTATATTATAGTACTAAATATACAAGTACACGTCTCACCGTTACCGTCCTGCTGGGGTAGATTTGGCCACTGCTGACCGACTTGCGTCACTCATGCACAAACGGTGTGGAGTGAGGGCCAGTCTAGGTGCGGCACGTGGCAGGTACAAGGGGCCTGCTGCAGGAGGAGTGCATGCTGGAGGAATCAGGGTTAACGGTACAGGAGGGCCTGAACTAGGACAAGTAGGGCAAAACGCACATGTTGTATCATACAGGGAGGGTATACAGAGTGTATCAGGGACCAAGAGCAAAGTTGATTTTGATCATGGCAAGGGAAGAAACTTTCTCCATAAGACACAGAGTTGGGTTCTATAATACAAATGTACTTGGAGCCTACTTATCTTTTCACAATGTATGGGGCCAAAAACTTAAAGTTTCCCCTATAAGTTATAATTTCGCAACCCCTCAAGCTACAATCTTGATGTCAAGTTACAATTTAGGCAATCTGAAAGTAGGATCTTCCTTCTGTATTTTAGAAATATGTGAATGTGAATGGTTGCCATGGGATCCTTGGTGTAACGTAAGTCTTCAATTTCTCTCTACCCTGAATCACTCTAACATCGATAGCAACTTTTGCCAGAGTGCACATACAAACTCCACAGAATGGGTAAATCAAAATCTGATCACATTGAGATTATTTTGTATATGTCTTTACTTTCTGAAATACAAGTCACAAGACAGGCTACCAGATTACAAGAAATTAACAAATTTCAACAAAACATGCTCTGACAATCATCCATTTGATTTTCTTCCCTTTAAAATGCTTTGAATCCATCAGTTGCTGAGACATTGCGCGATTATCCAGAGGTCACAAATTTGCCCTCTCTCTGTGATTGGACAGTATGATGTAAAAATCTATCTGTAGAAGTGCTATACTTGTAGACTGGGATTAGCAAATTGGAGCAGATAGCAAGAGCCACAACTCTCATAGGGAGAAAGGTTCTTAAGGAGACGTTATAGGCAGATATTGGCAGGCAAAAGACTCTTTTTGGTCTATAATCTAACCACAGAATTTCCATCAACAGTTAAACCTGCAACATCTAAGTTTGATGTTAAATGGTCTGAATGCCCCCCTGCCACACATATGATGCCTCAAAAAGGTCAGGAAATTTGGCTGCATAGCTTTAGGTACAAATAATAGATGCCACTCGCTGACCGGCAAAATAAAAATCAGAAAAGAAATCACGATTTTCAGATTGTTTTCACTGGATATTCTTATAATTCAACACAGGAATCTCTACCAAAACTAGGGATTCTGGGTAAAGCAAGAAAGGTGGCATCTGTGCAAATTTATGGTGTCGCTGGACTCTGTGTATTGATATAAGGCATAAAAGTCCAGTAGAATAGAGCGAATTCTAGTAGCATGATGGAGCATGGAGGGAGAGGTGACCAGGTGCAGGCATGGTGTGACTGTGTGAGACCGTGAACTGATCATCTACCACCAGTCTGCAGCATGCGGGTAGTGCTACTCACTGACCGCTGGTCAAGCCAACAGGAGGGCATTTCTCTACACGCTACGACTGACCCCATCTCAAAACAGTGGGGTCTCTGGTGATCTCCATGCAACCAGTGGCATATCTACGCTTGCTCCACCAAACCCTATGTGATGATTATGAAAGCACCACAGCATTGAATCCAATGAGTGGCCTGGAGGGCACGCCCCTTCCCGACCCCCTGAGAATGGGCCTTGATATGACTCTTAACCATAGGAAATGTGGCACGTGATTCTATTGGGTCGAAGCAGACTCGAGCTGGTTTCTGGCGACATGTCCGGATAACAGTTAATAAGATGGAACCGGTGCGTCCCCGGAAGTGGTTGCTATACAGGACTAGCACATTGCTAGTACTAGGAGGATCATCTAGGTGGCTTATGTCGTCGGGGGCTAGATCCATCTTTGGCCTCTTTATATATATAGTCTAATTTGACTACCTGCCAATTAGTTAAAACCCATTGGAATTTTCTATAAATCATAACTATGGGATCCCCATATCAACAGCTTTAACTATGTAATCATTGATTAGATGAAATATTTCAAATAAAAGAGCAAAGGATCATTAACATTTCTGCTTGATACCATAGTTCAGGCAATCAGAGCATTGTCTCCCTATCAGTGTTATCACCTGACTTCACAACATTCAAAATGGTGGACCCACTGGTTATGATTCTGGTCTCTTATATAATATATACGGACTTAGCTGGTTTGCTTATCAGCCAATGAAATAACACCATCTATTCACTGCGGTTCTCTTGGGGGCAGGTGGTACCCATCTGATAAGTGCTATCAGTGATAACCGCTGGGAACAGGCTTCAGCAATGGCGGCGCCCATCGAACAATCCGCTACCTCCGTATACCTGTGGCATCCTAGACCAAATTTATTGGCTTTGCCCTCTAAACAATCCCACCTGGATCTGCCTACGGTCGTATGGCCTCATAGTATAACTTTTCAAATATGGACAAAAAGTGTGATCGTAGGATCCATTGAAATAAGTTCCTGGTCAGGGTGGGTGCGTGATGGCGGAGGGCTGGATGGGGGTGCCTGTCTATTGAGATTGCACTTGTTGTTGTTGGTGTTGGTGGGCGCTAAACAGGATCGGAAATGTGGCGGGCGCCGGGCGGGGCGTGCACGCAGGGCGGGACATGCGATGGTTGGGTATCGCCGTGTGTGGCGTGTGATTCTGAATGACACGCTGAAGTAATTAACTCTGCTGTGAAACCCTGTATTTAGTTACACAATGTGCCAGCAGGTCAGGACCTATCATTGCTCCTAAGTAATTAGAACATTACATAGCTAGAAAACTTTAAAAGAAAAAAAAGAATAAACCGCGGCACCGTTCTTGGGAATCTTTCAGTTTGATTGTATTTGAATACAGACCTGCGGTGTATTGACTAACGGGATGATTGATGATGATCACCCCTACAAAACTAACTGACAAGTCTCTAGAAATAAAACCATAGTGTTGTAGATTTTAATACAATAGTAGAGAATAGTTCTGTGAGACATGGCGCGGCGACTTGTAATCTTGTGTCTAGTTTCAGTTGGTGAGACAGATAGGGCATACTATCATCTGGGCTTTTGGTAGTATATAGCACAAATTCAACCTGAACTACTCACTGCAGCTAAGTACTAATAGTCTGTAGACTGTCCATTCGGCATGCACCTCACTCAGCTGCCACAGGGATCTGTCTTATTCAATGTTCAATGCCATAGTCAACAGGTGTGTCATTATGAGTGTACACTGTCTCAGATTGCCATGAGTCTGCTCTGCATCCCCGCCCCCCCCCCCACACACACACACCCAACTGCCAATCACTTGTAATAGTCTGTACCTCTTCACGGGCCAGTGGTCAGCAAACCGGCCAGATCACTCCACCTCTCTGAAGAGGGGGAGCACAGTGTAAGTACATACATCTTTTCAGTGTTCCACAAAATCGTTTATATAATGAAAGGAGTAATCAAATTAATCTTTCATCACCAATAGTAGATACATATTCTGAGAAAGCATTATTTCAATGTAAACTAAAAATTTTACACAGAAAAGAATGTAGCAGTTCCACAAGGTGGCCTTACACTTCAACCTCCTCTGATTTACAAAAATGCACATATGGCAACACACACTTTAGCACTGATTTCTCCATAGAGATCTTTGACAGTGAATACTTTGTTCAAATACAGAAAATATGATCCAATTGTACCATAACCCACTGAGATAAAACCTGTACTACATATATATATAGTAGTTTCAAAACGAACAATTCTAAAACAAAGGCTACAGGGATGCATTTCTGAATCTTAAAATGCTCTAATGCGAATCTGCCATAGGGCTCCAAATGATGAAATGTCTTATCTGTGAATAAAATCAAAAGTATGAGGTATATTCTGAAAATTCCTTCACTGATAAGTAAAGTACACACACTGTTGTTATTACATTAGAATAGTGAGCAGGAATAGTCCATAACAGAGGAGCCACAAACAAAAATAGATTGCAAGGCCTCCCTGTCCCTTACACCGTGGCGACTGTGAACCATACACTAGTCTACTCATCTCACGAGTAGTACTCACTAGTCGCCGCGCCAATAAGTCTCTAGGTATGTAGTGAAGGGACGTGACAGGAACAGAGGTCATGATGATTTATGTACCCTGTTCAAAAACTCAGTTCCATATACTACTAACATCACACATACATATGTATTGGAACGCATTTCATGGGTTAGCGATTAGAAATTCTCCCCATCCCGCAATGCTTTCATTTAAATACTTAGAAAGTATCTGAAACATTTGCTAACTGTTGTGAAGAATACTGGCTAAGATGTCGAAGAAGTTCCCGCATACCGTGAGTAAGTAAAGAGTTTCACTAAGTACAGGAAGTCTAGTTCGAGGGGCGGATTGGGTACAGTTAATTAAGCGACAAGTTTATATATTATCTTTCATTGCAATGTCCGGTTACACTTGGTCCAGGGCACATATGAAATGGCGAGGAATTAAGAGTTTGTACATCTATCTAACATCCTGTGGTCTATCATACTGGGTGGCCAAGGTATGTACAAATACTGCTAACCCCGACTGTTTATAGCAAAGTAAAGTTGTACCCCCATTCCTCCATGGCTACTGGCTGGAGGTGATGGGGTGAGGTTGACGTTGGCCGGGTGGGGTGTACCCCATGCCCCTTGGCCTGTTGTTTCAGGCAGGGCATTCACTTATCAGGGGTCAGTGTACTTGTATTCTGCCAACCCGCCCTAACTTCCCCGCCGGGAGGGATCTGGACTGGACTCAGCCAATTCTACCCCCCCCCCCCCCGCCTCTCACAAACTGTGTAAAACTCACCCAACACACATTGGTCCCAATGTCAATCAGATTAACTTCATGATAATTATTAGTACTTCTCCCCTTTAGTTGGTATCTCTCATATCTACTAGAATAATACACATGTTCATGTGCATGTGTCTGGTCACACATTTTAGATGTGTTTTCAACTTCACATATCAGTTGCGACTGATTGAAGGGGATGACAAGGTTGGACGGGGGAAACATTCCCACATGCCTTCATGTATATGATATGTATACGAAACACTGAAATATACAAGAGTAACATACAGGTCGGATTCAGCTGTTTAGACAGCTACCTATAGTTATCATTCTGTACTCTATCACTGATTGGATTTTATAAACGTAGTTAGTATAGTGGCTCACTTCTAGAATGACAATGACTCATGTATGCATCGGGCACAACATTTTTCCCTTCATAAAAATATAAAAGGAAGATATAAATTACCTGATTCACACATGTCCTTTACAGATCACAACCACAGCTATATCCACGAGATGCGCACGTAATCCGAGTATCCCCCAGGCTCGCCCTCTCCAGCCCGTCACACTATCAATAGCCTCTGTCCGAGGCTGAGTATCCCCAGCCATAGCGTACTTAGGTTTATATAAGTAGTATATGATGTGACACCTGGAGCAGGGAGGTACAATCCCCAGGCACCTGGAGGGGGTACAATCCTCCATCCTCCAGATCGTCTTCTTCCTGCCTCCTGTCCCTGAGAACCTCCACTACAAGTAACGTGAACTCAGCTGCTTCCCGTCCGTTTATAAAGAGGCCCTGCCTACCTGGCAAATGTGTCACTGCCGCATTATATGCCACTCTCATAAGTTGCCAACTGGTCTTAACTCTTGCCGACCGCTTCCTGCCAAGAAGGCCCTCGCCAACAAGCATCCAGCCGCCCCTCCCCCCTCCCCCTGCCCGCCTCCCGTGCATGCCAAGCCATGGATGCGCGCTCGACGTCCTGCGCTCGACGGCATGAAACCCACCCGCTTCTATACACAACCCTGATGATCCAATTAACACCTACGGGAAGCTATTAGGGAGGGAGGGGGTCTTGGCTACTGTTAAAACGGACGTTAATTGCTGGCATGGCGGGCGGGGTGTTGCGGGAAGAGGCTGGCAGCGGCGCGCGGCCAAGTCGGGCGTTGGTGGGGTCAGCCGCCCCTGCTGGCACCTGCAGAGCGCCCACCTGCTCTGGCCGCCGCCGACACTGCGCCCCGACGACGACGATGAAGAAGGTGGAGGAGCTGGAGGGACCTCGCTGGAGGCCGGCGACAAGGGCCTGGAAGCCAGGGCTTACTGCCCAGGAGCGGCAGCGTACAAGTCCTCCAGGCGGTGCCAGGAGGACGTCGGCCAAGTCATCCTCCCGCTGCCATCCACATAGTATGACCTCCTAGAGGACAGCCAAGGCTGGCAACCAAAAAGGTCGTGCAGGCCAACTAGACCAGACCAAAAGTGTATTTATTCTATAATTTCTTTCAACACCCCAAAAACATATGCCAGAGCTCCAATGATTTAGGTGATAGTATATCCCTGAATATCTGTATCTTTACACCCCTGAATATCTTTAAATATCAGTAGAGATCAAGACCTATATTATACTATATAATGCAGTCCTGGAAATGTACACTTAGTGCCAATGATTCAGAACTATTAATTAGTTGACTGGAATAATGGGATGTATGGTGGATGCTACGAGTTAATGAATGGCCCAGAAGTGATTCACTGGTACCTCATCTAGTTTGGCTGCCACAGTGTGAACCATGCCCACCTGGCAGACCCCTACACCGGCCCCTACACGCATACCATGCACGGCCATAATGCACGTGCACGCCTTGGAAACACTACCAACCTGCTTCTAATTGAGCAGATCAAAGTGCCACATTGAGGTAGGCTTCCAAATCTGATAAGACACAATCTAATCGCACCTTGGGCGTGGAATCTGGCCCTGACATCAATCACAGGGAGATTAGATAGCTTTATCTCTAGGTGTTCCTGGGAGAGGCATGAGGGGTGAGGAGGTGGGTTTATGGAGAAAGGGCCATATATCCAAGCACCAACCATAGGTCCGTCCTTGCCAGGTATAGTCCACAAATGGGAGGCATATACAATAAATCCCAAGATGCTGCCAATTTATAAAAGTAAGACAAGCCAAGACAGCAGAAAAGTGCCAAGACAACCCTGCAAATCTGGCAGCTGGGTCAAGGCAGTGGCATGCGAGGCCAACTGACATATAGCAGGATGTGTTTGGGATAAGGGGTGGGGGTGGGGGCGGGGGTGCTCCCCTAGTAGGACATCAGGGACTGCTGGCAGGCTGGCACAGCGACCGGCCGTCCAGCCCTGCAGCAACAGAAATAGTGCTTGTCACCTACTTCTGAAGATGCCAGAATAGGGGGCAGCAATACATGGTGAATAGCATTAAATTGAGAATCAAGTACCCCCAATCAGCTGCCTTAGGATGTCATGGCCAAGGGGAGCAGGCATTGAGAGTGTGCCAATGACGCGGGTAATTAGCCAATTTTCATTTTTTGGGTAATTCTTTATTCTACCTTATTGGGGTTATTAGTAATGGTTCATCTGGCACAGGGCTCTAAACGTAGGTACAAAGAGCACAAATGACACTTCTTTTTTCTACTGTGAGAGCCTTTTGTATTTGTGCATATTTCTTTTTATGCGAATCTGCACGCAGGCCCCCCAATCTAAGAGGAGGTGGGGCCTGGATATGTCTGCCCCCCCCCAAAAAAAAAAATTGTCAAGACCAATGATAAAATGAACAAAGTTCCTAGAATTTCCCCCAGATATTTTGCCAATATGTTAGGAGAATAGGAAAAAATGGGAGTCTGGGCTTCAAATCACAGACAAAAGTCAACAAAGACTACATTTATATACATAAATTATATATGCATATTTAAGTGTCAGCACACCCTAGTTGATGAATTATGATGAGTGCAACAGCCCCCCCCCCCCCAAATCAAGATTTGCTTCCTACGCCTCTGGCACAGCATGGCGGACTTGCAGGATCATAGAAGTGGACCGATAAGGCTTATGCTGCCTGCCCTATCTAAATCATCCTAATACCTCGCCATTGTTTCAGGTGTTGGGGAGGGAAAGATTTAACGTGTGCATGCCAGAACCCGCCTTGCCGGAAGTACGAAGCAAACATGGCAGGTCTATGATCAGTCCGACAGAATATATATAGGAAGTGAACCTTCTTCTACTGTATTTGTTCAATGAACGGTCTGGTACCCTCCACCTGCTGAAAAAAGCGTCTTAATTTGTCAATTCCCATAGGACTCCATGTTCTATGTTTGTCGTCAAAATCCCATAGAGGTCAATGTTAGGCCATTTTCCCTGCCCACCATCTGAAAATTTCAACTGTGTTTTTTCGTAAATAAATCAACAATTATCTTGGGAATTGTACATGTGCAATGAAAGACTAGATCCTAAAGAACATATTTCTATGATTTGTGGTCTAATTATCCACCAATTTCTATGAGCAATTCCCATCTAAAGTCTCAATTCCCGATCGTGAGTTTTCAGCTGGGAACCCGTCGCCATTGACCCCGGAGGACCTGGGCCAATTAGCTTGATATGTCGGCAATGGCTTGGTTGTAATCTTTCAGGCATACCTTACTCTTATGGTCTAAATTCATGTTACATATACAGTTAGTAAGGGGGTGTACAGTGGCGCCCCCCCCCCCTCTGCCTAGAGGGGGGGGGGCAAGACCTGGTGAAAGTGTTAGGTGTGCTACATGTCTCGGAGCACCGCAAGTGAAGCGCATCGGTCAAACTAGGGGGGTTTGAGGGCATGCCCCCCAAGAAATTTTTGAGGGTTTAGACTTGAAATGGTGCATTCTTATGCATTCTAACTGAACATATTAAGTCTCAGGTCTTGTAAAATTTAAGGTGAGAATCAGTTTTTATGTTAACAATTCTTGATGAATAGGTAGCCTGTATATCTCCTTCCCAACACAAACAGAATGCCTTGAAGATCTCTACAAGAAATATTTCATTCTGGTACATCATTGAACACCATATGAAATAGGGCATTTGTATTAAGCTTCTGATAATTGAAAGGATAGGAGTTTGGGGGCTCAACCCCCAAGAGAAAGTTGAAATCTAAGAGTTAAAATGGTGCAATCTGAGGCATTCTGGCACTATATATATATTGGTATCACCCCTACTCCCCTAAAGAAATTAAGGGCTCTGGAACCATTTGAAGTTTGAAAAAAAAGGTTAGGGGAAAGAGAATGGGGGAGAGGATATCAGTGTGTCACCTGAAGAGGGAAAAGAGTAATTTCTTTGGTGTATAATGATCTGTACTGGAATATGAAGTGCTGGCTGGGTATATTGTTATGAAGATGGAAGTAGTGGGGTATGGGGGAAACCCAGGATATTTTTTAAAAACTCCCAGGACAAAAGGTGCATTCTGGCGTTTTTTTAAGAATAGATGACACATTTTCTAGGCCTTGAGAAGATTTTGTTTTGAGGGCAAGACCTCCCCTGATATGTGATCCTAGGGCTTAAGTGATAAAACATGTTGAGGGGGATGGGGGAGGTATGACCCTAAAATACTGAAGTCTAGTGACCAAATGGTGTATTCTGAAGAAAATTTGCACAAATTCTTCTGTCTGTTACCCCAGATCATCCAATGTCCATCATACATGTACTTAGCCCTTAGGATCAATGATCATACATGTACAACTAACCACCCAGGTTAAGCCTGTAGATACCATCAATTTGGTCTGTACATGGAACCCTGGTGATATACAATGATACAATGTACATGCATTGTGTCGACCTTATGTACTTTCTCCAAAGGGTTAAGCATGAGTTCCGATGATGTGGTATTAGAGTAAAGTGCAATTTAGAACTGAGGGTCATTCTGGGAGGTGGGCTGGAAGGTGTTTTTTGAATATTGAAGGACAGAAATAACTATTTCAAAATTGTGAAAGAAATTCAGTTTGTATTGCACATATAAGAGAACCCAACAGGTCATTTCCTTATGATCAAAGCTTCCTAATGGTATATGGAACCCCATATTCAAATAACTGCCTCCCCTCCTTTCCTTTTCCCTCTCCCTTTTTTTCGGGGGGGGGGGGGCAAGGCCCGTTCGCCCCCCCTATATCCGCCACAGGTGTATGATGATTATGGAGGCATGAGTTGGTTTTATTAAAGCCATAAAACCAACAAGTGCATCCATATTAAATCATCACATACGGCGTTTATACCACGATACACACATTCACGATGCCTTGTGCCTTGTGATCAGAATGCCTTGTGGGTTCTATTCCCACCTGAGGTGAGCTTTTTCGGTACATACCACATAAGTTGAGCTAAGATCCATAGGTGCACCTATATGCACCATATAGGTGCACCTATATGCACCATATAGGTGCACCTATATGCACCATATAGGTGCACCTATATGCACCATATAGGTGCACCTAGGCTGCTCTCACACATGTATAAAAAGCGTATTGCATAGCACATTGTCAATGTTTAAGTGTCAACTCAGTGCCTCTGTCCCGTGATAAAAGAAATGAGATTATCAAGTTTCGGCACTCAAAATGGCCAAATCGTGGTATTAAGAAGAACTAAGGATACCAAAGGTGCGAGAACACACTGAAGTAAACTTTACAAAAGGTCAGATGTGGATCTAGTTCCCGACTACATGGGTCACATGGCTGATATTTTCAATTTGACATATTTGCAATCTCCTCAGTACTTACACAAATATACCACTTGATATAAGTTAACAATGTCCACAATGCAAAATTTACATGAAGGCATGTTTATATTACTACTAGTATCAAAACACATTAATTGATTATGACACCCCCTCCTCCTGTGACTTCATAATGGGCACACCCTCGTGCAGTGGTCACCTGTTGCGGCCTGGACCTGGCAGTGACAGGGGCTGAAGGTGATCCAGCTTCTCCAGGTGAGTAGGGATCCAACCCCACCTGTTACCTGTCACTCAGTACACAAGCTGACGACTGCCATGCACACCTGGACAGGGAGCCCAACAAACTATTTATAAACACATGTTCGAATTTAAAATTGAATATTATATAGCAGCATATGGCGACTCCAATTTGATGTATGTCCGCATAAAAGTGTCTTCTATAAGTAACCGGGGGACATTTCTCCGCTGTCTTGTAATGCCGAGGGGATGAAAATACTGTAATTGTCAAAATACCCCTTGACATAAAGCTAAACGCCAATTAGATGCTCGGAGACATGATGCTCGGAGGCAAGAACCCATGATTGTCGAGAAACAAACGTCATTTTCAATGCTGATAGACAAGTTGCGGTACTGAGAGACTGACCTGTTGAAATTCCCAGGGTGAAAGCCAAAATGAGAGATAGGCATGTTGTGACAAAGTGCGGAAAACTGACATTCTGCAAGACAAGTGCCACATTGCAATGGTGGATTTATGGGTGCGGCCCAAAAGGAGGGTGAACATCTCCCATTTTTAAGGATTTTCTGGGGTCCAAAATAATCAAATTTATAAACTTCTAACTACAGACAAAAAGGAGGGGGCCCCCATCTAAATCCGCCACTGCATTGAGACATAGAGCCAAACCTGAATTGGAAGCCAAGTGGAATACAAGGGAAAAGATGCCACATTGAGACAGAACATAGTTCCCTACCTACATATGTTGAGAGAAAAAAACACTGAGAGGGGTACTTGAGAGACCGACAACAGATTGAGAGACAAACGACATTTTGAAAGAGAGACCAGGATTCCTGGATAGACAGCCATATTCATAAAGTTCAGACAGACAATGCTGAGTGACAGACGTCATATTAAGAGATAGACGCCCTGTTGAGAGACAGACGACAATTCGAAAGCAAGTTTTGGCGGGAGACGCTGCTGTGTCACGTGGTGCGCCTTGGCAGCGTTCACCGTGGACCATATGCCTGCCTCCACCAGCGTCACAGCACGTGCCAAGTGGCGGCCAGGGCATGCAAATCCTTCATTTTTATCAATCCCTTTTTGAAACCGGAGATAACTGTCAGAGAAACCCCACACAGGAATATAATGTTTAAACGGTGCCAAGAAATACCCGCGTCGTCTACGTGTAGGCGAGTGGGATATCTACTCGCAGTTTTGTTGGTATGTGACGATGCTGAACCATGCTTCCACCTTGACAATATACTCGAATATGATTATGGTAACCAGAATAGTCAAAATATGAATGAGTATGTTTGAAAACATATAAGCCAGGTACTTTCAATAAATAAATTATCATAAAACATTTTGATTTGTGTTGTGTTATGGCGGTGCGGGTGGGGATGAACAGAATATGTTTTGCCAAACTCGTCTCAACAGCTGTTTTTACATGAAACTCATCTCCAGTCAAAACTTTAAAAAGATAATACAGAGCGCACATGTGGGCATCTTTTTGTAGGACGAGTTCATTTCAAAGGGATCAAATGCCAAGATCAACTTCATTTCTTAAGAAAAACGAGCAAGCAAGTGAAGACCATTTCTTTCTCTTGTTTTCATTTCATTTCCATGTGAATCCATTTTGTGTATGTAGCTCTTCATAATCATGATTTGGTTCGTGATACCAAATATGACTCCTTACCGTTTACTGTGTGTTTTAGGAGAGGTTAGAGAAATAATACACTACCATATGAATACATATCCCAATGACGAAAACATACATGAAAGTAGAAATACTAAATCCACATCCGATCTAGATTCAGAATACGTTACAATCATCAGGTTAATGTGACTGTGTAGTTTGTTTAAAATAATGAAAACCAAAAGAGAAAGAGAAATTTTGTTTTCAGCTAAAGGAATATCTTTTAAAAGAAAATACAGAAACAGTGATAGCTGCACAGCCCCTAAATTGCTACCCCTTTATTCTGTTAGTAAGTTGACATATTGAGACATGGGCTGATGAGGTGTCATTGTGTGTGTGTGGGGGGGGGGAGGCAATGCCTGCTTAGCACAGTGTCTGGATGACCACAAATAAGGCCCAGTTTGGGGCATTGCCAACTCCCTCAGGCATCACCCAGCTTTAATTGCAAATAAACGTGTCAAAGGTGTAATATTTCAGACGTCCACGTGTGGTCGAGGTCAGGGGATATGTGCATATTCGACCCTATGTTGCCTGTGGTAAAAAGTGCAACTCCATTATTTCTAAATACCATAATTACCAGTGCTTTCATATCATGGCTTAATTGCAATCTGCAGTTGTGAACGTAGATTATGTGAGAGAACTGTGAATATTGCTTGGTCGCATACTTATTTTGGTATTATTTGGGGTATATTTAATTCCAACGGCTGTATGCAAGGAGAGTAGACGTATATACTCCCGGTACGTACTGTATGCTCTAAGGCTGTGGCTTGATGAGGGAACATGTACATGGCCATGCTGTATTTTCTATTATAGTCCCTTGCATTCCTTCAAACTGACGGACGCACATTATGAGGCAGCAGCAGCTCGTCAAAAAAGGTGAGGTAGTGGCTGTGGGGTGGTGGTCAAGTTTATGGTAGGTATCAATACTACTGGTTATAATCTGGTAGGGTAGTAGGTGTGAGCTAGTGTTAATGTTGATGGTGGGTATCAATACTACCGTAAAACCTCGCGTATAAGCCGCGGCTTTTAGACCATTTCAAGCACAGGGGGAGGGGAGGGAGGGTGGGGGGTAGATAGCTGCAGCTCCTCCTCATACCTTCCCTCAACTTTTTCATTGGTCTAGCAGGGTAGGGGTACACCTCAGGGGCACATAGGTTTTTAAATTTTGAAAATCCATTGGTTAGAAAAAAAGTTATGATTTTTTTTTAATATTTTGAGGTAAATTCACAAACTCAGGGTGTGGCTTATACGCAGGGCCGGCTTATACGAGGAGTTTTACGGTACTGATTACAATCTGGTAGTAGCTACGTCGTAGGACCCGCGCACTGCCGTGAAAAAAAAAACTAGCTTGTCTTTCCAAATCTCTGTAGGTCAAAGTACTGAAGATACAGGAATGACAAACCCCATTTCTGAAAGGTCTAGACCTCCTCTTTCTACCTGATAACATAAATGCATGGTATTGTGGAAATATAGGACAGCATTTTGCAATGCAAGTAACTCGAAAGGGCACTTAATCTCTTCTGATACTTATCTCATGTTTTCTTTGAGCATTATCACTGTCAATGGTTAAGCCTATGGAGAACGCATCCATTATCGCTCGTATGTTTCATTGGCGAATAACTCCTCTCTTGGCGAGTTAAGCATTGCAAAACAGTAGCAGGTCTTGAATAAGGATCCATATTAACCATAAAAAGGCATGAGACAGTGTAATTCTCCTCCATTTTGTTATAATCCAGCAGTATTGATAGCACCCTAAGTCGATCGTCTTGCTGTCCGCCATTTTGGATTTTGGTTCAATCTGCACATGCCCGAACCCCTTCTTCCGGAAGTAAGATTTTTGACGGAGAATTCGGTAGATTCTATCGATTTAACTTGAAATTAATGAGTTTTAACATGTAATCCATGCATTTTGGTATAATCTAGCAGTTATAGCCCCACAATGCGATCGTCTCGCTACCCACCATTTTGGATTTTGGTTATGTTTGCGCATGCCCGACCCAATTTCCATAGTCATTTGGGTCAATTCGAACCACCACGGGCTTTGGGACGCAAATTAACAACAGGGTGAAGACGTAATTTTTTTATCTTTTTAATAAAACATATCAATTCAAATCATATCCTCTTGCCATACTTTATCATATTTCTATGTTATAACACTGAATAATTTTAAAAAAAATTAATAACAACCATTTTTACGACAATGGAGACGTGCACACGGATCGAATGATGGCAAATTCATCAACATTCATCAACTATTTGCATCACTCCAGACCAAAAACACGGGAACGTTGATTCTATTCGCACCTCCTATGGGATTTAACATAGGCCGGAAAAGCGTCTTAGTTTTCCCACTGTTAGTAGGCACTGAATCCTTCTGTTTTTATCCCGGCTCTTATAACTCTTTTGAGTTAATTATGAGGGCATACATGGGTGGTGTATACATGGTCACTTTCAGCAACTTCTTAAATTTGTCCCCTGTTGTTCTCAATATAATCTTAAAAGGTATGCTATGGAGGGCTCTTGTAAAATTGCCATGGTAGATACATAGACAGTATTAAAAAAATCGATCAGTTTATATTTCAAGCTACATTTTGATATGTGGGACTATCTGACATATTGCAGCTGCAGTAACAATAATAGATACTTTAAAAACATAGTACCTGTAGAAATTAAAGAAAATCCCGCACCTTACAAGAAAGCCTAAAGGGTCTAGAATCATCGTATAAAAAAGCGAAGCATTCCAATTGATGGTTAAAATGTGAGAGCCCACCAAAGTAGGGATGTCACACAGTCCCTCAAGAGTCTAGGCTATTCAGCTGTTCCAGTCGGTGTAGTAGTGCCATTTTTTACAAAGAGAGGCTCATCTTCCCAAGGCCCTAGAGGCCAAGTGGATAAGGTTACAGAAATGGCAGACCCCATCTGAAAAGGGTCTGAGTCCCCTTCTCCCAAACTATAGCTCTATTTTATGGGTTTCAGCATTATGAGACCAAAAATGGGTTTGTTTCATAGGGTTGATTTCAGGAACTTCTGCATTTTGTCCCCTATTTGCCACCAGGTGGCCCCTTAGTCTGTATCATTGCATACCTTTGATTATTGAACAAAAAGAATATTGTACAGAGTATTCATGTTTCAGATTTGAAAGCAATCAGACATGTAGTTAAAATTCTATAGTCTATCATATTGCATAGTCTAACAAGCTTCTTAGACGAGGCTATCAATCAGTGAATTTTAGTAGTTTTGTGAATTTCACACATCTCATAATCGATAGCGGCTGTGTAAATATGTGTAAAAAAAGTTGAGCATTCCTCCATATGTTGGAGATATCATGTATGAAATGCTTTTCACTTGACCTAAATATCTATCAAGTGGTATACGTCTGAAAGTGGCAGCATGGCAATCAACAGTTAGTTTGGAATTATTGACAGGTTTTGCATGTTTGGAGGTTTCCTGGTCAAATTTACATGCATGTGAATGTAGTCCAAATCTATTTCCTTCTAGTACCCATATCATAGAGTATGAATACAATCTTTCCTGACAATATATCTATAATGTTTTTTTGTTTTTTTTTGCTGTAGGAGCATTCTGAAATTGATCCAGTGGCTATGATCAAAAGGTGTCAATTTAGAGGCCAACCTTCACTCATGAAAACTTTCATCCTGTAGTAAGTTCCCAATGGATTTTAACGGGACTTATGTTGTTGTTTTTCCCACTTATCAGGCTTTCTAATGAATAACGTTTCACATAGCTGTGTTATGTTTCTAGAGAATATGTGGTGGAAGTAGGTGTTAGCCAGTGGTAATATTGATGGTGGGTATCAATACTACTGATTACAATCTGGTATTGGTAGTAGGTGTGAGCTTGTGGTAATATTGATGGTATGTATCAATACTACTGATTATAATCTGGTATTATTGGTACTGGCTGGAGGGGTTTGTGTTGGTCGTGTGACACCTGACAAAAGGCCAGTGGTCAGTATGACCTTGGTGGCTGACCGCACGTGGCTGTCAGTCACTGCATGATGATAATACTCACCCCAGGGGGTCTCCAGGTGAATACCACACATCGGCGCAGGGTGTACTTCTTTACCTGTTCCACCCTACACCCGTCAGCAGCAAACCCTCCAGGGCGTCCCAGAAACGCCACCTGAGGGCCGACATCTCCCCTTTTTTCTCAAAGAAATATTCATCCTTAACTTCTTTCATTTTCCTCAGTCACATACTGATACGATATTATTTTTTTTTCCGTGTATCCAAATATTTTTTTTGGTAGTAGATATAACACAATCAATGTAAAGCAGATAGTGTTACGTCAAATGCCCCTGTCTTCATATGCTCTCCATTCCTCGGATATGGCACAACTCTACAGAGGACACTACACATTCTTGTTACTGTTACCATAAAAAAAGACTACCCCCTACCCGAAGCCTCCTTATACCCTTATACGTTCCCACCACTAAAACCCATACGTCCCTGAGGTAGCTAGTCCTTAGCTGACGCTTATAGCATCTGAGAGTTTAGAAGCGTCATCTCGTCAACAATCCACCCTTGTGCCCCGACTGCTACCACCACCATGCCCGCCCCTGGCGCCTGTAGGGTGGCCTTGGGGCCGGGTACAGCCCCTACAGCTATTGTTGGCCTCTGGGGGTGGGGCTGGCCGGTGCCATGGAGGGGCAAGGCCGTCAGCCCGGCTGGATGAGCCCACCCCTTGATGAAACCTACTCTTAGTTCGGGGGCAGGGCTCCTGCTTCAAAAGGCCTTTAGCTTCTCTGCACTGAAACTATAAGGTCCAAACCTACCCCCACTCCTCTACCATTCCATCTTTCACAATGCCAGACCCCCCCCCCCCCTCCATACAGCCCACCCTCAGCGTCGCTCCCATTGCATATGGTGCTCCAGGTAGAACGAAAAGGCCTGCTGGCTGAAAATAACCTTGAGAAAATGCAGCTCTGGCAGCGCTCACTTTTTCAAACTAAAACCGCGCCGCTTTGTGTCTTGAGTTGCTCAGTGCATTTAGGCGAGCACTTGCTGAGCTACTAAAAGCTTTCTTTGATCCTTCTTTGCCACTCCTTAACCCCTAGCTCCTATTGTAACTGAGGTAAGTGTGGTAACCTTCAGTGACATGTAGTTGTGTGGTATATCTCCCTCTCCTCTCTCTGTATGTACAGTACTCCTCCCCTCCTCTATAGATTCATAATTGCATTTTTGGTATTGGTACCAACCCTCTCCTCTATATTTTGTACTATTGCTGGCGGCAACAGCATGAATTGGCAGACCAAGATCAGCGAAAAGTGTGGGGATGAGCTGGATATATTCGGATAAATTTGACATTATTTCTTACCTTCAAATTCTCTGAAATAGTTTAGGGAATGCATCCCCACATTCCCCACTGCTTTGCCGCTACTGTTGAACCACTCTTTTAGCCCCTAGGTGCCCAAGCGCGCATTTAAGCGCGGCTTTGGGCTTAAATGCATGTATATTGAATGTCATTTTCACCCAGAAACTTCT
This sequence comes from Acholoe squamosa, assembly GCA_949317995.1. Lineage (NCBI taxonomy): Eukaryota > Metazoa > Annelida > Polychaeta > Phyllodocida > Polynoidae > Acholoe > Acholoe squamosa. The sequence goes on along the minus strand of OX439036.1, from coordinate 100,037,985 downwards.
ACTGGTCCAATCTGTTAGATGTCCAAGATAAGACCCTCTTTGGAATTCTTATGACTTCCTAGTTACGATACAACCATCCATTTGGCTCTATCTCTATTATACCAGGCACAGGGAGTCAAAACTTGAAAATGAGCTGTCATTTTATGTGATTTATTTAAGGGGAACCCTCCAGGGAGCTAACATCTGACATGTTACCAAAATGCTGATGGGTCATACACACACAATTTCCCATACTCCCATTAGATTTTACAACAACTGATCATATCAATAGTGATATGCCATGCAGTGTTACACATTATGTTCCCTAATTGACAGTACCTATGCAGGCAGAATTTGCTTTGCAAGTTCTCTAAGCTCTCAGGATTGCAGGGATTATGGCTATAATATTTGATTATATAGCACAAGAGAAACCATATACTAGAAAATAACAACAAAAAGAAGGTTTTGGTAACTATGGATACCAGACCTGACCAGAAATACCCTGCCTTTAACCGAAAGTCTTCAGCTTTATTCACTGGGTTATGAGTATTGGGAAAATGTACTGCAGAGCCCATATCAGAGGAGAAGATCAAAGTAACATATGGTCTTATCAACAAGGTGATACAATTGTGAAATAATGTAAAAACTTCAAATAATTCTGGGCACAAAAAGGCTAGAATGGTACTCACCCCACCTTCTCTATACCACTGTAAAATTGTAAAAGCATAAATATAGCATTTCACCTTATTTGTCACACGATACCCCAGACACCTACCCCTTGGTTACATAAGGTAAATGCCGATAGTATTGACCAAGCCAGACATGTACTCCATATTTTACAAAGTGAGTGATATTCTCTAATCGTGGTTGCTAGTGGGATGAGCCCTAATCATCACTGTTGGTGTTCTTTATCTCCCCTTCATTTGATGTCACATGACAGCACCAAGGAGTTGGACAGCGTTCGGCCAGTGCTCGGAGATCTGAGATAAGGGAGGGACACCACTGATGAGACACTCATAAAAAGCACAACAAAAACAATAACAGAGTAAGGTGGGGGGGGGGAGAAGAAGAAAGAGGGGAACCGGGATAAGAAAGTACAACAAGTTCCATGGGTGTTGCCAAGTCTATCAGAACACCATCTGCCGCCATTGTGGGTCTTCTCAAAGGGCCGCTACAGTCCAAGAAAACAGTTCGATGCGCGCGTACACACTGCGAACAAGTGTTGTGTCTTTTCTTTTTGGATATGGCTGTCAATAGTTCTTGACCATGAGTGTCCATAGGTAAGTATCATGGCGGCGGTCACTTGACAGTTGACGCCATAAGTATGATACCCTTGGGATATCAGACCTGCACTCTCACAGCAAATCATACAGTCGTTCGCCAATATTGTTGATGTATTCTCATTTAAAACATTAACGACCTGAGACATGATTGATACCCAGTTTTGCAACTTTGAAATACATGTAAGATTGTAGAGCTATATTATATGAACTATTTATTTATGTTTGAATGACTTACAAAATTAGTGTTGAAGAGTATAGCACTGTCAGGCAATGTCAGGCAATGTCAGGGTCACAGCTGACTTAGAGGACAGATACATTTGTACAATGTATGTTATTCAATTAGAGAGGGAAGTGACTGCACAAAAACCCCTGCAATAATTAATCCCTTATTAACACAGACTTTCCAACGCACTGTATAGGACTTTGGAACTTGAAAACGGTGAAATCGATCGGAGGCCTATAAAGTCTTTCATTTCTGATATTGGAATTGAAAGGCAATTACACATATACAAATAAGACTCAATAATAATATTGCAAATTGCTGTCCACACCAATGATCACGCGTGTGTCCGAATTGTTATGGGACGTGGAATGGTTAGAGACATAGGAATTTAGCTCCATGCCATGCTTAGCTTTCATGTCTTGTTTGGATGTTTGTCATGATATCAACATGAACCAGGTTTTTCAGTTTCGGTGTTGCTCTTTAAATGTGTTCTCTATTTTTATTTCTGATATATAAACCAAATCCCTCCTCAGATCTCAAAAACTCTGCAATTGCTTATAGTCACTTCAGACCTCTGTGCATCAGCATGCAGCTTCAATATATGGTGACCAAACCACCCAACCCCCTCCCCTGTCAGGCTGATAAGACGATATCTCACCTTCTGCCTCCCTTTGATGACCCTACCATACGGACACCACAATACAGCACATAATAAAAGCCATCACGCCTGGCACCAATGCCAAAACTCAAACACACACCATGAAAACCCACCACCAAAAAGACATATAGACATAAAGAACCTAAACCCCAAAGGCCCGCTTGGACACCCACCTATGGTTTCACCTGGGGCCCTTTTGAGATGCTGGTCCATTCAAAGGGCCTGGGCTGGTCTTGGAGGGGTCGTGCCCTGGGGCCGCCGCTGGCCTTTTGCTGAGGTGACTTTTGTGTTGCGACCAGCACGTGTATTGTGGCCTTACATGGTACTTACACGTGCCCGACCCCTCCCCTTTTGAACGCCGCCTGCTCAGAGCTGGCTTTTCTCGGCCTCAAAGTGGACTTAGCCACAGGCGTGTCACAGCCCCATCTCTTTCTATGTACTTCCAGCAGCAGTAGCCACTGCCAAGAGGCCGTTTAAAAAGGTGGGTTGGAGGGAAGGGGGTTGAAGTGGGGCTTACTAACACAGGCCTCTGTTCTTGTACACTTTTGTTTAAAAAGCTCTCATCCTGTCCCCAAACACAACAGGGTCCTGACCGGGCACCTGCTGGCCGGACCCTGCCCCTGTCAGCCCAATGATGGATGAGCTGTGAAGAGTCTATTCACCAAATACACATCACAAGTACACTAATAGAGCCAGAGATGGACATGCTGATGGTAAAGAGAATAGGTTTACATGTAAAGACCACCATGACCATGGGTTATCTATGAGAATCCATCCAAGCGTTTATCTCTTAAAACGGTCTGTGATCACCTGTTGAAATCTATAGGCATATATAAGGTCAGGTGAGGACATGGAATAATTATGGAATGATTATCCCATAGTGCTAAAACTGGTTACCAACTGGCAGCAAACTTCTATCTATAATATCAAATGAGTATACACACACGAAGTGATAACAGATCTTTCCAAAACCCCATGGTAATTTAAGGTGATGTAGCCTATGGAAAACTAAAATAAAACAAAACCGCTGAGAAAAAAATGATAGGCAGGGTGACCACTAATGTTATACATGTTTGCACTTATACACACAACACAAGGCATCCTATGGTGTATACCAAGTAACCCCTGACAAGTAGAAGCTGGTGCCAAACGCCGCCCTGGGTGCTACATACGTATGCCAACAGTACACACAGTACACCCCCCTCCCTCTCCCTCACTTTGCTGCAACTACCACACCCACCTTGACTGTCAGTGTAAAACCCCCGCCTATTAGCCACAACTTAAAGATAATTTCAGATGCCTATAATGATGCTTATAAAATATACCTTGCCTTAACTCGGGGTGCGGCTAATATGCAGGATTTTATATATCAGGGGTGCCACTCAAAGACGTCTGGAAATTTGGACATCATTCAAGTTTTCTATATTTTCAATATGAAATGCTCATAGAATTACAAGCAGAAATTCGAAATTGATAAAAGTTATGAAACGTGGCATCTCTGGACATTTTGAGATGGAATTGGCTCTATTTTGTACCCCCAGTGTGCAGCTTATAGCTTCCTCACACATTCAGGGTGCGGCTTATAGCTTCCTCACACACTCAGGGTGCGGCTTATAGCTTCCTCACACACTCAGGGTGCGGCTTATAGCTTCCTCACACACTCAGGGTGCGGCTTATAGCTTCCTCACACACTCAGGGTGCGGCTTATAGCTTCCTCACACACTCAGGGTGCGGCTTATAGCTTCCTCACACACTCAGGGTGCGGCTTATAGCTTCCTCACACACTCAGGGTGCGGCTTATAGCTTCCTCACACACTCAGGGTGCGGCTTATAGCTTCCTCACACACTCAGGGTGCGGCTTATAGCTTCCTCACACAATCAGGGTGCGGCTTATAGCTTCCTCACACACTCAGGGTGCGGCTTATACGCGGGGTCTTACGTTAGGTGCTACACTGACGGATGCCTCAACTATTGGCTTCTACCCCCCTCCCATCCCCTCTTGTATAATGGTGTTATTTTAAACGTTCAGCACTTAGTTTCACCCTGAAATCTGGGCCCCTTCCAAAACAGACATGGGGAAAGTGCAGTCATGGTCATGGAAAACATATCCATTGAATCGTGTTAAGGGAAACACCAATAAACAACCATTGGTACGCCTACTCTGATGTTATCTCGTCTATGTAACCACAAATTGCACACGGAGCGTTCAGGCGTTAAGGTGTGGTGTGACATCTACAGATAAGAGCAATAAACTAACACATTACTATTGCCATTGTTATAGAGCAAAGGGAAAACATATCCATTCGGCTTCAGAAGTGTTAGCCACACTTAATCATCTCGATATACCCACACCCAATAGAAGCGTACGTATTTTTATTGGAGGGGTCCAGGGTCCTCAGTTAGGTGGGTCCGCTATATTTCTATATAGGCTTATCTTACATAGGGGAATTTTCGACCTAGTCCCCAACCTCCGTCCCTGTCCTCCCCGGATGAAAATCGTTATGATTTCTGTTCTAATGGTGAATTTTCAAAGATCAGAACCAACGTAGCAAGGAGCATACCAGAGGAGATTCTGTATGAATTTTTCACAGTAGCGGTAAGTTGCATTTTCCCCAGGTCCCAATTGTCCTCTAGCTCTTACTACTTTGTGCGGCTTACATGCAGTATCTTTCAATAGCAGACAAACTTGGTAACCTAACTTTGATATACATGCGTCCATGCGGCAAAGGCCCAAACCTTAAAATGGACAAGAGAATGAAATACATAGTGACAAGGGACATGGAATTTTCTCATACAGACAGGGGACAGTTCAACCGGGGGGGGGGGGCAGTGCCTCAGTGTAAACGAGGCCTCAATGGAAGGGCAGGACAGACATGGTGATTAGTTAAGGGACATGGATATTTCTTTACATCGACAGGGTATATCTCCGAGTAGAGTAAGTATGACCCCTCCCCACCTGGACAAAGAAGAACTATACCTATAGAGATCTATATTTGTCATTGTTTTCTCTTTGTATATTGTTTATGTCCTTTTCTGTGTATGTATGGTAGGGTATACGAGGAGTCCATTGAAACTGGATATGTGAGGCGTGCATTAAGCACAGTTTACTCCAACAGAGCGTGTAGTGATTCCATTTCTATTCCCACATGCCACACTTCATCTCATGAGACGCTAAGTGGTGGGGAAACATGACAAAGGGAAGGGAAGCAAGCACTCAAACCACTCCCCTCTACTACCCGGCAGTCATACAGAGAGAATAAAGAGGAAATCTCCTTAATTTGATAATCTTAGCATCTGGATAGCAGCCAGGCTACCACTTTACAACTGTCCCCAAGTTGTCGAAACTATGGATCTGGGCGCTGGGGGATCAGAGGTCACAGTAAGGGCCACCGGAAGTAGTGTTCAAGAGCGTCCCTGCTGGGGGAGCCACTGAGGATGACAATGGCGCAAGCGGACCGAAGTCACTTGGAAACGGCTCTGTGATTGGTCAATAGTGGACATAGCATGGAGGAGTAGGAAATGGCTGCGTACTTAAAGTCAGGGCTCGGGGTGAGTAAGTACACTGGTACATGTCGCTGCACCCGGGTACACGAGGTGGGACATCATCATGTTAGGGTTGGGACCCGCCCAAACCCCAGCTGTCGTGCCTCATGTCCTTACATCTTTCTCTTCCTGACCCCCCCCCCCCCCCCACCAATATTCCAATATTCGAGGCAGATCCAGAATTTAAGAAAATAGAGAGGTACACTAATAGATTATTTTTCCTGAGGAGCCTCTGAGCTGATTATTACACACCCCCCCGTACTCCGGTGGGGGGGGGGGGGGCAGTGGGCAGTAAATTCCCCGCTGTCCATTCATAGTACCTGTACCCTTTCCTTGATCTTGATACCAAACCACTTCTGTCTCTTCCTACATGTTCATTTCCTGAAGTAGAATGTGAATTTCACGTCCCATCTGTCCCTTTCTCCATACTGAGCCCATACGTCTACCGCCATCTAAGGCCGGCTTCTTCTCTTATCTCCATTCCCTATTCCTTTTATTTCTCCCCTTACCTCTCCCTCCACCCCAATACACAACTCTCACTAATCAGCCTTCTAGTCGGCGATTAACACAACTCTCACTAATCAGCCTGCTAGTCGGTGATTAACCCCAGCTCAAGTAGTGAGTGTAGGAGGGGCCACCAGCCCCTATCCTTCCCTCAAAGCACGCCCGACTCTTCTAATCTCCTGTGCCTCTTATAACTCTTTAACCCTTTAAAGGACAGGACGGTCAACAGGCCCTCCCATTCACCCCTACCACCACCAGGGGTCAGACCATGTAGGGGGGGGGGGTACCTCTTATGGACAACTCTACAAAATGGACTGCTTTAATGATAACCCTTTAAGGGCTGCATAAGGATTCAAAATGATGCATTATAGCTCATTATGCCCTTTGGTCATCATGATGCACTGATGAGTTAAGGTATCAGTGCTGCATGCATGCATCATGCTAACCATGGCAGGATCAATAGGCATGATGCATTAATGCATCATCAGCCCTTATCATAAGCAGTCCATTTTGTAGAGTTGTCCATAAGAGGTGCCCCCCCCCCCCCACATGGTCTGACTCCTGGTGGTGGTAGGGGTGAATGGGAGGGGTGGTGCACCGGGACAAACACCCAGAGGTAATTGGTGACAAGGTGGACGCCCGCCAAGTCGTAGAGGCAACAAGGACAAACTTTAACCCTTTAAGGGCCGCTAATGCAGGAGTGCATCATGCCCATTGGTCAGCATGATACACCAATGAAGTGCTGGCGAGACTGCTCGTCAGCACTTCATTGATGTATCATGCTGACCCTACGGGAGTCTATCAAGACCATAGTGGTCGGCATGGTGCATGATTGTAGCCCTGGCGAGTTACTTACCAGGGCTGCATTCATGCATCATGAAGATCAAATTGGCATGATACATTAACTCATGAGCGGCACTTAAAGGTTTTTAACCCATTTCCACATCTCTGGACTGGATCCCTCACGACAATGGGGTTTGATCCTCACACGGGCCTGGCCTAATTCTCAGAGGATCCAAGGCAATGACTACTACCCCTGTCCTGTACACCCCACATTGTGTGGTATTATCTGACTATCAGCAAAAGAAAAAACTGATACACAGTATCACTATTACACGTGAAGTGTCTGGGTGGACATATTACCAGAGCCAGGATTCCCACAATAGTGTGCCACCGACATGCCATGACATTTCTACGACAAATTTTGATTACCTCTGCCATAATTATGTACTCTCAGACATGATGGGACATAACCACCAACAGATTTTTAGCCATTGGGGGAGGGGTGGCATGTTCCAAAGAATTTTGGCATTAAAACGTTCAGTTTTCCCATTTTCTATGACTTTCCCTGACTAAGAATAAAATTTCCTGTAATTCCATAACACTCCATGACTTTTCCTGCCAACTTTCTCTTCCATGACTTTCCATGACGTGTGGGATTTCTGAGTAAAGAACCCATCTCAATCATATCATAATACAGGCATGGGGTTTGAAGAAATATCCAAGATGGCTCCTGAATACCTCTTAACCGCCTTGGTCTTTGTGGAAGTCATTTCTCAGAAGCTAAGTTTCAGCCACTCCCAAATCGTACCAACCTGACCTGGATCAGAAGGCAGTTCTTGGTTACAGCTGGGTCAATCACAATGAATGGTGCACATATAAATGGGAAAGGCATGCCTCTGTATGGGGGATCGTAGGTAATAGCAGTTCACCCACTGCCCCTCACTACGATTGGTCTGGTTCGTTGGGGGTGTTCAATACGTAGTAGGGAGGCTAGGATCGTAGTGTTTGAGAAATGGCTAGCAGGTCTTACTTAACAGCCCATGCGGAGCAGTTTCTAATCAAAGACATGTCAGATGGGGGAGGGTTTTGTAAAGTAAATCTTTTCTTCTTAAAAGCCAAAATCTAGAAAATATGGCTAATTGTTCGGTGGGGTCGTAGTCGATATACTAGCCCAATGGATTTCCCTTTTATAAAAAGCCTTGAATTCTTTATTACTGTCCTTAATTAGTATACTCTTCAGTTTGAAGAAGGCTCACATTTCAGACACCATCGGTATTGCTACATCATGGTTATGAGCTGGTAGGTATGAGCAGCTCACTGAGTTGCTCCATGTGCACTAGGAAGTGAACTGAGTCCCTCACACCCACTCATGCGTAACGGACGCTGTATCTCTCTCCTCTCCCTCTGGCCGCAAACTGCTGCCATCATCTTCGACCTGCTGGGCGTCCCACCGGAACCGGAACTTAGCCTACGCTGGGCGCGCGCATCGACTGGCGTCTGTTTATAGATATTGTGATTGATTTCCGCGTCACTTGAGACCGATTACTGGGCGTCCGCCACTGTTGTTGGACGCACAGGCTCTGGATGAGTGGTGTGGGTAGGGGTTGGATGGGGGTGATTGGAAAGTAAGTGGGGCGGGGGTTATAAGGAGGGGGCACTGTCCAGTTACTTTACTACCCGCTAGGGGCAGTGGGTGCGGCGCTGGTACCCATTGGTATGAAGCAGTACTTCCCGGTACGACTGGTACCATCCTTGTACCCCCTGACCCCTGACCCCCCACACCGGCTTCATCCCACCTCCCCATCTGAACCCTTTATTAATTACATACACACAGTTGAGTTAATTAATTGCTCGGACCCCTCTTCATTGTTGGCACCGACGGCGACCCCCGTCAGTGCTACTCAATGAATGTGAGGCTTTCCCGCTACTCTGTACGAGTTAGTCGAGGCGTTCGGTGTACAGTTTTCTGACTAGATCCAGTGCATTATGGGTAGGGGTGACCTCGAACGCTAACTACACCACCTTAGCTTGTTCCCTCCACCCCCTTCCCCCCCAGCCAGGTCTGGCTAGGTACCAGTCCCTAACTATGCTTGGGAGGGTAGTAAGTTGACTCAGGGATCAACATTGACCCACATGGGGAGAACCAATAGGGGCTGGCCTTACAAACCAGCGTTGATCCCTCGGCCGTACTCCGAACGCCTCGAGTGTGTTTGTGAATGGAAACTCATCCATAGACTCACAATGGTTTACAAGGGAAGGGGCGGAGCGGAACGGTGGTGGGGGATAGATGGCCAAAATATAGGTACAGACTAAGAGAAAGTCCTCGGAAATAGCCTAGCCCTAGATACGATCATGTGAGAAACATGGCAAATGGAGGGAGAGAGAGAGAGAGAGAGAGAGAGACAGGGAGAGAGAGAGAGAGAGAGAGAGAGAGAGAGAGAGAGAGAGAGAGAGAGAGAGAGATGAAAACGTGACTCATGGCTGATGAATTTGTCTCAGAAATACCAACGCCCGGCTACCAACGTCATAAGTCCAAAATGCATTTTGGAGAATAAGTCTTAGTTTAAATATAATACACCACTAATAAATACTGGACTAACCTACGGTAGCCACTCCCCTTATGTTGTTGGTTTTCATATTCGTATGCTGTTGGTTTTCATATTGATAAACAAGGGATGGTGACGGGGGAAATTTAAGGGTGGTGAAAAGAATGGACAGCATGGCGTCCAAATGAATACTAGGAAAGACCTCTTTTCTTTTATAAATATCTATGCTTATCACACACCACCTCCACAAAATTTGATGTCTTACGAAAAATATCTAGAGAACTCATAGTTCATAGGTATTCAATCTTCATGATGCATGTCACTGATAGAGGTGGTGCCAGCATTCCTATCATTCCACAAGAATGATATCATCATTTATGGTTAACACACTCACAAAAAGGGTGGGAAAAAAGATTTTCTAATGCAATGTGTATTCTTCACCATTGGAGGCCCAAAGTGTCGCCTCTCTGCTATTCCAGTACAATATTTTCTTATCCCTCTATTGTAGTAACATCACTCTTTTATTGTACCATCTATACATGTTCTTCTAATAGTATATGAACATATTTTTGTACAATTATAATCCTTTGATGCTTTATTTTCACAAAGTTTACCCATCTCTGCCTGTTTTTAGGGACCCCCAAAAGCGTCCTAATCCATGGTGGTGCCTATAACTCTTTCTGAGTTAATAAATACCATCATATACACAAAGAGACCCAGCGTCATTTGCTGTACCCTAAAAATGCCTGAAGTCAAGATGCGCCTGATAAGCTTAGGATATCATAGACAGATAGCGGGAGAGAGTATCAACCATTATGCAGCCTCGGCCAGCGTCTATTGATACCAGTTCAATAGTAGTGTGCGGAGGGCTGGAGAGGGCGAGCCTGACCATTATGAGGAATACTACAGAACAGTGCTATATGGCTCAGAATCAAGCCTCAGCTTCATATTGTAGGATCACCTTTAATTCACAAAGGTGCGTCTTATACGTGGGGTACTATAGTAACCCATCAATGATTAATTTATACATGTGCTATGAGATTAAAAAAACAACTATCCAATAAACGTGATACTTACTTGAACGTGACTTCTGGTGCTTTTAACTTGAACATTTCCCCGTCGATATTGAGGGTCTCAAAGGGCATGTTACCGGCCGGACCTGTGGCGGCCCCTCCTCCCGCAGCTCCATCCTCCGTGATACAGGGGCTTATCTTATAGGATAACGCCTCAAAGTACTCTATGAACGGTGGGATTTCCTAGAGGGAAACAAGGGGTGGAGGTTGAGTTTCATTTCTGTTATGGTACATTTATTTTTTATTGAAGATTTTGGTTTTACAGGGTCATCAACTGCGAGGTGCAGCACATGCATTTATACATCATTATGGTTCATCTTATTCTGGTATTGTTATTCACAAGTATCATCCAGTGAGAAGATTTACAAAGATATATTATCGTTACCTTAGCACAATAAGGTGTTAACTGCATTTTCCAGGTTTTGCAGGAGATGCAAAGGAAGTGTTCTTATTACTATAGCACCTAGCGGACACAACCTTATTACACTGATGCCTGTAGGCACACATATCATAGACAGAGCCTCAGTACTTCCAAAGTAGCTAAATAAGGGTTGGTAAATATTAAAACAAGAAGAAAGCTCAATTTTGCCATAAGTGCAGTTACAACCTTCTTGCCAAGGCGACGACTTACATGTATTACCATCGTTAAACTATGGAACTACAGCAACGATTTCACAATATTTCACAATGATCCAAATATACAAAGGAATACAGTGAGTATCAACTATAAACATTTTACCTGGCTTTTATAAAAAAAGACCTTGACATTTGCTCAAAGTAAAGGTTCAGCTTATAGGAGGGGCTTCAACATACGGTACACTCCCCTTGTTAGAAATGCCCTTTTTTTCCTTTTTTTTTTATTTTTTTATAAAATCCAACCAACCTTATCATGGTTCAAAGAGCCCATGGTAATGTACTTTAAAAAAAGTGCGACTATCTTATTTTGTGCAATGCCACTGGAACATCAACTACATCAACTAAGCAGACACTAACGCCACCTGGGGTGGTTGGCTGAAACTAAAACTGAGTCAAGCTTACTACTTCGTGCTCGTTATGTTATTATATATCTTCTATATCTTCAAAGAATTAGGAGATAGAGGGAGAAGCAAAGACAGAATTAAGGGACACACGCAGAAGCAAGGGTTAAATATCTAAAGGATATGAAGAGGAAATGAAATGAATGAAATATATTTTTTAATGGGTAAAAGGTTAGCCAGGCAAAATAGAATTTCTCTTTTACTTAAGTTTTCAAAATTGTTCTGGTGGTCGAATAAGAAAAGAATGTCTACTTTTCAACAAACAAACAAAAAAGTCGAGATTTTCAATTTCAAAATTGTCATAGACAGAGACATCCCAAAAACCTTCCTACCGGCAGTATGACTGCTACACTTTCTTGCTCGGAGGTCTAGGGGCATTCATTTTGAGCCGGGATGTGTCCCCTTACCCAACCTCTGAATCACCTTGGACACTACTTAGTGAATCACCTTGGACACTACTTAGTCTTAGACAATTGTACAGGATTATATCTATAATTCATTGGCATATAGAAAATTCAGATGGGTTTGTTTTCGGCAATTTAAGTGAATATTACTGACCACATGTCCAGTCAGCATAATTTTGGCAAAGAAGATAGCTGGTTTTAATCCTGGACCGTGTTTTTCTAAGCAGGTATGAAGGACACCGTTATATGCCTTAGTCTTGGAGGGGTCGAACATGACGTGAAATATGTTCACATACTCAATACCATGCCGTGAAATCCACTCTACAACAGAAGAGAGAAAGAGAAATGAACTTAACTGTAGTATGGACGTGAATAGGCCTAAAAACGTTGTCGTCAGGTAACCGGGTAGGAAAAAAAATAGGATACCGGTAGGTACTAAGGTACGGATTTTTTTTTTTTTTTTGAGAATTTATTTTGAAGCTGGTTGTAAATTTGTGCACCTATGCAACGCAAATTTGATGTGCGGGACCATACAAAATTCCATATCTCGATACGTGCCAAAAAAATCAGACCCCCCCCCCCAAAAAAAAAAAAAAAAGAAAAAAAAGAAATTAGGGTAGGGCCAGATAATTTGGGTAGGTAGAGGTATCTGACCACAACACTTTTTAGCCCTAATTAAAGCTGCAATACATGTTGGATTATCCTTCTCTAATATCTATTTCATATCATTTTACACCTTATAAATTAATGGACCGGTTTGTAACCCACTTCAATAATATAACAAACAAAAACTTAGACACCGACATTGGGGGCCACTTCAACCAAGAGGACCACAAAGGCCTAGAAGATTTGGAAATACATGTGGTGGACTTTATTTTCCAGAGCCCCCAGTGACTATGCAACTAAGTTGTGAAACAAAATTGAAAGGAAATGGATGCTCAAACTCCGTTCCCAGGTACCTTATGGCATGAACCTAATAGATGCACCCAACTTTTTTGTTCATTGGGACTCCTCAAACTGATCCTAGCAAAAACAAAACAACCCCTAATCCACGTAGAAAAACAGCTGTTACCGGCTGCTTGCAAGGAGAGAAAACCGGGACATCCCATTAATGACTCATTTTTGGACGTCCAAGTGGACCCAAAGGTGTACCAACACTCACTGACAATACTCTAAACAATGATTTATTTTATTTCAGCCTCCACAATCAACCTTAGTTAAAATATTTAGGCTATATTGATCAGAGATGCCACTCACTGGCCGACAAAAACCAGGAAAACTGGACTTTTGGACACATTTTCCCAGGAATTTAATATAATTTAATGCAGGAATCTTAGAATGCAAACCAGGAATTCCTGGTAAACCAGGAAAAGTGGCATCACTGATTGATTGACCTTTATTCCAGTAGTATGAATTACAACTGAGACTGTGGTAAAACTTCAGGCCTTGATTAGCTTTTATTATTTGTGCCTGATGAGATCCTGCAGGGATCGAAACCTTGACCTGTCACCCACTTGAAAAAAAAATTCTTGTTATGCTAGAAATATGTTTGGCAATTTCAACCTAAGTTGGGAGAGTGTAACACTAGAACCCACAAGGTGATGATGTAATAATTCATTGATTCCATGGTAACTACACCACTATGTGTACTGTACCTATGGTGACTACACCAGAAGTGATGATGTCACACCTGGTTGCTAAAGAGACTAAGGTCTGGTCTAACTGTGTTTACTCACAGTTATCAAGGTAGCACAGAGGAGAGAGGACGCCTCCCTGCCACGTTCTTTTGAAATCATTTTACACCTTAGGGAGTGATAATTTTTTAACAACGGGGGGGGGGGGGCTGGTGGGTTTGAAGGGGGGGTCAGAATTTTTTCAAACCCTTGACCAGGTAGGGTCAGAATTTTTCGCACCCTTGACTAGGGGGGGGGGTCAAAATAATTTCACCTGGTTTCAGTTGAAAAGCTTGCACGCTACTATAGGTCAAAAGGCACATTCGCACACGATTTTCTCCTCCCAAGGGGGGTCGAAAAAAATTTGACCAATTGAGAGGTGGGGCTGAAAAAAATTTTGCGTGTCCATGCGCAAACCCACCACCCCCCTCCCCCCAGTTGTTAAAAAATGATCACTCCCTTATTTTGGTGAGAGCTCAGCTGTCCAGCATACAGCTGAGGACTTGGGTTTTAGCTGCTCTCTGCTTTTTGGTGGGAAGGGACAACACTCAGCTAAATAATCTCCCCAGGTGGCGGGACTGAGTAGTCAGGCCCCCAATGCAGAGCTCTTTTCACCACAGAATACCAGTCTGATTTCAGATAACAGATGCAGCCACTGAGCTGGTCTAATAATGTGTTTGTCAACATGGATTTTTGCACATCTGTACCCATGGAATTTGCATGGCTTAAGTTCACATAACAGAATGGGATTTGACCACCACATTCTAACAAGTGGGCCGATGATATAAATATAGAGTATGAACAACAGCCCTGGATTTCTCTGTAATTTTCCACCATCCTGTAACAGGGGTCTGTACCTTATTTGTTCTTCTTTAACAATCATGTAGAGATTCCACTCCCTAGTTCAAGCAGAGATGAAAGTGAGTACAAAAATCCGTGAAATGTTCAATTAGAACCCCTTAGATATAGGCTTTGTATATAATTGTATGGTGTTTGGAACATGAAATACCTGAAATGAGGGAAAACCCTGGAGACTTCCATCCCTGGTTCAAGCAAATAGGAAAAACTAGAAAAATATAATCTCTTACAATCTAACCATGTGCCAGCACTTTTATGAGTACAAGTGTGAAATCCACTGTACATTGTGAAATATGAGGACTACAGAACATGTCCATGTGTTTTATTTTCAGTGTCATTGACTTTGGCTGTTTCTCTCTCTGTCGTAGGTTGTATGGCATGGCATAGTAAGGTACTAGTATTGTAAAGATATCCCACATGATACTTCACTGCAGACTTTCAATGAATGTTGATAGACAACAAGGGCTACATTCATCGCCAGATTTAGTCAAAAATACATAGCTGTAGACATAGTTTGTTCATGCTTGACAGTAGCAAAGCAGAGGTTCAGGGAAGGATGCAGTATTAGCTTGGCTTATTGGCTGTAGCGTTCAGGCAGGATGCATTTTGGACCAATGGAATAATTCCCTTCATTTACTGATGAATTCTTAGTGCTCAACTGGTACCAAGCGTGACGATTAACATCATTACTTATCTTGCCACAAGCAACTTCAGTAATAGCTATACCCATTATCATGACCAATAGGTGGGTTGGATATTTCAAGGTATGTGCAAGATTTTTACATGCCAATGTGAAAAGTTACTGACCACATATCCAGGTGTGATAAGTTTAACAAAGTAGATGAGCGCTTTTATACCGGGGGCCGGTTTCTCTAGGTGTACATGAAGTGCACCATTATAAACCTGAGACCAATGTGGATTAAACATGAAGTGGAATACGCCCACATACTCTTCATCACGCCGTGCAATCCACTCTACAACAGAAGACAGAAAGAGATATGGATGTGTTTATTATTTCATCAATGGCTATGAATATATGTGTGAAGGGCCAGTGCGAGGGGTGCTAAAATCTTCCAACCACCCTGCAACAGGGGTCCAATCTTTTTCTGTACCTCACCAGTAAGGTTCAAAATTTTTCCTCTCCAACCCCTTTATATTTTTAAAGGTACCTTAGGGCCTATACGGACTTAGCTGGTTTGATTATCAGCCAATGAAATGACACCAACTATTCACTGCGGTCCTCTTGGGGGGCAACTGGTACCCATCTGATAGGTGTTATAGAATTCACTGTTAACAAGCTCCAGCAATGGCTGCGCCCATGGGACAACCTGCTACTTCGGAATACACTGGATTCATATTTTCAGTTCCCCTCTTCAATTTTTACCCAATCTTTTTACACTTGACAAAATAAGTAAAAATCTATGAAATTCCAACATTTCCATAAAGAGACATTTATGAACCATGTTTTAGGGGAGGATGGAACTTTTTCTATATTCAATTGTCATCTGAACCATGGCTTGAATTCCATAATAATTTTCAGAAACTAGGTGAACTCTTAATTTCTCTAAGTTCCAGGGTCATCTGCTTTGATATTAATGTGTTGAGACTTCCAAGTAGGATATCACATTGATTAAACTCACACTCAGCCTGAGAATTCACTAGATGAAACTGCAATCCCTCAATTAACGTCATTTTGGTGCTTGTTACCATTAACAATCCCTGTTGATAACAATTTTGTTGACAATTTTGGTTTGCTGACTTTTTGAGGTACAATGAAGGTATTTTCCCTGCTGCCTGGTCTGCTGGCACTCTGATTCCAATCCCCAAAAAGGGCAATCTTAAGTGTATAAAAAATTGGCGACCAATTACTTTACTGCCCGTACCAGGGAAGCTACTTGAGAAGTTGATAGACAAAGTCCTATCTGACCACCTGGAAGACAATAATGTATTATGTAAAACACAGTTCGGGTTTCGGCCGGGTAAAGAAACCAGTGATGCTGTGTTCAGGGCTGTTAAAGACCTGTATGAAGCTAGAGATGATGGTCTTGTTACGGTTGCCTGTTACATTGATTATTGTAAGGACTTCGATTCTGTACACCACCCGACTTAAATTCACAAAATCTGTCGACTCAATATCCACCGCAAACTAAAAAAATGGCTAATGGAGTATCTTGCCCATAGATCACATGGGACATTGGCTAACGGCGCACTAAGCGCCCAAGCACCAGTAAAGTTCGGAGTACCCCAGGGCTCTGTTATCGACCCGCTTCTTTTTGTACTATTTATAAATGACCTTTCTGAATGTCTAAGACATTGCCACTACACGATGTACGCCGATGATGTGATAATATATGCCTCCCACGAAAATCCGTTTGAGGCCGAACGTCTTTTACAAGAAGACATAACTAGAGTCAGGGCTTGGTGCAACCAAAACTATATGACGGTAAACACAGACAAAAGTATGACTATGTTTTTTGGTTCCAAACCTAGGCTCAGCCACTTAGATGTTCCCAATATCATGTTAAATGGCTCTAGACTTCCAAGCTGCCACAGCTACTCTTATCTGGGTGTGGACTTAGACTGTAACTTAAGTCTTACCCTTCATATGGCTAAGGTGAAGAAATCTCTAGGCAACAAGTTATATAAACTGTGTAAATTACGTAAATGCATGTCTAAAAACATTAGCCTCAGAGTCTACAAAGTAATGATTCTCCCCAGTATTGAATATTGCTTATTTTATGTAGGGAGTGCACACGGATATGAACTGACAAAAATACAAAGACTTCAAAATCATGCCTTGCGAATCTGTCTAGGTGTTAGGATCCGACAGATTACCACCATTGAGCTACATAAACAATGCTCAATTGACACTCTAGAGCATAGAAGGAATCTCCAATTGCTATTAATTATGTGGAAGAAATCTATTAATGGTGAGGCCATCGTTAATAGAGAGGTGAGAACTCGCGGGGACAGGAAAATTAAATTCGCCAAACGGCGTGCAAAAACCAGTTTTTATCAGAAGTCTCCTTATTATCGTGCTGTAACACTCTGGGACTCTCTTGATCATGTAACACAGCGCCTGAATACTAGATCTCGATTCAAAAATGCCGCTGATAAATTTCTACGTAAATAATCCCGCCTGAGTAACCCTTTCGTATCGCATTGCCTCATTATGAACTGTATCTTGTCCTGTATCATTAATGTTTATCTAATTGATTTGTTATATGCGTTTTTCAAAGCATTGGAATTATCTAAACCCACTGGACCATGCCACATCCCTGAACAACTGTAATGTAACAGATGTGTGCGCTGAAAAACGTCCCTTTGGGACGATTCCGTGCAATAAATTCAATTCAATTTAACCACCCTTTTTTTGACAACACTGACATTAATTCTATCCCACATTGAAACGGTTTTGAAGAGAAAATTATAAAGTATGTGTGTTTGCAAGGAAATGTATTCTGATATTTACAGTTTGATATGAGGAGCCCTCACAGAAACCGCGTCAAGGTTAATATGACCCCCTTTTACTTAGAGACACAGATTTTCCATAGAAAAAACACCCCTTTTTCTAGATGGCAAGGACATGCGGATTTAGGGAAAAGAGTCCCTAATTTCATGTATTTTGGAACGCAGGTGGATGTCAGTTATGGCTAGGAAGTGCAGGGACCGGGCATTGCGGTCTCCATGGCAAAAAGGTGGTGCACCCCGGACCAGAATGCAGTAGAAAAGCAGCACTAAATCAGTTGGGAAACAGTGTGGTGTGGCAGTAGTTATTCAGTGTGAAAGCAGCAGCAGAAACAGTATTGTATCAGCATCTACTGGCATTCTACTGCTCAGTACCAGAGAACTTGCAGCATAGGTACAGTAGTAGCCCAGTAGTATCAGCAGCATGCAAGCAGTATTGAATCAGTTGTCCCAATTATGTTAATTAGATGGCAGCAGTTGATCAGTATCTACTTATTCAATGCTGCATGACCATATATGGGACTGGGGCAGTGTTCAATCAGCACTACTGCATGACTGCTGCTATAGCAGTAGTTAAACAGTAGATCATACTGAAAACTACTGCTGGGGGGCAGGTTGAAGCATAAAAGAAGCAGCCGCTGTTCTAGTACTGGCACTACCAATGCCTCTCTAGGTGGTCCTTGCTGGATTTGAACTTGGGATCTTTGGATTACTCTACCCACGCATTAGCCCACTCAGCCATCTCCCCATCTGCTATGTGGAGCTGTCATTACTTCCTAGTACTGCATGCAACTCATGTAGGAGGGGGCTAGGGCAGTATTGATTCAGTAGTACTGGGTATCTCTTACCATAGCAAAAGGGTAAGAGTAAACATATCTATAGAGGGCTGCTAGAGTATAATGCCTTTCAGTTTACTGATGTTAAGGTGATGAGACAAGCACTTTGTAATTATCAATGATACATGTATACTATGTTAAAAAAAAAAGTGTCATGATGGGGACCAAAAGAATACTTGATGATTCAGTATATTTGTGCCCTATATAAAGTCGCTGAGTAAATTCCTCACTTTCATACACCCCAACATCCATGTGTATTCATTACTGGCACTGGATAAGATACTCATATGCAAAGGGGTGAAATATGCTTGTCTCCACAAACAGTGGATAGTTTCATTTTTACATTACTGAATCTTTTGATTGCTGTTCACAACCATACTGACATTCACGCTATGGACTGTCTTAGAAGCATCAGGTAAATAATCCATGAATGGACATACCAGTAGATGGTCAGTAGACTACTGTATCTATGCTGCTGCACAGAGTGTATAATTTCTGGTATCTATTAACATTCAGTTGAGAGTCAGTAGACTACTGATTCTAGCCTGAAATACAGTGCATATTCAGTTGATAGTCAGTACACTACTGAGTCTAGACTGAAAATGCAGTGTAGAGTCAGCTGTTTTGGAAGTATTTCAGCAGTACCTACTGCAATATGCAGTTGTTGAACAGCATATTCTCAGTAGCCACTGATAGGAGAAGTAGATACTGCCTTCTGGTCCGGGACTATAAATACAGCACTCAGACTCAGAATGTGGTAGCTGTTTGAGTTGACATGGTCTAGCGCACCTTTTGGATCATATCAATAGTACTTTATTCACAAACTATTATTAGTTGTAAAGTTCACCCCATCCGTTCCTTCTGGTTTTTTTTTTAATGACCACTTCTTAAAGAAACATCCTCTCCATAAATTTATTTGGTGTTTAATTGATACTGTATCACTGAAGAGCTCCTATTCGTGTAATGTTAAAGTTTATGGATTCTAGCTATGATATTGTGTGTTCTTCTGGTTCATATAGATTTTACTCTCTGCTTTACAAAAAGTTGGAAATCGTAGAAAAATTTAACCAGGTGCCAACAATTATTTGAGTACACAAAAGTCATGTGAAATCCACTGTGCATTCTGAAATATGAAGTCTGTGGTGTGCTTTAGTTTGATGTCCTTGATTTCAGCAGTCTTTCTCTCTGTTGTAGGATGTATAGCATGGCAAGGTGAGGTATTGTGAACATTTACCACTTTACTGCCTGGTTTCAAGTGTATTGGATATTTTCAAAAGCTATACCCAGGAAATTGAGTTTTCATCACCCACTATGAAGGCCTCACACATGTCGCGAGATGAAACGCATTATTGTCCGGATAGAGCATATTCCATACAGATGACAATGATGGTGATCATAAAGCCTAACCGAAGGTGGCAACATGGGTTACCGTGCACATTACTATATGAAACATGGTGACACTGGTGATCCTGCAAGATTAGATGGATGGTAACGCTGATGATCACCCAGCATCAGCAGAGGCCACAACACTCATGATCCCTCAGGATGACCAGGGTCATGGCGTTTATAATTATGCCTTTTTCTAGATGGAATCTTGTCATGTCCCTACAGTGGATATGGTAAAACTTATGATTACAGAGAATCATCAGGAATGGCAAGCATCATTAAGACAATACGGGTCATGCCTTAGTAACACAGAAAGTGAGGATGATATTGATGGCATTGGTGAATGTGGCGGTATACTGAGTGAGAGTTGACGGGTTGTGACACATTGTGACTCACTGAGTGAGAACCATGATGAGTTAACAGTGAGTGGCACAAGATGACAAAGTGAGTGAGAACCATGGTGAGTGAGAGTTGACAGTGAGTGGCATAAGATGTGAGTGAGGACCATGCTGGCAACAGTGGTGACAAGTCATAGCAATGGGTGGCAACAATTTGATGGGTATTGATCTGTGCATGCCAATGTGAAAACCACTGACCATATGTCCAGGCATTAGAAGTTTGGCAAAGTAGATGGCCGGTTTTATACCTGGGGCCGGTTTCTCTAGGTGTACATGAAGTGCACCATTATAAACCTGAGACCAATAAGGATTAACCATGAAGTGGAATACACCCACATACTCTTCATCACGCCGTGCTATCCACTCTACAACAGAAGACAGAAAGAGCTGTGAAGTAAAGTATGATTATGATTATGAATAGTTGCCCATATATATCCACTTGGTTCTCCTCTTTTTGGCTAGATCCTGAAAGCTTCAATAATGAGTTAGTTGCAGCTGTCCAGTTATATTCAGACCTTGATAACCTGTCCCTTGGTTGTCCAGTGTCCTTGGGATCCGCCAGGGTCTGACCGTGACAGCGTTTTTTGTATTTTTTTTTTTTTTTGTGTGAACATTTATCTTTATTGCTGACAGAGTTTGATGAACATATATGTGTAGTATACATGACAGTCTAGGAGATATAGCATCAACTTTGGCACTTTTGGCAGAAAGCGTGAAAGTTTGCATTTAGGGTTTTTTGAACGTGCTGAATCTATTTCTAAGTGGAAACATCATTTTCGAGAAACGTTTCCCCTTCTAAATTGACTTTGAAAAGAAAAAGTAAATAATTCATAAAAAATCACATCAAAATTCATTAACCATTTAATCGGGTGCGAAATACACAGAAGGACAATAAAAGCCATGTGTTATCCATTGAAATATATTATATTGAGTATGATATCATGCATAAAAATTGTTTTTCTCTGAAATAGGGCCCGAAAAAGGTAGCCATTACCGAAATTCCTTATTTTTGCAACAACTCTGCAGGTAATGATGATAGGCACTCATATTAAGTGTCTACTAACACATTTTCAGGGGCTAGGAACCCACTGGTAACATCCTGATTTTTCTCAGACACACGCTAAGCCTATTATAGGTCCTTTTCAGGTCGCAATTACCAAAATTCTAAGTTATTTTTTGCAATAACTCTTCAGGGGGTAATGATAGACACTCATTTCAAGTGTCTTCTAGCACATTTTCAGAGTCTAGGATCTCATTGGTAACATTCTGATTTTTCTCAGACAGATGCTAATCCTATTGTAGGTCTATTTAAGGCTGCCATTACCGAAATTCATAATTTTTGCAATAACTTTGCTAATAAGACAGACATTCTTTCAGTGTGGCTATATCCCATTATCACCTGCGGAGTTATTGCAAAAATAAGGAATTTCGTTAATGGCTACCGTTTTCATGCCCTTTTTCAGAGAAAAACAATTTGTATGCATGATATCATACTCAAAATAATATGGGACCAGGCAAGCAAAAACACCCATCTGCAGGGAAACTCATTTTAAACGTTCATCTGAAGATCTTCAAAATGAGACATCATTGGCTTAAATATTCCTAGTAGTTATGCCAGAACCCCACCTTGAACATAGGTCGTTATTCATATTTGAAATTGATGATTAAGCTTTAAATACATTATAAACCATAATAATATCTAAAAACACGATAAATCAGCCTTTTTCGTAAAAAATACATAACAATATGGTAATCTTTGTCATAGATTTTGATCTAGAAGGAATTTTCCATTTCTGTTTTCAGATTTGGGTCTTTAGTGAGTTTCCCTGAAAATTGGCATGACAATCTGCAAATTTTGATTATTGGAATGGTTGCCATGGCAACCAGAAACAGGCATATAGGCTGATTTCTCATGAAAAATGTTCATTTTACCTTCCAAATAGGGGTCATTTCTACCGGAAATGGTGCATTTTAAATGAGACCATTGAAATCTGCATAAAAAATTAGCTTACTATATTTTTTTTATTGATTTTACGGTAATTTTGCCTCTCCAATGCCCCCTGGTGGCCAAATGGGGAATTGAAAATCCGCCGCGGAGGGGTGTTCTCACTTGATGGGTCACATATATTTCAATGGGTAACACATGGTGTTTATTGTCCTTTTGTTTATTTCCCATCCCATTACATCCTCAATGAATTTGTTGTGATTTATTATGAATTATTTACTTATTTAATAATTTAGAAGGGGAAAGGTTTCTCAAAAACGATGTTATCACTTAGAAATGGATTCAGCATATAGTGATATAAGGCGCGTGATGAATCATTTATGGCATTAGATCAGTTATAAATATATCATCCTCAGACTTCCTGTTTATCACCATCAAGGGGGTATGTATAGGGGATTTTTTTGGTAAAAAGCTTTTTTGCGTACCACGCACCCTTTGCTGGCAATACACATTCAAGTATTTTTCAAATCAACCCCAACCCCCTTAAACAGCACTTGTGTATGTACAACCTATATTAATCATTTCTTGCTTATCTAACCCATCATATGGCATATATCTATTGATGAGGTGCCAGTTCAAAAAAAAAGAAATGAGTCTCTACATCCCTTGGTTGCCCCAAACCAGAGTTGCTTGCCTAATGTAAGGTGCGTGATGGATCGTGTAAGGCACATGATGAAATGATTTGTGGTGCCATAGCTTCTCTGCCACACCCAAATACATGCACATCTGTGGTTTATATTATAGAATAAGGCCCTGGCTTTGATTTTAAGCATTTATAGGGCACCTCCAGCCATTCTGCTACTACCCAGCCCCTGCAAAGCACTCTTTTCAGCAGCCCCACCCTCTTTTTTTTTTATCTTTTGCAATCGATTTTAGGCCAATTATTCATTATTTAAAGGTTTTTCTTTAGTTATAAATACATCCTCTATGTGTTTCTCATTGTTGTAGTGTGTATCACTGCTGTCTTTTGTTACATTGGCCATGATATTAAAATGTGTAGACAATTCATCACACACCTTACAGAGTAAGGAGGGTCATTTTGAGAATGAACCATACAGAGCAAGTACTAAATAAGTGGTAAATGATGATTGTTACAAGAAGGGTACATGTTGAAGATGTAAATAATAAATTGATCTTTATGCTTATCCTACAGGTTTGGAGTCTTTGAGACCAAAGTTAATATTGTGTGTAAAAAATTTAGAAAAATCTCAATCTCTGCTATATAAGATATTGGACAATTTCGGAAGTTTTCAAGCCACAGTTATAATTTTTTGGATACACGTAATAGTTTTGACATGTAATTTGGTAATGATAGGATGAAGTTATTGACTTGAATGAAACTTTTCATAAAGCCAAGATATAGGGCTATCAATAAAATAAAGTCTTAAAATGTAAAATGAGAGAAAATAAGAAAAAAAAAACAAACAGAAAAGACAAATCTTGAACGGCTATCAATCAAAACCTGTGCAACCCTAGTTAGCCACAGGAACCAGTGACTTCATTAGGGATTTAGTGCCTAGTTTAAATTGTGAGTCAGTTAGTTGCCTCTCAGCAGATAATTCATTCCAAAATATTGCCCCACAATATTCAACACTTTTCCTGTATGCCATACAGTTTGCTTGTGGAACTGCCAATACTGGACTATGAAAGGCTTTTGTAGATAATTCCCTATTATCCCTATATTCAGCTTTCAGAGACATAATGTACAAATAGTTCATTAAGTGACATGTTCTCCTATCTTTTAGTAGTGGCATTGCTGCTAGAGTATGAATATAATTGGTGTCTGTCATGTGATGGACTCATAAACATATCTTGATACATCGGTTCTTGGCAGTTTGTAGAGGGTTTACAAATTTACCTGCACTGTTGATAAACAAGACATCACCATGATCAAAATATGGTATGATCGTAGACCTTAGCACCTTCAGTGCTGCACTTAGTGTTAGAAAAGATCTCATACAAGACAGTTGGTACATCCTAAAATTGACAGTTTTACAAACATTACTCAAATGAACATCTTATTTCAAGTAAGGGTCCAATGTTACCCCAAGGTATTTATAGGACATAACAGTTTCAAGGATTTTGTCATTTATAGACAGATTGACATTTGCATTCTCTAATTTCTCTTTTGTAGAGGTAAACACCATTACTTTGGTTTTGCTTGCATTGACAGACAACTTATTCTGCAGACACCATGAAGAAAACCAATTCAATGAATCTTGGAGATCATTCTCAGCAACCTTTGAATCTCTGTGAGCTCTATAAATAACAGTGTCATCTGCATGCAGTCTTGCTTTACATGCACCTAAACAATAGGTATTATCATTTACATGCAACAAGAATAACAATGGTCCAAGGACTGACCCCTGAGGGACACCGCAGACCACCCTCATACTCTCGGACTGGCGGTTATTAACATTATGTGAGCGATCGGTCAAATACTTTCGTAACCAACAGTGGGTCTTTCCTTTAATTCCAAAATACCTTATTTTTTGTAGGAGTAGTGAGTGGTCTACTGTATCAAATGCCTTGCTTATATCAATGAATGTAGCAATAGTTATGTTTCCCAAGTTCCTTTCTCTGAGTATGTCATCAGTGAAAAGGGCAAGAGAATCAATTGTGGAATGTTTTTTTTCTAAAGCCCCCCTGAAGTGGAGTGAGTACATCATTTTTATCTAAGAAATCTGTTATTCTTTTATGAACAATCTTCTCAATCATCTTACAAGTTGATGGGATTTGAGATACTGGTCTATAGTTGGATACTTTCTTTGGGTCACCCAACCTGGGGAGTGGGGTGATAATAGCAGCTTTCCATTTGATAAGAACTGAGCATTCCGCCAACGAGATATTAAATATTTTGACAACCCTTTCAGGCATATGCAAAAATGCATCCTTTAAAACCTTTGTTGAAATACCCTCAATGGCAGAACTTTTTTTGGTGTCAATATCTTTGATTAACTTTTTAACCTCTTCTAAGTTAGTTTGGATGTCAGCAATTTCATCATTTATCTCATTACCATAAAACTTCCAAGGGACAGTCATGTCCTGGGCCAAGTTAGGGCCAATTTGCTGTAATAATCATTGATATAGTCAGGCACCTTCTCATCTTAATGTTTGTGGAGGTGTCAACTAGGTCTATTTCCTTTTTAGTACTCTAGCAGCAAGGAAGTATATTGTTTATTATATGCCAAAACCATTCATTTTCCTGAGGGGTCTTTCTTCTTAAATAATCTAAAATGTTTTGTGCAAAATAGGACAAATTTTGTTGTTTGGAACTGACCACATAAACAACTCCAACCAATCAGCTTGCCAGAAAGGTGTCATGTGACCTGTCTAAAATCCGAGAGGCGTTAAAAACGACTATCCTGGGTCATTCAGAGTGTACTGTTGGGATAACTCACCTCGTTCCTCCACGTTTCTTTTTTCATTTGCTTTTACTTCGTCCAGAACATTGCTTTGTCTGGCTAACTTGGCCAATCTATTACCTTCCCTTCTTGCATCTACAGCAATATCCCAATCAGCTTCAGATTTAGACTTTTTAGCTTTTGCTAGCAAGTTATTTTTGTCTTTTAGGACTTCAATGAGATCCTTTGTTAACCATTGGTCATTGTTAATGGGAATGTGATAGGTTTTGAATTTGCAGTTTTTATCTAGCGACATCACGATAGCATTTTCAAACTCATCCCAGAGGATATTTAGGTCATTAGATGCATCAAATATCTCCCAGTTGTAACCATCTAAATCAGATTTATCGGTGGTATTGACATATTTAATGTAAAAACGACCAACGAAAGTCTTTTTTTCTAGCTTAACCTTGATTTAATACAATATGCACTGTAATACCCTGCACACAAGGTTTACTGTTTATGAACATCGTTTCATAAACATATCTATAAAACAAAACTTCATTAAATGGTTGTTAGATCCCAAAATCATAAATAATGTGGCAGCTGTCCAGTGGAAATTTTTTTGTCAGTGTATCTTACCCCAACTCTCATTTCTCTGTTGTGGATTGGATATCATGACATGGGGAGTTATAAAGGATATATTCTCCATTATAATTCATGCCCTGGTTTGAAAACTGCCCTGGTTTGAAAACTGCTTTCTTCTCCAAACATGTGATGCCTAAGGATGTGGTGAGTAATTTTGATGCTGCCATGTACATTGTTAGAAAAGCAGTAAGTTTGTTAATAATTATAGATAGGTGCATGTGAAGCAAAGCAGAGCATTAGAGGAAATGCAGCGTTAATAAAGCATTTGGTCATGTGTATGAAAAGGGCTGACAATAATAACTCACCACATGTCCAGGCATCATAACTTTAATGAAGAATATGGCCGGTTTGATACCAGGACCGGTTTTTTGTAACATTAAATGGAGGACACCGTTGTGCATCCTGGACTAATGAGGGTTCATCATAGAGTGAATTATATTCACGAACTCCTCCCCCTGTCGTGCTATCCACTCTACTACGTACACAAGATGAGTAAAAATGAGCTAAAGGTTGGATGCATTTATTTAATCTTCACTGTAAGGGTTCCCATTATTGATTAGTCACGGAGTTACCCGACTTTTACCTGACCTGAATCGATGCTTTAACTGAAGAAAAAATGGAATTTCATGGAGCTCACGATACAGATTCATCCACTCTCAATCAAGGGCATAATACATTTACTGCACAACTGCATGAAATCTTTACACCCCCTATTCATTTTAACTCCTATAAAATCAGCCAAAATACTTTTTAACTGACATTTTTATTCAAAATCTCATGAGCTGAATATTAGCAGACCTTTGAAGAAACGCACTTATCTGAACTTTGACTGATGAGTGGAAAGCCTGACTGTAACTTGATAGTTGGTAACTTGTAAACCATTGCCAACACATTACAATCATTTCCATTTATAGAAACAGTTTCAATCATTTCCATTTATAGAAACAGAGGGTTTACCTTAAACCAGTAGTTTTCACCAAAGTTTTTCTATAAATCTATTCATTTTTGATCAATTGCTTCCCATCTTATCAAATACAGATGGGCCATTGCACCTCCAAACACAGGGTAACTTCTTGTGCAAAGTGCACAACCCTCGTGTCACTGGCACTGTTATGGGTGATGAAGAGGCCTTAAAACAGTGGCTCCACCTGTGAACACAACTGGTAAGAATGTGTCTAGTGCTGGCATCTGGTTACTGAAACAGGGTAAAGCACCCCTGACTGATCACTAGGCATGTTGGTACCGTAAATCGTGAACTAAAATACTCTACAGACCCATGCTTACCTTTGTAGGGCTATATCTAGTGTTATGTACCCCAGACTACATTCTTTCAGATAACATTCAACTATTGGTTTGGAATAAAAAGAATAGCAGAGAGACCTTTCTCTTCTCAGTTTGGACAGGTTTTTAAAAGCTGCTTGTCCTAACAGCTAGACAGGTATTTACATGCTGCTTGCCCAACACAGCAGTGATCGTATCTATGGATGACCAAATCTATGAGATGAATGATCGAATCTATTAGTTACTTGAATTTTTCACTGCAATTGAAAGACTTTCCATATTCCCCCAAATATCATTTATGGATCGTCATAACAAATACTGGGGTAAGCTATCAACCTGCTTAATAATAATAGGCAGGTTTAGCAATCACTACGCAGGCTATGTAACACAGACGTACAGCATACCTACAGCATTGGTACGTCTGCGTTAAATCAGGTACGGGTGACGTACGTCGTGGTTGCTAAACCTCCCTAATAATCGAGCCAGGGAGGACTTGCCATAATTTCTAGACTGACAGGATGGTGGGAAATCTGCATTGCTTGGTTTAGTGACATGTGCCATAGGAGGAACACTCTAAATATTATTCTTGGGATAGATCAAGTTCTTTTGGGGAAAGATGGTACTCAAACTGTCAGAACACAATAGTCTCCAAGTGTGACTGGAGCTGGTTCTGGCGACATGCACTGATAAGCTCTGATAAGATGGGGATCAGCTTATCCATGGAAGTGTTGTGAACCAGGGACAAGTTACCCATCAGGGTATACAGTCTTATCAGTGGGTTTCACCTCAACCAGCGAAATTAAAAATGGCGGACCCACTGTGTGTCCATACTAAGGCCTATAAAGTAGTAATCTGCCACGTACTTTCTCTCATGGTAAATTGCGTACAGTTCATTAACTTAATTACATTGAATATATCCACTGCTTAATAAATCTTAATATGGCTGAGTTGTAATCCTGCAGGGTATTACCCTTTAACATGTCAGGAAGAATAAAGTTTTTTTTTTACCAAAATGTGAATATACTAAAAACAACAATTACCTGGAGGTTTTCCGTCTGTGCCTTTTACTAAAATATCCACATTCACCTTGAAACGACGTACATTTGCAGCTCCTTTTGCCACTGAAAAAAGTAAAGTTTTGGAATATAATGTTTTCAAGGGAAAGTTGAATACTGCCAGGATCTCTCTATATTAAGCCAGGAATTTAAGCTGTGCTTTGAAGCCTAATACCCTCGCCTATTTGGCTCACCCTAGACTTTGGTTGCTTCTACATGTACAAGGTGCTCCCAGGGTCGATCCTCACGTATAAGCCTTGTTTTATATGCCTTGTCTTCTACGCGGGGTATTACTGTTATAGCCGAAGATTCGCCCACTAAAACCCACCACCCCCTACTATTAATAAATAATGACCACTCACTTATGTCACAGTAATATATTGAGATCAATAGGTAGGAGGTCAATTTTCAAAGATAATGTGAATATCGTTAGACCCATCCTGCCCAAAAAGGCATTTTGTTGTGCACAACGACTGTTTCTTGTTCTAATGCCATCAGTTGATTATTGCTAAAAATAAACGTTATTAAGATTGCAAAGCTAATCTAAGTAATTGTATCTCAGCTGTTCTTTTTAAAGATTTGAATTAGTAATATGAATATACAATGTACATACTGGCATATGGATACCGCATTCGTCCCAATTGTCGGTTTGATTCTGAGATCCGGATGACCTCACCGAAGAAGCCGTAACCCGCTAGTAGACACGAAGTGTAGAGGTGATGCCTCCCAGAGTGAGTTGTGAAGAGGTCCAAGTCCCAAACTTCACCTAAACATAAGGTATAACACATAGTGAGTTGTAGACAGGTTTATGTCCTGTATATCATTAGTCATGCTGATAACACAGTGAGTTGTAAGCAAGTATCTCAATTGTAAAAAAAATTTACTTGTGACCGCAGTACTTGAAAAACGTTCCTAAAATGTTCAGCCATATCCAGGGGTGTCGGAACAATATACACTAGTGTGAGGAACTTGGTCGTTTACTCATAAATTGACCAAAACAGCGGATATAATGTCTAAATTTTCAAAATTGTCCTTGGGGACATGCACCCAAACTTCTAAAAATATTCAGTGTTCCACTAGTTATGCTCAGAGCTGTCAAAGCGTTTCGCTTGACATGCTTTAGTACATGTAGGCCACTCCAAAGTCACGTTCCTTCTAACACCCCTGTATATCTCGGCCATAAAGATTACACACCTCCAAATGATGCCGTCTTTTCGGCACTATCTTATCTTGGTACACATGAAGATGACATAGTTCTAAATGTTTTCCGTGTGTGTTCTGCTTTGAATGATTTCTGTTAGATGAATTAATATGAATTGGAAACTTACCATATATAATGTGAAGGGCAGCGTTCTCCACTCCTTTACTCCCTGTGGACGTCTCTACCATACCCTGGCCCGTGCCTGGTGGACATTAGCATTGGTTAATTATACCTTTAAGGACTACTAAGGCAGAAGTGCATCATGCCCATTGGTCGGCATGATGCACCAATGAAGTGCTGGCGAGTCAGCACTTCATTGGTGCATCATGCTGACCCTCCGGGAGTGCATCAGTCCCATAGAATCGGCATGATGCGTCAATCCATTAGCGGCCCTTAAGGGGTTAGTAAACTTATCATCAGAGACATGTACCCGTAATCTCTCGCGTATAAGGCGCGTCTTATAAGCGAGGTTTTAGTTTTCCTTGGATCCACAAGGGGGAGATCAAAAGCTTTTTTTTATATCTTACACTCCCCCTAAATCATAATAAGACATTGATGGGTTTAGGAGGTTCCTGAGTGTATTAGGTACACAAAGCTTTTTGAATTTTCAAAATCCATCCAGTAGAACAAAATTAATGAATTTTCAAATTATTTGACCATATTCTAAAACTCTAGGTGCGTCTTATACGCGAGGTGCGCCTTATACGCGGGAGATTACGGTACATGATGCATCGGGTAGTTCAGGTTTTAGCTGAGCTTATAGTTTGGTTACTAAAAGGTAGCATAGCAAGGGACTGTGTGAAAATAATTTCATACCAACTGGGGCAGCCAACAAATTTTGACCCTTCAAAGGGATGGGGTCAAACAAGGATGTATACAAGGAAAATCTTTGATAACATCCACCCTTGTAAATGGGGGGGGGGATCATTAAAAATATATCCAGGGTTTGCATGTACTTACCAGCAGGTATAAGGCCTACACGCATATCTAAGAAGGGTAATTCTGAGTCAGGGTCATCGGGGTCTATCCCTGCTTCCAGCCGGGCCTTCGCAGCCAGCCCCGCAAGACACTCCGTTAGCGTGCCATCACCTCCCACAGCTACAATCCTGGATAATTTACAGCATATTGTGATTTTAGATTTTATTTGGAAATAATTCTGCTTTGGCTATCATTTATAATATACTGTATAGCCGCACATATGAAGCGCACCCTGAATTCCGGAACGTTCAATAAGAGCACCTCATATGGGTGGTTCTGCAGTACTACTATAATCTCTCACATATATAAGACGCACCCTGCATATAAGATGCACCCTGAGTTAAAGGAAAACCTATAAGGCACTTCTGGGGGCAGATTTTTGAGGTTTTTGAGGAGACCTCAGATTCGCGTATAGGTTGCGTCTTATACCCGGGAGATTATGGTATATACCCACTATCTGTGAATTCAATACACACTACGCACATACCTGTTATTAATGTACACAATTTATCGATTAGGAATTATTATAGCGAATTTTTTTTTTCTGTCCATAGGACCTGGATTTGCTAGCAGGGTGTTCTGGTCTCAGTGAGGGAAGTCATATACGATTGTGGTCAGAAGTGAATACTGCAAGCACAGTGAATGGTCAATAACCATGTTGAAAATAATGCCAATAAATAGAAAACCAGTACACATGTTGGTGAATGTTTGCTGCTTTAGGTAAAATACCAGGAGGGCATTAATTTTGTCAGAGTGCTTACCCATTTTTTCAAGGGCTTGGTTGGAAATAGTGAATCTACATTTTATGCAGTGCAAATTTAGGCAGAATCAGGGTGTTTTTACGCGATTTACGTGGTCAATTCATATTTTAAGTTGGCCTTTATTATGAAGGAAGGATTAATTATAGTGCGGGACCAATTCCTTCTGAGACCTTCTGGAACCTCTCCCAAATCAAGGATGTGGATAACTGCACTCAACCGCCACCTGGGAGGACAAAACTGAAGTAAAATCTCTCCCATAGAAAGAGGCAGGGATACATATAATTTTGAATTTAGCCAATTTACATATTTTGTTCTTTATGTTGTAGATGTGTGACTTCAATCATAACTCAATATGAACGGTATTCCTAGAGTAGGAGAGGCCAGCAATCATGGTTAGAGGGTATCTAAATACCTTTAACATAGGTCATTGTGGTACCTGATAGGTATTTCAGTACACACTAGATGTCAGCACCTCATCTTCCTATGAATGTGTCACTGAGATACAATCAATAGACACAGTGTACCCATTTAAATTTCATTTTTAACTTCCCTGTATTTTCTCTGTGCCACAACAAACATACCCTGTGAAACAGCATGGTCACGTGGGTACACTCAGCAATGTTACTCTCAGTATAAGGCCACACCAAAAAAATAAGTTGGTCGCCCTCTCCATATTTTCGGAAATACAAATTTTTTTCTTTGAAAAAAATCTTGTCCACGGATTTCACTCACTTCACTTTCTACAAGTTTCTCTTTGTGATGTTTGGCAATTTTTTTTTTTTAAAAGAAAAAGTAAATAAATTTGCTCACACGCACCATTTTTTCCAAAACCAAAATCGGTAGACCAACTTATTTCTTGGTATATCTTAATGATTTCTCAAAGTGAGTTTTCTTTTCATATAAAATGTCCAAAGGTTCTTTTCAAATACTGTGTGTTTTAGCAAATTTTTCAAATTTCCTTAGTTTTCCTCTCTTCTTTGTTATTTTCCATTTTCTTTGTCAGTGGGGACCCTACTATAAGATGTGAATCGATACCAGAGTTGATTTTAAAGTTTCCAGTTATTTCATTTTCAAGCCAAACGCCTTTGATAAGTACCATGTTGTAACGAAATGAGCTTCTTTCTATACATTAAAAACAGTATTATTGTCAAAGTGGGATACCTACCCATCGTAGTGAGATAGGTCGGCATTTGTGATAATGTCCACTGCATGGTGGGCTCTTTCCGTAACTGAGTTAAAGAATAGGGGATTAAGGAGAAACATAATATAAAGATCATTCCGAGTCAACCAACATATAAAAATAAACTTATAATGGAAAATAAGACCCATTTGAATTAAGTTACAAATTAAAAGTAATAATACTGCATTCATTTAACTAAAAAGGTACCAGAGAAACCAATTCAACTACCATAATCTCCCGCGTATAAGGCGCACCTCACATATAACGCGCACCCTGAGTTCAGGGGAATACTATAAGGGGCACCTGGGGCTTGATTTTTGAGAGTTTAGTACTTTTCTATAGTAAAAGTACCCCGCCTATAAGACGCACCCCCTCTTTTGGAAAGCTCCATAAGGTGCAGTAGGATTTTGATTCACGTATAAGACGCGCCTTATAGGCGGGATATTACGGTATAGACTTAATAAATGGGCTTGGTATTTGAAACGTCCAGATAAAATAATAGAGAAAAGGTACAAAGTACATGCAAAAGAAACTGAGAAACTCATGTCCCTAGGATAGGTTATTACTTGGAAATAGACAAGTGCTATATACACGCTGCATGCATCCCTACCCGTGATATACCCAATATATAATAGAATACAACCAATATAAGAGGTGACAGTACCTATGACTTCAGTGTTGATTCCTGCCAGTTTCAATATGGGAGCAGCTTTGTTCTCATAGATCTTGACTCCTTTAGAAGCACCACTCTTGGGGTTTACCAACACTAATAACCGTCTGGGACGTTGTGGCACTGAAATATAAGTTTAACTTATATCAAAATCGATAGGACTACCTAAAGTACCTACACATGGATGATCAGAGTATTCAGGTTATCACTCCTGTCATTTTTTAGGAAGGATGGAGCGTCACTCCGTCACTTATTACGCATATAAGAATGTACTAGAACCTTTTGAAACTGTCTCCGTCTGCCAATTTTTAAAACACCTACATCAAGAGCATCAATTTCTAAAACCCCTGAATCACTTGTCACTTTTTACACATGTATAGGCACCGTAAAGTTATTAGTCATTACAGGAGGCGTGTAGAAAGCAAAACTGAATTCTTTCAAAATTGAGTTCTTATCCATTAGGACATTCACCACAATACTCCAAGTCTACATTTTAATATCAATTAAGTAGTTAGGGTACTCAATAAGATTTAAGAATTATTACGATAAAAACAATTTCTCGTTATTTTTGTTGTTGTTTGGTTGTTGTTGTTGTTTTTTTGCTATTTTTCAGGTTTTTTTTCAATTCTATCGTGAAGAATTATATAGACTGCACGTACCTTTTACTAGCATCAACCCGTTGACCTTTTCCACCCATGACGTAGCTTCTTGTTCCTCCGACGTAGTGAACGTCACAGTGGCCTGCCTCCACACCTTATTGGGTTTGGATATGTAGTGGAGAGTAGCACCTGGACCTTTGGGTTTCCGACACGTGGCAGGGATAGGTGTAACATTTAATACATCCGCCCATTCTATAGACCTGACAGAATAACAACAGGTAGATGATCCATAGTGTAGTGGTTATTTGAGACTGAGGCACCATTGTTATACAGAGGTTGTGAAATATCTAATGGGTGCAGCCATTGCTGAAGCTTGTTACCAGCGGTTATCACTGATAACAGTTATCAAATGGATACCAGCTGCCCCCCCCCCGCCGCGAAAAAAGTCCAAATACGGTAATCATTAGCAAGAGTGATATTCTAGCTATATACTGAAAACGGTGACAGTTTACGACAATCTAAGATGTGTCTCAGTTCATGGGACTCTGGCTAGGATTTTATTTATAAATTTTTGAATATTGAAAAGTTATTTTTGAATATTGAAAAGTTAACTCGAAGCTCTTTTGGGGGTGGGAGGAACTATATTGTTATTCACAGGTCAATGTTTTGATGTCTGCAATCTCACTTGACATTGTGAATGACGATTAAATTCCATTCAAGAGGGTTAATGAAATGAAGAAAAGAAAAAGAAAACACAACAGACAAATCTGTGGCACAGTCACTAGTAGGACTACTGGCAAACAACACAAAACAATGTGGAACGCGACTTGCAAAAGCTCGAATGTAATCTACGTATTGACCTGCAACATATGTGGTAAGTAAGAAGTAGGCCAAACAAAACGCCAACTAGGGGAGAGAATCAAGGAACACCTTGGGAGAATAACAGCAGGGGAGATTGACAAATGTCCCCACCCACTTTCAACTACCAGGTCACCACGGAAAAAATGATGTCTCAGGCTCAATACAAGACTTTGTATACAGACACCCGCTCAGTGCCAGAGCAGAAGAATTAAGGTAGCAGTGTACCTAATTCAGATGAACACATTTTGTTGGACTATTTGACCCACATCTGCTAAAAATATACATGTTACATATCTTTTTGGTTGCATTTGATGGCTTTTTCGAATTGAGTGCATTTTATCAGTTTTTAAAAGCATTAGAATGTTTTTGGAACAAAAAAAAAAACGTTCTTTTTCAGTTTCTCCCACTAAAAAATGCATTATGAGATGTAAAATGGAAGGTAACTTGACCTCTGACAATGAAAAAGTAAAATTGATGTTATTTCCTAGAGGCGTCTTTTTCCTTTTGTTTGTGCTCCAATTATTAAAGTCTCCAGAGCTGTTTAAAGTTGCCTAGTTGCTATAAAATAGAGAGAAACTGCACTTTACCTCTATTATCGCCCATTTTTCCTCAAAAATTACATTTTCTGAGCCCATTATATAGGATTTGTATAGGAATTGAAAATAGGCTCATCCTCTAGGAACTATACTTTTTTCAGAGGCCATCCCCATGGCCAGGACAACCATTTTTGCTCTGCCCTTAAAGGGTTAAAGATAGTGAGAGCATAGCTCTTGTAAACTGCTGTCCATGATGTTCAATAAATTATACCGGCCGCGTAGCAGCCAATCAAAGACGGGGACCAAGACAGGGCCCAAGAGGGGTATAAGCTCCCATACATTCTCTATAAATGTCAGCCCCAACGGTCAAAATGAGCGGACAAACCCCAACTATATAGCTGTCTGGCTGGGCAAGAAGGGTGGGAGGGGAGGGAGTGACCAGTTAGATTCTATACTTGATTTCCAGATACCCCTATACAAATTCTTTATGGTTGCTGAGATAGAGTGCATCATGCCAATCAGGGCATGATGCACCAATGAATCAATGCCTATTTCTCAGCTGTTTATTGACAGATTTCAAAGAGTGATATATAGATTTTAATGTTTTTATGCATACTGATTCTATTTTTTCAACTTATAGACCCATGTTCCTGATACTTTTTGAGTTAGAGTGCATCATGCCAGGCAAAGCATGATGCACAAATGAATCAATGCCCATTATTCTGTAGTTTATTAGCAGATTTGGACATGTAATATATCGATTTCAAGATTTTCAACCATACCGATTCCATTTTTTAAACTTATCAATCCACATTCCTGATAGTTTCTGAGATAGAGTGCATCATGCAAGCTAAGGCACGATACACCAATGAATGAAAGGTTATTAATCTTTTTAATATTAATCCTTAGTCACCATGATCATGATGCCCACTTTAAGGTCGACTTTAGTGGGTTCCTTTAATCGCAACGGGATGCACAAACTCTGAAAATAGGGTAAATCGAACATGCTCATCGCAATGAGACATACTACAAGTCCGAATTATGAACCCCCGCCGGAAAAAAATTGTTTCGAATCTTGACATGATGCCCACTTTAAGGTCGACTTTAACGGGTTCCTTTAATCGCAACGGGTTGCACAAACTCTGAAAACAGGGTAAATCGAACGTGCCAAACGCAATGAGACATACTACAAGTTCGAATTATGAACACCTGACAAATTTTTTTTTTATTCAAATCTTGACATGATGCCTACTTTAAGGTCGACTTTAGCAGGTTCCTTTGATCGCAACAGGATGCACAAACTCTGAAAATAGGGTAAATCGAATGTGCCAAACACAATGAAACATACTACAAGTCCGAATTATGAACCCCCGCCCACTTTAAAGTCGACTTTAGCGGGTTCCTTTGATCGCAACGGGATGCACAAACTCTGAAAACAGGGTAAATCGAACATGCTCATCGCAATGAGACATACTACAAGTCCGAATTATGAACCCCCGCCCACTTTAAAGTTGACTTTAGCGGGTTCCTTTGATCGTACCGGGATGCACAAACTCTTAAAACAGGGTAAATCGAACATGCTCAACGCAATGAGAGATACTACAAGTCCGAATTATGAACCCCCGCCGGAAAAAAAATTGTTTCGAATCTTGACATGCCAGGCAAAGCATGATGCACCAATGAATCAATGCCTATTTCTCAGCTGTTTATCGACAGATATCAAAGTGTATTATATCTAAGTACTGACATATATTGACTAATTGCTGACAAATAGTGAGTAGGCTTAAATAGGCCATACTGAATAAAACACAGAAAGGCGACAAAACACAAAACACTGCACACACTCAGTCACCATGTATTAGTAGTTTCAAATAGTAAGCGTATGAATTCTACAAAGGAGTGAGTGAGTGAGTAATAGATGTTTAACGCCATTTCGACAACTAAGGTCATATTCATGGTGAGAATTACATTACACAATTTCACAGGGGAATGTGTCAGTGCCCGCGCATATGTGCACCAAACACATCCCGAGGGGATAGGAAAGAGGAGAAATAGACCCTTTTAAGTGGGCTAGGGAGGCCCGCAATTTTACAAAGGAGCAATGGAACATATCTATGTATTTTGAAAAGTACCAGGACAATATGCGTGGATATGGAGTGTTCGGTATGAATCTGGGGTGTTTCATCCCCCTAAAGAACATGCCCCCCTAAAAAATTTGTTTCGAAAAAGAATAAGCGAAATAATTTTTTTGACTGGGAGCCTTTTCGGCCCCAGCCGGTCCACCTGCCCTTACCTCAGTGTGTATGCGCCCTACCTCCAGCCAAAACCTATCTGTTTTAAAAAGGCAGGTTTGAGGAAGGAATGGATCGAAATAAAGGGTTTTTTGGGACACGGGGGCAGACGCCAGTCCAGGCACTGGCAGAGGTCCAAGAACTGGCAGTTTTACAAAAAAAAATCATATCTCCCTTAATAATAGGAGTTTCCCATAGTGTGACCTATAGATTAAGGGTAGCTCGAGCTGGCGAACATCATGGCAGTCTTTATTTTCAAATCTGCACAATGGGAACAAAGTTATCGATAATTTTAGCAATTTTAGCAATGTTTTGTGGTTATTAATGGTAGCATAGGCTTAGATATTGCAGTTTTAAAGCTATGACATCACAAAAATGGCCATAACTTTCCACCAAATCGTCGTAGGAAAAAAAAATTCAAACAGCTATGGAAAATCGGCTTTCTCTCGGAACCCTATTATCGCCCAACGATGTATCTTGGTCTTCAGGCCATTTTGGCCTTTCCCCAGCATTTTTGGCCTCTACAGTGATTTTTGAAGGTATTGATGAAAGACACCGGGTGGACATATGGACATGTCCACACTGACAAAGTGGCAAAAGCCGTGCAGTGCATATCGTCAAACATTGTTCAAGTCTAACAGATTCCTTCTATTTTTTCAGTGTCATGCGACAAATACTGATGAGTTTTGACAAATATACATGTGCACTACACCGGGTTTCAATTTAGAGCATGATTTAGAGCATAAACACCGCCGCCACAAGGTAAACAAACACGTCTTTGTTCTAGTGGCTACTGGCTGTGTTCGTAAACACCTGTATGCCTGGTGGTCTACAACTCTTCAAACATGCGACAAAATGAATAAAATCTTGCAGAATTGTCACAGATATAATGTTTTATTGTCACAACTCGTCAGTTTTTATCGCAGGGAACCGGGAAATTGAATTACTGGCCCAACGGAGATAGCTAACATGCTGTCCATACAGAAGGGTTTATGAATGCACCCGGGTGATGGATCACGCCACTCCATCAGCCAATCAAAGAAAGGGATGCGGGGTCAATGCGTCCGCCTAACTGCCTCAGCAGCGCAGCAGCCAATCAAAGACGGGGACCGCGGGGGAGGGAGGGAGCGTTCCGGTTGGGCAACGCGCATCTAGGGCAGACCGGACAGCGACCGGACCAAGGTGGGTATAAGCTCCCATACATTCTCAATATACATTCACTCCAACGGCCAAAATGACCAGTGAGGACCCAACTATAGCTGTCTGGGCAGGCAAGAAGGGTGGGAGGGGAGGGAGAGACCACAGTCAGATTCTATACTCGATTTCTGACCATCCGGATTCCAGGTAAACGGCGCTTTCCAATATGGATATAAATAAACTGCTGTCTCAAGACAGCAGTTAAATAAAAACTGATGAAATGTACTCAATTCAAAAAAGCCATCAAATGCTGTCAGAATGATATATAATATGTGCAGTTTCGACACATCTATATCAAATAGTGCAAGAAAATATGTGTATCTGAATCAGGGTACACTGCTACCTTAAGGCTGCTGATCGAGTTTAACTGGATCCACAGATTTAAGACACAAACACCAAAAGGAATGAACACAATTGATAATCAATATGGATAGGGCATTTTAAGGCTGAAATTTGTAAGATTAGTACATTTCTATAGTAAAAGTACCCCTGGTATAAGACGCACACCCAACTTGAAAAAATCCTATAAGAGGCACCAGGCATTTGTTTGGCATAGAGGAAGCGTCTTATACGCGGGAGATTACGGTACTGAAGTATATAGAAATTAATTCTCAACAGAACCCCCCATGGGAGACCACCATAAAATCCAACTTATTACAATGCTGAGGTAAAAAGCAGACCCCTTAATCAGCACCAGTAACCCTTACAGTTCCACCGACCCACAGAAACACAAAACTTTAATGACCTGCCCCTTGGGGGGAGGGGGGTTGGCCAGAGTCACATTCAGGACTCTGAACACATGCTCATATTTTTTCACCTGAGGGGGTTCATTGCCGAAACTGCCAGGTTGGAGATCCCTGCTGTATTCACACCCCCAGAAGGTATATAATACCTCCACCTCCCTGCCCCCCATACCCACGTAAGGAATGTATGGCTAGGGCAGGGGCAATTAATGACCTCTCCACAGCAGCTCAGTCAAGTGGAACGTCTGACTGACCATGGGGTGATTGATTTCACCCCAAGTAAGGTGCACTCTCATTGGTTCATTATAACATGGATCAATGGCAGGGCCTTTGGGACTTGACCAATAGGACCACAGGACCAATGAGGTCCTAGCTATGTAGGAGGACCTAACCAATAGGAGAGCAACAACCAGTATAGCAGGACAAGTGGGACCCAGCAAAATTCTGGGTATATAAGA
This sequence comes from Acholoe squamosa, assembly GCA_949317995.1. Lineage (NCBI taxonomy): Eukaryota > Metazoa > Annelida > Polychaeta > Phyllodocida > Polynoidae > Acholoe > Acholoe squamosa. The sequence continues at coordinate 99,997,525 of OX439036.1, read as the reverse complement.
CAGGGGTTTTGCAGACCTCCAGCATCTCCAACTGTGCAGTAGTAAAGTGAGTATCTCAATGCCACGTCATACACCATATTACAACACACAAATCTGACCTAATTACTCTAGTTTTACAGACCATGAAAACTAAACAAATGGTGCAAAATGGTATTGATACAAGTCATTTAGTTGATGTTTTGAGATGAGCTGGTTAGTTTCAGTTCATTGGGCACGTTCACAAATAACGACATCAAGACAGAGCAGGACTGACTTGATCTGATGGAGGGTTATCTTACAAAACCACTGAACATCAATACATATCTATGATTCAAACCAAAATCCCACATCACAGTAACTATAGATAAGGAATCTAAACATTTACATGGCCACTAGGCATATCTTCACATATAGAGAGGAGGATTGACACCCATGTTATACTGTTACTGACTGATAAGAGCAGGAAAGATATGACACAATCTCACCACCACTCTGCATCCCATACAATATACAGATATGACCTAAAAATTGTGTGTTTCAGACAACTCGACCAAGAAAAATAGCTTTTCCTAATTTTATTTCTTCTTCAATTTTCACTTAAAAAAAATCACATTTTCGGGTAAATCTTTCGTCCAAAATTCCTTATATACTAGTTAGTCAAAAGGACCAGACACGGGTCACTGTAGCAATTGAAAAAATAAAATGAGGGGAATTTTTTTCAGTAGGGTACCTGAAACACACAACTTTCTTTTGCCCTATACTCACAGCTCTGTACAGGATGACATACACCTAGATATAACAATATGTATTAATGGTTACTCGATAAGTTTGATAATCCGATGTTTTAGGATGGACAATTCATCCTTTTCAAATCAAGATCTAGCCATTAATTCATTAGGATTGCAATACCACTTACCAGCAGGCAATACCACTTACCAGCAGGTGGAAGGAAAATTGAATTTATGATTATTTCAGAAATTAATCAAACAGGACCACATCAGAAAATGAGACCCTGTAATTTGATGTTTATTGTGAGGATAAGTCTTAATGAATTAGTAAGCCAAATTGGCCCTCCAAACTATTCTTCCTCCCAGACCTAGTGGTTATAGGTTCTTGCAGTTAACTTGTTTTCCTATCTCGGTAGAGGTTCAGCAGCAGATGCACTAGACCAGTTGTTAAATTTCAGATATGTTATCAACAAAGTATTACCAGTTATATGGCCTATGAGCTTCTTTTGGATCAATCTATCTATCATGTTGATTGGTAATTCTGAAAAGAACTTGCAGTACTCTGAGCTAAAAGTTGGTTCATTCAAAACTAATCACAGATGGAATACATGAGCCTCCATAGAACCTTATTGTCTTTTTGATTTTGTGAAAAGCTTTACGGTAGTAGTCAATCAGACTATGTAGACTGTTAGCTAGACATTTAGTGCCCTGTCGTGACTGACCCAAATCCAGAAGTATACTTCCGTACCTTGTACACAGCAGTTATCTCAAATAACGTGCACTTAGGGACAAGGCCCTGTGTTCTATATTCACTAGTTCACAGGGACAACTAGCTGGTCAATGTGGATAGGGTCATGGATTGACATAATTAAATAGGGTACTGCTGGGTGTAAATGTATGGAGGGAGAGAGACAGAGACAGACAGACAGAGACACACAGCCAGACAGACAGAGACAGACAGAGAAAGAGAAGAGAGAGAGAGAGAGAGAGAGAGACAGAGAGACAGAGAGAGTATTTGAAGAGTATTTGAAGATAATAAAATAAAATACTCCTGTGTTTCAAAAAATCTTTCATCTTCTATACATTACTTTCCCCTGACACTGATGTAATTTCTTCTCTTTTTGTTTTAGTTTTCCACGTGTGTGCAGTGGGGAACCTGAGAGGAGAGGTGAGAGCGTAAGGACGAGACAGAGATAAAGAGACCAAAAAGTTGGAAGGAGGGGGAAGATAGGTGAAATAAATGAGGCAGGAATTAAAAAGTTATGGATTATGATGTTGTATTTTCTGCTACGCATTTGATAATCGTGTGCTGTTTGCCCATAATACCATCTTAAGTTTTCCAACTAAAATTCATTAGTCTGAGTTCATGTATAGACTGGCTGTTAACTGAATTTTCTGATCTTGGTCAGCTTTGAACTGACCAAAAGAAATCATATAATTTGTGGGGATTACATACGAATATCATCGACTCCTGTGTGAAGGCACAAAATAATTTAGCCTGTACTCTACAGCCAAAGATCAGAAGTAGCCAGCTATGGGTCTAACGTAATTTTTTGAATGCATACTAATATACAATAATACCTTATTTGACACTCGAGATGGATGCTTTGTCGGAAACTGATCGGGTAGACCACAGCATGTACCATGCTTTACTGCTGTTGTGAGCGATTAAATAAAAAAAATAATAAATTCAAGCATGCATTCTAAACATTCCCTCATTTTCACCCCCCCCCCCCTACTGCCGCTAGTTGAAAATTTCTTTGAACTGACTTTTTACTTTGTCTTAAAATATCTTTGCAACTTACTTTAACTGTTGATATATATCGGTCATATAAAACATGGTATGCCCCTAGAATCCTTTCTTAAATTTTGAAAAAAAAAGATTAGACGATTCTAGGTATTTTCTCAGACACTTTAGTGTTTTGTGAGTTGATGCCACAACTCACAGGTCATTTCGGCATATTGAAACAAGAAAATTAGACCTTAAAAGGGTTGTTCGGGTAGACCAACCGACTGTAACTTTTTGGCTCGACTCTAAAGGTTTTTAAATCAGAAAAATCCATAAAGAAAAGCTGAAAATGGGACATATATGGTATAAAATTGAGCGCACGGCTACCATATATCGGCTACAAAAAGTCCCTACCCGAATTCTATTCTCCTACCCTCGGCAAAAAAAAAAGTTGTGTATTTCAGGGAATATGCTGAAAAAGTTGGTAGGTCGTATTTTTTTTTCTTATCTAATTTTCTTTATTTTTTTTTTTTAATTTCTACAAAGACTGGTGATAAACCACAGTGACTCGTGGATGACTAAATTGACTAAAACCTTTCAATGCTCTGAGAAGCAAATCTCTAGTGGGCCTGTTTTGCTAGAAAGGGCCAAGTCGACCCAAACACAATTTTTTCAGGCCTTCTTGTTATCTTTAAAAAAAATTATTTCAATGGTGTCGAGGCGTAAGCCAACAGAAAAAAATTCTAGAAATAGATAAAACTGGAGCTATCGGGATACATGGACTGTAAAGACTTGGCAAAGCCGAAAGAAGCTTTTATAAGTACAAAAAGGAGTGAGGTATAGTGAGGAGGGGTGAGGCACTGACCCTGAGGGCATCCTAAAGAACATACAACTACCCTAAGGGAGTGCTCATTATATTTATCAACAGGGGGTGGGGTGGTAGGTTTGAGGGGGGGGGCCTACAAACTTTTGACCCCTCCTGAGGGGGGGGGGGCGTAAAACCTTTTGACCCCTCTTAAGGACGGGGGCGTAAAACATTTAGCATCATATTAGGCCTAAAAATGATATGCATGTTTCAGGTAATATATTGAAAGAAATTAGGTAGGGTAGGTCGGAATGTTTTTTTTTTAAATTGCTTCAAAGACTCTCGACAAGTCATGGTGATTCGGGGCCGAGTCACAACGACTCAGGTATGATTTAACTGACTAAAATTTGGCCCAAAACCTATATTTCTTTTCAAAAATGGAGAAAAAAAGTTAGGGTAGGCCCTGTTTTGCTAGGTAGGGTCGGGTTACCTGACACAAACAATTTTTTTGGCCTTAGCAATAAAGCCTGTGTGCTATTATCAGAAAAGTAAGTCGGGTATTGAGAAATTCCCTGAAAAGCTGCTGTTGCGACAATTACCCCCCCTTCAAAAATTGATATTTTTCAATGTGTTCTATTTGTTTTAGAGGCTCTATCTGAAGAATCAGTTTCATTTCCATGTGGGGTATAAGCTGAAATACTCAAAGATTTTGAGTACATGCCTGACATATTCAATGCATTTGGGAGGGGCATCAGTAGATGTACAGTGTGCATACTCCCTCCCCTTTGTTTCAGCCTATATGGGCCAGTGTGTGTGGTGTGGAGTTGAAACATTGGCAGTGTATAGTTGTAGTGTTTGGGGGGAGTGGGGTGGGTTTCATATGGCTCCTCTAAAGGGGATTTCCCAGACCACAACACTCAGATAAGATTACCAATGGCAAGTCACCATGTGGGGACACTGTATTCTAGTCTTCTGACTAAGCATTTTAGGCCAATCAGAGAGCAGAAATCCATTCACTTTTCACTGAGCCGTTTCACCCCTGTGGTCCCCTGCCCAAAGCTTACCCCTGGCCTACCCCTGGGCCAGTAAGTCCCTATGCTTACACCAGGGGACCTGCCTACTCCTTAGTGGAGTCACTGGCTGAAGCAGACAACTGAGGCCAGGGTCTGTGTGAAATAGAGGATTAGGAATAGAACACAAACTTCATTTAATTTGTATTATGATGAACATGAATACTCACATCGTCTAATACCCTGAGGACTCATGATATCCCTGTTTTGACTAAATTTAAAGATTTTTGAAATCCCTATTTTCAGGGAAATCCCTTACAATTTACATCTCTGCTACAAACAGCCTCCTGTATCATGGTGTGAAAAAGTAAATAAGGGCCTAGTCATTTATTGCCAGCTGGGAGGAGGGGCTTGGTGGATTTTTGCCAACTGGCAATTTATTTTTTATCCGATCCCCATCAATGTAATGAAAATTTACTCTCTTTTTAGCAAAAAAAAAGCCTGCACCCTAAATCAAAGAAGGGCATGGAAATTCTCTGCGCAGGCGCAAAAATTTTGGACTGCTGTCGAAGGGCACATAGAAAATTTCCGCGTGTCCGCATGAAAAACCACCTCCCCGCTTGTTAAATAATGACCACTCCCTATGAGTCCCTGTGAAGGAGCTATTTTCAAAATGACCCCCCCCCCCGCCCATCTCCCCTTCATCTAATTCTAACTATTAAACAGGCACACCTTGAATTTTATTGGGGCCAATCCCAGCTGGTTATCTGTGTGACAGGTATAGGCAGGCCCCCTACTTGGCAATAAATGACTCGACCCTTAAAGGCCACGCCCCTGTTTCAATGATACACACTGCACAGGCCTCTCACTGTCACTAAGTTACCGGTACTACCGTAATCTCCCGCGTATAAGGCGCGTCTTATACGAGGGGTTTTAGTTCTTCCTGGATCCACAAGGGGGACACCAAGAGCTTTATTTTGATATGCTACACTTCCCCCTAACTCAAAAAATAACATAGGGGGGTTCAGGGGGGTGTGGGGGGCCCTAGCTACACATAGCTTTTTGAATTTTGAAAATCCATTCAGTAGAACCAAAGTTATGATTTTTTGATTTTTTTGACAATATTCTTCAACTCTAGGTGCGCCTTATACGCGAGGTGCGCCTTATACGCGAGAGATTACGGTAAGTCCAGTTTGAGTTGAATCCTACATCTACGATTCCTAATACTAGCCTAGTATCTCTAGGGCTACGCTTCCGTGATGTTTGTGGTATCAATGGTTTGTGTTAGAAAATATAACAAAGCCTCTTACCCTTTTCGACTCTTCCCTTCTCCATTCCACTCTATCCCCTGGTTTGTCAGGCTTACAGTCACGTCATTTCCACTGATTTTAAAACCATCTTGTCGCAAAACTTCACTTTCTTGTGCCTTGGACTCCATTTTATTGACAGGTAAAATACGATCCAATCAACTTACTACCCGCTACAACGTAAAATGTCCACCAGATGGGAGATAGTGAACAACTTCGTCGTTCAAAGTTCTCTCACTAGATGTCACTACTATCAACCGTGCATCTAGAAAGGGAAATACCCGGGGGGGGGGGCACTTCACTTTTTGATACGGGTGTGTAGCTGAACCCCCGACTAACCTTACCCTTGCTAGGGCCCTCAATCGCGGGTTTTTTCTTCAAAACCCTACCCTTGCTAGGGAACTTTTGACATAACAGTCTTAGATTTTGCTCAAAATATCTTAAATTGACCTTGTTTGGGAGAAGATTTGAATTTTGTTCATGCTATTTTTATGAAAACTGGGAAAATATTCATGAAAATTTCTGAATTTTCCACTTGAAGCGCGGTATTTTGCTGAAAGTTGACCCTTGCTAGGGACATTTTGCTCAAAAGTAGACCCTTGCTAGGGACATTTTGGTATGAAACCAGAGGCTTGGTAGGGACATTTGGCTGAAAAAGCACCCTTGCCAGCCGCACTTATGTGTATGTCCAACATAGGGAGTGCCCCCCCGGGGGAAATACACTCGTACCTAGGGCCTATATGCACTAGTGACTGCCCCGATGTCCCTGAACTTGACACTCTTCAACCATATGTTTCAGACAAGAAAAATAAATCCTATGCTTGAAGATTGAGTAGTATTTCCAGTTCCCATCAGGTGGAAGAGGGGCATAGTGGGAGAGAAATATAGTAAACTACTGACTATGCTATGGGTGTAGACCACTAAATTCGACATGGTGACATGGGCAGGATACCGATGACGGCAGTCTAGCTAGTCCTGAGGACTAAGGCGTCTGCCGCGTCCGCGCTGGCCCTGTTTGACGCGTACGCTGCAGCGGCCAGCAGCAGCCACGCGCCGACATCTAGTCCTGGGGACTAGAACGCGCCCTTACTATGCGTTCTACAGTTTAGCCCTCAGGACTAAACAGGTGGTCACTGGGACTATGAATCTCATCCCCAGGGCACCATGACTATTCTCTACTCTTGGGTGATTATGAGGCAGGGTCTCAGTCCCAATGACTATAATCTAGTCCCTAGGACTGTATCTTTAGTCCCTGGGACTATGTTTTATTTTTACAACCACATGGGTACGCGGAACAGCCCTCGGTGCTAGAAAGACATAGTCCCTGGGACTAAAAGCTTAGTCCTGAGGACTAAAGATTATAGTCCTCACGATGATATTTTAGCCCTGAGGACTACACATCTAGTGCTAGTGACCTAGTGCTAGTGACTACAGACATTCCTGGTGATTGGATGTTAGTCCTGAGGTCTACAACTTTAGTCCTAAGGACTTAAAGTGTAGTCCTCGGGCTAGAAGAATGGTCCTGAAGGCTAGAAATTGATCAACGCAGCCTTTTCCATATCTATATCCTGGTACAAGGTTCAGTCCCAGGGACTAACTGTTAAGTCCTGAGGGCAAAAGATGTAGCTGCCTGGTCCTCAGGACTAAAGATGTAGTCCTGGGGACTAGAGACATAGTCCCAGGGACTACTATTTCAGTCCAGCCAGTCCTGAGGACTAGGTCTTAGTCCCGAGGACTATCTATATCTGCCAAGTCTCAAGGGGTAGGTGGGATGTAGGGTCTTATCGCAAGGACTATGCTCTAGGACCATAGGCCTACCTTCAGTGTGCAGTCCCAGGGACTAAAGATACAGTCCTGGGGACAAGAACATTGTCCTTGGGACTAGAGACACAGTCCTTGGTCTCCAGGACTGTATCTTTAGTCCCTGGGACTACACAGAGCAGTCATGGGGACTAAAAAGTAGTCCTCAGGACTAAATTTGAAGTCCTGGGGACTACTTCCCTAGTCACAATTACATTAGACATCAATCAATGAATTAGTCCTCAGAACCACATGCATTAGTCCTAAGGACTAGGCAAATTTTTTTGTAGTCCTCAGGACTAAACAAGTAGTCCCTGAGTCTATAAATTAGTCCCCAGGGGCAGAAAGCTTAGTCCTGGAGACTAACAGCACAATCTTATATAAAGTCATGTGGCTTGCAAGGTAATTCATGGGAATGTACAATTAGTCCCTAGGACAATATCCTCATATTCTTAGTCCTGGGGACTAGGCTTTAGTCCTTAGGACTATGCTTACTAGCTTACTAGCTACTAGCAGCCTTACACTTAAGCATCGCATTAGCAGCTATAGTCCTGAGGACTACCACTACGCCCGCGCACCTACGCTCACCACCGGAGGCTCCGCGTAGAGTCCGCGTATTTGTGTCAGTGTGGACGCGGCAGACGCCTTAGTCCTCAGGACTAGCTAGACCGCCGTCATCGGTATCCTGCGTGACATGGCCATTTCTTAAAATCGACATGTGACATGAGCCTTAGTGACATGAGGCAAAACATTAGTGACATGACATAGGTGCTTTCTTAAAATTAACATGGGACATGATAGGTTCTTAGAGGTGACATGGGACATGGGGATCCAAGTGACATGTGACATGACCATTTCTTAAAATCGACATGTGACATGGGGGACCCCCCATCCAAACCCCCTATGCTTTGCTGCTTCCTATACTACTTCCTGTACGGTGGTTCCCTGAGGGTTTATACCTCAGGGCACCAGAGTAAAAGGGGAATTGCTTGGCTGGGTTGTGAACATAGGCCCCGCTAGCTCACGAAAAAAAAAAGGAAAACAGATCATTATTAATTTTGTTAAAAAAAATGTTATTTCAATTGGGTAGATCACTTTTTCTTGCTATTATTTTCCTTCTGAGCTGTCATGCTGCTTTGATGACGCAAAAACTGCCCATTTAAAGGCTAAATATCTCCATCGATAGCACGAAGTTAGCAAAATAAATATGCTCCTTAAAAGACTCAAATGCATTCGTGTATTATAGGTCAACAGACAGTATTGATGTGAAGAAGTAGTTGTCTTGTCTTTATAAAATAAGTAGGCCTACCTATACATTGCATCGCACTGACTAAATAAAAAAAAAGGATCTAAAAAAACTCAAATACTCCACAGGAATTATGGACAAGCTATTGTGCAGCAGTGCATGGGGTGCCATTCTTAAAGAAACAAAAAAAAAACATATAGAGCATATATCTTCGTGTCAAAGGGAGACACAATTATATAGACCCGATCCTTGCACTCTGGCTCTGGACAATTATTACACCATCCACATTTAAGAAAACACGCTTTAATAGGGGGTGTTTTTACCATCGAGGAATGTCCTTGAAAATATAATTTTGAATAAAGGGGATATTATCAATAAAACTATTCTTAAACACGAGAAAAAGGGGGGGGGGCTGGGGGGGGGGGTAAGCTCTCGACAGGACTGACGAAATAACAGTTTTTTTGGTAAATCAGGGGCCATTTTATAATGGATGTTATAAATAAAGAAAAGGGTGTATTTTAGAAGAATCTGTCTGTGCATTACAAAAATATATGGGGTATTATAGAGGTACAAAAATTATATTTTTCAAATTAGGGGGTCATCTTCTACTTTAAAAATCTGTGGAGAGGGGATACGTGTATTTGAAAAGAGGATGGCCTGTCAATTGAATGCATGCGGGGACCGGTGGCATAAATATATATAGAGAGAGTAAGGATGGCAAGGATGCATGTCTACAGAGATTTGAAGATGATTGGTTACTAATCGCAACTCAAGTAGGCCTAAACAAGATTCGTCAGTGTACATATAGCTCATCATTTAGATATTTGCAAAAAATATTCTCATGGTTTGGATAAGCCATTCATAATGGCTGACGCGGATTGACAACAGGAATTTATCCGTCCATCCCACTCCGAATCACTTTCCATATACATGTACATTTATATCTAGATGTACATGTATATATCTACATGGGTTAAAGGCATGTACCCTTCCCAAGTAGATTAGGCTACATATGATATGTATTACACACATATGGCCTTGACTCTTGTCACCCGCGATAACAGGATATATGTTAGGACAGTGTATGATAAAGCACCAGGCGGTTATTTCAGTACACCCTACGATCCCCATAATAGCCCTACGATCACCAAAATACCACTACCATCACAGAATCTGCATGGGAATTATAGATTTAACATGATGGCATTTATACTTTGGTCCGAAAAGGTTAATATAGTATTCTTTCAATGTAAAACCCAACGTATAGGCCACAGCTTGACTTCGTGGAGACGCTGTTATAAGCTGCAGTAGACATATGAAGAAGGCCACATACTGTGCTTATATGCGGGGTTTTATGGTAGATGGTATACTCTAGCGGTTTAAATGGAATAGGATTAGCCTATATATAAAGAAAGGGATTTTCCCAGAAACTGGAAAGATATGCCTTCTATAGGGCTCAGTACTGAGGCCTAGTGGGTCCGCCATTGCTTGATCCGGCACTGGGTGAGATAAGCACTGATAACAACCAGCATGATGGGTACCAGGTATTACATAATGTACCAAAAAAATTCTGCAGTGAATACAGGGACTTATCTGATTGGCCAATAATGCTACCCGGGTCAAACCTTTACATACATTTCTGCAAGCACCTCTCACCACATAGTAAATTTCCTTCATCCACCCGGACCATAGGAAAGTATTTTTGAAGAAAACTACGGGCTAACAGCTGTAAGTTTAAGTACTTTAAATGGTTCCCTGGCCAGTGTCTACCCCAACATGTATGTGTACAAAATGTAGATCGTACGACTCAAATGTAGAAAGGAGAAAAGGCCAGAGTGATAAAAGATGAAGAAAATAAATGAGAAAATCGAAAGCTATACGGAGCAGGTTTAATTATTAGCCAATGAGAGAACCTCAATCTATTCACTGCGGTCCTTCGGGGGCCAACTGGTACCCATCTGGTAGGTACGTGTTATCAGTAGAACTCGCTGTTAATAAGCACCAGCAATGGCCGCGCCCATGTGATAACCTGCTAACTCGGTAAATATACTTTGCAGTGTTTTTGGTGTGTCTTTTATTTCATTTATTTTGTGGTTGTTGTTGTCATTGTTAGCACTCTTGGGTTTTCTCTGAAGCTCTCTTCCATGTAAAGTGTTTTACCACATAGATTATACAGAGGCAAGAGAAGAAATGTTCTGGAGGGTCTTGCCAAAAGATGAACAGGAAGAACCTATCTTAATTTTTTTCAGAAAATACTGATTGTCCGTGCCTGACCAAACTTATTTTTACTACTGATAAATAATACTGCAGAATGCATGAAGTAAACTCACCTTGAGATATAAATAATTGACGTGCACATTTATCTAAAGTTTAAGCAATATAAAATGTGCACGTTTTTATTCTGGTTCTCGTTTTGTTTTTCGCAAGACCCTACAGATGTCTTAAAGAAGTACAGGGATTCAAACCCACGCCGAAATAGCACTCTAATAACAGCTCACGTTCTCATTGGACTCCAGTAGAGTGTAGCGCTGTAAACAGTACGACCGAAATAGTTCACTAAAATTACAACATGCAGCTCCACCATCTCAGTTTGAGCCTCCGCCCCAACTGCGCACCTTAATACACGTAGGCCGATGTTGCGTAAATGCACCGGGGGGGGGGGGTACTCACTATTTTTTATGTGAGCGGACGCATAGACAGCAACCCTTGTTTTTGTTAGGAGTATATAATCCGAAGAGCCTTTCCCCTATAGCTTTAAACATTGTGTAACAAACCTTCTCTCAGGAAATGTTAGGTATAATGATATGGAGTCATGTTACTTGATCATAATTGACTAATTTTGAATGATTCATGGGTTTATTCATTTGTCCTTATATCATGCCTCTCCTGCACCCCAGGTGACATGGCGTTAAATTTTAAAGTTGTTCTCAAAAATGGCGCTTTTAGGTGCTAATTAAAATCGATATAACATGAAAAAATACAGAAATGCACTCATTGCATTGTCTACTAATTTGGCCAATTGGGGTACCATGCAAAAATATATCCCTTTGTTAGATATAATATATATGCCCTGTCTGTGCTGGTCAAAGCCAAATTCACTCTCGTATTATTGTCAAAGTACTTGATGTTCAAGAGAAGTATTTCACTTGAGACCAGAAAATACGTGTAGCCTATAACATAATCATAAGCGTTTGGTCAGAAAGTACAAAAGCTAGTCTCACATGGGTCAGAAAGATATAAAGAGTGCCCCCCCTGCCCTAGTACAAATGGCAATGACCCAGTTTCCCTGATCCCCAGTAGAAGGCCATATAGACTCAGCTATCTGCTGGAATTGAACCAGATAAAAAAAAACAAAAACAGGCGGCAGCTAGTATCAGTATCACAGAGAGAACAAGATGGGTCTGGAGGAGCTCTTCCAGTCTGTGGCCAAGGAGAACACCAAGCCAATAGAAGCTAAGGTTATAGGTATGTACACACAGATTTAGACCTATTTCTCTCTCTGCTGGAGTATCAATGAGAGCCGCATAACCACTTGGACTTACGGAGTATTCACACATTTACCCAAGCCAGCTGAGCCATACAGTGGCTGAGCAAGCAGTTCTCTCCTTGTTGGTCACTAGAATAGAGTATGAGGTATAATATAATAGTCTAGATGTATAAGACTGCATTGGTGGTCCCTCCAGGTGCCAAGAGTACGATTGACCTCTATTAATTTTAGTGTATTGTAAGCCTCCCAGATTGTAAAGAAAGCTTAGCATACTGCAGCCAATAGTACAACTGCAAATGCCAAAGTGCAATGAAATCGGCATGATGTGTAACTGTAATAGAGGGTCGGCATGATGCATGGAAGTATAATACATCATGACCAATGGCAATGGTCATGATGTATTAATGCACTAGCAGCTCTTTCGGGGTTGATATCAGACTAACTGAGGTTAATGCAGATGCAGTACCGTACAACGTCATGCACCACACCATATATTGGCTATATTGTGGGAGGGCCTGCCACCAAGAAGTTTAGATACTATAGGAGGGGACAATGAGAGTATAATCTATGGGTAGAGTGTGACAGGCCACCCCCCTTTACCCCCCCCCCCCATTAAAACTAGGGGAGTGGTCATTATTTATCAACAGGGGGGGTTTTCGCGTATACGCGCAAACATTTTTTACGCCCCCCCTCGACGGCGGTCAAAATTTTTTGCGCCCCCCCTCGCCGGAGGTGCACGGAGAATTCTCGCGTCCTCTTTGATCTATAGTAGCGCGCGGGCTTTTTTGCTAAAAAGAGGGTAAATTTTTTAGCCCCCCCTCAAGAGGAGTCAAAATCTTTTTAGCCCCCCTCCTCCAAACTGCCCAATCCTAAAGTTTTAACCTAAGCCAGATGCCTAAGCCTTTTTTTCAAGTAAGGAGTGGTCATTTTTACACTTCCGGCGGTTACAAAATGGACACCAATACACGGTACAGAGCTGCTCTCCAGATACAAGGACACAATACTGCTTGAGGCGGTATGTGATGACTTCTGGGGTTCAGGGCATGAGGAGGATGACACTAACCGCATATATCCAGAGGAATGGCGGGGAGAGAATATGATGGGCCAACTTTGGATGGACATCCAGAAGATGGTAACAAAGGAATCCCCACAGACTAGCAAGAGTGGTCCCACTAGAGGACAAGATGTCTGTCAGGGTGCATCGAGGGACGTAGCACCAGATGATCAAGCCACCAGTGTAAGAAACAAGATAACGCCAGACTACCTAATAATTGGTAATAGTAACGCAAGAGGCATGGCTGGCCTCCTAGTACGCAAAGGGCTCTCTGCAACGAGTGTTGTCATGCCAGGCGCCAACATCGATGCCATTGCGGATGCAGTCAGCACCATGAAAAGCAAACCTAAATATGTGGTCGTTCATGCCTTGAATATTGATGTACACACCCATCTACCCCTACCTAGGCTTTTCAATTCTATAGATCAGCTTCTAGAGAATGTGAGACAAGCCTTCCCCAGCGCACATATAATGATATCTGGCCTTCCAAAATATAACAACTTCAAGTTGGACACAGTATGAGCACACTTAGAGGCATACATTAAACATTGTCTCACAAAAGACCCTAAGAGCTGCCTCATTAACAATAGTGACCTTGCCTTACAAGACAAAATCAATCTCACCTGGCATGCCAAACAATCCCTCTGTGAGCGGCTTGCACACCTTGCCTTCCCTAATCAATAGGACAGGAGGCATGCATACCCCCTGGGGAGTACCCTTAGCAATGATGCCCTCGAGAATATAACAATAGTATACTGGAACATCCATGGTCTGGGAGACAAACTCACCTACCCTCATATTAGTCCCGTAGATAGAGCATAAACATTGGCACATTTGGCAGCAAGCATGAAAGTTTGCACATAGGACCTTTTTGATGTGCTGAATCCATTTCTAAGAGGAAACATCATTTTTGAATGATGTTTCTTCTCATAAATTGACGTTAAAAATAAAAAGTATTAATTGATTTTTTTAATTCCATAAAAAATACCCAATAATTTTTTTATGAATTTGAAAGGCTTCAAAACCACGCAGAATAGCTACAACCCATTAGTATTCATAAATTCTAAGTCCAAAACAATAATCCTTTAATTGACTATTGTATATTTATGACCTAATTTGCATATTTCAATCAGATAGCTTTACAAGCAAACCTGAGTCAGTCAACACCTCTGTTTGAGACTAAGGCATAGTATTAGCTCTTTGACCACCATTTAGTTCTAATTTAGATATAGTCATACATATAATTAGACTTTTACATATATACTGCTAACCCTAATTAGCATAATTTATGCAAAATAGAATAGAATCATTATATGTGTCAGGCTTTGAGTCATATAGTAATCATAAATATATATCAATACCTCTCAGCTTGGATATACATTCCATGATGACCATTATTTGATTGATTTATGTCATGATGGTATGTCTGATAAGCATAATTTATGCAAAATCATGGGGAAAATATGGTACTAATATGTAAAGTCAGAGCATGAGAAGTTGCAACATGAATAGATACCACTGGGTATGAGGAACTAAGGTATGCAAATATTGCTTGTTTTTTCCCTTCATATAAATCAGCAGTATTTACATCGATTGTCTGCACATTAATGACTTAATTTGCATATTGTGATTAAGTAGCCCTATATGTCACTCTAGGAAAGTATCTATAGATGTCAGCTGGAATTCTGAAAGACAACAGTTGGTATGCATATTCAGCATAAACAGTAGCATATCAGACAAAATAAAGCTTCTATAGAAAATAAATCTCTTTATAGCAAATTTTCTCCCCCACATTTTTGATATATTGCGATGACAGCTTGCTGGACCGTGATGTGGGTGGGGGGGGGATGGGGGAGGTAATTAGTTAGGGTCTGTATGTGTTGAAAATCACAGTTTCTGGTAGTGCTGGGGGGAGGGGATTGAAGATTTATGGGAAGTCAGGTGTCATGCCTAACTGCCTGCTTCCCTAAAGGTCTGAAGCTTTAATTCTCAGACTCTAGGCCTGAGAGTCAGGGTACCTCTGCCCTTTCATTCACAACCTCTGGTCAGTTGAGTGAAGGGGTTTCTCCTACTAAGGCTGGACACCTACTGGGAGGTCCACAGAACCACAGAACATATATGGAGCAGGGTTTCTTCCCTCCTATCTGACCTTGCTCAGATAAAGCAGGTTGGGGGATTCTTGCAATTCACTGGTCATATAAGGCTATTCCACCCCTGGTCTCCCAGGGTAAAGTTTAAAGACAGTTTTGAAGAGTTCTAAGGTCCCTGTATAGCAGTATATGGTGACACAAGGCTTCTAAATTACTCTATTTGGATACAACAAAATTCATTTACAAAGAACTTTTTCGCTTGTCCCAAACACTTCGTTCTCAAGGAATTTTACTGTGTACACATTTCTTAATTATCTATTGGTAATTCCAGACGTCTATGTATCTTGATCCCTGTTATCATAATCTTGCAAACCTGCTATCTTAACAGATGTTAAGATAGCAGATGTTAAGATAGCAGGTTTGAGTTGAGTTGAGTGGTCTGCACCCACAGACTATCTATCCACTCCAGCTGACCGCAATAAGCTATTGAGCAGAGTAGGTTCCTGATAGTTTTCTACCCCATCAATGAAAATGATATATGAGCCACAATTGTTTTGGGGGGTATCCTGATAAAATAGTCATATTTGTTCAGTTACTCTCTTGAAACAGTGACTGAGGTGGGTTAGGATGCTCGGTGCTTGAATAAGGATCACCACTTAATGAATTTTGTCAGACAGGCATTATTCCTGTGTTGTGATATGGGCAGGTTCCCTTACTGGAGACATCTTTGGTGGTTTGAACTTCTCACTACTCAAGTGAGGTGGGCATTTCCCCCAGGTAGCTTACTTATACAACTACACTAAGGTTGCTGAAAGGTGTGTGGGCAGATGCTGCCTGTGAGTCCTTATTAGGGCAAAAGTAAAGGACAGCATAATATTATTATTAGATGTTGAATGCTGCAGTTTGCATTTAACCTTTCTAGAAGGTTGGGAAATAGGGAAATGAGGAGGAGTGTCAGGCCAACACCTTCCAATGGCTTAGTTATGTACCAAACAAGTGATTAAGGGATACCCTTATTCCTATCCCCAGTATTTAGGGGAATGGGGGAAGCCCTGATTGCCACCCAAGGCCTCCATGTGTTATACATAGTCTAGGGCTTTATCTAGAGACATGCACAATCCGATACCTCCAACTTGAGCCTGTAAAATCATTGCAGGTGACTATGAAGAATAGCTGTACATCATCCTGGATGTGACCTCATAGGAGGAGATTGTGTGCCCTGTATTTAAGAAGGAAGCATTTCACTGAGCAGCCTCTCAAGAACTGTGGTACCCGTAAAGTATGAGCTATCATCATGTTAGCTTTAGCAGAGTAGTTCTAGACCTGCAAGCACCAATGGAGGGTAACTCTGTTGTTATGGGTAACCGTACCATGATTTCAGGGAATTCAGTAATAGTGCCAACTGAACCAGCCCTTGGTGAATAAATCCTTGAACTATGGCCATGAATGTATCAGGCAGACAGGCAGACATATACTGTATGATTGTAAGGTTGCTTAATTATCTGTAAACTAGGTCATAGATATAGATAGCAAAAGTATTGATAATGTGTATAAGGGGGATATACAATAGATGTAGATAGTGTACAATACTGTTTCATGTGATTTTGCATAGATTGTGAATTATGCAAATTAGGTATATCACATCTCAACATACCTTTCAAACATTGGTTATCATGAGGTTCATATTCAGTTACTATACTAAAGAAATGTGAAGATGGATTGATATAATGTGATTACTGTATGGCTGAAAGATTAGTATCTATAAATATTTTTCATAGATTTAGATAGATTAATACTATTTATCATTATCAATATTTATTCATATTAAACTTCATAAAAAATCAATTAGTGGTCATTAAGGAATGTATTTTCATGTATCCAATTATGGTATAAGCTGAGATGGATTGATGTATAAATTCATAATTACTTTTGGATATATGATAGCACACATATATCCAGTATTTCTATTTTGACACACTGATGTCGAGCAAACAATACCCTGGTTACCCCCACACATGGCAACCAATCATTGTCCCCAATACATCATGAAACGCTCTGAGCCGCTCCTGATTGGTCAATCCAGGTCACATGTCAAGCACTATAAATGGGCACTTTTCAAAAATTTGTGCCATTCCGGCGGTTACTGCTAAACTGACAGCTACTCCGTACACAACACACAGTATTTCTATTTTGCATAAATTATGCTAATTAGGGATATCAGTACATGTGTTAAGGTCTAATTATATACATGAATATATCAAAATTGGCACTATATGCTAGTGAAAGAGCTCTCACTATGCCTTTGTCTCTAAGAGAGGTTTTTGACTGTCCCATGCCGGCTTCTGAAGCTACCTTATTGAAATATGCAAATTAGGCCATTGATATGCAGACAGTCGATGCAAAAATGACTGATTATATGTATGACTATATCTTAATTGGAACTAAATGGTAGTCAAAGAGCTAATACTATGCCTTAGTCTCAAACAGTGGTGTTGACTGACTCAGGTTTGCTTGTAAAGCTATCTGATTGAAATATGCAAATTAGGTCATTAATATGGGATAGTCAATTAAAGGATTATTGTTTTGGACTTAAAGTTATGAATACTAATGGGTTGTAGCTATTCTGCATGGTTTTGAAGCCTTTCAAATTCATTAAAAATCTATTGGGGATTTTTTATGGAATTAAATAATTAATTAATACTTTTTATTTTTAATGTCAATTTATGAGAAGAAACGATATTCGAAAATGATGTTTCCTCTTAGAACTGGATTCAGCACGTCAAAAAGGTACTATGTGCAAACTTTCATGCTTGCTGCCAAATGTGCCAATGTTGGTCAAAATCCAGGTTCTATCTACTCCACTATATTCAATCTATCATATCTAGTCACAATAATCATAATATTTAGTGAAATTTGAAAAAACAAGGATTTTCAACCATGCATCCCAGGGTACAAATATTTCCAGGTTAACCGCAAGCAGAGACATCCAAATGCCAGAAGGGCTTCTGGTGGTTTAGGGGTTTTTATCTCTAAAGAAATTGAAGGTGCTATACAACTCGAAGCTACACTGCAAATGGGCAGAGTGTGGTTGATTACTTATTATGTAAGGCAAGCTCTGTTGGTATATGTAAAAATATGAAAATAGGTGATTTGTTACCAGATTCTGACCACAAGCCATTGATCTTTACACTAAGAGGTGCTAATCTTAACTTTGATACTAGTCAAAACAAAACTGAACAGTATATGGCATATAAATGGAATGGGACGAAAAAAGAATTATACAAGGAGAATCTCAGAGGCAAAGAGTGTAACCAACTAAGAGATCATATAATATTTCTGGCTGCTGACCCAACCCTTAACAGTAAGGAAATAATTGATACATACTACACACTTCTTGACTCTGCAATCCCTGTCCAAAAAAGTTCAAGGTCTAAAACAACTAAATTCCCTCAAAATCTGTGGTTTAATGCTGAGTGCAAGTTGGCAAAGAGGAATGTGCACAACTATGGTAAAAATTATGAACTCAAGGTTCAATTCAATAAAGAAATGTTTAACATGCTTAACCCTTAGGTGCCCAGGCGCGCCTTTTGGCGCGGTTTTGGGCCTTAAAACAAGGATGTAGAAGTAGAAGATCACCAAGAAACTTCTACTGGGTCAATTCTCAAAGTTTAACCACCATTAGTAAGATCATGACTGTGTTATCCCATTGGGACCGTTTGTACAAATGAGCCATTATTATTAGGGGTCTAATGAATCTTCATATGGAAAATAAAGGTTGAGAGACATGTAATGCCATCACTTTTGGGGGTCTATGGTGAGGGGGGGGTCTGCAATAGCAAGATTCTCAATAAAGGATGTTTAATGTTCAAAGAACCATTCATGAAGAAATGACAGGTCATGTTAAACCATCTTAAGCTTAACTTTGCCGGAGTTTTTGATTATGATTTCAGTGTCATTCCATCATCAAAACAACGGCTCCCTTTTTTAAATGCAAAAAAAATTATTTCATAAGGAATAGATCTAATATGATTTCACTAAAGAATAAAGAGATAAAAGCTACCCTCTGGGTAACTGAGCAAGCTACTGTCTCATATTAAAGGTTAGAACGTTTGATTGCCATTGTGACCAAAGATACTTTGATGTTTCACTATTTATATTCAAGAAATGTGCACTCCAAATCTGTTAGAAGATGTAATCTGAATCATACCTTATAATAATAGTCAGACAATATGTATATATCCAAAATCAAGGCAGTCTAGGGGGAATTAAACAGAAATTGGCATATAATCCTGGGCACAAAAAGGTTAAGAGGGAATACAATAGAACTAGTCCAGAAATGTAAAAGGAGTGATAAAAGAAGAAAGGGTCTTGAGTTTGAAAGAATTTTGGAGATAGAAAATAGTAAAAGGTTCTGGAAGTCATGGAAACAAATACAAGGTAAAATGTCCCAATGTGATATCAAAATAGCAGAGTTTGTTGAATACTTCAAGAAACAGCAGACTCCTCCACATATTGACTATTTTGATTATGATAATATGAAAGAAATAGAAACATTTGTCGATAACTTTGAGTTTAGCTATGGTTCAGAGGATATAGATGCATTGATACAATCCCTACTAGACTCCCCTATCACTATAGAAGAGGTAGCAGATGCAATAAGATCTCTAAAAAATAAGAAAGCAGCCGGAACAGATGGTATACCTGCTGAATACTTAAAACAAGGAGGGAAGGTTTTTGTTGAGGTGATTCAAATTATGTTTAACTGTATATGGGACACTGCTGAATTTCCAGAGAGATGGGCAGAAGGAATAATAAGTCCCTTACATAAGAAAGGTGATACAAGCGATCCTGATAACTATAGGAAAATTACTATTATGAACAGTACATGCAAACTTTTTGAAATAATTATTAATAAAAGACTGAAATTCAATAATGATATGCTGAATCAGAATGACCCTCTACAGAACGGGTTCGTAGATAAAGGTAGGACAACCGATAATATATTTGTACTATATACTGCTGTGAAAATGGTGCAGGCTGAAGGTAAATCTCTCTTTTGTTGTTTTATTGACTTTACTAAGGCCTTTGATTATATTAACAGGAAGGCATTATTCTATAAGTTGATATCTGGACAGCTCAAAGGGAAAGCACTTAAAGTTCTAATGAGTCTTTACAAGAAGTCTCACTCAAAGGTACGGGTCAACTCTGAATTAAGTGAGGACATAGATAGTTTATACGGTGTGTTACAAGGTGGAGTACTCAGTCCTAAATTATTCAATGCCTTTCTCTTAGATATTGGTGAACATTTTGACCCTAATCTTGGAATTGATGTTTGTGGTATGAGTGTTGCTTATCTGCTATATGCAGATGACTTGGTTATAATGTCCACCTCAGCTAGGGGTCTGCAGAATCAGCTAAACAATTTGTTTCAGTATTGTAGAAAATGGCATCTACTAGTAAATATAAATAAGTCAAACATCATGATATTTAATCACAAAAAGAAGAACATTACTAACACCTTCAAGTATGGTGACACGCAGCTAGTAAGAGTAGAAAATTATAAGTACTTAGGGTTTATACTAACAACTAATCATAAAGACATCTTCTATGATGCATACAATCAGCTTTATGACAAGGGTAGAAAAGCTGCCTATCAATCATATTCATGTTGCTATCAACATATTGGAAAACCAGATCCCAGGATGTCGCTCAAGTTATTTGATAGCCAGATAAGACCCTGCCTTGACTATGGCTGCTAGGTATGGGCCCTGACTAAGGGAAATTAAGGGAGAAACTAGAGTCCATACACCTAAGGTACTTAAAATCAATGTTGAGTGTTAGAAAGCAGACAACAACAGCTGCAGTATATGCAGATACAGGGAGGGTACCTCTAAAAGCGCAATGGGAAATTCGAGCACTCAGGTACTGGGAAAGAATTGTAAACCTCCCAGAGTCACACATACTACGTAAGTGTTACAAGAAGCTAACTTTGCTTGAAGATGCTGGTCAGATAAATTGGTGCAGTAATGTTAAATGCTTGTTGAACTCACTAGGTCAGCGATATATTCAACTCTGGATTAACCAGACAACTTCCGACGACCCTAAAGCTATCACTGCTGTAACTGGACCGATAAATAGGAAATATATAGAACAAACAATGAATGAAATAACATCAGCTGGTGAAGGAAAAAAACTAAGAACATACAAAACATTCAAAACTGAGTTTAGGCTTGAAAGTTATCTATTCTGTATCCCTAACCAAGCCCACCGTACAGCATTAGCTCGTTTTAGACTCAGCTCTCACAACCTGGGTATAGAAACAGGAAGGCATTGCCGGCCCCCAAAACCTGTGTGTGATCGGATTTGTCTATATTGTTCTAGTGGCCTTGTAGATGACGAAATACATTTTCTCATCCAATGTGACTCTCAATGTGACTTGCCAAGTTTATATACAATGCATTTAGACAGAGACAGGAACTGTAATTGCTAGCCTATGTAACAGCTGTGTATAATATGATATTTATGTAATCATCACTGTAACAAAGAGTGGGTATGTGTGCCAGGAGAGAGAGGGATGGAGAAAGAGAGAGAATTAGTGTGCGCATGTGTGTGTGAGAGAGAGAGAGAGTGAAAGAGAGTGATAGTAAGACTTATACTTAGTCGTAGAGTAGTGGACATATAATATATATATATATATATATATATATATATATATATATATATATATATAAGTTAACTCGCTACCAGGGAATAATAATACCGGTAATAACGATGATAGTGATGATGATAACAGTAATAATAATATATGATACAGTAGTAATATAAATGATCATATCACAGACACATGAGTTTGGTGGGTTACTGACCTTGGGGCTATCAGCACCATACATGCCTTTATTAAAACAACTATAATAATTAGTTGACAATAAGCATAGTCAGTAAAAAGCATAATATAATAACAATAATACAGTAATAACAATAGTAATAACAATAGTAATAACAATAGTAAAATTTAAAATTCCAGGGAACACCCAGCGTGGTGTTACCTGTACAGGTGAAAACGAGCCAATTGACCGTTACCTTGAAAATCCCCTCTTATATACTGGAGGAGTGTTGACCATGACATCATGCTATGACATCATAGATACCAATGCGCGCTGCAAATAGTCCCTAACCGTTCGCGGTTAATTATATATATATACACGAGTGTATATAGTTCCATAAGTTAACTCGCTACCAGGGAATAATAATACCGGTAATAACGATGATAGTGATGATGATAACAGTAATAATAATATATGATACAGTAGTAATATAAATGATCATATCACAGACACATGAGTTTGGTGGGTTACTGACCTTGGGGCTATCAGCACCATACATGCCAAAAACACATAAAACACGCCAAACACATGTGAAAAAACACATACCAATCAACAATGCAATTGAGATTGGCAAAGTCTATCTAATTCCAAAAGTTCAATTTTATGATTATGTAAATATGTAAAAACAGAATTAGATTTCCAATTTACCTTCTTCTTAATAGAATCTACACTAAGTCCTGCATCCTTTAACATAGTAGCACCACCATGCCTAAGTGAGTGAGTGGAGACTGAACCTTTGATACCAGCACGTATAGATAGAGATTTCAGCCTCGAATTAATATATTGGTACTGTAGAGGAACACCATTAACTTTGAATAACAACTCACTCACACCCCTACCTGAGCACAATTTTCCTAAGTCTTTACATGGACATAACCGTGAGGTATCGTCCCTACATAAATATATATTAAAAGAACAGCTACCAAGCTGGTCAGTCTTTGAAGTTTTAATGCGAAGACTAGCATAACTATTAAAAATTTTTACATCACCTACCCTTAGTGTATGAGGAGAAGATACAACATGTCCTATCCGGAGGACACCTCTAAAACATAAGAGAATAGCTAACCAAAATTCCAGGTCAGCCCTGTTGGAGAGATCCAAATACGATCTAATACATATCATTTCCTTTGGACTCAATGGATGAATAACCCTAGCAGGAACAGAATAATTTCTATCAATACCATCCAACACCTTTTTTAGCATGAAATTACCGCTATGGTCTAAGCCACCTCTAAGTTTTTGATAATACCAAATAGAGGATAAATAATTCCTTACAGAAGAGGGTTTCATATATTCAGATAAAAACACTGCATATGTAGCAGCCTGTGAGGGAGAACAAGGAAATTTAGGTAAATTAAATTTATCACAAAATTTTTTGTACCTTTTAAGTTGTTGTTTCCTTGTTCTCCTCGTATTCTCGGACACACTCTTCGCTAAAAGACACTCTTTTCTTTTTTGTAACCTTTTCCATTCTGGAATTAAAGCAACACATATCATTTTCAAGAAGAGAGTTTACACATTTGTCCAGTACACCCTTGTAAGCAAGTCTAGATAGTTGGTCGGCCAGGACATTGTCTTCTGACTTAATATAGGTTGCATACACCTCCACATTATTGATGAAACAAAGCCAAAAAATTTCTCTAAGCCATTCCATACAAAGCTTATTTTTTGACCTACCGGTATTAATCATAGCTAGAACTTGCATATTATCAGTAACACAGTGTATTCTTTTATTTTTATAGCCAGAAATCCAACGTCTAAGTCCCATAAGAAGGGGGTATAACTCGTATACATTTATATTCCTATGGTGATTTCTCAAATTGTCTAGTATTGGTGGTTGGGTAAAATGACCACTACCTAGATTAAATCTATCGTAAGATGTCCAGTCACCATATAAATAATCTTTATCCATCCAAGCCCCGAAGCCTTTCATGGAAGAATCTGAGTACATAGGTGTGTCAATATCATCATTTAGAATTAACCTCTTACAGTTAAAAACTCTACAAAAATCTAGCCACCACTGAATATCCTGGCGAGTGCAAGCTGAAACCCTAATATAACCACGGGGCCGTGCCCGAGCGCAGAGATCGAAAATTCGCCTACTAAAAGTTCTACCACCCTTAACCACCTGTGAGCAGAACGACATTAAACCACCTATCCTCTCTAAGTTCTTTTTAGAAATAAATTTCTTATTAACGTTATCCAATAAGAGATTTTCCATTTTTACAACCTTTTCAATAGGCAAAGACAGTTCCAACTTAACTGAATCTATGTTAATGCCTAAGAATTTACAAAATTGAGATGGTTCTGTTACCTTTTCTTTGGATACTACAAAACCCATGTACGCCATACACTCCATTAATAAATTTCTTTGTCTAAGACACTCATCATAAGTATCAGCAATTACAATAAAGTCATCCAGATAATTTACAATTTTTTCTACACCGTAGAATTTTGCCACCTCCACAATAAAATCAGAGATTTTATTAAAAATATAAGGGGCACATTTCAGGCCAAAGGTTAATCTGTTGCTTACATAATAATCTTCTCCATGCCCAAAATCCCATCTGAAACCTTGCATGGTCGTGTGAGGTGCATACACATTAATAGACCTATACGCTGACTTCAAATCTACCACGCTCATGAAATCGTTCCTATCCAACTGAGCAGTCACCGTGCTGATATTATTATAAGAAAATGTTGAGCTAGTGGTACCCATAAAATTATTAATAGATATTTTATCAGGCATGCTACAGTCAGTTATGGGTCTTAACTTGCCATTTGATTTTTCTACACCACCTAGGGCATGGATACAACGGGGTTTATCTACACTTTTAGAGACTAGACCAGCTTCTAGTTCATCTAACAATATACCACAGTACTCATTATAAAACTTTCCCTCGAGGATTGACTTATAATTTCTGCAATCATAAGAAGTATTGCAGTCAGGATCCACTATCCTGAACCCCTCAACAAAACCTTGCCATAAGAATAGCGCCTCCTTGTCATTTACATTAATAATACCTTTTTGGGTTAAGAATGGAGCAACTCTGCAAGGTAAAATTTGGGAATTTTTCCCATTGATATAATGAACACAATTGCACACACCATTTATACAGCTATCATACACTTCGATGCTAGGTAAATTTCCAATAGCGACAGTAAAAAATGGTCTAACCATGCCCTGTACTGGCCTAATATATGATACATCCGAACCAACAGAGTTGGCTTTAATATTAATATCATTTCCAAATTTAGTTTGTAAACTTGCCACCTTGAAACCACTAGGGGGGACAGGCTCTACTACTCCAGCATTACACACACCAACACCATGAGCTGGAGCAACGGGTGGGGGCGGACCAGGATCTACCAAACCTACTATACACGATTTTGGCATCGACACACTATCACATATAGGAACCTGGCCACCTGTAAAATCCTATTCAGACTTGATAACTTGACAGTCCACTCTACTGTGGCCTGATTTGGTACATGAACTACATACATGTCTATACTTGCAGGGATCCCAAGTACATCCCTTAGCCCTGTTAAAGGCATAACATGAGTTTGTAGATGTTTTAAATTTTCCAGGATTTTTTGTCTTAGTTGAATAAGCCTTCTGGGCCTGTACTGTCCCATCATAGGACAAGTGACGGAGAATATCCGAATTTTCAATCATGGCAAAGGCATCTAAACCATCAGTATTGGCCCTGTCCCTAACGGACTTGTCATATGCTACTAAGGCTTTTACAGTGAAAATCTTTGTATCTGACTTCTCAACCAACATCTGGAGGTGCCTGAGCATGCCCTCCACATCGTCCCCATCCTTGTAATAATCTATAATGAATTTGATATTGACCAATACAAGTTTCTCAATGCTGTCGACCTTTTCACGTTTTTTTATGAATTGTTCGTGGTCAAACTCACCAATTTTTTGCTTGGCGTGACGGCGATGAATTGACGAGTCCATTGACGACCCTCTTGACGAGCTGGGACTCCTATGACGAGCAGTATACGATGATTTCGATCTCGTCCGACGACCCCTACGTCCCGCTCTGGTCCACTCGCCGCCATCTTGGTTGCTATGGACGCTGTCGTTGTCAACGTCCCGCTGTAGACCACGCCCCCGTTGCCTTGGATTCGCGTCTCTCGAATCTTGTTTGTATACAGATGCACGTGCTCCCGCAGCCCCGCTGTCCGGTCCGCTCGATGGATTCATCTCGTCTTTACGGGCCCCTTGGCTAGCAATAACGTCTCGCAGCATATTCTTTATATCCAAAAGGTCTTCCTCCATCAAGTCCAGCCTCGTCTGGTCAGCAGTCTCACTCTCTTTAGCCTGTGGCATATTAGGCTGTAAGGGCTCCAGACCCCCACATAGAGAATTTAAACTGCTCGAAGAACCCAAATTGGCCGATTCTTGGTTCGTTTTAGCCGATTTAGCCGATTTTTTCGACGAACCTTTCTTCTTAGCACCTGCAGCAGTCTTTCTCCCCATGCTTGAGCCGATATTCAAGCAATAAACCGGAAAAAACCGTTAAAATTCCAGGGAACACCCAGCGTGGTGTTACCTGTACAGGTGAAAACGAGCCAATTGACCGTTACCTTGAAAATCCCCTCTTATATACTGGAGGAGTGTTGACCATGACGTCATGCTATGACATCATAGATACCAATGCGCGCTGCAAATAGTCCCTAACCGTTCGCGGTTAATTATATATATATACACGAGTGTATATAGTTCCATATATATATATATACATGCTATATATGTATAGAACCATTTATGTATGACACATAGGTCAGTAATGACCTCTTTTCTGCTGTCAATACAATATATTGTTATTATTATTATTATTATTATTATTATTATTATTTTTATTATTATTATTACTACTAAAGTGGAAGAAGGAACCCCCTAGACCAGAAAATCCTGCTGAATTCAAATTTTGTGATTATGATTCTCAGAAATTGACTAAAAGTACCCAAAAATAAGGTTTGATGAGGAAAATATTTTAAAGATGTACAAAAATGATATTCAGAATGATGAGAAGTCTTTACAGACACAACATGTAAACTAGAGTTAGTACCTCAATGCACATATCCAAATGTCTGCCTATCTCCCAATCTGACAAATATTCTATCTGTGCATTACTCTGCCTATCTCACATACTGCCTATCCCTTAGACTACCTATCACTCATACTGCCTATCTCTTGAATCCAAAGCATCTCGAATTAAGTAAAGCTATCTCCCAAAAGGCCTAAATACTAAAGTTTACTCCTCACTTTACCTAATCTTCTCTGATCCTAGTTTCCCCTAGTTTACCTATCATCAATCTACCTATCATTCATTTTACCTATCCCTCATGGTGAGTATCCCTCAGACTATCATGTTTAAACTGTATTGTTCATCTCTTTCTTTAGGCCCTAACGGTTAACAGTACATTACTTATCATATCTACCATTTTGATCCTACCTATCCTTAATGATGCCTATCTTAAAGCCTACCTATCCTTCATTAAACCTATCCCCCAACTCTGCATATCCCTCATATTTGACTTACACATCTGTCCCTAGCACCCATGTTTTCTTTCTTTACATTTGCTCATCTTACAAGTAAAAAAAAAAGAAAACATGGGTACTAGGGACAGCTATGCAAGTCAGATATGAGGGATGTGCAGAGTTGGGGGATAGGCACAATGAGGGATAGGTAGGCTTTATGATGGGCATTATTAGGGATAGGTAAAATTGAAATAGTAGACATGAAAAGGAATGTACTGTTAACCAATAAAGGCTTATATGGCAGAAAAACAGTGCAGATTAAGCATGATGGTCTGAGTGATAGTCACCATGAGGGACAGATAAAATGAATGATAGGCAGATTGAGGATAGGTAGACTAAAGGAAAGAAGGAACAAATAAGATAAGGTAAGGTGAGGGGTAAGCATTATAAGTTAAGCCTTTTAAGAGATAACCAGATTTAACTGTAGATGTTTTGGATTGAAGAGATAGGCAGGATGAGTGATAGGTACACAATTAATATGCTGTATGTGAGATAGGCAGAGCAATGCACAGGCACAGTACTTGTTTGACTGAGAGCTAGGCAGACATTTGGGCATGCGGATTTATGTATTAAAATTTGATTCACATGTTCTATGTTTATTATTTTTAATATCATTTTTGTACATTTTCAAAATATTTCCCTCGTCAAACCTCAATTTTTGGTACTTTTGGTCAAATTCTGAGAATAAAGACCATCATTTTTGAATTAAGCAGGATTTTTTGGTTTATATGGTCCCTTCATTTCATTTGGTATCCCTTTCATGAAGATACATGATAGCTCCATAAACCCCCTTATCCTACAAAGGGTCCAATACTGAACAAACAATGTCACCTAGTTTTATGGGGGGTGGGGGGTAGAGGGGGGTTGGCCTTCACTATAGGACTGTATGGAGTAACCTATCATATACTGTACAATAGTAGTATAGTATGTATCGGAACAGGACTATAGCTAATCTAAGGATATTACTCACTGGGATGCAGCCAATCAGAGGCCTCCATTTGGTCATGTGACCCATTGCCATGGTAACATGACATACTTAGGGGATTAGCAACCACCTTTCAGCCAATCAGAGGGCAGCATTCTGGTAACCATGGTAACGTGACCTACTTATGGATTAGCAACCACCGCTCAACCAATCAGAGGCCAGCATTCTGATAACCAGGGTAACATGACCTAATTAGGGTGCGGTCACGTGACCCCTTGTTTGTAAACAACAACACATGGTGTCAACACGTGACCCCTTGTTTGTAAACAAAGGGGTGGGGCTAATTATGTAAATGAGATATATCAAATGCAGTTCACTTTTTTTCTATATTTTATTTTATCAAAAATATAAATACAAGTATATACATTCATCTTTAATCATAATCCAGACTGTACATAGTGTAATTTTTGTATACGGTTTTCATGCAAGCGTTCTTTCGAAATGAAGGAATGGTGTGAGTCATACCTCCTGTCCACAATTCATCTAAATTACAATAGAAATCCGCTGAAGTATAATACCAAGTATGCCATTCAGTTTGTGCGGACATGACGCTTCTCAGTAGAGCGTTCTGTATATTTTCTACAGAGCACACAATCTAAACACTCTTGACAGAAGATGTTGAATATTCTCTCAGAGTTATGACAACACATATCCTGTAAAAAGTCTGAGTTTAGAGCGTTAAAGCATTAGTAGATTCTAACGTATACCGCCTTTTGATGAGAGGACAGGTTTTCTGATTTGAAATTGATATAGTCCTATTGATCTGTCTGCGAAGACATCGGTCCCTCTCCAGAAAACATCTTTGAAACACTCTTTCAATAAATCGAATGTCCGATTAGAAATGAGTCCTTTATAAACATTTTGTTTTAACAACGGTGCTTTAAAGAACAGCACATCTGTTGCATTGATTATTTCCCATGTGTAAAACGGTTCACAAGTCTACATATTCTCCTTTAACAATATACAAGTAGGTGAGGTAGTACCTTGAACGTTAGAGGTTCCAGCCAGAAGAGTTATATCCATGGGCGACGGGGTGGTGGTGCTAATAACGTGCGGCATCCAAGATATTTACCTCCATCTCTGGTGAGGTTACCCGCCTCAGCGTCTTTAGCCAGAGCTGCGATGTCTATGGGTTTAGGTATGAGCAGCAGCAGTAGCAGCAGCAGCAGCAGCAGCGTCCAACCATCCGTACGGATCAATATAAAATTCGTTGTTAGCGTCACCTTTGAACAGATCTGCAAAGATCTCGATATGCGTGGGGGAATATGATCAAAGTGTTGTCTCATGACGAAAAAAAGAGCAGGAAAAAGGGGGATTAACTTGTTGATTTTGTTAGACTTAATCTACTTACTGCACGTGCGCCTTTGTAGTCACAGCCAGAGTGGCAGATACGCACCCTGGGGTATTTTCCTGTGATGCATAGACAGGTAGGTAGGTAGGCGCCGTAGTACCTCCCGTATTAGGCTAGGTGCGACCCCTGAAGTTTAAGAATGTACCTTATAGGTAGGGGTTACTATAAATCACTACTGAAATGTCCAAAATATTTACACTTTATTGCATTCCCTCAAGTTGGGGGGCGTACCATAGACGCGAGGTACTATGGTCCAATTAAAACACTTTGACTTCTCTGTTACAAGATTATAATTTTCCCCTACTGTTAACCACCCCCTGTAGTTTTTGTATACAGACTTTGAACGTCTTAATCTCCTAACAATCCATAATCCCCTTATACATGTAAGTCGCATTAAGGTAATTATCACAGTTGTTACACCTGTTTATCCCACCTGATACCCTTATTCCAAAAACATTTTTTCCCCTTGATGCAATGTGAAAGGATCCAGGTGAAAACGGGATTAGATGATTCTCTCAACTATATAAAGAGCCCTGATTTTTCTTGGAAGGACAGAACACGTCCGCTGTCTCCTTTGACTCCACCACTGTTTCCACCACTGCTGCTACTTCTGCTGCTGCTGCTGCCACCACCACTGTCGCTGTAGATACCTCGCCGCCTGTTTACCACCTGCATTCTAGGAGGAAATTCGAGCTGAGTCCATCACTCTCTTTATTATTTTCTTTTTGAGCTTTTATTTTATTTTCACTCTTTTTTGAAATATTCCACTTGAGATGGAGCGAGATTTTAAAAGAACGATTAGGGAAACCCCATCTATTTTTCTATCTGAACGTAGAGCACATATTTCAGTCTCATGCCTCTTTTAAGGTGACGAATAATTTAATGAAAAGCAAAGGTGAGGAATTTAGTAGCAGCGCCAGTATCAGCAGCAGTAGTACCAAAAGTAATCGTAGTGATAGAAATAGCGAGAGCAGAAGAAGAAGTAGCACCACCAGGGAAAGTAGTAGTAGTAGTAGTAGTAGTAGTAGTAGTAGTAGTAGAAGTAGTAGTAGTAGTAGCAGTAGAAGAAGAAGTAGCGGCTCTTCTTCGGCAGCAGCAGCAGCAGTAGCAGCTGCAGTAGAAGCAGTAGAAGCAGCAGCAGTTGCAGCAGCAAAAGCAGTAGAAACAGTAGAAGAAGTAGTAAAAAAGAAAAAATAGGGGTAAGGCTGACAGCTGTCTTTAAAGAAAAGAATTTACTCCATTACTGTTTGATAATCACCCTCAGTGCACCCACTCATTAGGCATTTCATGAAAATAAAGGGTGTTCAAATATGGTGAGAATTTATAAGCGCTATGAAAAGATTCGATGAGGACAGTGGTTATTTGGGGGTAACCTTGCTCCCACTCGATGGGTGCGCGTGGTGGCTGACGTGAACACGATCTGGAATCATTTCGAAGTCGTCACCTGTTATCCGGCCTATTACGAATTAAAGAAGAAGGGGATGTACTACTTTAAAGATTACATTCCAGTTTGTATTTGTTACCACTGTGTTGTTACCCGTGATACCTTTTTGGATAAAGTTATGTTAAAGAGGAGAGGAAGGCAAAGCAACAAGCTTTGCCCAAATAATTAAAGAAAAAGGCAAAGCGACAAGCTTTGCCCAAAGAGGAAAAAAATATTGCCCCCCTTTATTTATTTTTTTTTTATTTTTATTTTTTTTAATAAATAATTTTATCACAGTCTTCGGAGTCTGATAAATCTTTTTTATGGATATATGACATGTGTAAAATTGAGTGAAAATGAAATATATTGCAAAAGAAGAAAAAAAAATTAGTAATGTTATCGGGTCTCATGAAATGAACAAGATAGAATAAAACTCGCTACGACTCTTTCCTGACAACCACTTGTCACCGAGCATTCAACTGAGAAACACGTCACCCTCACCACGACCGTAGTTTCCACCACTTTCTACTACTACTACAACTACGACCCCATAACGACCGCTGAAAAATGACGAGTGGTAAAATCACAACCTTCACCGAAATAGATTTCGATCCCCGACTACAAGGACCCTTCAGTTGCATCATCAGCAGTCCATCTGGTTGTGGAAAATCACGCTTGGTGAATCGATTTCAGAGCAATTTGGTCATACCGCCAGTGGAAAAGATCTTTTACCATTACGGCTAGTGGCAGCCCCTCTTTGAAAAAATGCAAAAAGACTACGGAGTGGAATTCAGAGAAGGTCTTCCCAGCAAAGAAGACATAGCGGGAGAAGAAAAAGAAGAATCGACCGTGCCTCGACCACACACTCTACTGATATTGGACGATCTGATGAGCAGTTCCAATCAGCAAGTGGTAGCTGACATCTTCACCAAATATTCCCATCACTGGAACATGAGTGTCATATATATCACTCAGAACCTTTTCCAGAAATCACCCAAATTTCGAACTATGAGTCTGAGGCAGTGGCCCTCTCCAGTATATTTACCATGAACTCAAGCGCCCTCACTCATACCTTCTTCTGGACTTCAAGCAGACAACACCAGATGACCTGAGAATACGCTCCTACCTCACGACCGTAGACGATCAGATCGTGTTCATTCCGCTAGAAAAAAAGAGAAAGAGAAAGTAATGGCTCCTCATCGACTCAGAAGACATTACGGCACCCTTAAACACTTGGCAAAGTGTTCGCCGGAGGATTGTGAGCATTTAATAGGCTCTGGAAGCGACGATTTGATCACAACGTTGAGTGAAATCTGTCAGAATTTACTGGAGGGATAAATTCCGCTCACCACCAACCAACTGGAAAGTCTTCGAGAATCTGCTGACGTGTTGAGGACGGTGAGCAAAAAAGCTACCACCATCAAAAGAAAGAGAAACATCTTGGTTCAAAGGGGCTGTTTCCTCATTCCGGCTCTGATAGGCATGGCCTTACCCCTTATAAAAAGCGTTCTCTGCATAAAGAGCTCCTCACTCGACACCTCACCACCACAGCTGCCTCGATGATGACGGACCCAGAGGAGCAACACTACAAGCGCTTGGCTCTCATAGATCCTAAGTCACTCTCGAAATTACGAGGACCACCTTATGTCCCCACAGCTGCTGCTGCTGCTGAGCTGCTGCTGCTGCTGCTGCTGCTGCTGTTGCTGGTGCTGGTGCTGGTGCTGGTGCTGCTACTTCTGCTCCCTGCTGCTGACGAGCATGAAAACAAGAACCCCTCCTCTTTCTCCACCGCCATATCCCCCACCCTCCAATATGGCTTATTACTACAGACAGGCAGAACAAGGTCTTCATCCCAATGCCGCATTACACCAGGTGCTACAGTTTATCTACAGGGACTTTCTCGACGAAAGCTATCTGGTTGATCCTGCCAGTAGTCATATGCTTGTCTCAAAGATTAAGCCATGCATGTGTAAGTACAGACTGTACAACCTAGTGTTGAATGACCCCACTTTGAAATCGCGCGAAAAAATGCTGAAATATAAGAGGTTGTTGAATAGGTTACAATTCTTTCTCGCAAATCCCAACAACCACACGATTCCTGCATCTACTCTCGTAGCACCACCGAAGTTCTACAGAGGAAACGCAATGCCACCACCAAGCTGTTTAGAGACTGCAAAAATCCGACTTGGTCAAGTGGAACGATGACGGTTCGGTGAGCGAGATGATGGGTCGAAAAACGTATCCCGGCAGTCAAATTAGCATAGTGGACTTACTGAACGACGCCAGCAGGTTCAGGAAGACAGCGCCGAGACCCGAGGGGTACACGCCATTCAAGCTCATGCTGTGCATGGAAGATCCCACCGGTTCCTTGATCGGAAAGCTTGGACAGAATACCTGCCGGCACAGGAAGGAAACGAACGAGTTCCAACGAGGAAGAGGAAGACGCCACCACCTCTCACAACGACGGGTTCCGGTACGTGGTCACGGCTGTCAACGTTTTCTCCAGGTACGCGTGGGCAGCTCCCATCAAATCCAAAAGCGGCGCAGCTGTCACCGAGGCATTTGAGGAAATGACTGCCGAGAGACACCCGTGCTCTGTTCAAACAGACAAGGGAAAAGAATTTCTCAACAAGACCTTCCAAGATCACCTCAAGAGCAAAGAAATAGAGTTTTTCACCAGCGAAAACGACAACATCAAAGCTAGTCTAGTGGAGCGTTTGAATCGAAGTCTGCAGGAGAAGGTGTGGCGCTATTTCACACACAAGCGCACATATCGCTACCTAGACGTACTAGGTGGTGTCTTCTTACAATTGCACTCACCACAAGACGTCGAAAATGTCGCCTGCTGATGTCAGAGCGGAAAACAGCGAAACTATTTTCTATGGACAAGACCTCCCTACTAAGAAACAAATCGAGGAAACATGGAAAAAGACGGACCCTCAACGCTCCGACACCGACGTCATCGTTCCACGCGACAGAGGTCAGCGTTCCACGCGACAGAGTGAGAATGTTGAGGGCTAAAGGACCCTTCGACAAAGGTTACGAGGGAAACTGGAAGGAGGAAGTGTTCAACGTCGCTAAAATGTTGGGTAGCAGAGGGTTCGAGCTGAAAGACGACACCGGGGAGGAGATAAAGGGCGTGTTTTATCCGGAGGAGGTTCAGAAGGTCTCCAAGAGTCGTTACGGTAAGACTTACCTGATAGACAAGGTGCTGCGCTACAAGACCGTAAAGGGCAAACGCTTAGCTTTCGTGCGTTGGCTAGGTTACGGCGACAATTTAAACGAGTGGATTCCTGTCAAGAAAATCTCGTTGGACACTATGAACATCACCCTTGACAGATGAGTGGGTGACATGCAAGTCCCTCTATTACGCTGCGTCGCAGTCGACAGAACCGGACGGCGGAAAGGGGGAATGCAAGCTATCAGTTTTCCACATTTGGATTATTTTCCCTTGAAGTCCAAAAGGTTGGACGAGGTCAGCATCTACTTAAGGGACAGAACCGGCCGATCCATACCATTCATAAGAGGAGAGGTGACGGTGACACTTCATCTGAGACCCATCGAACGTTAAAGGTGCAAACATGATACGTAAATGAGCGCCATACTTTTCATCGAAGGGTACCACCGGACAAGGATTCAGCGATTACTACAACGCTCAGTTCGGTAACGGAATCAACGTGTACAGCGGACGATCTTTCCAGAACGGTCACGGTTTCGGTGGCGCCTTCTTAGGACTCATGCGCTTGGCCACACCCCTTTTGAAGATGGTGGGGAAAACTCTGTTCCACGCTGGCTTGGGTGTGGCCAAGGATATGATGGAGGGTGGTACTTTCAAGAACAGCGTGAAAAACAGAGAAGTAGGTGCTCTGAAGAGTTTGGCAGGTAAAGTGATCTCTCCGGAAAAAAACGACGCCCAAGAAAGTGGGAGCCAAACGTCGGAGGCGAGCTCCTCAAACAGGAAGCAGTTCTTGCAAGAGACGGGGGGACATTTTCAATCGCTAGGGAGGCGGCCTATAAATAAAAGGACTAGAGGTCACCGGCGTCAGTCTATGGGAAGAGGGAACACAATGGCTTACGTACACGAAAATAGCAGCGAGTGCGCGCTCTCTGAGCTCGACCTGCACGCTGTAGCACCAACTCAAACTTCTATCCTAAAGTCGACCTTTGTCGGGCTAGAAACGAAAAACTCTTGGGAGACGGGAGCAACATCAATTTCACCATCAGTAAGTCCCAACAGTACATGGACCTGATTGAAAATTACCTTCATCTGGAATGCGAGGTGCTGAAACCGAATGGCGACGCACTGGACGACACCGACGTGGTGGCTCCGGTGAACAACTTGGCTCACTCGCTCTTCAAGGATGTCCAAGTCTCCATCGGAGGTTTCAAAGTGTCTGGTAACGCCGAGACCTACCCCTACAGAGCTTACCTGGAAAGTTTACTCAACTACGACAGAGGCATCAAGGAGAACATCATGAACGTCCAAGGTTGGCACCAAGACAGGGCTGGTCACTTCGACGCCTTGAACAATGAAAACCCGGGGTTCAAGGCTTGCCAGAAACTCATCTCCAATGGACACTTTTAGCTGATGTCGAGACTACACTTTGACCTAGCTCATCAACCAAAGTTCATAGCTGGAGAGATGGAAATCAACCTCACTCTGAAACAAGCTGACCCTGGTTTCTATCTGATGAGCGCGGGCACCACCGCATACAAACTCAAGATCCACAAAGCTAAGCTCTATGTGCGTCGAGTGGTCATAGCTGATTCTGTGGTGGAAACGCACGAAAAGGCAGTGATAGAACAGGGTCCCTTCGACTACCCAGTGAACAGAGTGGAGGTGACGACCTACGCCATCCCTGCAGGCAACAGAGATCACACCTACACACACTCCAACACAGGTCAACTACCCAAGTCCTTGATGATTTGTTTCCTAGACCACGACGCCTTCAACGGAAATTACGCCAAGAACCCGTTCGAACTGAAACATTGCAAGGTCAACTTGCTTCAAGTGATAGTGAACGATCAGAAGGTGCCGAACGACGCCTACATCCCCGACTTTACCAAAAGGGAAGAGGTGAGGGAGTACCTAGCACTACACACGGAAACGGGGATGTATGAGGGCTCACGCTCCTGCGACATTTCCTACAATGATTTCCTGAACAGTTACATGCTGTTCCTTCTGGATTTAACTCCAGACAGATTGCACGATGGGTGTAGAGTGAACCTTATAAAGGCGGGTCAGATGAGGGTGGCGCTCAGTTGTGGTGCGGCGCTGACAGAGATCACAACGGTACTGCTCTACTTGGTGTACGACAACGTCGTAGAGCTGACCAGAGATCGACATCCCATCACAGACTACCACATGAACTGAAGACAAAAGAAAAAAGTGCATGAACACACTTGAAATAGACAAAGTGTTGAAGGATAAGATTCACACAAAACATCATTTCCTAGGTGTTTTCTCTTGTGACACTATCCCCAAGCACCCTATCAAGAAAACTTGTTTTGTGAGTAACACGGATCCTCAACATTTACCAGGTCAACATTGGGTGGCATTTTACATGTCGAGGACAGGAGAGGCGTACTACTTTGATTCATTCAGCTTACCTCCGCTGAGCGCAGAGTTCTTAGCTTTCCTGAAGTGTTCTGCTCCATTCAAGTGGCAAAGAAACCGTGTTCAACTCCAAGACACTACTGCTGACACTTGTGGCCCTCATTGCGTACATTTCCTGATTGAAGCATGTCGAACAAGAAACCCCATGAAATGCATCATGCGGATGAGCAAAAACTCAAAACTGAGGGACCGGTCGGTGAGTCAGAGGCTCGCATTCATGATGATATGAAGAATTCGAAAAAAGAGGAAATGGGATGCTGCAAGCGTCTGCAAGTCATGCAAACAAAGGTCCTATATCTGGCCGAAATAGTGTTGGATTTATCCAAACTAGTGCAATGTATGATGGAGAGAGTCTGTGACTGTGAAACTGGCAAAGTGAGACATTGCGGTCTGTTCAGACGAAAGAAAAAATTATTGATTAAAAATGCTGATTTCATGAAAATAAAAAAAAATGAAAATGATTTATTTTGTTGTGTTTTATTTCATACATAACTTATTTAAAAACAAAAAAAAACTAGTCGAGTTATCATTATCATCACACGCAAAGAATTCAGGAGTATCTCATTTGCATAATTAGCTTCGCCCCTTTTGTTTACAAACAAGGGAACACTTGGCTACACCATGTGTTGTTGTTTACAAACAAGGGGTCACGTGACCGCACTAATCCCCTAATTAGGTCATGTTACCATGGTTACCAGAATGCTGGCCTCTGATTGGCTGAGCGGTGGTTGCTAATCCCCTAAGTAGGTCACGTTACCATGCTTACCAGAATGCTCGCCTCTGATTGGCTGAGAGGTCGTCGCTAATCCCCTAAGTAGGTCACGCTGCCATGGCAATGGGTCACATGATTGGCTGCATCCCGAGTGAGTAATATCCTGTAGTTAGCTATAGTCCCGTTCCGATACGTACTATACTACTTACAATCCTTGCTGTCATTATGATCTCACATTATATTACAGTTTATTGGCATTTAGTTTAGGCATATAGAATATATGCCTATTATTTTCAAGTCTAAGTATCTAAATAGAGTGTATAGTGTTATTTATATGTCAAATTGCATGGTGTAGAAAAAAAGAGAAAGAGAAAATACCCAAAATACCCATGGGTATTTTCTCTTTTTCATTTTCTTCTATCAATGAGTGCACTCATTGATAAAATCTTCAAATTGTTTTCTAACCCTTAATAGGCACAATACCAGAGTGGATAGAAGGCAGTCTTTACAGAAATGGACCGGCAAAATTTGAGTTTGGAGACACCAAGTACAACCACTGGTTTGACGGCATGGCCATGTTACATCGGTTTAAGATATCTCAGGGAAAGGTGACGTACCAGGATCGTTTTATAGAGACTGAGGTCTACAGGAAGAACATGGAGGCTAACAGGATAGTCTGCTCTGAATTTGGCACAATGGCTTTCCCAGATCCATGCATGACATGGTTTGAAAAGTAAGAACTCTTGGATTTTTTTTTTATTTGAGAAGTATATAAGAACTGTTGAAATTATTTTTTGGAATTGGATGTTAAGTATGTCTCTGTAAGAACTATTGAAATCGGTTGATGAGATTTGAGAAATAATAACTATTGAAATTGGTTAAGAACTATTGAAATTGGTCAATAGGGGCTGAAAAGTAAGAAATATTGAAATTATCTTGTGTGACGGGGGTGTGGCCCTTCCTGCCACCTCGACGCTACCTAATCAAATGAGACTGTTGCTAGCCTAGCTCACTACGTTGCTATAGAAAAAAAACACAGAAATATTGAAATTGGTTGTTTGAGGAAGTCTGCATATAAGTGATGTGTCTTATCAGTACTTTCGGATCAATCGATCAATCGAGACAGACTAGTCTATCTTGAAATAACTGACCTACTGTTAACTTATCTGGGATGAACTTTCTTTTTGACCCATAGTCTATGATATTACCTCTTATGTGATAAATCATATTGATTCTAGCAACGTAGAACCAAGATAATGTCTTAGCTGACAATCAAACAGAATAAATCATTAAACGATGTTTTAGGTGACAATGAGACAAAATGCATCATATTGGTTTCAAGAAAACGATTGTAAATTATCTGAGAGTGATGGTTGGGAAAACCGGTGCCTATAATGTATGGTCTATCAAAGGAATAATATTCAGCCTACAAATGTTTCCAAAATCTAATATATCAGTGTTGTTGTTTTGTTTTGTTTTTCTTTTAAAGAAAGCAATTGATTCAACTCAGAACATTAATGAATGATAGCCTAAATGTGTATTTTCACATATTTCATTTTCAGAATATTTTCATACTTCAAAATGCCCCCGTCCACAGACAACACAGTTATCAACATTTTCCCCATAGGAGAACGACTTTACACAGCCACAGAGACAAACAGAATCAATAGGATAGACCCAGAGACACTGGAGGCCAAAGGACAGGTATGTCTATTGATTATACTCTTATTTGGACAGTGATGATTTTATCACTGCCAGATCAAGGTATGGTGGCCCCCAACAGGGGTCCCACAAAGGAGGAATGCTTACATCATTTACTAGGTTTAGCACATATTTCAAGGGTATAAATTATATTGGTACCTCAATATATACATTGGAAGGAGTTATGTAATTGCACTGGAAAAAAAACTGACATGATGAGACATGAAATGATGCATAGACATTCATGCAATGCATGCAGTTTAACTACATTCATACATATATGTTGTAATAAAGATACTGTCGACAATCACGAAAGGACTAAAAAATGAAGTCAGCTGCCAGGTCTTGATGAGAGGTCAGAAGGACAAAACACTTATTCCAAAAAAAAGAATTTGTCAAGTATCATGATAGGCTTATCTCCCAATCTGTTGGTGTGTTTTATTGTAGGTAGACCTTACAGAGGTGATCAGCCTTAACGGTGCCACGGCCCACCCTCACATTGAGGAGGATGGTAGTGTCTACAACATTGGTAGTATACATGCAGGAGGAACTAAGTACACGGTAGTAAAGATAACACCTCCCAAAAAGGGTGAGCACCTCCTGGTTAACTCATTGAAAATATCAGAGCATGAGCTATGCCACTTATTGGTACCAATCTTGGTGAATAAACCAGATTTTTTTATTAGTATTTGCCCAGGGAGCCCTAATCACTTTGCTAGACATCTGGGTCACCTAGCTAAGCTTCGATATCCTCCAAAATGTACCATAATCCTTTGTTTTACCTCTGTTTCCTTTAAAGCAACTCTAACATCCTTATTTTTTGGATTAGAGGCATAAAACTAGAACCAAATTGAAGTCAAAACATTCACTTTACACTCATCCAATGATAACCACCTTGTTTGCATATTTTGCGCAATCCTTCAAACATTATGTTTTAATGCATTAATCAATGTCTTTTGATGTAATGTTCAAAAAAATATGATAATTACATGTTGGATTTAGTTTCAGGACACACATAATACAGTCTTGGTTGTTCATTGACTCAAGCAACTATCAAAATACAAGGATTTCTTAATGATAAGAAAAGCATGACCTTTAATCTATATCTCATCTCATATATATCATTTGATGAAAGGTTATTAACATCTTCAGTGGCAAGACCATGTGGGTCATATTATTCCCAGTATACAATGTATGTTCTTGTTTACACATAAAGTGTCTTAATTTTGCAAAATGCAACCATGATCAAGACCAGTACTTATTACACCAGACAATTTTAGCTATTCATCACCACTGTCTGAACCTTCAATGTTCTCATCATCCTGCTCCTTCATATTATCATATATTACTATTTTGGATGCCTCCGTGCAGGGGATAGCATTCTGCAACTAGAGACATTCTTGTAGCTTGCATACTTTCTTGCATGCACATGACATGAGTTCCATAATGGTCCAGCAGATGGCCAGAAGACTATAACCATCATATTCCCAACCATGGTTGGCTGGTGAAAGAACATCAACCTTGCAAACTTTGTTTCCATATTCTACCTTGATAGTTTGCTTGCAATTCATGCTTATCTAAACAGTCAGAGCATGGTGGCAGCTGAGCAGATTTGACTTTTTCTCCCTTTACTCTGAAGATCCGGTACCATAACTCATTTGTGTATGTGATGGGGCACATCATCCAGAAGCCAAAGTGCAGATATCTCTCCCTGTCCAGCAAATGAACTGACAGTGCACACAAAAAAATGTACCTAAGAAAACTTAGTCAAAGTGACTTATTATTCTTACTTAGTTCTTATGACTAACAAATGACCATGGAGGTCTAAATTTTCTTAGTCATATTGACTACCCAAATCAGTTTCACTCTCCGAGCACTATCTTGAACAGGGTTTCTGCTGGGAGTTTCAGGCAAGCTAACATATCTTAGTCACTTTCACTGAGAGATCTTAGTAATTTTGACCAAGGACCGTTAGTAAATTTGACTAAGGGATAGACACATAGTGTTACCTTTACATACCAGATGGCAGTGTGGTTTTAAACAGGATTTTTCTGGTGGGTGGGTACAATAAATAGTTCCATGGATGTCAAAATTATAATAATTTTTAAGAAACGACATGTATTTGAGGCTTTCAAAATTCAATCCAACATTACACTTGGCCAAATGAACCAAATAGGTTGATGCCTCGTCAAATGAAATAAGTAGTCAGAGAGGAACACCTGTTCTGTGGTCATCTAGATTAATACAATATCCACATTTGAATTTGCTTCTTTGTGGACCCACCTATTCGGACTATGGGTCCTGCTCATACACCCTCTGAGGGGTGTCGGGTTTTAAAAGCATACTTACTGCTTCTTTGTTGGAAACCCAGAGTACTTTGGCTCAGGGGTTCTAAATGAATATGGTGTGAGGCATTTCAAATGCTTCCTCAATAAGGAGACTCTGATCTGTCAGGTATGAATCCTACATAGAGCTTAACACAATCACCAGTTGAATTAAAGTAAAAATATCAAGTAGTGTACTTAGTCAAGACAACCAAGGAATCCTAGTCAAAATCAGGCAAGCCAAGGCAATTTGGCCACTTTGTCTAATGGTTAGTCATATTCGACCAAGAAAAAAAGGGACATTTAAAGACGGCGTTTTGACTAACTATTGCTAGAAAGTTAGACGATTTGGCTCGTATGTGACTAACATTTGGGAATTATTTTTTTTCTGTGTGTTGTATCCTGTGTAGGAATGCAGGCCGATTAAGCTTTGGCACATTCCATTGCCTAGCATATTTCCAAGCTCAGTCATGTTAATGTACCTCGTCCGGGTCTGTGTTCCACATCTTAAGTAGAGATCCTTATAATGTGCCAAACAGAGAACAAAATCTGTTTCATCTGACACAATGACCACTGACATGCTGTGTGATGCATGTTTGGCATGAAGGACTAACTGTGTGTCTGCTTCCTCATGGTATGATTCAAGTTCTGCTAATGGTTCACATCCTTCTTCAAAAATCTTGATACAGGATGAGTTGCAAGTAACATAGTGTTCCTTACCTTAACAACTGTCTGTCAATGTCATTTGGGGTGCTCAGACAGTTATCAAGACAAAAAGCATTGTTAGATCT
Organism: Acholoe squamosa; assembly: GCA_949317995.1. Classification (NCBI taxonomy): domain Eukaryota; kingdom Metazoa; phylum Annelida; class Polychaeta; order Phyllodocida; family Polynoidae; genus Acholoe; species Acholoe squamosa. Next base: position 99,954,942 of record OX439036.1, on the reverse strand, counting down.
GTAAACACCATTGGCATTGGTATTTATTGTAGACCTATTATTGAGTTTAGCTTCAGGCCTTCTCTAAACCTTATTCACTAATATTCTTCACATTGTGTGCATTTGCCTGGCATTGGAATTTGGTGAAGAAAGGGTTAGCTTGTTTTCTGCAGTCGACATGCAGTTATTTCTCTCACTTTGAGGATATTTTCTCCATTAATACTGAAGTCCATGTAAAAAACATGAATGATCCCTCTAACACACATTAGTGCAGCCTAGATACTAGCTGAATGGAACTATATGACAGAATATGGGATCTAATCACAACTAAGATAGTTGGACAGGGCTTGTTTTTTGGTAGATTTGTACAATTTGCATTTAAAAAAAATATCTTTTTGTTTCAGGCTATAAAAACCTTAATAATGGTCTGATTTTCAAGCTGTAAAAAATAAAATGTAGCCCAAGATCCCGTGATGACAGCCAGCCATTTTTGCAATTTCAGCCGGCCCAGCAGCAATTTTGCCGGCAAAAGCTGATGCCTGATGATTTTCTTTTGTATTCACTGACATTTTACAAGATTCTGAAGCTAAGCTGGGCGACTCAAATGTCTAGCAAAGTGATTTGGAGTGCTTAGACATGTACCAAAGCAAAAGGCATTGTCAGATTTATTCACCACGATTGGTACCGTTTAGGCATTTTTGAGGCCCTAGCTCATGCTGTATATGTCGAAGAGTTTATTCTTGCTACAACCCTTGGCCATCTCTGTCTCTCTCTGTCTTTCTGTCTCTGTTTGTATGTCTGTTTCTCTCTCTCTCTCTCATCGGTACACACCAAAACACACTCTCTCTCTCTCTCTATCTCAATCTTTCACTCACTTCTCTCTCTCTCTCTCCCCCTCTCTCTCTCCCTCTCTCGCTCTCTATCTCTCTCTCTCTCCGAAATGCCAGTGAAAGTGAATGAAGAAGACTTGAATCAGCCTCAACTCTACTTTGAGACTGATTCAGACTTAATATTCACAAGAGTATTGGTGATTGATAAATCCATATCATTACTGTATCTCATTGCATAACCAAACTGTTCACATGTAGAGTACTTCTTAAAATATATAATCAAGGGACTCGTATTTTGTCAGTTATCATAACACATATTTTTATATACAGGTGAGGATGAGTTTTGTGAAAAAGCAGAGATTGTGGGACAGATCCCTGCCCAGTGGAAGCTTCACCCATCCTACATGCACAGTTTTGGTATCACACCTAACTACTTCATCTTCATAGAACAACCCATGGGCATTAACATACTTAAGATCTTCACTGCACGGATCAGGGGTAAAGCATTCAACGACGCTATGGAGTACTACCCATCATATCCAGTGAGTGTGATTAATGGTTTATCTAGTTGACATGAAAGCTTTTCCAGTGAAAATTAAATCGCAAATTACTAAAGAGGAAAGGGGCCGGCAAAGGGGAAGAGGTGGGATATCCCATCCCTCCCGAGTGGCTGGAAAATACCCCTTCCCCAAGTGTTAACAAAGCACTCCCTGAAATGATCCTGATTGGTGTTGAAGATGTACAGTCATCTCTCATCTCTATCTAGCTGAACTCTCTCTAACTAATTACTATACCCTTCAGTACATATGTGAGTGCATCAGGTGGGTGGCTTCATTAGCGGGTGCTATTTACCTCTTCCAGAGGGTTTGGAACTCTTTCAAGAGGGACGTCAGTTAGAGAATCAATTGACCATGTTGGTAACATATTACCTCTTAGACTTTACCACATTCATAAGCAAAGTCTAGTGGTAGACATACTGAATTTTATTTTTTATTGTAGACCAAGTTCCACATCATTGACCGGAGAACAAATGAGAGAGTAAATCCTGAGACTAATTACGTCAGTGATGCCTTCATTGTCTTCCATCACATCAATGCATATGAAGAGAATGGTAAGTCATTATACAGACGTACCTGTCATCTGATAGACCCTGATAATAGGGTGCATACCCACCAGTTACGATCGGATTCTAACATCTCCACAATATAATAAGAAAAAATCCCGATATTTGTATGTTTTCTTCCTCTGGACTGTTCTGTGTTAAATAACTTGACGATTTCTATACCATTATAATTAATAAATCATTTCAAAAGAGATCTTTTATTGCTCAGATCCCCATTGAAGTACTAAACCGAATTGGCCTCCCAAGTGAGGCCTATGCCTGAATCACGGGCGTGGACTGGTTACCAGGTTTAGTCTATGTAGGTGTTATCCATATATGCTATAGAAGGGTGAGAAACTAAAGGGAACAGTGCTGCCCTCTGGTGCTTTTATTTGCTATGCACAGACCTTGATTACAGACGTGAGGGGTTACTTTGGCAAAGTCACCACTCACCGTAATCAAGGTCTGTGCATAGCAAATAAAAGCACCAGAGGGCAGCACTGTTCCCTTTAGTTTCTCACCCTTCTATAGCATATGGATAACACCTGCTACACAGACTAAACCTGGTGACCAGTCCGTGCCCGTGGCCTGAATATAGGCGGCTAAAGTTGCCCCGTTGCAACACAAAACATGCTATAATTCGGACAGGAAGCCATGCCACACTATGGGCAGGATCATGTTGGTTCTCCAAAACCTGGTTTTTTCCTAGATGAACCCCTTCTTGGGATTGTTTGTTAGGCAATTATTCAAAACCGCTCATACTTAAAGTAAAGCGTGCCAATTGTGTTCCTGTCCAAACGCGATGCAATAGGGCAACTTTTGCGGCATATATATATATATATATATATATATATATATATATATATATATATACCCATCCCATATTTTGGAAAGGGCTCGTTTTTTTTTAGTGACGTTCATGCTAAGATTGTCAGAGTAAATCCATGTGCTTTATTTGATCAGGTCAGTTGGTAGTGGATGCGTGTATCATGACAGACATTGCTGTAGTACAGGCTTACATGCTGGACAAGCTACAAGCCCCTGGAGTAGAGGACTACTTAGCAGCTTTCCCGCGCTCCAAAGGGGCTCGCTTCATCATCCCTCTAGATCTGGACAAGGCCGTATGTGTCAAGAGAGTAATGAATGGGCTAACGGGCACCAAATTCAGTGTATCGTAGGATTTCGTAATGAGTGGGTGAAGCCCACGAGTTTCGATATCCTATGATACACTGAATGAGCCCATTAGCCCATTCCTTACTGTCTTTATTACACGATTAATCAATAAAAAATCAATAGAATATCAATAAATAAAGTTGAAAACAAAAATCGTTCCCCTTCCCCGGGACTCGAAGCCTGCCATAGTGTGTTTACATACTGCGAAAAAAAATGTACGCCCGGACCTGGACTCGTTCCGCCTACCTCTAGCAGCTGAGCGCAATGCGCTAACCACTAGACCATCGGTACATACACCTCGGCGCCCGGCAGCTGCTGGCTTGGTGGCAGTATGAACGTGTCCAGCACCTTGACCCATAACCAGTCGTGCGCAGTACTGCAAGCTGTCAGAGAGGTAGGGAGGGGGGGCCACAACCCAGACTGCAGGATATTTTCACACATTGAATGTATACTAGTTATATGTGAGTGACCTCCCCGGGCTTTATATCATATCATTGACTTATAGAGACCTGGTTCTAACCAAGCATTTCTCGTCAGTCCCTGTGGCACACTGCATAGGGAGTTGGATTTGGGATCAGGAGACTGCAGGTTCGACCCCTACCCTAGCAATGAAAATTTTGTAGGTTTTAACATGTAACATATGACATGTTAGGACATGTTAGGATATGTAAGGAGTGCTGATATCCATGATATCGGCACTCCTACAACCTGCAATATTGACAGGTATCAGAATGGGAATATCCAGAAAAAGCACACCCGAAAGCCCCAGAATTCATGTAATAAACATTCATACATATGTACCCCCTTATAAGCTACAGAACGTTATTGGAAATAGATTCTAAAAATGTAATAATGTTGTGTACCTCCATGTTATTACATAACTGATTTGTTAAATGTTTATAACACCTCTTTACCTTCCTTTTTTATAAATCACTTCTTTCGATCCTTTTCATGATAAACGACCATGCAGATGAGACCATCGCTATGAGTCCTTTGGGACAGTCTTCTTTTTTTTTTTAGGTTTTTGATAGCAGAGATAGTTATAGATTCCCATGGGTGTCAATTGTGCTTACAGGTTGTGGGTGAGAACCTTGTGAAGGTAGAGAACACTACGTCTACAGCCATTATGACAGAGAAGGCGGACAAGAAGGCAGGCACCACCCGCGAGGTGTTCATCACACAGGACCAGCTCAACGACACATGTGAGCTGCTCACTTTCCCACTCCTCACCTCATGAATTATCAATTTGCTAAGAATGTATGGCCCTCTTGGGTCATGGTAGAAATCCGAATTATCAGTTTGCTAAGAATGTATGGCCCTCTAGGGTCATGATAGAAATCTGAATTATCAATTTGCTAAGAATGTACGGCTCTCTTGGGTCATGGTAGAAATCTGAATTATCAATTTGCTAAGAATGTATGGCCCTCCTGGGCCACGGTAGAAATCTGAATTATCAATTTACTAAGAATGCATGGCCCTCCTGGGCCACGGTAGAAATCTGAATTATAATTTTGCTAAGAATGTATGGCCCTCCTGTGCCACGGTTGGAATCAGGGGCTTATTTCAATATAGCAAGTGATACTTTGTAACATCTTCTTAATAACCATGATATGATAACAGCATGTTCTGTTTTCAGCATTTGAATTTCCCATGATCAACTATGCCAAGTACAACGGAAGGAAGTATCGTTATGCGTATGGTGGTGGTTCAATCAACACTCAAATTGATAGCGTGAGTATACAAAGTGTAATCTATGTATACACTATTTTATACATATGGGACTGCACCATCTTCAAGGACATAGTATCCAATAATGTCCATGATACACAACTACAAATAGTGCTATCAACACAATTGATTGGTATGCCTACAAGTAGTTTTGCCTGATATAGGTGATAAAGCCACATTTATATACACTGAGAACCCTGCAGATCTTTAAACTCGTCAGATTGAGGACCTATAGTCATCAGAAGAGGTACAGACAGGGGGCAGCACCTTACAGGGAGTGTAATCCCTCTCTCTACATCTCCCACGTATTAGTCTATGGCATTTTCTTGACAATATGTAACAAACACACAAGGTGGCAGTTATGTGCCACTCTTGTTTGATGATCAGGCATTCAGTTTTCAGCTGAAGGTCTTCACCACTGAGGACTTTAGGTGCTCAAGTTGACGATGCTCAAGTTGACAATACCCAAATCTACAGCTTTGGGTAGTCAGATTGAGGACCCAAGGTAGTCAGCACCAAGGTTGTCACTCTAACAACATTATGTAATCAGTTTGACTACCTTGGGTGAGTGTGTTGACCTAAACCCATCAGGTTGACTACACTGGGTGCTCAATCTGATGACCTAAGGTTGTAGTTTTGGGTATCCTTGGGGCTTTCAGTGTAAAAAGAAATTATATTTATATAATAGACACAACTAGAACAACAAAATACAAGTTCAGTAGTTTTATTCAACCATAATAAATGTAGTATGCATTAGATCACAACGTTTCGGCGTTCAGGCCTTCATCAGGTGATGAAATCTATGTAAAAACATATTAAATACCTGGTACGATTTACTATGTTCTTGTGTATATGATGTCCCATTACAAAAAAAAATCCTAAGATACAGAACAGAGATATATATTTTAATTTTCTTATCATTATCCTATTTTCTACAGTTGATAAAACTGGACCTAAAAACACGTGAGATGAAGGTCTGGTCGGAGAAGAATGTCTTCCCTTCTGAACCTGTATTTGTGCCTTCTCCTGACTCTAAGGAGGAAGACGACGGTAAGGGGCATGCAATTTACGTGTTGTATTAACTGGGAATTATGGCTTTGTCTACTGAAGCATCATTTTTTACCTAAGGTTGTCATGATGCAAGAATGCAGCATTCTGGGCAATAAGGAATAAGATGGAAGGGCACCATCTGGTGATTACTTCCAGAACTACCTAAACTACAATTTCTATTTCTAGAATTATTCCTGCACAAACCTTACGATGAATTAGTCCTTATCAGTGATAAGGATTACCATGCATATAAAATTGGAATGAAACTTGGTTATAGCTAACACCCTATTTCAGGTTTTAAATAAAACATAGTTTGTGACCAAGTTAGATTTGTGGAGAAATGATAGAAAAATGTCTGTCAAGATGGATGTTGTAACCAACTTTTTGTATAACTAACTTTGTTGCAATTAAGTTTCACGTACGGTAATATAACTGAAGTTTACTCTGTACCTCACTGGGGAAGCTCCTCATATCAGTTATCAGTGAGCTACTCCCTTTAGTGTCGGCACAGGATAGACTGAACTGAACTGAACTTTGATCTAGCTGACATAGTCCTCTTGTTCCTCACCAGGTGTATTACTGTCGATGATTCTGACCACGGGGGCTGACAGAGCCGCCTACCTGCTGGTACTGGATGCCCGGACCCTGGAGGAGATAGGGCGAGCTGAGGTGGCCGTTAAGATAGGAAGGGACATGCACGGCACATTCATATCTGCATTATAAATGGTATTACCGCACTGATATTAGGGTGTTGACATAAAAGTTACAAGTGCAAATCGATGAATATCATGTACATGATCTGAATTGTAGAAATGATTAAAAAAGGTGGATGTAATTGCTGTACATTGTATCAGAAAGATTTTTGAAATGTATATATGTACAATATATAATAAGTACTTGTGACTTTTTATTGGCTTACAATGGCATTTAATTGGTAATCACTTTGAGAGAAAATTGATATTACCTAGGTATAATTATGTACATCAATGCCAAATGTACCTTTTATCATTTCTTTTTCATCCAAAGGTATATATAAAGTTTTGCTTGGGAAGGCCATATTCTATTTGAGAATATTTAGTGACACATTTCGGCACCAGATGGCACCAGCAGTCCATGTCCCCACAGGCTTCCATGGGGAAGCGCTACTTCAAACGCGCGTCATCCGCGACATGGCGTTCATTTCTTGCAGACTTTGTCTTGTCATCAATAAGTAATAATGGTAGGAGACACATATAAAGGAGTGTTACAATGTATGTATTTATTGATATGAAATATGTATAGAGCATCGGGTGAGACGTGAGTCCTGTAGAGGGTTTGTAGGAGTAGCTGAGTAGTAGCTTTGGAATGCAGGAGTCGCTGGCGAGGTTGGGGTGAGTTTGGTTCAGGTGAGCCTGCAATAAAAGAGATATGTGTGAGTCGCGAATAGGCCAGCAGAAAGGTGAAATGGGTTAGTGTGGAGCAGGTGAGAGGCAGTATTGTGGGAGCCAGTGTGGAGGGCACACATACTCCTGGAGTCAAACTGGGATGAAGCTGTCTTGGTAACTAATATTACATCTAGCCAGTTTAAGATCGGACTAAGCAAGACTTCTATAGGGATACCCATCTCTCTACAGGACTGGGGTTACTCGAAGACTGCACTGCAAGCAGGGTTAAACTGGTATCACTTAAGCCACTGTAGGCCTGAATTGAACAGTGGACTGTAGCTGTAACTGTGGATTATTACATGTACAATAAAACAGTGACTTTTATTGGCGTCTTGGTGTTGGTTTAAGGATGGGCTAGCCAGCATCATATCACTAGAGTTAGTTTTCCCCAAAGCTTAATATCTACTGGAGGACTACATGAATATGGACACAGCACATTACTTTAATAATACACAAATTACAAACCCAAACAGCCTAACTTATTGATCCGTGTCGGATAGATTAATACCATTGCGTCGCCGTTTTAGCAATAAACAAGGCTTCGACAGTCATTCACTGGGGACAGACTGGCTCCCAGTGTCTGTCCAACTAGTGTTTTTGTCTGCCTCCTCCGACTGCGACGCCGGGTTTTTGCCCGCAGGTAGTATATAGGGGTAAACTCAGCGCATAGCTACAGCTACTGAAATCCCATTGACCTACTTATGAACCGGAAATGACCTAGTTTTGAAACCGGAAGTGCCCATATATGGGCATGTGACAACAACAAACCGAGTCTTACCCAATGTACACATAATTCAAAATGGCGGACAGCAGACAACGTTTGACATATGTTCTCATCGACTTTGCACATGCGCAGAGATAGTTTAAATTCAAAATGGCGGACAGATGTTAGGGAGTGTTCATTATTAACAACGGGGGAGGGGGGTTGGCAGGTAGGTAGGTAAAATAGGGAAGGGTAGGGTAGGGTAAGGTAGGGTAAGCACAAGCACAAACTAAAGTTTACACATTGCCATATGTAAAATGGATTAGAAAAAAGTGTCATCTTTTAGCACCTACATCATAACATTCTCCCACCACAACATAAAAACAAATAACCAAAGGTAAACTAGGCGGACAGCAAAACATTTGACTTACATTGTCATCAACTTTGCACTGCCAGGGGTTTGTTATAGAACCTGGCGAAGGTGTGTTCTCTACTCCACCCCGCAGAAGCCATGATATCATTAATAGCGACGTTTTGTCTGGCTTCAGCACTTGTTGCTGCATGTCTCGAGCTATAGGGATCAAAGTCAGAGTCAATGCCTGCCTCTGTAAGGCTAAGCCTTACCAACCTGGATGTGGTTTCAGGACTTGCCCTTTTTACCGCTTCTTTGATGGTATCAAATACCTTACCATGCTGACTGTGTTTTCATCTTTGTTCATGTATACCCATAGGTGTGTATAGACACCTGGTGAGGAACTGCGCACAGTATTATCCCCAAAGGTGATGTCTTTTCTAAGCAAAGCATAAAGTCCTTGTAGTCTCTGGCCTGTTGCCAATAAGAACAATACCATGGTCCTCCTGGTCAGTTTATGCAGCGTCAGGTTTGCTATCCAACCCCAGCTGGTTATGTGGTTTAATACCTGCATGGGATCCCAAATGGTCTCATATGCTTCTCCCAGGGGTCTTTCTACTCTTACCCCTTTAAGGAACCTAGACATTGCTGGGTGTTTCCTAGGGGCATGCCTTCCAGCCTGATAAAACATGATAAGAAAGACTGTGTGGTATTGAGGGTGCTATATCCTACATTTGTATCAAACACATATACTAGGAAGTCAATACATTGTTTTAGGGATAGTTTTATCCAATTTTCTCCGGTGTAATTGGTCCATTTCTTAGCTACTGTTTCGTAGGCCGATTTAGTAGATTTCCCTATGGAGGCTAACATGATGTTACATGCTCTGTCAGTGTATTGGAGGTGTTGTGTCCATATCCTCCTTAGAGTGGGATGGTAATCAACCTCAGGAAAATCTTGTGTATAAAAAGTGGAAATTTAGGTAAATTTCTTTCATTTTGTAGAAAGAATACCTAGGTTAAAGGTGTGTGTGTGTGTGTGTGTGTGTGTGTGTGTGTGTGTGTGTGTGTGTGTGTGTGTGCGTGTGTGTGTGTGTGTGTGTGTCAATTTGGACATTTCCACTTGACTGTTGGGTCCTATGTGAGACATTGTGGTGTGTATATATCAATTTTGTGTCACACTTTTGGGTGTTTATACCATGTTCCTAGTTGTGTAGCTGGTGAAGTAGGTTTATGAATTAATCCTAATGTAAGTGAGCCGCGTAGGAAGCTATAGGTATAATGGAGCTAACTTTTGCTTGATCTTGAAGGAATTTCTACCATGCTGATTTTCATCATGCTAATGGAGAACATTTTTTTAATAGCATTACCATAACCATAGCGTGCAGTACGGAGCTGACACCATAAAGTTGACAAATACAGAGGGGTCGCCATAGAGTTAATATAGGGGCAAAATATGCAGTGGGCACCATACACTTAACATTACCAGGTATAGCATGCAAACAGGGTGGGTTGTAAACTACTAGCTTTCAACATGCTGCCAATTTTTACTTTTTGTGATCAGTTTTTTTTTATGGATGGACAAAAGGAGTGTTTGCTGTTCTTTATCAAAGGTGCAGTTTTGAAGGAAACACTCTCTAAAATTTAAATTCGGAGGAATAAATGCGTCTGAAGGATGATGTTCAGGACAATACTGCCACAGTTGAAACAGCTTACCTTGTTCTACACCACCCCTTATGTCTGAAATAAAAACCTCCGTTTCTCTTTTGTGAGAAGTGCTCAGAGGTAGTGAAACAGGAGTCATGATCAGCTGAGCAGTGAGTGAACCTTGCACCATCAATGCTCACAGTGGCATCTCTATGGTCAGTTTAGGTGGGGGTAATACATACTGGGGAAAAGGACCTAACTAAGATTTAAAGGTAAACTAGGCTAAAGTAGGTAGGTAGGTAAAATAGGGTAGGGTGAGTAAAGGAGGAAGCAGGGAGTAAGGGAAATCAACTTGTTGATGGAATTTAAATAAATGACACAACATAACTGCAGCCCCTCCCCTCTCTGGGGTGGAGGACAGGGGAAAGAGGTAAAACTCTGGTGCAGGGGGTGCATTCTCACACAGCCCACTCACTCACTCAGTGTCGGCAATACGTCGGCAGCAGCAGCAACTTTGAGGAGCTCACCTCACCATGAGTCAGTAAGGGGATGATAACCAAGAAGGGGAGCAAGCCCCTGTGCTGTTTGGTTGTGTTATGTATGTATATTGTGGATTATAATTTCATGTATATGTTCTAGTCATACCAGTAGTTGTGTGTAGTTTGCATGGGAAGTCTAACTCAAGTGGCATGGTGATGGGTTGCCCATCCTAAACCAAACACCAAGTCCGCCACTTAATAGTCACTGGTTTACTATATATACAGATTTATCTACAGTTACAGTATTGATCGTTCAATCCAAGGTCAGGGTATGTACTGAGGTGGTTCTCACAGATATATTCAATTCTATAACATGAACATGGCGATGGCTGGCTATTGTTTGATTTGTGTTTTACAGCACTTTAGCGGCACTAAGTGGCTATCCTGTGCTTCACAGGTTGATAGGCACTATCAGCGGAAATGGTGGTATGATTTGTCTATGTGGGGGAAGTAATCATCAGGTTTCAATTAGATGTTATTGTAGAGCTTCACAGGTTGATAGGCACTATCAGCGGAAATGGTGGTATGATTTGTCTATGTGGGGGAAGTAATCATCAGGTTTCAACTAGATGTTATTGTAGAGCCCAAGGGCTTTTATATATCCCAATATTTCTTCTGGTTTGTGTTTCTTGAATAGTTCTTTCAAGCTTGTACAAGCGTGGTATTGTGCCCTGTAGGGACACTGTTGGCAATCGATGAGGATGTGCTCCACTGTCAGGGGGTTCTGACAGCGGGCACACTTGGGAGGGTTTTCTCTCCCTATTCTGTAACCATGGGTCAGTCTGGTGTGACCTATTCTGAGGCGGCTCATAGTTTTCTCTTCATTTCTAGACTTGCACTTGTAGGGCCTGGTCATGTTGACCTTTGTTTGGATCTTTTGGAGTTGGTTTCCCACCTCTGCGTCCCATGATGTTTGCCATTTGTTATATATGTACTTGTTGATCTTGCGCTTCAGGTCGCTTGATGGAAGTGGCATTTGTACTACTGCCTGGCCCAGGGCATCCTTGGCAGCTGAGTCTGCTTGTTCATTCCCTTGAATCCCTACATGGCCAGGGACCCAACCATGTTTGATGTTCTTTCCCTCCTCTGTTAACTGGTGGTGTCTTTCCAGCACTTTGTTTACTAGAGGGTGGTTCCATGCGCCTGTTTGCATGGCTTTAAGTGATGACTGGGAGTCTGAGAGGATCAGATGGTCTTTTGCCTCTGAGGTTTCTACATGGTCTTGTGCAAGGTACAGGGCATGCAACTCTGCCGAGTAGATAGATGCTTCATCTGGAAGGCGTTCTTTGTAAGAGTCCAGGCCTTTTACAGCTGCTGAGGCTGTCTTGTTTGCCATATGAGATCCATCAGTGAAGATGGTCTCATAGTCCTTATACTCGTCGCGCAGTTCGTTGAAAGCTGCCTGGTAAGCAGTGCTTGATGTGTTTCCTTTTCTGTGTGGGACTAAGCTGAGGATGATTTCTGGTTGGTACAGTGTCCATGGTGGTCTCTCTGCAATGGTCAGCTCCATGACTTCGTTCAGATCAATGCCTGCTTCTTCCAGTGATTTTGTAACTCTTACTCCAAATGGAGCAAGGAACCACTTTCTCTTGCGGTCATATTCCTCCTGATATGTGGGATTTTTTAGGAGTGTTGTTACAGGATTGTTACAGTTTGCTGCAATTCGAATTGCATATTGGAGAGATAGTTTTTCTTGCCTCAAGAGGAGTGGCAGTTCGTTGGCCTCTACTTCAAGGCTTTTGATGCGAGATGTCCTGAAGGCTCCCAGGCAGATTTGTAAACCTTGGTTTTGAATAGACTCAGCCATTTTAAAGTATGAGGGACTGGCTGCTCCGTAGATGGATAGGTCATAGTCTATCTGTGAGCGAACTAGGGCCCTGTAGAGCTTTAGCAGTGTGGCTTGTTCTCCTCCCCAGGATGGGTGTGCCACTACTCTTAGCAGATTGAGGGCATTCTTGCATTTCTTGCGCAGGTATTCTATATGCTCTTTGAAGCACAACTTCCGGTCTAGGACCAAACCAAGAAACTTGGTTCTTTGAACGACTGGAATGCGCTGAGAATTGTCTTTGTCCATGTATATGTCTGGTTCTCGTTCTGGGGTGGAATGGTAATGGAAGTGCATGATGGAGGTTTTGTTCTTGGAGAACTTGAAGGCATTCTTGTGAGCCCACTCCATCAGTTTCCTTACACATAGTTGTAGCTTCCTCTCGATGGTCTGGATGCTTCTACCACGGAAGGTGATGAGGAAGTCATCCACGTATAGTGTCCGACAAACATCTGGTGGCAGAGCTTTGATGATTTCATTTATTTTGAGGAGGAATAGGGTCACTGACAGGATGCCTCTTTGTGGGACTCCTGACTCTTGGTTGAAGAAGTCGGAAAAGGTGTTATTGACCCTCACTTTGAATCGCCTATTGGACAGGTATTTCTGAATGAATCGTGGGAGTTGGCCTGTCAGGCCATTCTTCTTTAGGTCTTTCAATATCCCATACTGCCAGGTAGTGTCATAGGCCTTTTCAAGATCAAAGAAGATGGTGACCACTTGTTGGTTCTTTATGAAAGCATCTCTTATATATGTTTCAAGGCTGGCTAAAGCATCCAGTGTCGATCTTCCCTTACGAAACCCACACTGGTAAGGATTGAGGATGTTCTCGCTTTCAAGATACCAGACTAGTCGAGCATTGACCATTCTCTCCATGGTCTTGCAGATACAGCTTGTAAGAGCTATAGGACGATAGTTCCTGGGATTTGATAGATCTTTTTCGGGTTTGGGAAATGGGAGAACTGTTGCCTCTCGCCAATGTTCTGGGAAGTTGCCTGTCTCCCATATGTGGTTCATGATGCCTAAGAGGCACTCCCGGGAGGCCTCTGGTAGTTTTGTCAGAAATTCATAGGGAACGTCATCAGGTCCTGCTGCAGAGCTATTTTTGGTATTGCTTAGCGCAGACTTTAGTTCATTGATTGAGAAGGGTAAATTGTAAGGATGGTTATTATTGTCACCGAATATAATGGGGACTCTTTCCTCAACCTCTCTGACGTGATTGAAGTGAGGAGTTCCTCCACTGTGGGATGATATTTCTTCAATGGTGAGTCTAATGAGGTCTGCTACTGCTTTGGTGTCTGTAATGTCTCAGCAATTGGATTTAAGATGCTGAATTTGGGGACTGTCATTTTTTCCCTTCATTCTTCTGATCATATTCCAGATCTTGGTGATTGGAGTGTTGTTGTTTATTTTTGAGACAAAGTCTCTCCAGGAGTCTTTCATAGCTTGGCGAAAAGTTCTTCGGGCATGTGCCTTAGATTTCTTCCAAGCAACGAGGTTGGGGACAATCATGTTGTTCTGGAATACTCTTTGTGCATCACGCCGCTTCTTCTTGGCTTCCCTGCAAACTTCATTGAACCAGGGCTTGTCATGTTTCTTTTCTTTTCCAGATGTTTTGGGAATGCTCCTGGTTGCTATGGTTTAGAGGTGGGTGGTAAAGCTCTCCATTGGGTCTTGTTCCCGCAGGAAGCGGTCTAGATTAAGCTCTTCACTGCAGAGGTTCTTGAATGTCTCCCAATCTGCTTTGTATAGTTTCCACCTCGGGATCTTGCTTAGGAGGCCTTGGTGGTCATCATTTATAAGGATTGGGCAGTGGTCACTATCGTGAAGGTCATCTGCTGTATCCCAGGAAAAGTCTGTGAATAAGGTGGGTAAACATAGGGTGATATCTATGTGCGATGGCTGGCTAGCGTCCCATATAATATTATTACAGTTAGTCTCCAACAAGTGCATAAAATGCAGATATAGTGTTCCTATGTGTAAGGTCTATACCTAATAGTTCCCTCGACGCTCCAGGAGTATCAGTCCTTGGTGTTGCTCCACCAATACCCAACTCGATACTAACTCCCCCTGTATTCACCTCTACCTAGTATCCCTTCCCACTACCAGCCCCAACTCATAAGTATATCTTTACTCATTGCAGCTCACCTGTACGCCGCAGCTACATCATCCTATACTAATGCCTCTACTCAGCCTAAACCCGTCTAGAACTCCAATATATACCAGCCACAATACACTATTATATATAATTGATTATGTTAATAAATATACACTTGTTATTATCCTTTGATATACTTGTCCATCCTCTGCTAGCCACTACAGTATTGACTCACGCACTGTTGTGGACACTGACCACTGGACGCCTACCGGACCAGCCAGTGACCCTTGCCCTGCTCTCCAGACCTCCCGCCCTCCAGACGTGAATGCCCACATTAATGACAAGACACCCCCTTTAATTTTACTGACTGGGAGAAAGAACTTTGTCTTAAAAGTCCATGGATTTCCTGAGAAAGCTAGACCTGGATTCTGAGCAGATTTTGACTACACTCCTGCCTGCTGATGTAGCAGCCCTGGACATAACTTTAGGACAGTCAATGTTCCTCAAGTGTGCACTGGGACAACTGGGTAACACCCACTTCACTGAAGATACTAGTGGGTTAACAGTTAGCCAGGGACCCACTCTGCCTGAAAATGGTCAGGACATAATCCCCTCTGGACAAAGATCAAGCAGCCAGACAAACCAGGCAATATTGGAAGCAGGCATGGTTTTGAACCAACTGTTAAAGGATCCTACTACCTCTGAAGCACCAGGTGAGCAGCTGGACAGTGGTGCCAAGGACATGTCCACCTAAGGACACATCACTTGGATTTACTGGCAGCAAAACAAGTGGGGCACAGGGTTAGAGACAGCCCTCTGGGGTTACATGAACAAGTTGTCAGTGGACAGAACAGCTTAAACAATGGAACCCATATAAATCGTGAAATTAGATCAAATGGTGCCTCTAAAGACTACACATTGCCTTATGCAAAATGGATTAGAAAAAAGTGTTAACTTTTAGCACCTACATCATAACATTTTCCCACCACAACGTAAAAATAAATTACCAAAGGTAAACTAGGGTAAAGTAGATAGGTAAAATAGGGAAGGGTAGGGTAGGGTAGGGTAAGGTAGAGTAAACTATGGAGTGGGGGCAGCCCTTAAGTATTTTTAGCAGCATAGTAGAAACATATGGTGCAAGCACACTGCATGCATGGCGACTATAGAAATAACCAAGTTGCAGCCGGCTGCTACAGCAGCTGGCGGTGTTTGTACCTTGCTCGGTTTGATTTGTTTACGTTTTCTTCTGTGGTGAGCATGCGGACCAGGTGATCAAATCATGTGGTTGGTTTGTTTTTGTTTACGTTTTTTGTTTTGATCACATGATCATCACATGATGACGTCATAGCTCTCAGTGAATCAGTGCTCGAGAAAGTAGGATAGGCGTAGTTTCCGGTCAAATGCTGGCTTCTGATTGGTTGAGGTCAAAATGTCACTTCTGGTTCGTAAGTAGGTCAAACGGATTTCAGTAGCTGTAGCTATGCTCTGAGTACTACTCGCACAGGCTTGCAGACCACAAACCGTACCCAGTGACGAAAGCGCGCGCTGCCTCGCCAGCCTCCACTTTGTGATGGGGAAAATGTCTCAAGATCAATGCTTGGCGCCAAAGACACCCCTGCATATTTCTTTAGATACACAGCAGAAGGAAAACTGAGGGGGAAGATCATACAGTTTTTAGGCCACATAAAGTAAAATCATACGCTCAGTCAATTGTGCGGGCAATTGTGCCCATAGTCGCTCGCATGTTCCTAGTATTATTTCCTCATTTTTCCCTACCTGAAAAGGCCGCAATAGTAATGAAATATTCTGGTATCCCAGCCTTTGCATTGGTGTAAAAAAAACTTGAAAGTATCCACTCCTGCTTGATTTCTATCAGTGGCGTAGGAAAATGGGGGGGGGGCAGGGGGGCCTGCCTCCCCAATAACCAGGAGGTTATAAGCCAATATAAAAATATAGCAGCCCCCCCCCTCCCAACCGAGACCCCTGGGCCCCCAATAAAAATTTGCTTCCGACGCCCCTGTCTACGCAGGTACATCATATGTACTATACTTTGCTAATATCCTTTTAGTCCTATTGTAGATTTGAGGTTATTGTGGAGTGCGTTTAGCATGTCTTTTGAAAACAAGGGAAAGGGAGAGAAAAAAAAGTAAGATGTAGTTCTGGGGTCTCTGGCTGGAGGGGTCGGCTTAACCTGTGCCGTCACTGGATATGACAGCTCACCTGGAACGTCATAGTGGAAGTCAACGTAGGTCGGCTATGGTCACTCAGTGAGTAGTACTATAAAAAGGGATTTAGGTTTCAGGTATGTCCTGCCAAAACGCTATCTATAACTAAAATGTAAAGTCATGAATCACCCTGTTTGCTACATGTATGCACCAGGTAGGACTGGTAGGTACAATCCCAGCCATCTAGATCTCAATTTTTAGGGGGGGGGGGGGTACATCCAAGCATAGACGGTATACCTCCCTGATCCAAAAAAAAAATCCAAGTGGGGTCCTGAGCTTGAACACTAAAATGTCTGCCTCAGGAAAATGAGAGGGAGACCTTTCAGACCCATCTATAACTCAGAGACATATACACAGATGACAGGGTTTATTGCCGGGATTTATTGAACATAACCATATATCACTACTTTACTAAAAGGGAGGGAGAGAGTACATAAAGTTATATTGGCAAAATCTGCCTATCGGTTGGCGCGGTATACTGCACTTTCCAAGTCTGAAAGGACCCGATGGCTGGCTGTGGTCGCCACGTAGACACTTTCATTACGACAAAGCAGAAACAATGGCGCCGAGTTAGTCGCCTGTTCTGGTCCTACGCCCATCGTACCCCGCCGTGGTAATTCCTGTTTATTCACATGCCGGTCTTGGCGTCGCTGAGTCATGTTGTAGTGTGCACGTTTGGCCCTTGGTGGCGCCAGTTGGGGCACTTTCACTGGAAACGCTGTGCAGGGATTCCTGACCAGAGCAGACGACAGGCCACATCCGGTCTGGCTTCACGCCAAAATGACAGTCACCGCAGTTCATCTTGTGATATTGCACGAAATGTCATCTGTCTGTTTAGATTATTCCCCTACCACAGATTTGGCTTTCATCCATTTTTATTATTTTTCATATTTTTCAAATTTTTCATATCTGTATGCAATTTTAGATACAGAACTTGTCAGAAATGTATACCCATATTTTTCTGTTGGCGATATTCATCTCAACCATAATGAATAATGGAAATAAAGATGTGTGGGCACAAATGATATCCACAGTTTAGTATCCGAAATGGCTAAGTAAGCTCTAAGATTTTTAAGAAAGTATACCGGGGTAGGTCTTAAGGTCGAATCCCACATGGCGAAAAATGGAAAAATTCGCAGGGATACAACTAGAGAAGGGTGTATAGAACACAAGGACTGTTGCGATTTTTTATGTACTCTTTGGGGTATTTTGCCTTTATTCATGTTTAAATCTTTGTATACTGAATATTCTAAAATCGCAAAAGAATAGTTGTGTTCTATACACCCTACTGTAGTTATATCCTTGTGAATTTGGGGTAGGTCCCCAAATCGCAACAGATCCAAAATCGCAGAGATATTTCAGCTATTTTTCGCCATGTGGGATTCGACCTTATGCTCTCCTCAGACAAAAAGGCCAAACAATTATTATCAACTGTAGATTGATTTTTCAAGTAATACACACAGGTAACTCTACCAGTTTCTTCAGTCAAATTCATTCAGATATGACAAGTCCATTCAATCAATGAAATACATCAAACTATTTGGATTTTTGCTATCGAAAAATACGGTCTGGGCTTCCATCACATGTACTTGGCTCGCATGAAATATCTATGTTGATTTTGAGTCGGAGAAGCAGCGCTAATCCAAGGTCTAGGCTTACCTATGTTTCTTTGCAGACATGTGTTCTCGAATTCTACCGGCAGAAACCACATGTTTCCTGAAGAGGGGACTTATCATAGTCCAACGGCCATGTTTTGGTGTTGAGTACAGCAGTGCACCTCCGCTTGGAGATTATGCTTGGAGAATGTGAGTAAATACCATGATCGACCACTTGGCGTCGCTGCAGGCACCGGAAATAACGTGCCCGCCACAGTGGCGGCAGGCACGGCTCTGGAGCGGCAAGTAGTTTGCATGGAGGGTCACCTCTTTGTTTTATGATATTAGTCCTTGCACAACTAATCAATTCAAATATACAATTAATGCATTGACAATAGTTTATCTTACTGACAACATGAGGATGTAATGTGTTACATTGTCATTTGACATTTTATATATATAATCTATACCTGCATACCAATTGCTGTATAAGCTGCTCAAGAACTATACTTTACATGTATGACTGTTTGCTATGGTTAATTGTTATTAATTTATGCAAGGTAGTGCCACTCACAAGTTCTGAGGGAGCCACTCTCCATAATTGATTGACATATCAATCAGTGTTACAGCCAAGCTCCTGTGTTCATATTCTTTATGGTAACATTCCCCATCATTACACCTGGCGATCTTATGATTACATTAAACATTTATTCAACTGCCCAGTATTAAGTCCCAGGTGCGCCTTAGAGTATTTCTAGGGTGCGAGGTACCATGGTAGCACACACATCGATACACTACCCCTTTTGCACTATACTACTCATAACATGTCATACATGTACAAGTATCACGGAGACTCTCCGACGGGGGCCCCAGGGTGGCGACTTAGCCGCAAATCTACTGGGAGGTGTGGTCATAAATTGGAGTGATATGGGTCTTTTTTCAGAGTCAAAAGAGTGGGACTGTGTACTCACAAATGGGTGGCTATTTTTCAGAGACTTGCTCTGTTATGGGTATGAGACTTTGGGTACAATGATACACATGTGTGTTCCCACAACCTCAAAGTACTCCCCTGGGGGAAAAGAGACCCCTTTCTCCTCAGAAAACACTGAGATTTGGAGGATTGACATGAAGACCACCACTTTTGTCAAGAAACACTGACAATCATGTCAGCCCCACCCATTTCAGTGACCTGGCAAACTCCAGCAGACATAATTGTCATACTCGCTGTACAGATCTATAATATGGGTCAATTTTTCAGAATGAATTTACCGTTATGCATCATTTTTCTAGAAATTAGCCTACTCACATAATTATGGGTCGGTTTTGGGGCCCATGACCACACATCCCGGTAATATAAATTCAAGTTGCCCCCCTGGGACGGGGGCGCGCGCTCCCTCCTTTTTCTGATCCTGGATCCGCCACTGTGAGACGTCGTCTACGTTCTGTACAGAAATGATACAATCAGCCTACCACAAAATATATGCTGAAGTACCTCAGAAAAGACCTTATTACTTGATGATAAATACATTGTACTTGTCCACAGGCCTATTGAAAGTTATAGATAATATACCTGTTTTCCATGTTATCTCATATGAATTTATTGGAGCTAGAGGTGCTAATGTTCCGTTACATATATAATTATACGACCAAAAGACTGAATACCGGTAGTTCATTGGAAAATCTGAATTAATTGAATTTGTTAAGAGACATGAAGCAGATTTTTATAGGAGCGGGGGCGGTGAGGGTCCCTTCGATAAAATATATTTTCCATCCAAAACTGTTTACTCCTGTATACCATAAATGTTGACTTCTTTCCCCACTAGAGGAAATACTTTGGAATCCATCCAACAAGACAAGATAGTCTCACATTTCTATGTGTATACCAAAGAGGGGAGGTTGGGACGCGGCTGAAGTCGTTCCCGACATGGCGCCAGTGAGACGACAAAGCGTTTGACCTCTGACGTCACAACTCTCACTGCAGCCGTGCCAATGTCGCACAGGATCGATGAAGAAAACTGGCCTCACCAATTTAGATAAGGTCGCCAATCTAGGCGCACATATCAGGCCGCGCCTATCCCCCTGTAATAGGCACGTGATTGATAGTGGCCAATCAGAATGCTGCATTTGTGTACTGTATTAGTTTGTATATACATGCACATCAGTCAGTAAGAGTAAGAAAATCCGCCAGTTTTCAGTGGCGGATCCGGGATTTGGAAAAGGAGAGGGCGCGGCCCAAAAGGAGGGGGCGCACACCCTATTTTTGGACAAATTTTGGGGTCCAAAATATGTAGTCAAACTCTTAAGTACAGGGGAAAACGGGGGACGCGCGCCCCCTCTAAATCCGCCACTGGTTTTGTATGGAGATAACTAACCCATATCTATTCTAGAAACAATACAAAAAAGTAAGCAATCCATTCAAAAGTCCCATATATGTCATTAAAGTGTGATCTCTAAATAATTTCAATTAAGCCGTTTGTGTTTATACAGACTCGTTTATTCTCACATAGACGTTGATTCCTGTGTGCTAGAAGACATGTAGGCCTACATTTTATTGAAATAATTATCCCAAGATTTCAAAGCACCAAAATTACAGTGAGAATCGATTCCAGAACTGTCGGATGTCCCCAAGACGACTTTCTTCATAACAGATGGAATGTACAACTGTCGGTCTCAAGTAAGTGTGGTCAATCAGGTGAGTGGATTTCCCTTTTAAATGTGCTGACAGAGAGGCAACACCAGTCAATGAAGTAAACATAACAAGGAAAACCAAATAAAGTATTTCAACTGTACTGAATGTATGAAAGGGGAATGTGTTTTTATAATAGGGAAGAGTATCTCGTAGGGGAGAGTATCTTATAACTATATATGCATGCGTTATTTTCTGAAAGCAAATGATGAAAACACGTGCAAGAACTAAGTCAGTACACTCGCCAAGCTGAGAGGCGGTGTAGAGAGCCCAGTGTGTGACACTAGTCATTTTCCTATTGCTGCCATCTATCAGAACTCTAGTAAATTATTTTCTGCCTTGTCTCATCAATAAAATCTTCCGGTCTCTAAAATATATCAGAAATTTTTATATGCAAGTATTCTGATTTATGGGAATTATTTGTAAGGCTTTCATAATTTTACAGCTTCCGTTTATTCTAAACCAATTTCCAACACTGCACCCTCTGTGGGTGCTGCCTTGAGTCCAATTGACTACTGACAGTGCCTAACAAGCTTGTGTTGAGGGCCCTACACCACTAAAATTAACATGTTGACACGGCCATTTCTTAAAATTGGCATGGGGCCAGGGCCATTTTTGAATTTGACATGTGAAATGGGACTTAGTGACAAAAAAATAGGGCATATTACTTATTTTATTAGGGGGTGTAAAGGAAGGGGGAGGGTTTTTTTTATACATAGAGAGGTCACCAAAAGAAGTTTTTGGGGTATATAAGATGAATGCCTGCCTTTATCGTAGCAGATGTATTACAGATTTTGTCAGAATAAGTTTACTCAAAATATAGAGTACTGAATTCATAATGAAAATAGGTATTTCACTGGATAGGGCCATGATCTAGACAAAAAAGGGAATCCACATCATCATACTGGTACTCTTTTTGGATTAGCTATGCTGATGACACTGGGAATTGCTCTTGATATGGGACATTTGCATTTTTTTAAATCCTATGTATGACATTGGGACCCCCCATCAAGGGCCCCAGTGTAACCTCAGTGGTGAGCTGGCAGCTTGGGACCTATGCCGCTAATTATAGCCATAGCCATGTGCTTTGAGGACCGCAGTCATGTTGACACAGAGGAGAAGGGTTACTTTTACCCACAGGGGAGAGAGGGTACATGGTCAGTGGCAGACCCTGGACCTATACCATGAACAACACAAAGAATCTGGTAGCAGACTAGTTCTGCGCCCGTGGATAAAAAGGACCCAGACGATATCCCGACAGAGGTCAATGACCTATCTATGATGCTAAGGGAGTGGTCATTATTTATCAACAGGGGGGTGGTGGGTTTTTGAGCGGATGCGCGGAAATTTTTAAGCACCCCCCTCGACGGTGGTCAAAATTTTTTGTGCCCCCCCGTGCCAGAGGTGCGGAGAATTTTCACGCCCCTCTTTGATCCATAGTAGCATGCTGGCTTCTTAGCTAAAAAGAGGGTAAATTTTCTTAGCACCCCTCAAGAGATGTCAACATTTTTTAGCCCCCCCCCAAAAAACCCACCAGCGCCCCCCCCCCCTGTTTATAAATAATGACTACTCCCTAAGGAGGACCATTGATTGGTCTAGACGGAATGATGATTTCCCTTGATCGCTTGCTGTGTAATGACAAAGGCGATTAATACCACTTAGGACTAATCAAAGGACATTCTAGGTCCCCTATTTCCTTCATATCATCCCAGTTAGATATCGGCAGTCTATTTTCACTTACAAGTGAATCAAGATGTGTAACAATCGTATAAAGACTATTTCTTTCTCTTATTATATTGCAGCAATGCGTCTGAATATACCTATTTTAGAGGTGAAGAAATTCTTTGATGATCATATTAAACCAATTACCGTAATCTCTCACGTATAAGGCGCGTCTTATACGCGAGGTTTTAGTTCTCCCTGGATCCAAAAGGGGGACACCAGGACCTTTCTTTTGATATGTTACACTCCCACTAAGTCATAATATGACATAGGATTGTGAGGAGGTTCCTTTGTACCTCAGGTACACATAGGTTCTTAAATTTTCCAAATCCATTCAGTAGAACAGAAGTGATGAATTCTATATTTTTTTTACCATTTCCTGAAACTCTAAGTGCGTCTTATATGCCAGGTGCGCCTTATACGCGGGAGATTATGGTATGTACATAGTGCATGATAAGCGGGATATATACATAGAACAGCTAATGGATACGCGTACATCACATGTCTATCCAAACTATCCATGGGCCAAACACCTACACTATTCATACAAAGTCTAGCCTGAAGTGGCTTCTCAAGTGGCTTCCATCTAATTTACTCTCAATTTAAAACCTTACATTTCTGCAACTATTGTCTATATTTTCTAACATTTGTCTAGAAAATGAAACTATTTTTCTGACTAGAAAAATATCCATGAAAGTACCACACAGCAGTACGTGTATTGTCCGCATAGATAAAGGTGGATGGGCACCTTGTAAGAAGCCATATAGCTGGCCAGAGAAGTCAACACGGCTGCATTATTGCATGAATTGAACCAGCTATAAAGAGTTAATACCCCCCCCCCGGGGGGCCCTGCATTCTAGAAAAGCCCACAATATTACATTTACCTTTTCAAAATTGCTGAAACAATATTGGAAATGTACTTTTTTGCCCGAATAATAAACAAAGTTAGGCTGCCCAGACGACTTCCATTTAAAAGACAAACAATATGAAATCTATCATTGTCAGTCATCCGTGGTTGAGTACCCCGGGTTAAGTACCCTCCTAGAGCTAAATAAGCTCTAGGAGGTGCGAAGACCTTTTTCTTGCTGTTACTTCAAAGATAGCATCTGAGAGATGCCCCTGACCTTCATGTATTTTTAGATTTTTCAGTTTGTGTGTCATCTCTACAAATTTGGCAACGTTGGAGGCAGCTTTTAGGATAACGCACATCCGTGGTCCTTGCAACATTTTTCTTGTTGATGATCAGACGACTGGGGAAAGTGAATGTGCATTATCCTAAATGCTGCCTTCTGAATGGTTGATGGCCGTGCCTACAGATGCACGGAGGATAATGCAAACAAAATAATTGTGTATTTCCACTTATATGGGTCAAATATGTAGGGTCGGTAGGTCGGATTCTTTTTTATTTTTTTTTTTTGATTTTGTATAGAAATGTATGGGCAAATCTATCTGATTCTTTGGGATAGTCCAAACCAGTCTGCAGGAACATGGAAATCATATGGGAAATGTGAAAATATTCAAAGGATATGCCTAGTGAAGCTATTAAACGGACACCCAAAGATTATATTCATGAAAAATTATGAAAAATACGAACAAAATCTCAAAAATTCTCAAAATGAAAAAAAAAAAGAGTTTAGGGTCGGCCATATTTTGCTAGGGTCGGTCGGGTAACTGGAAACAATCTTTTTTTTATTTGGCCTGTGCTACATGCTATGATATTACTACATGTCTGTATATAATTTATTAAACAACTGGCTACCTCATGTCTGGATACATTGATTGGGTAGCTATATATGTGCATTGATTGGCTACTGTCTGCTTTTGATTGGGTGCTGCTGTAGGGACGGTTGGTGGTTGTAGATTTCATCTTGTTTTGAAGGAAAGTCGTCGGGCAGCCTGATTTAGTATTTTAGCCATACAAAATTTCAGTGACGAGGACTTATACTTCTTTCAGTTATTTTGAAAAGAAAAAAACTATGTCACAACGGGAATAATGACATCTCTGGCCATGCTCTAAACTGTCCAGAGACGTTTCGGCACCAGAGCCATGTCCCGTGCCTTATTTCCTAAACTGAAATCTACAAACAAGAGGGAAGTGAACACTTTTGGTGTAACTCTTAACCTGTCCCACTTACAGTTACAGCCGTAAGAACTGCGTCCCTGCTCTCATACCCTGGGTACCGGACAGACATGTGAGGTCATGAATGTAGACCTGTAGGGTGGCAAAACACCTGGTGGCACCGCCATGTCTACGGCAGACGACAATGTCTTTTCCTGTCTGCAAACACACCTTGGCACCAGCGTCCGTATGACCCAGAAAGCAGCCAATCAAAGGGCGCCAGTGGAGGCGTCGTTGGCAACCATCGACAGCCACGTGTCTCCACACAAGTCGAATGTGAAACTAAGAGACATGTATAGATAGTCCGGAGATTGATAGCCAAACTCCACAAAAAATTATCTCAATTGTAAAAGATCTCCAAGATGGCAATGGAATGTGAGTATTATCATGGAAGTTGTCGAGAACTTGCAATTGATTCAACGTGACCAAGACGAGGTCCCACACAATGTCATTTTCAACGACATGCATGTACCCACCAAGAAAAACGCCCCCCCCCCCCAATGAAAGTATTGTTCGAGTGTTATCTATAGGTCCATGTGTTGATTAACAACAATGATGAAGTTGTTTTATTGTTGTTGTTTTTCATTCTAGACATTTGCTTTTTAATGAAGAAAAAAAAACACAGATAACGCAATACGTACATCTTATGTGGTGGAAGAAAGAAATATGGAATAGGAAGGATACTATGTCCGACATCCCCATGGGGTATACATGTAGTAAGGAATCCATACTAAATGTGAATTCATACTTGCATGTAATTATCATGTAGACAGCCTGTAGATGTGCCAAACCACAGGCACGGAGGGTCGTCAGGGGTTCAAGAAATGGGAGACAGGTCCTTGAGAAACAGACCTGTGGCGCCACCTTGTGAATGGTAACGACCTTGTCTCAGTAATAAACCTAGATATGCTCAAGGCTTTTGATTTATATATATATATATATACATACATACATACATACATACATACATACATACAAACATATATATATATATATATATATATATATATATATATATATATATATATATATATATATTCAATGATGACAAAACTAAATTTTGTAAGATCTTTAGTGTAGCAATCCCACTGGAAGGATAAGGGTAGGGTGGCGAAGGGGTAGTGTGGGTGTGTAGAGGTTGGGGACTGTTTCCAGGAAGTCATTTCTCAAACGCTAAGTTTTGGGTCCCCCCAGATCGTACCACCCTGACCTGGATCGTAAGGGTATTCTAGTGTTGACAGGATCAATCACTACGATTGGTGCAGATATAGAGGGGAAAGGCATGCACCTGCATAGGCAATCGTAGGTAATACATGATCACCAAGGGTCAATCACTACGATTGGACTGGATCGTAGGGGTGGTTGGAATCGGAGGGAGAGGGGTAGGGTCGTAGTGTTTGAGAAATGGCTAGCTGGTCCTATGAGAGAACACTAGAATGTATGGAGAGTCTTTGATGGAGTTCTACGTTCAGTAGTGTATGTGTATGTGTGTGGTAGAAGGGGTTAGTGATTCACATCGTAACCTGAGTCCAAGGACAATGTCAAATGAACGTTCAACAATTATGTCACTGTTTTTTGTTGTTGTTTTTTTTGTTGTTTTTTGTTGTTGTTGTTTTTTTTGTGTTTTTTTTTTTTTTTTTTTTTGGGGGGGGGGGTTTCAGGACATACCCACCCCTTGTCACCGGAACCCAAAGACCCTCCCCCATTCCTTATTTAAATCGTTGACCATTCCCTCACATTGATCTCACCCATCTATATGTCGCCCCCCCCCCTCTCTAAAGACATAGGTGAATTAATGAAATAAGGTTTGGAAAAAATATATGGGGGCTTGTGAATTCCGCCATGCATTATATTAGAAAGAAAAGACTAAGTGTAGACAACATGTACTTCCAAGGTAGCTATATAATGTCTCATATATAGACCCAGTTATGAATCTTATCAGAGAAACTGTGGAGATAGCCGAAAGGGGACGGGAAGTGTATAATAATGGAATATAGCATAAATATGGCAGCACAAGGGTGGTATATTGACGAATATTGCACGCGCCTACCACCACTGCGGCCGGGGTTCAATCCTAATACGAGTTTGGATGATTTTTCACACTGAAACAATGGCGAGACTGAATTTGTATGTCTCCCAAAATTTCCCAAAATATTCTAAGTCCAACTTGACCTGGAAAAAGTATATCCAAAAATCCCTAAAATGAACATGTGCGTATATGCTCTCATAATGCACTGGTAGGAGAGGGCATAACAGTAAGGCAGGTGGCAGAATAGTGGTATAAATAGACAAAGGTGCACGAGAATTGGTCAGCACTGAGGGTTATCACACGAGGCGAAGCCGAGTGTGATAACCCTCAGTGCTGACCAATTCAAGTGCTCCTTTGTATTTATCTCAAGTTAATTTAGTCAGATATGTTCAAAATTCGATTTATTTGGCATTAGAAATGATTTTATCATCAGTTATTTGACCGTTTTGGATGTTTTCCCAGGGAGTGTGATACGGGGAAGGGTTATCACACTGTGGGGTGTGATACAGAGTTTCTTGGTTAAGCCTATGGGGCTCTCGTATTCAACTTGAGATAAATGCATGTATGCGTCATCATACAGATATATATGGTATACTGTATCGATTCATGCCACAATACACATATAGATAGGGTCTGATATCATCAATCCTGACTATACTGTGATCCATTCAATTCATCTTTTCTATTTAGGTATATGGGCATACTTAGACCCGTATATAACTTCGCATAATACACCCACTATACAACAACACATATTTCAGACATGGTGGCATGCTCTTCACGACGGGCTTAATGTTGAATCGATGTTATTTAGCTGTCTACGTTTCTAAGACGGTAACCTTTCTTAGTTTAAGTGGCGCCACAGGCCCCAAATCGACTCGATGTTCTCCACACAAAAACATTTTAGAGCCAAGATGTATTGGTCCCTAGGAAATAAACCAACCAATGAATAAATACGTTATATGCGTGTCTATTGATCCAATGCCAAGGCGGAACGCAGCCTAGTGGCGTCTGTGACGTCACGATGACGTCACAACAGGCGCCAGGAGTCAGTTCAAGGGACAGACGACATTTAGAGAAGGTTGGTGGTACCTTCTAGCAGAACTAACCACACGCTTCGTAAACAGGTGTGAAGAAAACTTCCAGGAATCCATGAAGTTTTGCCTCAAGTCTTCCAATTGTCTGCATCGAATTCTAAAACAGAAAACGTTTAAACACTCTGGTCAATCCCGGCAATTATGAATAATAGCTCATGGCAAGGTGATCACTCGAAAAGTCATAGAATATTAAGAATGTCCATGTACTGATATATGTGGGCACACAAAAGTAACGGTACATGACATGTGTATCCCGATCCCTGCACTTAATTACTTACACAGACAACATCCGCGTTATGAAAATGCAGGACTATGGGTGCTTTTTCAACCTCTAGAAATGTCGTCGTTTTTTTGGAAATGAAGGGGTCTATTTCAGAAAAAGGGATATATTTTTGTAAATGATCTCTACCTTTTTATAGATACTGTATTCTAAAATCATGGAAACTGGATAATAGTCCCTATATGTTAAGTTTTTCAATTTTAAGTCTCCGTTTTTGAAGAAAAAGAGGTCATCATAGGGGCCAAAATATCCATGAATTCACAGGAAAAAGGGTTATATTTTACCCTTAAATCCGCGGAAAAGGGGGTGGTTTTGAAAACGCATAATGTGGATGGTGTCTATTTTGTATATGATGTGCTAGGACCGGGAGCTGTATAGTCTGTGTCAACCTGACCCCCTCCCTATTTCCTCCACCTGTGACGTCACAATAACGGTACTTATTTTAGGGGTCACTGATCAGGGCTATGACCTTTGTCATCCCGTGCATCTTTAACAGATTCACCCCATAATACATCAGCGTTTAGCTGCGGGCAGACAGGCGGCTCCATGCTCAAGTCTTTACAAGTCTAGGCGCTGAAAGCTTATCCTTGTCAACTGTCTCATAGACTAAAACCATCTATGTCCTGCTCCATTACATGCCACCCAGTACTGTGAAAAAGGTTTGGTCCATAATTTGCATATTGTAATCAATCACTATTGTAACCACGTACGGGGTATGGAAAGCTTCGACGTGGGGCTCCTTTAGTGCCTTGTGGATCTAAAGTACAAACTTAGATTGTTTAGGTGTACATGGGGAGTAGTATAGTATGTATCTGAACGGGACTATAGCTAACTACAGGATATTACTCACTCAGGATGCAGCCAATCAGAGGCCTCCATTTGGTCACGTGACCCATTGCCATGGCAACGTGACCTACTGAGGGGATTAGTGACCACCTCTCAGCCAATCAGAGGTCAGCATTCTGGTAACCATGGTAACGTGACCTACTTAGGGGATTAGCAACCACTGCTAGGCCAATCAGAGGCCAGCATTCTGGTAACCATGGTAACATGACCTACCGTAAATCCTCGCGTATAGGATGCGTCTTATGCACTAAAATAACCCCAGGTGCGTCCTATATGACTGTTAAGAGTTGGGGGTACGTCCTATAAGCGAGGATTTTCTACTATAGGTCAGCACTGAAATAACCAAAATGTGACCCCAGATATGTCTTATAGCATTTCCTGAAACTCAGGGTGCGTCCTATATACAAGGTGCGTCCTATACGCGAGGATTTACGGTAATTAGGGGATAAGTGCAGTCACATGACCCCTTGTTTGTAAACAACAACACGTGGTGTAGTCACGTGACCCCTTGTTTGTAAACAAAGGGGCGGGGTTAATTATGCAAATGAGATACTCCTGAATTCTTTGCGCGTGATGATGATGATGAGTTGACTAGTTTTAAATAAGTTATGTATGAAATAAAACACACAAAAAATAAATCATTTTCATTTTTTTTATTTTCATGAATCATCTTTTTATCTTTTTTAATCAATCATTTTTTCTTTCGTATGAACAGGTCGCAAAGTCTCACTTTGCCAGTGTCACAGTCACTGAATCTCTCCATCATACATTGCACTAGTTTGGATAAATCCAACACTATTTCGGCCAGATATAGGACCTTTGTCTGCATGAATTGTAGATGCTTGCAGCAACCCGTTTCCACTTTTTTTTCACATCATCATCATCATCATTGTGAGCCTCTGACTCACTGACCGGTCGCTCAGTTTTGGGTTTTTGCTCATCCGCATGACGCATTTCTTGCGGTTTCTTGTTCGACATGCTTCAATCAGGAAATGTACGCAATGAGGTCCACAGGTGTCAGCAGTAGTGTCTTGGAGTTGAACACGGTTTCTTTGCCACTTGAAAGGAGCAGAATGCTTCAGGAAAGATAAGAACTCTGCACTCAGCAGAGGAAAGCCGAATGAATAAAAGTAGTACACCTCTCCTGTCCTCGACACGTAAAACGCCATCCAATGTTGACCTGGTAAATGTTGAGGATCCATGTTACTATCAAAACAAGTGTTCTTGATAGGGTGCTTGGGGTGTTACAAGAGAAAACACCTAGGAAATGGTGTTTTGTGTGAATGTTATCCTTCAACACTTTGTCTATTTCAAGTGTGTTCATGCACTTCAGTTCATGTGGTAGTCTGTGATGTGATGTCGATCTCTGGTCAGCTCAGGTTCTCACTCTTGTCCGGCAAGAGGCTGTAGAATGACCAAGTCAGATTTTTGCAGTCTCTTAAACAGCTTGGTGGTGGCGTTGCGTTTCCTCTGTGGAATTTGGTCGAGCAACACTTCAAAGAGGGAAGCTCAGGGGGTCGGTGGTGGTACGAGAGCGGATGCAGGAATCTTGTGAT
The DNA here is from genome assembly GCA_949317995.1 of Acholoe squamosa. Taxonomy (NCBI): domain Eukaryota; kingdom Metazoa; phylum Annelida; class Polychaeta; order Phyllodocida; family Polynoidae; genus Acholoe; species Acholoe squamosa. Next base: position 99,924,341 of record OX439036.1, on the reverse strand, counting down.
TGTTGGGATTTGCGAGAAAGAATTGTAACATATTCAACAACCTCTTGTATTTCAGCATTTTTTCGCGCGCTTTTCAAAGTGAGGTCGTTCAACACTCGCCGTAATGGTAAAAGATCTTTTCCACCGGCGGTGTGACCAAATTGTTAATGTCGCTCAGAAATCGATTCACCAAGCATGACTTTTTACAACCAGACGGACCGCTGATGATGCAACTGAAGGGTCCTTGTAGTCTGGGATCGAAATCTATTTCGTTGAAGGTTGTGATTTTACCACTCGACATTTTTCTGCGGTCATTATGGGGTAGTAGAAGTGGTAACTACGGTTGTGGTGACGGTGACGTGTTTCTCAGTTGAACGCTCAGTGACGAGTGGTTGTCAGGAAAGAGTCGTAGCGAGTTTTATTCTATCTTGTTACGTTTTGACGACACCCGATAACATCACCGTCTCTCATATTTTTTTTTCTTCTTATGCAATATATTTTATTTTCACTCAATTTCACACATGTCATATATCCATAAAAAAAATTTATCAGACTCGGAAGGAGAGTGATAAAATTATTTATTAAAAAAACAAAAATAAAGGGGGGCAATCTTTTTTTCCTCTTTAGGCAAAGCTTGTCACTTTGCCTTTTTTCTTTAACGATTTGGGCAAAGCTTGTTGCTTTGCCTCCCTCTCCTCTTTAACATAACTGTATCCAAAAAGTTATCAGGGGTAACAACACAGTGGAAACAAATACAAACTGGAATGTAATCTTTAAAGTAGTATGTTCCCTTCTTCTTCAATTCGGCCTCATTGTAATAGGCCGGATAACAGGTGACGACTTTGAAACGATTCCAGATCATGTTCACATTGGCCACCACGCGCACCCACCGAGTGGGAGCAGCGGTTACACCCAAATAACCAATGTCCTTGTTGAATCTTTTCATAGCGCTTATTCTCAACATATTTGAACACCCGTTATTTTCATGAAATGCCCAACGAGTGGGTGCACTGAGGGTGGTTATCAAACAGTAATTGAGTAAATTATTTTCTTTAAAGACAGCTTTCGGCCATCGTCTTTTTTTACTACTTCTTCTACTGTTTCTACTGCTTTTGCTGCTGCAACTGCTGCTGCTTCTACTGCTTCTACTGCAGCTGCTAATACTGCTACTGCTGCTGCTGCTACTTCTTCTACTACTACTACTACTTCTACTTCTACTATTCCTTTCCCTGGTGGTGCTACTTCTTCTTCTTCTGCTCTCGCTATTTCTATCACTACGATTACTTTTGGTACTACTGCTGCTGCTGATACTGGCACTACTACTAAATTCCTCACCTTTGCTTTTCATTAAATTATTTATCGCCTTAAAAGAGGCATGAGACTGAAATATGTGCTGGTCTCTACGTTGAGATAAGAAAATAGATGAAGTTTCCCTAATCGTCCTTTTAAAATCTCGCTTCATCTCAAGTGAAATATTTCAAAAAATGAGTGAAAATAAAATAAAAGCTCAAAAAGAAAATAATAAAGAGAGTAATGGACTCAGCTCAAATTTCCTCTTAGAGTGTAGGTGGTAAAACAGGCAGCGAGGTATCTACAGCGACAGTCGTGGTGGTGGCAGCAGCAGCAGCAGTGGTAGAAGCAGCAGTGGTAGAAGCGGTGGTGATGTCAAAAGGAGACAGCGGATGTGTTCTGCCCTTCCAAGAAAAATCAGGGCTCTTTATATAGTTGAGAGAATCATCTAATCCTGTTTTCACCTGGATCCTTTCACCCAGCATCGAGGGGAAAAAATGCTTTTGGAATAAGGGTATCAGGTGGGATAAACAGGTGTAACAACTGTGATAATTACCTTAATGCGACTTACATGTATAAGGGGATTATGGATCGTTAGGAGATTAAGACATTCAAGTCTGTATACAAAAACTACAGGGGTGGTTAACAGTAGGGGGAAAATATAATCTTGTAACAGAGAAGTCAAAGTGTTTTAATTGGATCACTCACTAGCCAAGGTGTGGGGTGTGCAGCAGCAGCAGCATGCATGGCGCCAAAAAATGATGGACACGTGCACACCTCCCGCCTACCATAGTACCTCACGTATAAGACACAGCCCCAACTTGGGGAATGCTATAAAGTGTATCTGCAAGCTTTATTTTTTGGACATTTCAGTAGTGATTTATAGTAACCCCTACTTATAAGGTACGCCTAATACGCGAGGTAGTACGACGCCTACCTACCTACCTGTCTATGCATCACAGGAAAATACCCCAGGTCGCATGTCTGCCACTCTGTCTGTGACTCCAAAGGCGTATGTGCGGTAAGTAGATTAAGTCTAACAAAATCAACAAGTTAATCCCCCTTCCTCCTGCTCCTCTTGTCGCTATCAGACAACACTTTGATGATCCAAGTAAAAACCCTCCTGCAGTGAACAGTGGGTGACAAACAGCTACCCTGTGCCTCTGTGAATCAGATCCTTTGAGTCTTTCATCTTTTCCCTCTGGGACCGACCACACTTAATGATCTAAGGGATTCGTGCCTACAGCAAACGGCAGGTGAAAATCAAAACAGACAGATACCCTACCGAGCGAAGGTCTCTGTGAAAATAGGCTTAAATCTCTTTTAAGTCTTTGATCGATTTAAAAACCACAGTTGAGAGGCTTATCTCAGACGGGTACATCGATCCGTACGGATGGTTGGACGCTGGTGCTGGTGCTGCTGCTGCTGCTGCTGCTGCTCACACCTAAACCCATAGACATCGCAGCTCTGGCTAAAGATGCTGAGGCGGGTAACCTCACGGACATGGAGGTAAATATCTTGGATGCTGTACAAGATCGCACGTTATTACCACCACCACCCCCATCGCTCATGGATATAACTCTTCTGGCTGGAACCTCTAACGTTCAAGGTACTACCTAACCTACTCATATACTGTTAAAGGAGAATATGTGTACTTGCGAACTGTTTTACACATGGGAAATAATCAATGCAACAGATGTACTGTTCTTTAATTTACGAGGAATTTTCTTTAAACTTTCTCTACAAGTTCTTTATACCTATTGTAATCAAAATATGAAATAAAAAGTGCTAGTTTTCCCAGGGCTGGCCACTTCATGAGGATGGCTTCACTATGGGCTTATGATAAATGTAAAAATATATATCAGTTAAGATGGTCACATAAAACCATATGGTTCCGAAGCTACTTTGGTAGGGTAAGATCTGTCCCAGGTACATTGAGCGACGGATTATAATACCCATTGTCATGGTTGGTTAGTTCCCCTCTGAGTGCCCTGTGGGTTGTTTCCGCGCCCGAGGCCATGCAGTACATAGTCCACTTGGCCTCTGTCACGCGATTGAGCCATACATTTTCTATATAAATTTCTGCAACAGAGGCCTAGTGGACTATGATGTAACCCATAGTCCACTAGGCCTCTGTCGCAAATATTTATATAGGAAATGTATGACTCAATCGAGCGACAGAGGCCAAGTGGACTATGGGTTTAAGGAGAGATATACACATAGGAAGTGGTGTTGAGGGACATACCATTGAGGCTAGAGGAAGTTTTACACTCTATGAATATACTACCGGTAGTCTCGAATAGTTACTCGATTACCTACACCAGCTACCAATGTTCAATTTCTAATCTGCTAGGAGCTATAACATTATGCTCCATGTGACAATAGCATGCACTTAGGGTTATTATATTGCCAGGCTGACATTGTGCGGGTGGGAGTTGTATATGTATGTGTGTGTGGGGGGGGGGGGGGCAGAACAGGCCTCATCTTCTGCAACCTAATGAATAGGTAATGACCACCAGAGACAGTGGCGCCTGTGATGTGCACACCAATGGTACAGGACTGGCTATGGGGCTATGTTGGGTTGGACTGAGTGGTCATGGGGTACATGGATATCTCTCATGCATTTCATTGTGTCTACAGATATATGTTTTGAAATATTTTGTCCTGGAGCGTGGGTGCCCAATTCTAGGTGCCCATTCTCGATATGTGATTTCACAGAGGCACTATAGGTATCTCTCAATCTGGGATAGTGAGCATTGCAAACTTGACTAAGGAGAGTAAAACAAGTTGTATTCTCTTTGATTTGAGAATACAACTTTACTTTAATCACAAGACACAGGTGGTCGATCTTAGCAGTTTGATATTTGAAGAAAGACAATACAGTTAATCCACGATTTCTGAAAACAGGAATATATTTTTTCTTACTTCCACGGTACAGGCGTAATAAGAAATAATCTAAAATTGGTAAATTTGACATTTCTATATATTTTCCTGTGTTCTTGATGGATGGTGCATAAGTGATGCATGTCAATCCATGACCAGTATTGTCCAGAAAGACTTGAAATGTGCATGTTGTCTGCCCAGTATAGCACTTTGTGTTGTGATCACAATTTCTTTTATGGAGAGATATGATGTAACGGAAGGTGAATGAAATGTCTCTAAAATATCTCGTGGGGATATATATATATATATATATATAAATTTAACAAATAAGCGATATGAAGCCTCCATAAATCTGGCGACAGAAGCCTAGTGGACTTTGAGTATTAGACCCATCACTGTGACCACAGGGGACACAGCCGAATATCTTGCTTGCAATACACTTCAATGGATACTCCTATTTGCACTCAACAGGAAAATGAACCATACTCGCGGACGCTATGCCGTCTGGACCTTGACTTATGCAGACAGGGTTGGGTGTTGGTTAGATCATGACCCTATCCAGTGATTATCCAACTGTTGATATTATTGGCAATGTATGGCCCAGCGTCTACAGTACCCCCTCACCTCCTGTTATGGGGCGGCTCCAGCTGACTATCTGTACACTTGCCTTGTATTCATTAGAGTTATTAGGATTGTTGTCTCCAGTGTGGGACTGGCCGTCTAACTATGACATAATGGTGGCGGCATAGTGACGGGGTGAGTCAAGGATGCCCTCTCATTTTCTGTAGCTAAACCCTACCACTGCTCAGATCCAGTTTTCACACACTTGTAAGTATGGTGAGAGAGAGAGAGAGAGAGAGAGAGAGAGAGAGAGAGAGAGAGAGAGAGAGAGTATCAACCCTTATCAGTCCAGACCCGCTTAGGGCCTGTAAATGGATCATCACAATATGGCCAAACTACATTTTGCCCCATCAATGCGTTAGGCGGTATAATCTGTCCTTTCGAATCGTCTTGGAATCACAGAAACAGATCATGAAAGAGGCAGAGAAACAGACAGAAACGGATGCTACAAATGTTGGCCTCTGCAATGCCCCAGTCTAAACAGAATAAACATCTGTTAGAACACTGGATCTCTGTGCAGCTGGTGGAATAACTGTATATTATTACCATTATATATCCGTTTATTGACCACTGACTTTGTGGGTAGGCTTAGAGAGACAGCTCAGGTATGGTGAGTATATCGCCACTTGAACCAGGTCTCTCATTGGAGACGGACATCTCGGTAAGAGCACGCTGGGCTTATCAAGATGCCGGGGCGTGGGCACGCTGGCAGGACCAGAAGCCGATGCTCCCGGCCACGCGCGCGCCTGAGCAACACATGGGGCACCATGACCAGCTCAGCTGCCCCCAGAAGGGGGACGCGATGCAACCGGCCACCAGGTGGCAGCGTCCGACATATGTCGGATTCTTAAGACAGATAATGTCACAGTGTCCCAATAAGGACATCTGGTGACAAGTGAAGGCGTCCCCACGCGATGAGGTAAGTAGGTGTCTATTAATTGACACACTGCGTGGGGGGACGCTAACACAGACCTGTCAATCACAGGAGGGCCTACTGTTTGACCACGCCCTAATTGAGTGTCATCAGCATTCTAATGGACTGAATCCAATTAACCCCACGCCTGAGGGCTTGACCCCAGGCGGCTACTTAAGTAGCAACAGGTGTCTGTTGTCAACACACTGCTGAGCAGCTCGCAATAGACATGAAGACTCCTGACCTGAGACCAGTATCACCCTCCACACCCCGTAGGGGCGACATTCTGAATCACACCATACAACTAGCACAGGTGGAGGGGTGCGCCCCCAGGGACGCCCCAAGCACCGTCAGAGACCTTTTCTCGCTGGGTGATACGCATTATGACGATGGTTCTACCCAAGATGGGCAGTCTCCAGCTAGGAGTGAACCAGTGAACTGGTACTCGCCCTCATCAGATCCACCGTTCATCACACAGTACTCGCCTACTAGACCTGATATGAATGGACAGATAGTTCACATAAATGATCCCTCTACCTCAAGTGCAGTGAATGAGAGCAGCTCATCAGGAGTGGTATATCACCCTACACCAATTGTGCATAGGTCTCCACAGCAAAATGTCCCATCGGCACCAATGAAGAGGAAGGCAGACATGCCCAGTCATTCAGCCAAGAGACTGAAACCTAGACGGCTGATACCGGTAATGGTACAGAATGGGCCGTCCCAACAAGGTGATCACCCTCCCACAAATCTTGGTCCCGCCCAGCCTCGGCCAGTATCTATTGATACCGGTTCAATAGCCTGGGATCAGCTGTATATTTCAATGTATGTGTATTCCAGTTAATTGTTTTATTGCCCCCTTTGATCTAGATAAGAATCTGATTGAAGTTGGGTGTGTATTCACTCCCCAGCTGATATCAGGTATTAATTCAACTGTGCAGCCTGTGCTGGGAGAACTAGCTTGCCGCCTGGGCGTCGATGACGAGTTAGATGATGGGTTGCAGCCAGGCTTGCCCTCTCTAGCCCTCCACACACTATGGGCTGGCCGCGTCCCTTCATCTGTCTCATCATCATCGCCCAGGCGGCGAAGCTCACTCCCCGATCAGATTCCTAATTCTGGTAGTCACCCAGGCTCAGCCTGGAGAATGAATACACATCCCAGTTCAATCACATCCCAGTTCAATCAGATCCTTATCTAGTATCAATAGACGCTGGCCAAGGCTGGGTTGCGGCCAGCCCATACTGTGTTGGGCTAGAGAAGGCGAGTGTGGGTCGCTTCATACAGCCAATGCCCACTCAGCGTCATCCCGCATGGCAGGACGCAGCGCGTATTGACGCATATTGACGCGCGCCCTGCAGCGGCTCATGTTGCACATGTAGAGGTAAAACACAGAAAGCGCCAACCAGAGGTGATGATACCAGACCAGTAAGACTACCCAGCACTGGTAGGCATGCAGGATGATCAGCAGGAACATCCACTACCTCTATATGGACCACAGCCATTTGACTTCTCTCTAGCAGCAGTAGAGCTACCATTCACAGAGTCACAGGATGCTGAAACTAATAAAACACCACACAGGACTTGGTGGATGCCATTTACCTGAACCCAGCCACCAAGGATCAACTAAAACACTCTATAAAACCTACCCTAGACCATCCAACCTAGAGGTCCTTTATAAAACAAAGCTCAATCAGGATGTATCTAGGCAGCTTGTTGAAAGAAACATGGAAGCTGTGGTACAGAGAGATGACACCTTCAGGTCCCTGCAGTGGTGCCTGCAGTTTGCAGCCAGACCCTTAGTACATGCACTGGACCACCTGGGCAGTGGGGAAACAATTAACCCTAACCAACTGGTCACAAGCATGTCAGATTCTTTGAAACTGATAGCCACGTCCTCATGGAAAACCAATGACATTAGGTGCAACAATGTGTATGCAAGTCTTAAAGGGTGTGGGGCTAGAAGTAGCCCAGAAACCAGAAAACCACAAAAGCTTTAAATTGTTGGATTGTTGTTAGGCAGAAGGAGAAGAAGCCTTACGCGACGTAGTGGCTGTCCCCAGATCATGGAACCGCCGCCCCGGAAACTACAGGGATGGCCAGGCTCGCAGCTGCCACAACAAGAGTGGGTCCAGCCATGCACACAGCGGGTCGTCCCAACTACAATCAGGACCGCAGCTGCCACCAGGGGGCGTCAAACTGCCAGCAGGACTATATATTTGTCAGCCTACTTCACTCTACCCATTAAGTTCCATGGTAAACGGTATAGGTATACATGTCTACCAAATGGATACTCACCAGGGCCAAGGCTGTTTACACATATCATGAAGGCAGTGCATTCACATCTGAGAGTACATTACGGCGTAAGCTTGGTGTTCTACATTGATGACACACTTATTTTTGGAAACACTCCAAAATTAGTGGAACAATCTGTAAAACACACTCTCAGAATCCTACAAGAAGCAGGCTTCATGATTAACTTTAGAAAATCAGTCTTGACCCCGGCACAGTCCATTGAATACCTGGGTTTCACCATTGACTCAAACACACTGACACTACACATACTGTGGTTGTAGATATTTTCACTGGTATAAATTTTCACAGAATTGATAAAAGGCCCTATTTCATGTGTATTTGAATTCACGGATTTTCAAAATTAGCTATTGCTCTTCTATATGATAGGTATATTCACTATGGACATAAATTCACGGATTTTACACTTCCGTGAAATCCGCGAAAATATGTACAGCGTGAAATAATCTACGACCATGGTACCACCCAAGATAGTCACAAAATTGGTGGCAATGACATGTGACATCCTGAAAGTCAGGAGGCTGTCAATTAGAGAGTTTGCAGCAGTCATAGGGAAATGACAGGGCCAAGGTCCATATCAAACTCCTTCAGAGAGTTAAATACTGGGCCCTCGCCAAGTCATTAGGTAACTATGATGTAACCATGTATCTAAATGACATGGTTCATGATTGCATCAAACAGTGGCTGTCACATCTCCCTATCGCCTCAGCGCTATATCTGCCCACAGGTGTCAATCTACACAGACTCTTCTAAAACGATTTCAAATATGGGGGGGAATGGCCCATTGAGTTACAAGAACTGCATATCAATATTCTCGAATTGAAGGCAGTTCTCATGGCTCTGAAGAAACTTCAACATCGAGTGAAGGGGCAATGTGTACATTTATTCATTGACAACACAACAGCCTTATGCTGTATCAAAAAAGGGTGGTTCCCTGGGTTCCATACCATGTAATGAGGTCACACAGTGCATATACACTTATGCATGGAAACACAGAATCACCTTCAAGCTGTCCTACTGCCCTACTAAACTCAATGTGGAGGCAGACAGGGCATCAAGAGCGTTTGCCTCATCTGCAGAGTGGTCACTATCACCCAAAATTACATCTTCTCTGCATTTCATAAACCTTAGGTTGACCTGTTTGCATCATTTCAAAATGCGATCTGCCCTAAGTGCATTTCACTACATTACGATGCTAATGCTATTGCAACCAACGCATTCACCTGTATATGGAACGATAGTTCATTAATCTTCCCACCTTTTTCTCTCATTGGCAGGGTGCTGAGGAAGATAAAGCAGGACAAGACCAGAGTATTAGTGGTTCCCCAACTGTGCAACACAGCCATGGTTCACCAGCCTCACCAAGCTCAGGAGGTACAGGGAGCACCTTCAAATCCCCATTACCTCTTCGAACCTGTTGTGGTCAGGGGACCCCAAGAAATTCCCATTGGCAGGCAGATCACACCCAATGATTATCCCTATATGAAAACTATATGGTGGGATCTGCTGGGCTACTCCAATACTACAACGGTCCATGAGGGATGTGCAAAGCGATGGATGGCATTCACGAGTCTATGGGATCTGCACCCCACACAACCATTTGTCAGGGAATGCATACAGTTCCTCAGTGAATAGCTTGATACTGGGGTAGGTCACAGTGCCATCAATACGTCCAGGTCGTTTCTGTCATGTTCAAAGGGAAACCAGCTGGAGAACAGCCTACCATATCGAGATTTGTAAGGGGGGCAAAAGTAAAAAAAAAAAAACAACAAAGTCAATGGAATTTGTGTGGGACCCACAGCCAGCATTATTAACAATGCAGAACTGGGGTTATATACAGGTGTAGAGGTATACATATGTACATAACGTTATGGTCCTTTGGCGCGGTGGGTGAGTCAGCCACCCGGGCTTCGCCCTCCACTTCCCGGATAGGTGGCAGCATCTGTTCGGGTGGTGTGAGAGAGGCACGGGGGGGCGCCACTGTCCCTACCTATAAGAGGAGGACAGGGCTTAGTCGCCGCGTCAGAGTGAATGAGACCATCACTGTATGAAGTACTCCAATCTAATACAAAGAATCCGGTATCTCATACAATCTCTCCGAGCTACCTCCGGGTAGCCGTGCCTGTGTTATTCGAACCGAAATAAACCCTGTTCGCATACACCCGAATCCTCCTCTTGTTGACTTGTCTGTCCAATCGAATAAGGGGAGAACGGAACCCATTACACTGGTGCCGTGACCAGTGGGTTCGGCAGAAATGTATAGCCCGGACACATAGTGTCCGAACAGGCGGGTTCGAGATTGGCGTATAACGCCAATCCGGATGAGACCCTGGAGGGATCAGCGCATTTTTATGCGCCCTCCAGGGATCAGCAATGGAGGGACACGATACCTCACTACACGGATAGTGAGGAAAATGTCCCGGATTCAATCCTGGTGAAACACCGGGTTGAACGTGTCAACCAACACTACTCTGTCAATTTAGAATTGGCAGATTCGTTGTTCGAAACTGGAGGAAGCCATGACCCAAACCATCCTATGCCTCCTATACCAAGGAAGGTAACCTTTGGCCAGCTTCCTTACGATGTCCCAGGGCAATTACCACCACTTAATTTCACCATTCCGGATCATGATAAATACAATCGGGAAATGGATGAAATGAACCAGCAATATCTGGCTATGAACGAGACGCTTAACCTGATAGCGAGAGCTAAGGATGAACCATTCGAAGAGAAAGAAGATATTTTGGAGAATCTCCGAGATATGAGAGCCGAGTTTGAAAATGAAAAACAAACTCTGAAGCAGCGACTGCACGAAGAAGAAACCCAATTTCTAAGTGCAAAAGAATCACTGCAGGCAGAATACGAACGCCTGGAAGAATGTTGTGTTAAACAGGCCGAGGATAACGAAACTGTCCGGATAGGTATCCTCCGATACAATGAACAACTAATGAATGATCAGGATGAATATCTACTCGAACTGCAGGATTTACAAAATACTGCAGCTGCATTGGGTGACTATGTAGAACAAACCCAACAAGCAATTGGCCCATTAGACGATACAATAATCGTACAATTAGCTAGTCGTTTACAGGCAGGTGCTACAGTAGATAATGATGACGCTGTAGGATCGCAAAGCGCGACACCTGCTCCCGGCCCCACTCGGTATAATCCTTTTGTAACCGATGGAGCTGATAAACATGAAGCAGGCGGTATTTATAATCCCAATAAACCGTCGAATGGAGTAGATTCCACAGTTAAAGCAACAGGAGCACCCATTAAAGGTGATTCCCATCCTACTCCACCCGGGAACAATTTACGAGCCCCACCAGTACCTCAAATACCTTTTTTGATGAATACAACTGCTGGTGGAGCAGGTGATCCCTCTGATTCAAGGAACAATGGTTCGGGTAAACAAGATCGGAATCGGAATAACCCGAAACAACCTGACCCCCCGAAACCCACCCCTGGTCCCGGCGCCAAGAAATGGAATGCCTGATGGTCATTATCGGAATGCTCCATCTCGTCCACCTTATGTAGGTGTGCAAAATGCACAAAACCCACATATGGGAACGTATGCCGATGGTAGTCAACCTCCGTCCGGTGACTCCCATGGTGTCAGGAGATCCCAAGCAAATAGCTACGGCTATGACGGTTATAATACCGGTTATACCAATACCCAAAATTCAAATTATTTTGGGCAAGGCCACAACCAAAGCTATGACGGTGGCGGAAGGTATCCGTCGGGTGGATCCGGTGGCGGAGGATATCCGTCAGGAGGATCCGGTGGTGGAAGATATCCACCGGGAGGATCCGGAGGCGGAGGATATCCGTCAGGAGGATCTGGAGGTGGAAGATATCAACCGGGAGGATCCGGAGGCAGAGGATATCCGTCAGGAGGATCCGGTGGTGGAGGATATCCACCGGGAGGATCCGGAGGCGGAGGATATCCGTCAGGAGGATCCGGTGGTGGAGGATATCCACCGGGAGGACCAGGAGGAGGAGGTAATGCTCCTTATGGTGCTAATCAAAGAGACGGAGGAAAGCCTAAGAGAATGAATAGGCGTTCTTCCATGTCTCCCGGAATGCAGGAAATTTTTGATAATAGTAAATGCATTCAGGGATTGGGAATCGACTGCTATCGTAAAGGAGCCGATGTGGTCGAAGTGATGGATTGGAGCCTGAAAGAAGCCAATCGGCTCAGGGGTTGTTCTAATCCTGCGCGCCGTATGGGACGGATACCTCCGCCATACGATCCGAATGAACCTTGGAAAGATAGTTATCAAATCTTTGTAGACGAGGTGAATTGTAGCGGATGGACTAAAGACGAAGCATTACCGTATTTAGTGTGCTCGCTAAGTAAGGGAGGCAAAGTAGCCCTGAACAGATGGAGAAAAGAATATGGAATAGAAGGTACCTACGACGAATTGTTGGAGTGTGCCTGCTACCTATTCGGTTCTATTGTCCGAGAGGATCCTTGGATCACCTTTAAGAGACGGACACAGAAACCCAGGGAGTCACATAAAGTCTTTGGGCTGGAACTACAGGACCTGCTTAGTAAAGCTAGGCCTAATTGGGAATATGACGATGAATGTTGGATACAAGAGTTATTCACTCACTTCATTGCCGGGCTCCGGGATCCGGAACATAAGACTATCGCTTGGGATGAATGGAAGGATGATACCTCCTTCAATGATCTGTTCCTGGCTATCGAGAATTACGATAGGAAGAAGCGGTTGCTAGGTGCCAATGCACCCCCTGCAAGAGCTTTGGCAGTTAACAGTGGTCCACCTCTATCGGAACACACGGCTGCAGTTGAGTCCGGTTCGATGGACTCCGATTACGAATATATCTCTGATGATAACGGGGAATATATCGGATCTGTACAAATCGCCGGTAAATATTATCGGCAGAAGAGGTACCGAAAGGGAGGTTTCAAGAAGAAATCAAACTTTCAGAAATCCGTAGGAGATGCATCATCGATAGCACCGAAACTAGAGGTGCCGCAGAAACTGGTAGCTCAGCTACCTGTACCACAGTTACCCACTTTCTCTACTCCTCAGATGGCAGTGTCAACTGCTCAGGGGGATTTTATGGAGAATTTGGTTACCCGATTGACGAATGCTCTGCGACGCCCAAGGGTGGATAAGTCCCAGAGAAGATGCTATAGGTGCCAGGAATCAGGCCATTTCGCTGCCGAATGTGTGGCAGAGAAACCGGTGTATAGAACACGAATGAGTTTTTCCACAGTAGACGATAAGGAAAACTGAGAGGGGATTCTGTTATGGGCAAGCAACAGGATCCCAGAATAGTCACTTGCCATGATACCACCAACAGTGGTGCAGATCCGAATGGAGTAACACATTCGCCCAATACTGAGGTGGTAGAACAGCCCACTCAGGAGATTGGGGAATCCGATATAACAAGTGCCCAAGGAGCACAGGGGAAACCCGGTACCGGATTAGAGGTAGGAGGTCATTTGTTGGCCAGAGTTGGTAGTGCTCACCTACCCCCGGGCCATCCTTGTCTGGAATACTTAAAAGGATGTGGACAGGACCCGGGTGTGAATAATGAGGATTCTGCAATAACTGATGTACCTTCGATGTTGCATGGAAGGCGGTGGTATGTTTCGCTTAATATCAATGGAAGACCCGCTGAATTCCTAGTTGATACGGGAGCTAGCCACTCCTGTGTCTCTCGGAAAGTAGCGGATCTTATACCGGATGTGCGCGATACTCTCCTATTGGGAGGAAACGCCCAAACGGCCGACGGTAGTATGATGCAAACATATGGTAGGATGTGTGCGAAATTGCAATTCGAGGGTATTCACGAATATGTGATAACTACTACAATTGCCGGAATAGCAGATGAAGGGATATTAGGATTAGATGAGAAGGTTTCTAGCTCAATGGACGGAGCTAGAAGTCAAGAGAGGAATACTGTACCGCTGGAAACCATGTAACAATGGTGAAAAGCAGATACAAGTTGTCATTCCATCTGCCATGCGTAGAGACATCATGTATTATTGTCATGGACACAGAACAAGTGGTCACTTCGGAAAGAAACGATCCTTAGCTCGTCTCTCGAAGAGATACTACTGGCCGGGTATGTCGCAAGACTTACTCCGATGGGTGGCTAGTTGCCCGGATTGTTGTAAAAACAAACCCGGGCAAGGACCCGGTAAGCTGCCCTTATCCCAAGAATTATTCGGGGTAAGGTTCGCCTGAATAGGAATTGATATTATTAGCGGACTAAATAAGATGCCGAATGACAATACGTGCATGATGGTAGTGTGTGACTATTATACCAAGTATACTAAAGTCTTCCCACTACCGGATCATAAGGCTGTTACTTGTGCGGAAGCTTTTGTGAAGGGTTGGGTACTAACTTTTGGAGTGCCCTTAATGCTTCACAGTGACCAGGGAAGAGAGTTCGAATCCAATCTCTGGCAAAGTATGTGTGAGTATCTCGCCATCTGTAAAACTAGGACCAATCCGTATCGTCCACAAAGTGACGGGCTGGTAGAAAGGTTCAACAGAACCCTGATACAAGTCCTAAAATCACTTGTAAATGACAATATGGATGATTGGGATGAACAATGCGACTTTGTAACACACGCTTATAATGGCACTGTTCATTCGAGTACTAACTGCTCTCCAAATTTATTAGTATTTGGAGAGGATTTAATAATGCCAGCGGATTTGGTATTTGGTGTCGTCGGAATGAATCCGGAATTACCTTGTCAGGTAGTTTTTGTGGAAGCATTACGAGACCGGTTTAAAAAGGCATATGAAGTAGTTCGTCTAGAATTACATAAAAGTGCCCGCTGGGAAAAGGCCGGATACGATACGGGTTTAAAGATAAGACACTTTAAACCCGGAGATCGTGTTTTACGATTACATGAACCCCTGAGACATGTTAAACTGGCATCCAATTGGGATGGTCCGTTTACAGTAACCACTGTGATCAGCGATTGTACGGTATTGATACAATCCGATATAGGAAGGGTGTATAAGTCCAACATAGATAGGCTACATCCTTGGCTAGGAAGAGATAATTCTGACGAGAAGTATGGAGAAGGTTCCAAATCCATATCCAATATGGATAGGGTACCCCGGTTAAAGAAATTACCAGGCAGAGGTCCCGGGAGACCTAGAAAGGTACCGAGTAAAACAGTAATGCCAGCGCCAACACTATCTCGGCGCGGTGTAGTAAAAAAAGTCTCGACGGGTGCAGGCGGACTGAAGAGGAAAGGGAAATTGTCGGCTACAAAATCCCTAGAAAAGGCTCGGAAGTCTGCCAGGTTGAATAAGGGAGCTGGGGATGGTGTAGTGCTCCGCCGCAGTCCACGACTTGCCAGGGCTGCAGTGACCTAACCCGTTACACAACGAGTGTATCGTCCTGTAATCCGTTATATGTTGTTCTTTTGTTTAACGGTTCGCTACAGGTTGCCGTTATAACTCCCGGGGGACGTCCCAGTTGGTATTGGACGAAGAATTCGATGGATACGTAAAAACTATCCATAAAGCCTCCATATGAATCCCTCGAAAGTCTCCCGAAGACGAGCGATAATGGCAGAACTGTACGGATTGTTATTTGTTTATATGTATCGCACGTGTTGTGTGACGTCACATTGGCTACTCGCGTATGACCTCTCGTGACCCCGCCGGACAGCGGGGAAGTGACGTCAACCGCGAGAATTCAGCCATATTGAATTGAACGAGCGGAGGAGGCAGACCGTACAAACAGGTGTGTCTCCATAAATTGTTCAGTTGGTGCCTTCCATAAAAGCGAAACCCTCTGGAGCGGGAGGAGGATGAACACCGAGTAGGTGAGTGTTTGGCGGGGAAAGAAATAATCAACCCCTGAAGTTGTCTTCTCAGCGTAATGGCTGAGAAAACCGTGGTGGAGTCAAAGCGGTCCGGCAAGCCGGGTCACTTGACTCCCGATAGCATCCTTCCGGATGCCGACACTGAACAAGGCTCACAGCCTTTGTCCCCGGTTACCCCGCGGGAAGAGGAAATGATGGAGTTCGACGATGATCTCGAGAACTTCAACTTGGGGAAGAACAGTAGGCCGGTTTCACCGCTACCGTCTTCTCCAGGCGATAACAGTGCAGGGGGGGATCGCCCTCCTGTACCGGATTTGTCACCCGTGATGATGGGGGAATCCGGTGAAGCCACCGGTAACCCGACAACCAGCAGTTGGGCGGACAACTGCAGTGGAAACCCGGATGACGGATTTCGAACCCTTGGGCGCCACAAGATGAGCGAGAACTACTACCCATCTTATGATGGTAGGTACCTGTTCGTTCACCCGACCTTGATGAAGACGGATGAAGACGGTCGTCATATACTGATTGACCCGGAAGTCCGACGGAGTATCCTGGAGGTTATACCTAACCACGTTTACTCGGAAATCCCTCAAGAATGGCTGACGGATTACGGATGGTTTCAACGGGGACTTATGGTCCACCAAGAATTCCGCAGGGCAGTACACGATGCTGCTATGACCCTGGAGCTCAACCTCATGCCACGACCTGATCGTAGTACATGGGGTATCGAGGACTTCAAGCAGGTGGACTGGGTCGGGCTTTTTGTACGACATGAAAGCCACCGGTACCCGAAACCCCGACTCTCACGAGACGTCTTTATTGACTGTCCATGAGTACTGGAGAGCCGCGGAGGCGTTTGATTCCTGGTCTACGGGCTATACCCTCCGGGAATCCGATATCGAAAAGTGCCGGAAGTCGAGCCTATTAACCTGGACTCGACCCGAACTTATCCGCCGTCTCATCCGGGAACAAATGGAGGATGAGCGAGCTGCAGCAAAAGCGAGGCATGAAGAGAGTGAGAGGAAGCGTCTGGACAACAAAGCCGCAACTGCCCCTCCGATAAAAAAGATTGTCGTTACCGGCAAACGAGAGGACGCCTCATCTAAGAGTCCTCGTGCGGGAAAATCGACTCCTAAGCCAAAAGCCAAGGAGCCGGAAACACCCGCAGATTCTGACGACAGGAGCTGGACTAAAACCCAGTCCTAACGTCAACGGAAGGCTGAACTCCGGAAACTTAAAAACCTTCCGGATTCAGCCATTATTGAACGGCGGAACAGAGCCCCCGAACCCATAGAATCTATGGAAGTAGAGGAATCTGTTTCCGAATCGGATGAGTCGGACGACAACATAGTCCCGCCAACTCTGTCCGATGCGGACAGATGGGCTAATGCTAAGGGGGGTTTTAAGGACCGCATCCCTACTAGCATGGAGGACTGCGTCACTGGTATTACCAAAAAGGGTACGGTTAAATACGCCTGCCCGAAACGGTATAACAAGGACGGCAATTCCTACGATGAGGACTGGATGCGTCTAACCCACAGCGACCCCGTCCCGAATAAGATGTACCAGAGTATCTGGCTCTTATTGAACAATTGTGCTGACACATATTATAGTCAGGTACAGAAAAAGAAACTGCGCTGGGCCTTGGATAAATGGTATTCCAAGACCTGGAAGACATGTCCCTTCTCCATCTGTATGGATAAGAGTGACATGGAACAGGAACGCGTCTGGGATACCCAGATCCGGTTCCAGCGTCATCTGGTGGAGGAGCACATGCACCACCACCCCGAGTACTCGTGTAATCCAGACGAGGGCAAGAAAAGTGCTAAATGCACTAAACGCGTGAGCTACAAACGCCGGGGTGACTTATGTCGTCATGGTAAGTTAGCCCACGCGGACGGACTTAATAAAGCCCGAGACCAAGTTATGGCCCTGCACAAAGAACTCATGGCTGAGTTCCGGAAAATGGACAACGAGCATTGGGCAAACGTGAAGCCGAGTGATCAATCATTCGGCACCACGGACACAGCGCACGGGAAGAAACTCGTGGCGAGGTTTGTGCTCACCGAAGGTCGGTGTAAGCTGGACCTCCACGACGAAGAGTGGAAAGAATGCTGCAACTCCGGGAGGAAGCCAGTTCAAACTGGACGCAGCAGAAAAGAAGCCAGGCAGGAGGGATCCCCCAGACTTCCGGATGGTAGCCACAGCCGGATGGACCAATCAAGGTCACCGCTGGACCACCATGATGCGGAGAAGTCTCCAAAAGAAGTGACCTTCAAACATCCGTCACAGGTGTTAAGGGGCGCTTCCGGCAGGCCTAGTTCCTATAAGGCCGCTGCTGAAGCCGTACCCGGCAAGCTCGACTCCAGCCAGTTTCCCGACTTGGGAGCACATGGCCCGGAGGGTCAAGTTTTGACACCCGGTAACAAGGGTAAGCTGCGCCGGAAGCCGTCTGCGGCGGCAGGCAGTCCAATCGCTGGAGGGACATATAAACCTCTCACCAGTGATGAACAAATTCAGCACTACCAGAAATTGGGAATGCAGGTACACCTCCCTCCTACTTCGGATGGTGTACCCTTTGTCCACGTGGGACCAGACCAATCCGGGCCTGCTCCCATTCCGAAAGTTGTGGTTAGTGCTGAAAAGGCTAACCCAACCGCTCCACCAGCACCCGCTAAGATGGAGAAGGAACCGCCCAAAGCGCCAAAGGACAAAATCGTTGTTCGTTGCGGAAGGGCAGAAACCTGGTTTGACAGTTGCGAACCAGGTAAGGCTGAAGTCCAAAGCACCATCTACCAAGCATGGGAAGGACTTCAACGTCAGAGGGCCATAGCATTCCATCAAGGGATGATTAATGACACTCTGATGTGTTTCCGAGAGCTACACGAGGCTGAAAAAGATCGTGTGGAGAAACAGGTCAAGGATGATGTCAAGTATCAGGAAGACCTGGCGGAAAAAGCACAACAAAAATCGGATTGTGCCGTCCACGTCCTAAAGAAGAAATTGGATGCAGAAGAGATGAAGAATGTCCAACTTCACAGTAAGTTCATGACAGTCTTCGGTGTCGATCTCGATGAGTGGGATGGCACAAAAGAGCATGCCTTGCGGTTACTAAAAGACAAATACGGTAAAAAGTAACCGCAGACCCCTCTCAGGGATCCGATAAGTTTATTTGTGTAATCCGGTAAACTGTACAGTATCCTCCACCCCTTCGGATTAGGATACCGGATGACCCGCCAGGAATGACTCCCCGAAGCCCCGGCTGGACTACTAACCCATCCGGGTCTGATGCTCAACATATGATGTCTACCACTTAGTTGTAAAAGGAACAGCTGCACCCGGATGTATCCGATATCCAACCGGAACTATGCATCTGTGAGGAGACACACGGCACACTCGTGGATAGTGTCGTGTGTCATAATCCTATGGTTACTACATTCCTGATATATATATATGTATATTTTCCTAATACACTCAGACTGTTCAATATAACGGACATAGGAACATATAACGCAATCATGGATAGCGTCCTTATGTTTCCTACACTACATCATATTAATATACAAGACTTTAGCACACCGCAGAGGATTAGGGTAGCTGCCCTATCATCTTACATACTATAGACACATGGATTTAATACACAAGTTACACATCTCAGGAACGGACACTGCTCTATTATCAGAGCAATAATATCAATATACATATCTTATCATTTGGACTGTTCCACCACCTGGATTAACAAGACTGTGTTCATCCTTATTCATTTCTTTTGATCTCCGCTGGATGGTGATTACGGATCTGTGATCCGAATGAATACATAATATCCATATACTATAATGACTATGTCATTCATGTTGATAACTATTCATAGTATGTTTGTAAAAAAAAAAAAAAAACTCAAAGGGTGTATGACGATTAAATATTGTATTGTAATATATTTTCCCATTCCGGATGTAAACTTATTGTTACTATGTGGTATACGATTTAATATCACTTCTATCCGGTTACATACATATATTCATATATTGTCGTCTATAAGACACATACACATAACGCTAATAACCTCTATTGTATGATAGATATAACTATAACATAACCCCATTGTTGGTTAAATAGTTTATTTATCCCCCGAGTTTTATCTAGTGGGGGTAGTGTAGAGGTATACATATGTACATAACGTTATGGTCCTTTTGCGCGGTGGGTGAGTCAGCCACCCGGGCTTCGCCCTCCACTTCCCGGATAGGTGGCAGCATCTGTTCGGGTGGTGTGAGAGAGGCACGGGGGGGCGCCACTGTCCCTACCTATAAGAGGAGGACAGGGCTCAGTCGCCGCGTCAGAGTGAATGAGACCATCGCTGTATGAAGTACTCCAATCTAATACAAAGAGTCCGGTATCTCATACAATCTCTCCGAGCTACCTCCGGGTAGCCATGCCTGTGTTATTCGAACCGAAATAAACCCTGTTCGCATACACCCCAATCCTCCTCTTGTTGACTTGTCTGTCCAATCGAATAAGGGGAGAACAGAACCCATTACACAGGCACTAGACTATGAGAAATTTACCAGACATACTATGTTACTGATCTTACAAGCCACTGGACAAAGACTGCAGTCCCTGCACCTTATGCTCAGAGGAGACTGTGAGTGGACCGACCACTCAGTCAAGATTACATACTCACTTGGCAGAAAAACGAACAATCCAACTGACAAGCCGCTGATCATGTACTTTCAAAGGAGAGAAGATGAAAGGTTGTGTGTCTATTCCCATCTTAGGGCATACATTGATGACCAAAGGTCACAATCTGCTATGCCATTTGTCTTTTCAACAGTGAAAATACCCACCTCCAGGGCCATTGGAAAGACAATATCCAGACAAGTAAAATCTGTGCTGAATGATGCTGGAGTAGATGAGCAGTATACAGCTTACTCTGCTCACCATGCGTCAACGTCAGCGGCAGCAAGAAAACAAGTCCCAGTACATGTGATCCTCAGATCAGCAGGGTGGTCAAATGAAACCACCTTTGCTCGATTCTATAATAGACCCTTGTATGTACCACCTGTCCTGCAGCCTACAGACTTTATCCCATCTATGATGCATAAACACTCATACACTTATTTGCAAACAAATTCATCTGCAGATTAATTCATTATAGGGTAGAAATATCTACATAAGTCTATTTAGTCATTCATATCCAAGTATTAGCTTAGGTTACGTTGTGTATCAGTTATAATTATCCTTTCCACGCCTTAGATTTGGTGACTTTCAGCCTCCAAGACAGTTACAGGCACAATGAGTGCTGAGGCTATTACAGCAAGATAGCTGTGAACTATTTTCCCTTAAGGAAAAAAGGGGGGGAGGCACATTACCCCTACAGTCATTGAAATTACACTGTTATATCATACAAGGTCTACACAATGTATAACATTTCCCTGTTTACTGGCAACATAAAGTTCCTGACCTATTATATATGTTTTGTCTACATATAAAGTGATGACTGTAGTTTTGCTAAGATGTAATAAAATATATTTAGATAGCAAAGCTCCTGCCTGAGTTTTAATTTCACGAACGAGTTGAAGTAGCCTACCCACAAAGTCAATGGTCGATAAACTGATATATAATGGTAATAATTGTTAAGTTATCTTAATGTAATGTAAAATAACTGTAATTATTATCATGATATCCTATCGACCACTGACGTGGGTTGGCCCAGCCCTCGTGCCAGAAGCACTCTTCCCACCACTAAGTCACCAGCGATATTAAAACTCGAATTATGTTAAAGTATGACGATAAGCTCAACGTACCTGACCTGTCTCTCTAAGCCAACCCATGTCAGTGGTCGATAGGATATTATGATAAAGGTTACAGTTATTTTACATTACATTAAAATAACTTAACAATCAACAGACCAAAGTGGCGCCCTGTGGTGAGCGCCAAGTACACATTAAGGTAAACGGCGCGCTGACAGTGTTACGGCCGACGGGACAAATAGCCCATTAGACGGTGGGCGGCGTTTAATTGACGTCATTTGTAGATGGCTAGCGCCAGCATGGTGCCAGCCCCCATAACATTCCCTACAAGTCTCCCTCGGTCTGAGTACAAATAGTCTGGTAGGCCCTTCACTGGAGTCAGAGGGGCACCAATGTAATAGGACCATTTAGTGCAGAATGAGAGTCAATGTTGCAGCGTGAGACGCCAAGGAAGCGTTCCGTTCTGCCTGAGTGGCGTCCACAACCACAAATATAGGGTGATAAAACTATATGACACTGGCTTAGGAAATTGGGGGAGAGGGAGGGGCAGCGGCACCTGTGGACATTCTCGATCATAGTCTTACTCTAGCCTTAGTATCCGTCTTCGACATAAGGTTACACCAAAGTACATGTAGAGAAAAGGGAGGATATTAAGGGAACCCCATGTCTGCAATGATCTGATATTCGTACCAATCTTATACATGTGTATCAAACATTTACACTGTCATTTGATCACTTACTGTGCAGAAAAAAAGGTAAGAAACGTGCAAGAGGGATTTGGGAGGGGGGGGGGGGTAGCAGCAGAGAGGCAGTATTGGGGTTTAGAGAACCACACACCATTTCATTAGGTTAACATCAGTCTCGCCCGGTCGGGATTCTAGGGAATACCTCTCTCGTGTATGGGGATGATGGTCCCCAGTTTCTGGGGAAGATTACTACGCGAGGTATCTGCCTACAAATAAGCACTACAGCAACCAGCCGATAAAACTTCTTTTACCCACAAACGCTAGGTGCCAGAGACGACTCACGCTAGTGGTCGAGCTGGGGCCAGATTGGGTTAACATTAATGAGTAGTACCCCCCCCCCCTTGCCCTCCATCATAACTGTGATATTATAAACATATTACTGATTGTCATTCCAGGCACATGCCGCCAACAGACTCCTGTCTCTGATCTCAACAGACCACGACCCCACCAATTGGTATCCCCATTAGGTATACACTCCAAAAAAAGTGGGATGAAATTATCACTTAAAATTTCTTTGTTTCTCCATCGTATAATCAATATAAATTTCAATGATCCTTTATTGCAAACCTGAATGCAGAGAAAGAGTGTAAAAGCCCATTGGGTGTCTGAAATTCCATGGAAATATTCATTATTCGAGGACTTTTATTTCTATGGTAATCCACATAATTAATTCCCTTATTTTGAACAACCCCAGGAACAAGCCCCTCCCTATGTACAACCAACACCCTCCCCTCCCCCACACATCCTTCCGCCTCCAAGATCAAATGACTGCTCCTTGATCCTCTCAGACTGTAATCTACACATGCCCTATGACGTCACGCCACAAACACAGGTCACGTGGTCGACCGAGGACAGAGGCGCCATCTTGTGACAGTGGCGCCACCTCGTCGGTAAAGGGAGAGTGGGCAGCCCCCGCTAAACCTTGAAGTGCCGCCGTCATGATGCACCAATGAAGTGCTGGCGAGTCTACTGGACAGCACATCATTGGAACATCATGCTGACCTCGTGCAGGGTTTATCAGCCCCATAGAATAGAGACTGTAGGGTCGGTATGATGCATGAATGAAGCCACAATGAATACATTGATGCATCAGCTGCCCTTAAAGGGCTAACTCAGCTAACCAGGGGGGGCAGGGCGCTCAGGATCGATGTAGAGAGGAGTGGTTTATAAATATTAATATGTCCATAGCGTTATCTGATAGGCCCATGGACCTAGTGCTCACTGAGCTCCTCGTGCACCATGGGGGCGGGCATGGGGCCAGGGTCTATCTTATAGTGTGTTTGTGGGGGATACATTAGCCTTCAGTTGTGGTATGGAATCTTGAGTAAACAGGAAGAAGCTTTTCAGCCTTTTTCCCCTTACCTCCTGTTGCATGGTTTTGAGAAAGTAGCTCATTGCAGGGCAAGGATTGAGTCTGAGTCATTTCTGGTGGCATATATACGCAAGTGTGGATAGATCCCAGTTGTGACGACTTATAATCATTTCCTTTAGTAGCATGCAGTATTGGATGCAAACTGTCGTTACAAGGCCTATAACCTATAATCTTTTTAAGATGGCGGAAGAAGACCATTTTCCACCAGCCTCTTCGGCACTCAAAACCAAAAATGTTTGGTTAATCAAACAAGGATTCAGAATACACACTAGACTTCTAACGTTATATTATATTACTTTTATTGCCTTCACAAATAATGATTCTCACATGACAGCCTAAGTCTTACAGTATGTTTCTGTACATATATTCTTCGGACTGACTGTTTTCAAAGTGCATGTGCTATAAAATGGACAGATCAATCAGTTAGTCAAACAGCTTTGCAAGTTGACGACTATATATGATAAGAGATCAATTGACCATTGTTGATTTTTATGAGGTAAGGGGTAAGAACATAGACATGAATTACAATTAATTATTTGAGGGGTCGGTGTGTATGGGTGCAGGTCAGGAACTATACATGGCATCCATATAGCTGCTGGGTGGATGGCAGTCTCAGACTCAGCACATAGCCCTCATGGCTTCTGGATAAGGGTTCAACTAGAACAAACCGAATGCAATTTACAGAACCCCTTCTCATTCCGACGACGATCTAATAACAATGCACTGTCCTCTCACCCCACTGTCCCGCCCCACGCTACTCAGGCGGCACAGGCTTGCTACTGGTAGTGTAGCCCCTTGTGGTAAATGGTCATGTTACAAGACGATCACCCCACCTCCGATTCGATCGCCAATGATGCACGCTTCCAGATACGCCCGACACGACACCGGAAGTACAAGCGAATGGCGGCGACACAGATCCGGAAATGGATAATATGGTAGTTTGGATACTGTGTTTCTCGTGCCTCCACTAGTCAAATGAGTGAATGATGGTTGTTTCCGTGGCTTAAAGTTCATATTCAAGGGGAGAAAACTACATTAGATACTAATAGATAGATGAATGTGTTCAACTGTTTCATGCAAATCGTACCGAGGACTATCAGGTGGTTCGCATAGCCTAAATACAACTATAGGCCTGCACATGGTAAACAGGGCATATAGGGATGCACGATCATTGAAGGGGCACTCCGAGTAGGCATATCTAGAAGCTTATACACTATTCTTGGGCATATGACGACCTCGAGCGGCCTGGGGCACTTATGGACAGGACATGATAGAGTGTCGAAATCTAAGGGTTTACTGGAATAGCGTCAGTGATAGTGAAATGGGCTATTAGAGAAGGGCAGCTGTGCACATATATATACCTTGAGTTGTCTATATCGGGGGGGGGGGGGTAGTAAACAGTAAATTTATGCATTTCTAGATAAACTGAAGTTTGGAAAAGGGTACCACCCATGCGCTTCAAAAAACAGCCTACCGGTTACTTTGTACAACTGCGGGTGTTCCTACCTCACTTCACTATATAAGTACTCGCCTGGTGCTACGCTCAGGGAACCAGGTTACCTACCGGCATGCTGCCTCCAAAGCCGGGCTCCAAAATCGCTCAGTAAGGGCAATACTCTTCTATTCTAGGGAGCAGCAGTGACGTCATAGCAACTATTGATTGATTGATTGATTTGTGTTTTACAGCACTTTAGTAAACTTAGTCTTTAGCGGCACTAAGTGGCTATCCCGTGCTTCACAGGTTGATAATTTAACAGAGGAATGTGTCAGTGCCCGCGCATATGTGCACCACACACATCCTGAGGGGATAGGAAAGAGGAGATATAGACCCTTTAAGTGGGCTAGGGAAGACCGTCATAGCAACTAGCGTGGCCCTTATTAGGCCTATCTCCCTACTGATAAGAGTCCTCATGAAGGGTTAAATTAAATAGGAAATGTACTAGAAAAAGGTGTTGAAATCCTTATCAGAAAGGATCTAGCCATCATACAGCAAAATGCATTCCAAAATCAGAAAGATATTCAAAATTTGCATTACATATTTGATGCACTATTTTCAAATCCCAATATTGGAAAAGAAAACAGCAAAAAATGCAAGTTTTTCTAGTACATTGCCTATTCCGAGTTAGCAGGTTGTCACATGGGCGCGACCATTGCTGGAGCTTGTTACCAGCGAGTTCTACTGATAAGAACTAGCTGGTAACAAGCTCCAGCAATGGCCGCACCCATGGGACAACCTGCTACCTCGGAATATAATTTGACCCTTTGCCAGGTCCCTCGCAACCAGGATTCTACTCCTAGAATTAGTGTTACTATAGGGCTGGTCCGGGATACAACATCAACCAATGAGATGCCTCCCTCCATTCACTGCAGAATTTTTTGGGTACATTATGTAACACCTGGTACCCACCATGCTGGTTGTTATCAGTCCTTATCTCGCCAGCTCCCAGATAAAGCAATGGCGGAAGCACTAGGCCTCAGTTCGGGTGTTGTATGTCCATGTTGTTGAGAGTGTGTGTGGGGGGGGGGGGGGGGGCTTATAAGGCGTCATTGGTCGATCCGTAATTAGCTCCGACAATGGCAGCGACGCTAGGGGGCGCGGCGGGCAGGGGCGCCGCACGCGATTGGCATCGTCTGCCCCTGGATTTGTGTCGTCGGCGGCGCCCTGGTCGGTCAGTAGTGAAGGGTAGGGGTGCACGATCCGACTGGTCCGTGTGCTCAGCTGTAGTTGGACGACAAGTTGGCGTCCAGCGGCTAAGGCCACTAGTCCGACCCCTCCCTGTGTCGCCTCTGTGTCTGCCCCTTCCCCTCCACCCGGCACTTTACTTTATGTACCCCCTCCCACAGCTAGCACAATGACCTTCTACTACCGTAAAACCCTGCGTATAAGCAGTGCATCATTGACCAGGGGGTCTTAGACCATCTATAGGGCTTCTTTGACTTACATAGGACATCCACACTTATTCGGGCTTTGGCATATATCGTGAGTTATAGTCAGACCTCTGCTATGTCACAGGGTGGTTGGCTGCGGGCAAACATTGCCTACACGTGGATTGGTAGCTATACTATGAGAAGGAATCTCTCAGAATATTTAGTTTCATTGTCTGATAAATTTACAAAAGATCCCAGTACATTTTATTTATCTCACTAGTGACTTGTGCCTAAATGTCAATACAGTTCATTGGTTTGTTTGCACACAGAGACCCAAAAATAGTAACAATTAGTACCTGCAACTCATGCTTTACCCCATACATATTAGTAAGAAATTGCAACCGTTTCAGTTTGGTTTCTCCCACAGTTTGGAAGCACGCATAGTTTGGGTGCGGCTCTAGAGTAGTGACTGGTATTATCGTCAGGGTGGTATTATCGTCACCCCTGATGTTATGGAAGGCCATATCTTTCTCAGGAATAAACAGAGGACTACATAGACATGACAGAATCAAAGCTTGGGGTCTTTTCTATGATGGGTTGAAGCCATTTTTTGCCATGATTATTGGAAGTATGAAAATTCGCCCTTGGAAAATTTTTCATTTTCCCCCCTATGACCAAAATAGTGGGTTTTATGAGGTAGCATAATGGAGATGAAAATTTTGATATTTTTTTAGGCATAGAAATAGACATTATTCTGGTAAACAAATTATATAAGAAGGTTCAGCATAAGTCAATTACCCTAGAAAATGTTTTCTTTAGTATTGTTTATGTAAATATCTAATAAATAACAAGGGTGACGATAATACCTTCCAAAATAATCATATGTCTGGTATTTCCGTCACAGAGAACAAAGAATGCCCCCTGTAGCAGCATTATTTAATGGTGTTGGATTATCTAAACCTTTTTCATGTAGCAAAAGGCCTCCCATAACACCATGGGAAATCCCTTAGCCATATGAGGTCACTGGCCTAATTTCTGGGGGAGCATTTATTTACCACCCTCATTTGTGAATATCTATACTGTAAGTGGCGGGAGATTTGAAAAAGTTTTTTGCCAAATCAATTTCCCTCGATAATTAGACCATATAGATTCCAGAATAACTCCAAATTAATGCTGAAATATGTGTTCTCTGTGATACCAGCACTCTTGCAAATATTTTATAGCATTTAGGGGTTAATTAGAAACAATAATTACAGGGGTGACGATAATACAGGACTGGTGACGATAATACCAGCCAAAACATGCCCCAGAAAAATACTGAATGCTCCCTTACTACTAAGGCTATAGCATTCAAACACAGTGGAATAGTACCACAAGAGGACAGGCTCCAAGCAGAATTTCTGAGATACAATAAAAGATGGTAGACAAAAAATCTGGGGGAGATTTACCACTAAGGTGACGATAATACCAGTCACTACTCTATATGCGGGTGCGGCGTAAACACGGGGTTTTACGGTAATACTTCATCTCCCCTTGAAGGCTTTTTCCTGTACGTCCTCCGTCTTAACAGTAAACGGTCCTGGTAATTACATCAGTCCATACATCTCCCGCACAGTGCCATTTAACGTACATTAAAGTGTGTGGTGACACACAGACCGGTATATCACACTGCTGGCTACACTTAATACCGTAGACCTATAATAACTCTTATCAGCGCTCGGTATCAAAAAAGTGCCGGTCTCGAAGAGCCACCGACAGGAAGGGTATCAATCAAAATAAATCAATGCATTATTTTTAGGCTTCAAATTCACACATATAAGAGCCGGGAGTAGAGTGGAATCTAAATTTATTAGAGCGCGGGAGTGGTTACAGTCCACTTACAGACCACAGGCAGAGGGAGATGAAAAGATGAAAACCGGCGTCTCCAAAATAAACTGTCAGGAAAGTCCCACTACTTTTTAGAACACAAGTGGCATGACATATCCATTATAAGTCTGAGTGTAAATGGTGAGGTTTTGTCACTTAAGCCGATTGTACTTACACAGCAGGTGGTGTAGGGCACACTTCTAAGGACTGCTAAGTGCTTCTTCATCCCGACCACAGACAGGCAGAGCAGGGGTATAGGTGCATTTACCCACATCTTAAGTTTTATTTGAAGGCTTCTGTCTGCGGTTTGAAGTCATGAGATATCGTAATGGAGTCTATTGGTCTGGAAGGGAGTACACTCTTTAAAGAAACACGAGACGATATGTGGGTCTCTAAAATGACCACATTTCTCACTACAAACAATGCAAGATTTTTTAAGAAACAAATTTTGGTAAAGTTATCATAAATTATATGATAGAAATGCATGAGATCTCAAGTTGGAGAATTCATGAAAAGACTTCCAAATAAACAGGAAGTAAGATTCGAACATTGCTGACATTGAATGCCTGTCACACCTGAATTTGATTATATTCTCTGTATGCTTCAGTCATAATGGCACTTACAGCCCCCCCCCCCAGTTCCAGTCATAATGGCACCAGCAGCCCCCCATTTTCGGTCATAATGGCACCAACAGCCCCCATGGAGATGGGACCAGACAGTCCCTGCTTTTCAGGGTCCCACGGCAATCCACATCCACAGCTCCTCAGACTTGTGCTGTAGTTGCTATCCAAAGCATGGTAGAGTAGCCCCCCCCCCCCATGGGACACGAGCACACTCAGATCTATGTTGGAGACACCATGTCTGTGACCCTATTAAACCCATGTGCAAGGTCATGCAGTCCGCATTGCCTTGGCTTTAAAACTTTACGAGGGGAAGTCTATGCCACGATTGATTTAAGTGAATGCCTGTTAAATCAATGTTCGGGAAACCCTGCTGTATATGTATGTATTTATGTATCATTTCTATCAATGACAATGATGGCCTTAAATGTCGAAGCAGTGCTGTGATGTCAGTATATTTGAAAAGTAATCCTCTAGGGGAAAAAAGGTATTTGTAACGTTTACAAAAGGTTTGGGTAGAAAACATTTGCAAAAAAAAAAACATTTTTCCTACATCACAAAAACGTTTGTGATGTTAGGAAAACGCATACGAACCTTACAAAAACGTTGTAAAACGTTTGATGATTATTAGGTGCTTACATAAAAATCATGTTTTTAACCTAGAACTTAAATCAAAACGTTTTCAAGAACTTCAGATGATTTCGAGGGCACAGAAAACATGTTTATGTTCAAATCAAGCGTTACCATAACTTATAAACGCAAAAATAACGTTTTTTAACATAGAAAACATTTTTCTGCCAGCTGGCTGAGCTGGGAGAGGAGGGAACAATGCCTTTTCCTGACCTGTCTGGGCCCGGCCTGTTCATTAGCTGGAGGCTCAAACAGCCAGGCAGACCGGGCGCCATCGGCCAATCTAAGACACCATTGCAGTTCATAGAAAAAGGAGCTCGCCAATCTCAGGCCGCGCCGTGGTCGATTAGGATATCATTTTGTGGGAGATTAAATGGCCGCTGGAATCGGCAGCGGCGGTGCTGGGCAGGCCCCGCTGGCGGCGGATCCAATCGGTCCAAATTAATACGTGGTGCATGGAGGGCCGCCTGCAGATGGCCGATAACCTCGCCGCCGGAACGACGACGCCCCCACTACCGCCAGGGGGAGGGGCAGGCGCCCAGGGACTTAAAGAGTTGGGTGGGACTTGAGTAGGGGTGGGGCGGGAGTGAAGTATCCCGGGGGGGGACTGTACCAACTGCGCGACTACAGCCCCCCTTTTTTTGCCATTTTACAGCCTCTTGAATAGAGCTCAATTTTTACAGCCCCCCCCCTTTTCTCAAGCAGTCTGATAAAAGCCCCCTCTTTCAGGGCCCTCTTCCGTTACATTAAGGTTCTTTGATGATTATATTAAGGAATTTCATAGCCCTGGAGTGATTAGGCCAAGAAAAATAAAAGGTGTGTTTCCAGTAACATAGCTCAAAGAGCTAGGGTCGGCCGGGGGTCGGTAGGTCAGATTTTTTCTTCTTTTTTTTATTTTTTGTTTTACATATATATAGGAAATGTTAGGGCACATATCAATGGTTGTATCAAATTCTTTGATTTCATTGTAAAATAATGTTGGGAAAATGGCAACTATGAGAGAGGGGAAGAACACGAAAAGGATTCAGGAAAAATCCTCAAAAAGTCATGAAAATTTCTTGGGAATATGAAAAAATGAGACAAAATTCTTCAAAACCACAAAAAAGGTTTTTTTTTGCCCCTGTTTTGCTAGGGTCAGTCAGGTTACTGGAAATAAACCTTTTTTTTTTATTTGGCCTTACATGGAATATTCAAGTTACGTTCTTTCCATGCAAGTTATAATAGGTATTAACAGCCCCTTAATCTTAAGATATTACACAGTCAACAGCCCCCCCCCCCTTTTTTTCCCCTCATTGACGCATTGACAACCCCCGCTCTGCGGGGTCGGTACCACAGTTGGTACCCAAACCAAGGCTCAGTGTCCCCCCCGGGTGAGGTATACTCTGGAGCTAAGTCTGGGAGAATAGGTTTGTGAGTAAGTATTGGGGAGGAACAGGAATGAGTGAGAAATGACATCCACAGTGATTTAGTTGGCGGGGAGTTGAGTGTGTGAGCGAGTAATGTTGAGTGAGTGAATAGTTCAGTGATCGAGGGATTATCATTAGATGAGTGAGGCAGAGGGTTGTTCCTGGGGGTAGTTTCTAGAGTCTGAGGGATGTGTGTGGTGCACATATGCGTGGCACTGACACATTCCTCTGAAATTGTGTAATGTAGTTCTCGCCATGAATATGACCTTAGCTGTCGAAATGGCGTAAAACATCTATTACTCACTCACTCTAGAGTCTGAGGGATTATCATTAGATGAGTGAGGCAGAGGGTTGTTCCTGGGGGTGGTTTCTAGAGTCTGAGGGATTATCATTAGATGAGTGAGGCAGAGGGTTGTTCCTGGGGGTGGTTTCTAGAGTCTGAGGGATTATCATTAGATGAGTGAGGCAGAGGGTTGTTCCTGGGGGTGGTTTCTAGAGTCTGAGGGATTATCATTAGATGAGTGAGGCAGAGGGTTGCTCCTGGGGGTGGTTTCTAGAGTCTGAGGGATTATCATTAGATGAGTGAGGCAGAGGGTTGTTCCTGGGGGTGGTTTCTAGAGTCTGAGGGATTATCATTAGATGAGTGAGGCAGAGGGTTGTTCCTGGGGGTGGTTTCTAGAGTCTGAGCGAACTAAGGCATGATTCAGGTATTGGGCGAGCATTTGAATGAGAGAATGGGTGAGTGGGTGAGTGAGTTTAGCGAGGAATGAATGACTAAGAGATTAATTCAAATGAATGATCAAACAAGGGAGTGAATGGGTGATTGAGACATTGAGTAAATCATCGAGCGAGTGCTTGAGTCCTTGGTCTCACACATCACTAGATGGAAGGTCTAGGGGGTAACTTTAGCCTGGGTATGGAAAACTATCGATGCATATATTTGGTTTGACACTATACGTGGCGCGACTCTTTACGAACACATACTTGGGTGCTTAATGGAGCTCGACAGGACCCCCCCCCCCCTCCAGCCACCCCTGCCATTTCACGTTCCATGGTGAATCCCTACACGCCAACATCCATACATCTATCTCCAATCAGACCGCCGCAGTAACCACATTGACAGTTTACCTTTCTGATTCCTACAATCTTCAGGTCCACAGAGATCTGCTCCAACTTGTGGAGGAGATGTCTCCATGTTAATCTGATGCCATCTCCCTGTCGCCTCTGCTGTTCACCACAGTCGCCTTTCCTGATCAGACCTCGGGTTTCCCTCTACTTTTTGTCTCCACCAACGATCAACAAACAAATTACATCCTGATCAGCGCCGCCCTCGTGTCGCGTCGTCCCGCGCCGCGCCCGTCCCTGGGGCGGCGCGTAGCCCGGGGTGGGAGGGGGTGAAGGTGGACGAGGCGGTGCTGGAGTGTATCAGAGTCAGCCTACAGACCCTGGAGAGGCGGGGTGGGGTAGGGGTGGGGATCAATTGGCCCTGTTGTCGATGGTAATCGAGGATGTCCCCAGGGGTAAGGGCGCAGACTCAGAGACGCGCATGGAGACTTCCGGGCGGCCACCGCCACACGCACGCGTATCCTGGGACTTCCTGTAGGGCGGCAGGCTGGCTGGGGGGGGGGGTAGTTTGGGATTGGTGGGAGCGTATGAATACATGTAAAAGTTTGTCTGAACGGA
Source organism: Acholoe squamosa (assembly GCA_949317995.1). Lineage (NCBI taxonomy): Eukaryota > Metazoa > Annelida > Polychaeta > Phyllodocida > Polynoidae > Acholoe > Acholoe squamosa. Next base: position 99,891,575 of record OX439036.1, on the reverse strand, counting down.
ATGGACGTGTGGTGGAGGAATTTTGGCTTTATAGTAGAAGAAAGTGGATGATCATATGGGAGAATTGGCATCTTCTGAAGGCTGAAAATACTTTTGGGCAGGGCTAATTCAAAGGCTGATATTTTCCGTAACCTTTCCATAGACGTGAATATTACAAATGTATGCTTCGACCTGAGGAGGGTCTTGCCAAAAAGGAAACGAGAACCAAAGGTTAAAACGTGCACGTTTTTCTAAACTTTTTTCATAAGTTCTCATATAAAATAATTTGTACATTTCTATGAAAACAAGTTAGGCCATGCACGTTTCTATCAGTGCTGTGTAAAAACGCTTTAACATGGTTCTTCCTCGTCATCTTTTGGCAAGACCCTCCCTGGCTATGACTTCCACTGGAAATTGAAGTCAGCAGACCTACCATCAACTCTCAAATTTGTAGAGATTCAATCTACAAATTTTAATATATGAACACATCACAAATGATAGGGGAAAAAGTTTATTACATTCTACTGGGGTCTTTGTCTCACAATATGCTCGAAGTTATGGCATTCAGACCACAGCTTTTCATGGTCAAAATGCTATTACTTTTTTTTCACTCATTTTATTTTACTGCACATGTACGTATTTTTACCTCGGGTGCACACATATCGATATCCTTCAAATTGGTATATTTGCCCACCTGAGCAAATGTGAGCGACTGGCTCTTTATTATCAGACACAGCGATTGTGGTCGTATTCTTCTATCAAGGCCCAGCCATCAATAGCACAAACTCTCTTCAGCTCTGCTGAACCCTTTACCTACCCCCCTACCCCCACTTACAGTCATACGTATACCCAAGATCAGGAGAGGCAGGAAACACTTGACCCACATCCGGCGGCCCCGGAAATACCTAGCTTGCATACTCTGGCTCACTGGAGAATTCCCCGAAACGCTCAGTGTGTGTGTGTGACATTCAGGCTGGGCAGAAAAGTAGCAATCGTTTGTAACTCTTCCTAACAACTTCAACCCCTTTACAAGAGCCACTGCCTAGAATCTTGTGCTTATCTCCCGAATGATCCCCATATTTCAAGCCTCCTGGCAAATACAGAAATAAAGGTAAATGACAGGGCATATAGCATGGCGAGATAAGATAATGTTGGTAATACTTCTCCTGAGTTCTCTATACCGACAAAGACATCCCCCACATCCTCCACTCATCATAAGGCCGCCTCAACCTTAGCAGGGGTGACTGAGGGGTCAGGGTACGACCCTGTGTATAAAGGTGAAACAGGCTGAGTGCAGAATATAATACATGTACTGTCCTTAACCCCTTCAGGGACATATAATGCCTCCACTTTTAAGTTTCATTGATGTCATATTGCACCAAGTACTGCATTTGTGCTTCATGCCAACCCTCCAGTAATGCATGAGCCCTGATACTTTCCTGCACCATCGCGACAAATAGCCTTGTATTTAAGAAATATGCGACCCATAAACTAAGGGTTAAAGGACAGAATACCGGGGACAGAATCCAATGCATGTATGTATACATGCATTATAATTGCAGGTGCTAATTCCATCAGCAATGGCATCTTTTTTCGCTGGCAGCCCCCGACACCACTCCTTTTGCTCGTCTGCAGGGACTACCGATCTTTTCAGGGGACAAGATGGCAGCTCCCTATCATGATGCGCTAGGACCCTATAGACTACCTGCTCCAGGGTGGGCCTCAGTCATGCTGTCAGCCACCCAGGTAGCTGTCATCTCAGCCTTGGTCTGCCACCAGTCACGGTATGGGGGCCTCGTTAACCTGTTCTGGTACAGGCTATAGAGGGACTGAGTACATCTTCCACTGTCTGTCTACATAGCTGTATACTTTTGATTGCACCTATACCGTATACTAACTGTACAGTATTCAAGTTTATGGGGGTTTCTAGTCCATTGTCTGAATGTTTAATATTTGATATATTTACATGACAAATATACTAGTCAACACTTGTCCGATCGCTGGGTTTTGGATAGGTGGCAGCACTGATCCAGACCTATGGGGACATCTAGCGATAACCATGGGCAAACCTATAAAAGGTCCTGTGCTCAGCCGCCATGTCAGAGGTCCTCCAGGCCTCCATGCTAATCACATGCTTCTCATGCTACTTCAGGGGTAGCCGACCTGTATTCCGTACTGCAATAAAACCGTTGGCATACACTCGGATTACTGTCTGTGTCTTTCTTTCGAACAAGCAAGCAAGACTCGAACCAACATATCCATAAACCACTACACTTGTATTAACACAAGTGCATTAAAGCTGGGACAAGATCTGAAATATTACAGATTTTCCAAATGTCTGCATATCTATCATCACCCCACTTGTGAAAGTGTCCTGCCAAAATCTCAATCTATTCAGTGCATTCAACCATGTCAAATTCAAGTATATATGTGTGTAGAAATAAAATGCTTCCAGCATTTTATTCATGTCAACAAGCAGTCTTGATTGTACAAGTGGCTCTATCTGAAGCAATAAAGCAGAGTATTCTATAATGGTGGTGAATTCAATTTGGATGCCTGGCAGCAGAGCAGACACCACTCAGTGCTACTGCCAGGAGGCTTTGACCAGAACTAATTAACCAAGTGGTCTCCCTTCCCACCAACGAGGATAGACCAGCTGAAACGTAAGTCCAATGATGTGCACATAATATGCCATATTGTGCCATAATAAGTGGCACCCTATGACTTGGGAAGGGGTATATAATCCTCTGAAATACATATCAGACAACGCTATATCAGCTTTTATACCAGCTTTAAAATCCATCATTCATTAGCGGCCAAGATGCTCTAATGGTGAGTTTACTCTGACACCATCCCTTCACTCCTGCTGCACTGGCCCTCATGCCGACCCTTGTATTTAGGGAGTGCATCCAGCCCATAGGGTTGGGATATTGCATAGGGCATCAATGCAACATACCATTCTTTAATTGAACATTTTCATTCTATCCATTTGGTCCAATCTGAGCCTACATTTGATACTAAATGATTTCGAGTGTCTGGCCTTAATGACCCCTGCGTCCTTTAGTGACCTCTTCATAGAGAACACTGCTGTCATATATAATATGGGGGCTTTCTGACATGATTGGCTATAACGTTCAAGTAGGCTGGTGACATACACCGGTGACAGGTCACAGGATGGGGACCAGCATGCCCCTGGACGTAGGTGTTAGCCAGGGACAAGGTACCCATCATGGTACATACATGTGTATACATGTCTTATCAGTGGGTTTGACCTCAAGCACTAAATACAAAATGGTGGATCCACTGGGCGTCCATATTATGTGTCGTATCCAGGTGTTGTGTGTCCACCACTGGGTGTCTCTACCTCAGTACCTGCTGGTTGGTCATGTAGGGGGTACACCATTAAGAGTAAACTGATGTTCAACTCTTCTAGTTAGAGGAAAGATTTATAGCTTCATTATTTTCAATGTGGGGTCTTGGTTACATGTCTCACAGGGGGGTCAGTTTCAAAGATGAAATATTGGACAAGGAAGATGTTACAGGATAATTGGCATTTTCTTTCTTAAAATATTCCACAGCATCTCACAAAAATAGAGCAATTTATATCTTTAGCATAGCTTGGTAACATCTTGTAACAGGGACGGATCCAGGGGGGGCCTAGGGGGCACGTGACCCCCCCCTACACCTCCTGAAATTGGGCCAGGCCATGACTCTTAACTATAGGAAACATGGCCCGAAAACCCGCTTGTGCCCCCCCTAGACCAAATGTTCTTGGCTGTGCCCCCCTAGACCACCCCTTCTGGATCCGCCCCTGATTGTATACTAATAGAGCATGTGTTGTCGCTTTAATGTTCTGCCACTCCATTTGTCAATGTGTCTGCCTATGTGTCAATCCATGTGCCCATGTGTCTACCTAGGCTATGTATCAGTGTTAACCCAGTTGTCCATCTGTCCGTCAATGTACTTACATAGGTACATGAGTACTTACAAATTTGCTTACAACATTACCTATATACCATAAAACCCCGGCTATACATTGATTTTTTATTTATATCTATTTTTCATATAAGTCGATTTTTTTCCCCAAAGAGAGGGGTTCAACTTATAGGAGGGGTTTTTATATAATAGATTATAGTGTTAATATTTCTCAAGCATTTTTTCTATAGGTCGAATTTGATTGTCAAAGAGGGGGGTAGACTTATATGGACTTAGCAGGATTAATTATTAGCCAATGAGATAATCACAACTATTCACTGCAGCTCTCTAATGGGCCAACTAGTAACCATCTGATAGGTCTTATCAGTAGAACTTGCTGGTAACAAGCTCCAGGAATGGCTGTGCCCATGGGACAACCTGCTACCTCGGAATAGGTGGGGTCGCCTTACATAGGCAATGACATAGGAACTTGTATAGGTATCTATGTACCTTACATGGGTACATTAATAGATCCATGCTGTGCCATTTCTCCTCCATTCTGCATCATTGCTGCATGCATATTGCATCTTTGCTCCACCCATGCTGCATCATTGCAGCATCCATGTTGTATTGTTGTATCATGCTTCATCATTTCTGCATCCATGCTGTGGCATTGCTTGCACCATTGCTGCTTCCATATACTATCATTGCTGCATCCTTGTTGGACCATTGCTGCATCCATGTCCCATCATTGCTACACCATTGCTGCATCCATGTTCCATCATTGCTGCACCATTGCTGCATCCATGTCCCCATATTGTTGCATCCATGTTCCATCATTGCTACACCATTGCTGTATCCATGTCCCATCATTGCTGCACCATTGTTGCATCCATGTCCCATCATTGCTGCACCCATGTCCCATCATTGCTCCACCATTGCTGCACCCATGTCCCATCATTGCTGCACCATTGCTGCACCCATGTTCTATCATTGCTGCACCATTGCTGCACCCATGTCCCATCATTGCTGCATCCATGTCCCATCTTTGCTGCACCATTGCTGCACCCATGTCCCATCATTGCTTCACCATTGCTGCACCCATGTTCCATCATCGCTGCACCATTGCTGCACCAGTGCTGCATCCATGTCCCATCATTGCTGCACCATTGCTGCACCCATGTTCCATCATTGCTCCACCATTGCTGCATCCATGTCCCATCATTGCTGCACCATTGCTGCACCCATGTTCCATCATTGCTGCACCATTGCTGCATCCATGTCCCATCATTGTTGCATCCATGTCCCATCATTGCTGCACCATTGTTGCATCCATGTCCCATCATTGCTGCACCCATGTCCCATCATTGCTTCATCATTGCTGCACACATGTCCCATCATTGCTGCATTCATTCACGCCATTGCTGCATCCATGCTGCCTATGTAAGCACTTGTGTAAATATCAAGGAAGTACCTAAGTGTCTATGTAAGTACCTATGTAAATGTCATGTAAGTACTTATGTAAGTACCATGGGGAATTTTGAATTATGACACCAATCAGAATATTGCGAGAAGTTCCAATATCAGAACTATCATGGCTGCGCACACACATTAATAAGAAAGCTATAGCCCTATGCCCCCTATAGCTCACATAGCCATTATCAGCTGGGGGCCGCCATTAGACCCCGACTCCACTATGACTAACACCTTCAGCCCCCGACTCCGCAGTTTATGCCAGGGATGCCTCCCATTGGTCAATAATACAATAGCCATGTGCCGTATACAGTTACCTGTAAGTCTCCTAAACTCATGTTTCTATGTGCACTAACCTGATATTCCCCTGAACTAAAACCCTCATAGTCAGGCCCTTTAAGAAATGAAATCAACAAGTCCAATTATAATTGGTGACAGTCTGTGTCCAGTTGACATGATTGGACGGCAGACAGGCGGCACCGGCATGTCTTGGTTCAGTGCCCATCTGATCATGCCATCTAAAATATGTTGCATGACTTGCACAATATGGCATTTTGGCCTATGCCTAAATGATTTATTTCCATATTTCACCCCCTCTGTTCTAAAGTTTATATCAGGTCGACAAAGAAATAAAAACAGGACAGGATTTGGTTTGTTTTTCTACATCACGAGGCCTAAGTGCCTAAGCCATGTCACAAATGCAACCTGCCCAAAATGGCCAAAGTCTGTTGTTACAAATTCACGATTTAACACTGAGTTCTATTAGAAGTAGCTTGTCAGTGACAATTTTGATTTTTGAGCCCATTTTCTGAAGGCAAAACACGCAAACATTAACAACTACTATACATGGCAAGAAAGCTGTATTATCACAGTACACAGTGTATAATATGTCATAGCAATTTTATTGATTGCTAGAGAGGAATTTCAGCCTAAAGAACCCAACCCCTTCCAAAATCCAATCCACAGCCCGACTACAATGGAGCATGTTTTTTCTATAGCGTCTATGCTATAGTAACAAAACATGTTCTAAAAAGAAATGACAGCTGAAGCACATAGTCCAATAGATGCTACACCCCACCCATTGCTTGAATTCGGAAATCATTATAGAGATGACCCGTTGTTATAGAGTTGCTGTAGTGATAGGTCCATGGTGTGCTGGTAGATGTCCTAGCAAAAGCACTAAGGTTGATTGCCAATCTGTATAGTTTTGGCTTAGTGTGTATTTATAAGCTCTCAGAGTTCCCTCTGTAGTGAGCTGCTCACAGTCTTACTGAGCTGCTCATATCGGCCCTTAGGCTGTACAGAGCTGTTTCAATGGCAAACATTACAGGGCAGGTATAATTCCACTTTAATAGTACATACACTCTGATGTAGGAATGTTGGGACTGAGACAGAACAGACGACCAGACAGACACATTGATAATACTGTATTACCCTGGTACTTAGTATCTTAACTCACCTCTCAACCAGCAATTACAGCCACTTTGATAACACTAACCTGATATCATTCCAAAGTACCTAGGCATGGCCAAGAAAATTAGCCTGACTCTCCAGTCAGAGTCAGGCTTTCAGAAGTCATATATCCCTATCCAGATACACCCAGCAGGCAGCAAAACTCTTTATGCTGGAGTCAACATGACCTCTTTCTGGGGCTGGGATGTGTAGCTCCATGGAATCCACTCTCTTACTCTTGGTCTTAAGCACAAATTTTATGCATTCTTTAAAGAAAATTATACATGTATATAACTACACAGGCTTAGTGTTCACGTTTACATAAAATGACAGGGTTAGTTGTAATACATTTCTGGTATGATTTTGATTTCAGGGACTTAGATAAGATAAAAGGATTGAGGAGTGTGTGGAGGTAAACATGTCCTTACAAATACCCACCCCTACCATTCCACTCTCCCGGGTGTGGCCCACTAACGCTAAGAGCTGACGGCCCTCAGCCTCTGGAGGAGCAGTTGAAGAGGGCCTCCTCCAGGACAAGCCAGGAGGGTCTGTGTCGGAGCCGGGAACACACACAGGTCCAGACCAGGCAGATTGGACGCTCCTCCAGGCCCTTAATCGGGCGCCGAAACAACGAGGGGTGCTTGAGGTCGGCGCGTGTGAGTAGCAAAGATGAAGGGGTGGTGGGGAGGGGTCAGTTGGACGTAGGCTGGAAACCTACCCCTGAATTGGTTTCCGGCCATCCAGCCCCAATCTATCCGGCCCTCGACCATCCAGCCCCATCTATTCAGCCCCCATCCATTGAGCCCCTTGGCCGTTCAGCCCCCGACCGTTCGGCACAAAACTTCGTCATTCTTACATCATAAGTTCGTCATTCTTACATCATAACTTCGTCATTCTTACGTCATAACTTAAATATGTTATAAATACATCATGAATATGTCATTAACTCTCTATTATGGAGATTTGATCATACAGGACATAGATACTTCATAAATATGTCATTCCTACATCATAACAACGTCATCACTACATCATAACTTCCAAATTCTGGTTACATGATGTATTAATGACGTTTTTATGATGTATCTATGCGTATTTATGTATAAAAATGATTCTCCAACTCATTTGGAGGTTATGACGTATTTATGACGTAGGAATGACGTAATTATGATGTAGGAATGACGTAATTATGATGTATGAAAAGACTGTTCAACTAACTTGGCAGTTGAGATGCATTTATGACATATTTATGATGTATTAATGCCATTCTGTGTTTTAATTTGTGTTTTAATCTGTGTTTTTATGGTACATGTATAACAGGTTAGTATTAGTGCTATGGTATGATAGTAATAACTCACTATTTGTCAGTGGTTAATCAATATATGTTAGTAATTAATCACCATTTGTTAGCAATCAGTCGAAATATGTTTGTATTTACTCACAATTTGTCAGCAATTAGTCAATATATACGTCAGTACTTAGTCACTCTATATCAGCAATTATCAATACATGTCAGTATTTAGTCACAATCTGTCAGCAAATAGTCAATATATAGTCAATAGTCATTGGTTCATTTGTGCATCATGCCTTGATTGGTATGATGCACTCTATTTCAGCAACCATTGGGAATATGGGTCTGAAAGTTTAAGAAATAGAAGTGGCATGGTGGAAAACCTTCAAATTGATATATTACATGTTGAAACCCGTTGAAAAACAGCAGAGAAAGAACCATTGATTCATTAGTGCATCATGCTTTGACTGATATTTGTCAAAATATGTCAGTACCTGTGCACTATTTGTCAGCAATCAGTCAAAATGTGTCAGTAATTATGCACTATCTTTCAGCAATTAGTCAAAATATGTCAATAATTATGCACAATTTATCAGCAATTAGTCAAAATATGTCAGTACCTATGCACTATTTGTCAGCAATTAGTCAAAATATGTCAGCACTTACTCACTATTTGTCTGCAATTAGTTGATATATGTCAGTAATTACTCACTTTTTGTCAGCAATTAATCAGAATTTGTCAGTAATAATGCAATAACTGATAATAGAATCACTAACCATAACTATATATCAGCAATTATCAATACATGTCAGTATTTACTCACAATCTGTCAGCAATTAGTCAATATATAACAGAGAAATAGCCATTGATTCAATTGTGCATCTTGCCTCGACTGGTATTTGTAAAAATATGTCAGTATCTATGGACTATTTGTCAGCAATTAGTTAATATATGTTAGTAATTATTCACTATTTGTCAGCAATTAGTCAATAGATGGTAGTAATTGCTCACTATTTGTCAGCAATTAGTCTATATGTTAGTAATTGCTCACTATTTGTCAGCAATCATTCAATATATATTAGTAATTACTCACTATTCGTCAGCAATCATTCAATATATATTAGTAATTACTCACAATTTGTCAGCAATTAGTCAATATATATTGGTATTTACTCACACTTTGTCAGCAATTAGTCAATATACGTCAGTACTTAGTCACTCTATATCAGCAATTGTCAATGCATGTCAGTATTTACTCACAATCTGTCAGCAAATAGTCAATATATAACAGAGAAATAGCCATTGATTCAATTGTGCATCCTGCCTTGACTGGTATTTGTCAAGATATGTCAGTATCTATTGACTATTTGTCAGCAATTACTTAATATATGTTAGTAATTATTCACTATTTGTCAGCAATTAGTCAATACATGATAGTAGTTACTTACATTTTATCAGCATTTAGTCAATATATTGTAATAAACATCGGCCGGCGGCTCGGCGGTGGCCACCGAATCTCGACGGTGGGTTCACACGGTGGCCGCTAGGGGGCGCGTCAGCGGTGACATCACAGCTTTGTGATGTCACCATCGGCGGCCAGGGCTATAAAACGCGGTGTTCAGTGGTTTTCTAGCAGACGCGATCAGACACTCAGGTGGCCTACGTGTAAGCCTTCCTAAGGAAGTTCGGTGGCTGGTTTCTAGTCCATGAACAGAGTGGCGTCTCTAAGCAAGTATTAGTACCAGTATCAGTAGAAGCAAGTAACTGATGACAAGTGCCTGTTAGTCCCTAAGGTCTATAAGAAATAAAACAACAACAACGGCTGTAACTTTATATTCCATTCTTTATACAAGTTGTCGACTCTAGTTATTACAATATGTTAGTAATTGCTCACTATTGACTAATATCTGACAAAATGTGAGTAATTACTGACATATATGGACTAAGTGTTGTTTTATAATGACTAAGTACTGGCATATATTGACTGACTGCTGACAACTAGTGAGTAATTACTGACAACTAGTGAGTAATTATTGACATTTATCTAACGATTTGGGCCTGGACAGTGCTTTTTTGCTCATAACCCCAGTTCCTTATCCAGCCATAACGCACTCTCAGACCTTTTCCTCGTCTTCAAGAAGCTGCTAGTTTCAATCTGGACATGTTAATAAATTGGAGGAGTATACAAAGTCAACTCCTCAATACGTTTCGAGGGCCGGCATGCTTATATATCAGTCAATATACATCAGTAATTACTCACTCTTTGTCAGCAATTAGTCAATATATGTCAGTAATTACTCACTATTTATCAGCAATTAGTAAATACATGTCAGTATTTACTCAGAATTCAGCAGCAATTAGTCAATATAAGTCATTATTTACTCGCATTTTATTGAATAAATATTAGTGTAGGGGTATGGTATTTACACTTTACGTTCATGTACCTGTGGGACTCAGACCTAGGTCTTCGGGTGTAGTGGGGGAATCCGGATGGCAGGTGGCAGCACCTGCCTCTGGGTTCGTATCCATTACACCAGGGGCCCTACCACTCATCCGCCACACGTCATGTGGCCAGTCTGAGTTTCGCGGGTTTTTCCCCTATATAAGGCTGGTTCTACCCCCATGTTCTCCAGTAGTGGTTTTACCCACTGCTCAACCAGGTCGTTACCCGAAAGGGTAACCGAATGCCCTAGTAGCATGTAGTCCTCTGAGGCTGTGATCGTATGTAACATAAGCTATGAAATAAAAGCTCGGTTGCCTACCCGGAAACTTTTTCTCTCTTCGTTATGATTACTTAATCTAACTTAACGAGACGAACCACTACATTAGTAATAACTCACTAGCAATTAAAAATGACATTTTTGGTTATTTTATTTACTAAATTGAAATGTATTAATTAGTTATTTCTATAGTCAGAGAATAAATCTTAGATCCTCAAGCAAGCGCATCCTCGTGATGCAGGAATGACGTATTTAAAGATCCAGCTATGACATATTTATGATGCAGGAATGACGTATTTATTATGCAGGAATGACATATTTATGATGCAGGAATGACGTATTTATGATGCAGGAATGACGTATTTATGATGCAGGAATGACGTATTTATGATGTACAAATGATGTATAAAAGGGATGAGAAGACATAAAGATGCAGTTATGACGAAAATATGACGTATTTATGACGCATTTGGTGCTGAATGGCTGGGGGCCAAAAGGCTGGGGGCCGGATAGACAGGGGGCCGGATGACGAGGGGCTGGATGGCAGGTGCTAGATGGCAGGGGCTGAATGACCTACAATCCCCTGAATTCCGCTCCCGCTACTCTCCCACTACATAAGGTTATACAGACCGCAGATGCCCAGCATAAGGTGGACGTAGCTTGGATACATATAGATGAAATGTACACAGACAGTGACCGGAATCAGTCATTATGTGATGGAGCATGCTGGTTCTGGAAAATTAATCTAGTTGGGGAAATGCAGAGGGCTTTATATTATAGTAGAGGTGCATGGAGCTTTTTGTTTGGCTATAAAGATCGCGTATAATGGTCTTAAGTAATTCATCGATAAAATTTCATAATTCAGTATTTTAATACAGCACTTGCGACGCCCCTCAAGACTTTTTGAAAATACAGAAGTAAAAGTGGGCTTTAGATGGAGTTTTCTAGTGTACATTTTGGTCCCGTGGTCAAACATTTTGGTCTTGTGGTCAAACATTCTTGGAGACGGGGGGGGGGGTAAAGTCAAGACAGAAAGGGTCTCAAGTGAAGTGTAAATCCTGGTGAGAATGTACAATTTTCACTCTCTTTGACATTGTGAATTACCTTCTTATGCATGCCCACTGAGCACTACCAAGAGTACATACAATAGAAGTATACAAGTCTATATCTGAACATTTTCACCCAAAATGGGGAAAGTGTTATGAGGCACACAACAAGCAGTGTTAGTCACACAAGTGTAACAATGTTACACTAATTGTGTACCTTTTATTGAGCTACCCTGGTGCCCATCCCCCTCCTACCACTCATCATACAGACACAAACACAGCAGACAAGGGTCAAATTACTCTCCTGGATGGATTGATTACACATTTTATCTTTTATTGTCTTTACCATCCATCACCCAGTTTGCATTCACCTTGGCACCCACCTGTGGTTCCACAATGTACAAACAATGGGGCCCTAGTCACCACTGACTCACCCACCACACACACAGGTGCAGGAGCAGCTCCAAAAGCAGCTCGTTTTAACCCACACGGTGGTTGGGCCATTTCACAGCTTCCTATCTGGCATAGTGTTAAGGAAGTGGTTTTGTTGAGGCTCTTTATGGGTAGTCAACTTATACAAACCAGTATCTGTTATACCTTATTGGAATCATACAATATTCCTCTTTCATGTTTGGTGAAAAATATTCTTCAAGATGATTTTTTAATCCATTAATTGTGGTAATTACTTTTTGATGCAGGTGACACACCATGCGGTGTGTGCTCTATGTCTTGGTGCAATGGGGAGACATGGGGTGCATACTGTGGTGAATTTAGCATCTAATCTCGTTGTATGTTGATGATTCTACATGGGGTGATAGAGTAAATCATGGGCGTTCGATTGATATTATATTTTATTATTTCTTTATGACCACATGGTACAATACAGTGCTATTAATTTCGTAACTTTGATGGTATATCAGTAATTAAATTACCACGAATAAACCCCAGAAAAAAACACAAGATGTACCTCTAACATAGCTTCTGAGAACCCAATTCAGAAATTCTCCCCAAGTACCACAGCATTTTTGCGCATAGGCTCGATAGATTTTTTGTAGATGTAGGACCAGGGCTGCACAGCTCACCCAGGCCCAGGGCAGTACCTGCCGTCATGTGTGAGTGGTCAGGCTGGCCCTGTACACCTGGGACTACCTGTAGTACCTGCCGTCATGTGTGAGTGGTCAGGCTGGCCCTGTACACCAGAGGCTACCTGTAGTACCTGCCGTCATGTGTGAGTGGTCAGGCTGGCCCTGTACACCTAGGGCTACCTGTAGTACCTGCCGTCATGTGTGAGTGGTCAGGCTGGCCCTGTACACCTAGGGCTACCTGTAGTACCTGCCGTCATATGTGAGTGGTCAGGCTGGCCCTGTACACCTGGTGCTACCTGCAGTACCTGCCATCATGTGTGAGTGGTCAGCCCGACCCTGTACACCTGGGGCTACCTGCAGTACCTGCTGTTATGTGTGAGTGGTCAGGCCGACCCTGTACACCTGGGGCTACCTGTAGTACCTGCCGTCACGTGTGAGTGGTCAGGCTGGCCCTGTACACCTAGGGCTACCTGCAGTACCTGCCATAATGTGTGAGTGGTCAGGCTGGCCCTGTAACCTGGGGCTACCTGCAGTACCTGCCGTCATGTGTGAGTGGTCAGCCCGACCCTGTACACCTGGGGCTACCTGCAGTACCTGCCGTCATGTGTGAGTGGTCAGGCTGGCCCTGTACACATAGGGCTACCTGCAGTACCTGCCGTCATGTGTGAGTGGTCAGGCTGGCCCTGTAACCTGGGGCTACCTGCAGTACCTGCCGTCATGTGTGAGTGGTCAGGCTGGCCCTGTACACCTAGGGCTACCTGTAGTACCTGCCGTCATGTGTGAGTGGTCAGGCTGGCCCTGTACACCTAGGGCTACCTGTAGTACCTGCCGTCATGTGTGAGTGGTCAGGCTGGCCCTGTAACCTGGGGCTACCTGCAGTACCTGCCGTCATGTGTGAGTGGTCAGCCCGACCCTGTACACCTGGGGCTACCTGCAGTACCTGCCGTCATGTGTGAGTGGTCAGGCTGGCCCTGTACACCAGAGGCTACCTGTAGTACCTGCCATCATGTGTGAGTGGTCAGGCTGGCCCTGTACACCAGAGGCTACCTGCAGTACCTGCCGTCATGTGTGAGTGGTCAGGCTGGCCCTGTACACCAGAGGCTACCTGCAGTACCTGCCGTCATGTGTGAGTGGTCAGGCTGGCCCTGTACACCTGGGGCTACCTGCAGTACCTGCCATCATGTGTGAGTGGTCAGGCTGGCCCTGTACACCAGAGGCTACCTGCAGTACCTGCCGTCATGTGTGAGTGGTCAGGCTGGCCCTGTACACCAGAGGCTACCTGCAGTACCTGCCGTCATGTGTGAGTGGTCAGGCTGGCCCTGTACACCTGGGGCTACCTGTAGTACCTGCCGTCATGTGTGAGTGGTCAGGCTGGCCCTGTACACCAGAGGCTACCTGCAGTACCTGCCGTCATGTGTGAGTGGTCAGGCTGGCCCTGTACACCTGGGGCTACCTGCAGTACCTGCCGTCATGTGTGAGTGGTCAGGCTGGCCCTGTACACCTGGGGCTACCTGCAGTACCTCTTATACAACCAGGCTGCAGTGCTCATATTGACATAAGCATGGGGAAATTAAAATCAAAGAAAGGTGATTAAAACGATCCTAATTGCCTACCAATTTCATTAATTGTTCAGTTATATTAGTATCTACATGAGTATGCGTCATTTAAATATTGACCACTTAGATATATTGAAAATAGACGTTTACTGCCGAACTCGCTACTGAGAGTGTAGGTGATCCTACAGGGCTGATGAGAGCGGCTCAGCCTACTGTCAGCATTGCAGTAGAGTAGCTCAAGATCTGACACAGGGAGCAGTCTATATCCTTCACCCATGTAGAATTACACACATGTTTATGTACTCTTTAGCATGCATTGTCTCTGTTTTATCCTATACCCGATTTATGTAATATGTTATAGAAATGGATGAAGGAAAATAAAAACGATATTTATCATACAGATATTTTGTTTGTCAAGAAGTTTTAAAAGAAAAAGAATTATTTTGTGCCTCTTGTATCCATTGAGGGTGGATATTTCATATAAATGTATGTTCCCTGTCCTTTTCTCTACCACTATTCACTCCCAGTGGTCTCTCCCGCCTCAGTCATCATCAGCATGTCCTCTTCCTCTCCTATTCATGATAATATTCAGATTCACACTCACATTCACTGTCTGGATGAAATAGCTTAACTTATTATACTTCATTTTATCTTATACTTCGGTCTGATGTGGTGCAAATTATTGCTGTTTGTCACTCATAAGGGCTGACCCGGGATACATTATCAGCCAATGCGATGACTCCCTACATTCACTGCAGAATTTTTTGGGTACATTATGTAACACCTGGTACCCATCATGCAGGCTGTTATCAGTGCTTGATCTCTTCAGATCTAAGACAAAGCAATGGCGAACTCACTGGGCCTCAATACTAAGTCCTTATCTGATTTTGGAATGCATTTTGCTGTATGATGCCTAGATCTTTTCTGATAAGGATTTTAACACCTTTTTCTAGTACATTTCCTATGACGTCACTGCTGCTCCCTAGAATATGTTATCAATAAAACTGTGGTTCCTCTGTGGCAACAGACTGAGGGGCGACCCTGGACCAAGCAGGCTCGGCCCGCATGGCGCGTTTTGAGTACTTTTGGTAGGTGTGTACAACCACTATCTAGGTAAAGAACAGCTATCATTTCAGTGACGTATACAGGATTCGGTAAAGGAGGGGGCGCGGGCCCAAAATGTGGGGGAAACACTCCCAACCTTTGAGCAAATTGTGGGGTCCAAAATATGCAAATAAACTTTAAAGTTCTGACAAATAGGAGGGGGCGCGTCCCGCACTCCCCGTCTAGATCTGCCACTGGATCATACTATCGAGTATCTGTTAACCAACATTTAGAGTTTAACCATCCGACCATCCGAGTTTGACCATATCTGATTCCCCCAGATCAACCCTTACGTTACGTGTATCAACAATGCTTACGGGCCTTTAAGTGACTGAAATAGAGAATTCCCAGTGTGTGAGGATTGGGGAGAAGGAGGTTGAGCTGCCCAAAAGACTGTTATAAAATCTCACATACTGGCTTGTTGATAGGCATCATTGGGTGCCAAGGGCATTCAAATTGAAAATTGAGTTTGAAAACTGGGTTTAAGGAACAGCAGTAGATTCAGTATTCTGAGTATGCTGAAACTCCAGCAGGCCGTTGTGAAAAGATAGGGAGTGGTGCCGTCGGAGGTCCTATTCCCAAAATTGAACTGACTAACCCCAGGGAATAAATTCCCTATTGGGTTGCCAAAATGGAATTGGTCATAGAAGTAGTTTAGAGGTGGTCAGGAATTGATGAATGCTTCCAAAATAAGAACCAATTCCCAGCTCGTCCCCTCCTCTAATTCCCTATAGCCTGCGTGGGAATCCATCTCCAAGGCTGGAGCATTGCTAGGAACTGGAAGGTGCACTAGCTACAGTGAGAATCGAATCCCAATTTTTTCGCAACGACCTCCTGGTGATCCAATGGGTCTGCCATTGTATGATGATTGCTTGGTCTGCTACCCAGAGAGATTGCTGATAACAACCAGCAATATGGGTATGGGTTGTTATACAATGCATCCTAAATAATCTGCAGTTAATTAAGGGAATTATTCCATTGGTCAATAGTGTATCTTCTAACCCCTAATAGCCGTTGTTTACACAGATAGTGGTTGTACAGAGCGCCCCTCAGCACCACTCTTGGTGCACGCCTGGCGCCACGTGGGGTTTGCGGGAAGCGCGGCTGGGGCCTGGAGGCGCTCTGTGTCTGGGATTCCACCCCTCCCTCCTCACCCCCTACCTCCACACACACATCTCTGTCACACAAGGGATGGCAGCGGACCAGTTGGGCATGCAGACAGCATGACGACACCTGTGGAGCCGATCGTCTGCCGCCACTGTTAACGAGCTGCATGTCGTGTATGCACGTGATGTGCCAACCTGCAGCACACACGTCTTGTATCTCATTCTGTCTTACTGCCCTTTGTAGTACAGTCTTATGGGGAAGGTGGACAGTCGTAGCAGTTTAAGCAATACCGATTTAGCTGGTTTAATTATCAGCCAATGAAATAACACCAGCTATTCACTGCGGTCCTCCCAGGGGTCGGTGGTACCCATCAGATAAGTGTTATCAGTGACAAGAGCTTGGAACCAGCTTCAGCAATGGCTGCGCCCATTGGACAATCCACTACTTCGGTATTCCGAGGTAGCAGGTTGTCCCATGGGCGCCACCATTGCTGGAGCTTGTTACCGGCAAGTTCTATTCATAAGACCCATCAGATGGGTACCAATTGGCCCCCGAGAGTGCCGCAGTGAATAGTTGGGATGATCTCATTGGCTTATAATCAATCCTGCTAAGTCTGTAGACATGTATTAGATGGCACATATATGGCCTTAGCGTATTCCTTAGTGGGCCGACCCCTGCTAAAGCTGATACCTTGCGAGATAAGGACTGATAACAGTGAGCTGATGGGTACCAGGTGTTACGTAATGCACCCTGAAAAGTCGGCATTGAATGAAAGGAATTTTCTCATTGGTCAATAATGTATCACGCTAGGTCGGAATACGGACATAGCAGGTTTAATTTTTAGCCAATGAGAGAACCCCAATCTATTCACTGTGGTTCTTCGGGGGGCAACTGGTACCCATCTGATAGGTATTATCAGTAGAACTCGCTGGTAACAAGCTCCAGCAATGGCGGTGCCCATGTGAAAACCTGCTACCTCAGAATATAGTGGGGTTCCTGATCATTTTAGAGCTTTCTTATCGTCAGCCGTATTGAAATAGTCCCCAGACCTGTTTAATCGGCTACGACTGTTCCACAAAATCCTATTGGCATTGCATGATTAACTAGTGACCAATCTCAGGAAGTAATATCTGACGACCTCTCCAGTAAATAGCAAGTCCCTATGATTTGAAAACCCTCACATCATAGAACGCGGTCCTGTAGAGCGCCCCCCCCCCCCAAATTAGCAATGGATGCTTGGCCCAATATAAGCCGACATTGGCCCAATATTTAAGCCGACATTGGCCCAATGTATCCTTGCTACCTGGGCCTTCAATCTTTTCGGTGGATGGACAATGTCGCCAATGGACGATGTGGACACTGGACTTTGTGGCCAAATTTCTGGACCATGTGGCCAAAAGTGGATGATGTGGACAATCTGAGGAAATGGGCGATGTGGCCATTTAGAAGTAGATTTACATTGAAACCACATCTGTTTCATTTTGGCCACATGGTCCATTGGCCACATCGTCTTTTGGCCACATCATCCACAGAGATTAGTGCACAAATTCGGGTTAGAATTGGGTAGAATATTGTAAATATAAATACATGTATTATGTCCTTGGGTAAAATTATGTTAGTGTAGGTAAATGGGTTAGTCATAGAACCCTTGGGGGACCCATAGTCTTAAAGCAGGTTGCATTACAAAACATTAGCCATATCGTCCACCCTGTTTGGCCACATAGTCCACAACTTTGGCCACATTGTCTTGGCTACATCGTCTTTTGGCCACATCGTCTACAAATCCCATTTTCCCGCGCCCCATCACAATTAATGTACAGTTTCCTTTTACCAGCAGCATATATAAATGGTGAGAGTGTCTTTATATGCTGCTCCACCCATCAAATAGCGCTACTTCTAAAGCCAGTGAATGTGCTGAGATCTAATGTTAAGCCCTTAAGAGGGTCCAAGTTGAATCCCTCTAGTTCTAAAGTCATTTCACATCTCCATTCTGTCAATCCATGCGTGGTTTATGGCTGTATAGGCTGACCCTTACTGATGAAGATACCATCACCTGGTAATTGCCCCTCCTGAGTGAAGGGGAAGTGACTTTGAAGTGGACAGGTGCCGACTTAATCCTTTAAGGGCTGCTAGTGAAGGAGTGCATCATGCCCATTGGTCAGCATGATGCACCAATGAAGTGCTGGCGAGTCTGCTCGCCAACACTTTATTGGAACAGCATGCCGACCCTCCGGGAGTGAATCGATGTTGTAGGGTCAACATAATGAATGAATATAGCCCTGGCGATAGTTGCCAATGAGCATGATGCATTAATGCCTTAGCGATAACTCCAAAGTCACCTGTACAAAGGTGGTCCTCCAACAGGGTGTTTGGGCCCTATGACCATTGAGACATCACCCTACCTTATCCTTAATCGACTTTTCATGTAAGCCCCCTTTGGTCGGCCATGAATCGGAAACCACTTTAAGTTGTCACCACCGACAAAGGGACCAAGTCGTGAAAATGCACACATTAGATAGTTGGCGTGTTTTCACTATCAGCACTCTGGCCACAAAGGGGTGAATGGAATATCCTAGCTCGATAAGTGTAGTATAGACAACTTTTATAGGGCCCTAATGCATTCAATTTGATTGAGGGGAATAGTGGCCCTTTGTAGGGCGGGCGTCTCACGAAATGTAGCCTAGGTCTGTGCTTGAGTGACCTTTTCTGACATAGTATTAACAGTGTATCTCCCTGTCGAAAAGAATACTTTACGAAAATTCCATTATAGGCAGTTGGGAATAGGCCCTAAGCAGACAGGAAACATACATAAAACATGTAAAGTAATAGTCAGTCATTGTGTGTTCTATATGCATTGGTCGTTATCCCAACCATCTACAACTTCCTGAAGCGACCACTCAGGTCGTTTATAAGGCTATAGAAGACTGGCTGTGAACACTATAACAAAATTGTGTAAACTGCAAGTACCTCTATATAATATTCCTATAGAGACACTTGGAGTTTACTTAACATGGTTATAATGGCCATATTATGTAATTAATATTTCACAAGGCTATACATCCGGTAACATAGTTTCTCTGCAGTGTTGTTACTACCTATATTATAGCTATGTAAATGTGTACCGTATGAACTAGGATTAGGGCCTATGCATCTTGTCATTACTTTTATACAACATCTATAATTATGCTTCATACCTGTAAACATTGATAAATGCATACTACATTTTCAACTCAATTGCCGCATACATTGATTCTTTATTTCATTTTCTTTTCTTTCTCTTTAAAGTCTTCGTATAGCACATTCCGAAAGCTTTACTTGTTCCCAGTCTTACACAGTCTCCATTGATTGCATCGACAGACTAGAATTCAGGGAGCCTGTTCTTCAGTGAATGATTTTTAACCATTACACATGAGGAATTAGTGCAAAGAGTCTCTAGTATTTACAATGGAAAGTTCAGTTAGTAAGATGCATGAAATATCCTGTCAAAGTTCAATAGACATTTGCTTGATTAACATGGGATAATGACTTATTCACAGTCATCCATCCACAGTGGCAGGGTAGGCGTCGAGACGTCCCAATTGTAGAAAAGCATGAGATAAACCCGTAAATGTTGTGTGGCCAGCGGAGCTTTAAGTCTTAAAAAGGGGGTAATAAAATAGGTAGGTTACAAGGTCATGTGTATAGGGAAATGAGAATGGCGCCACTGAGTAGTTGGGAGACAAGGCAACTCCCTTAATACAATCTGAGTTGGGACAGCCCATGTTAGCAACAATCAATACAAACGGGAACTGGGAAATCAAAGCATACATGGCTCCAAAAGGCTGATGCTGTATAAACTCGTTTGTATGTCACCTGGTAGTGGAAAAAATAGCTATTCAAAACGAGTGTCAGTTGTACCCTGCAGTGAATGGAGCGAATTATCTCTGTGCATTGTTGATAATGCAGTTAGCTGCCTTAGAAGGGAATGAGACATGACTCTGCATATCTCTGCTGCAATGCATAAGTTTAGACAAGTCTTCACGATCACTGTGTTGTATGCAAATCATAAACTGAAAAGAGAAAGACGGAGACATAGACAGAGGAATAAGCAGACACAAACAGATATACAGAAAAATAAAGGGGCGAGAGAGGGGGTGGACGGACAGAGAGACAGGTAGAGGGTATAAGGGACAGAGACGAGAGAGAGAGAGAGAGAGAGAGAGAGAGAGAGAGTGAGAGAGAGAGAGAGAGAGAGTGAGAGAGAGAGAGAGAGAGAGAGAGAGAATATGTAAGAAACAGATCAGATGGCTGCAGACTGTGCCGATGAATTAGGAAATAATCACCCCCAACACCACCTTAAGCCCGGCGCAAACAGCACGGATCGGACGCAGACGTGATGGAAACTGCCCAGCAAATTGTCGTTATCTGTCGCCATGATTGGTCATCAATGGTGATTCCTTTCTGAGTGATAACTCACTGTGTCATCTTTCGCCACTGTGTGTCAGTCTCACATGGCATGGCGATTTATCACAACAGTTGCCAACATGATCTCACTCACTGTGTGAGTATGTGCCACCCCTTGTCATCCCTCACAAAGCATGGTGACTTATCACCACCATCGCCAACATGGATCTCACTCACTCCGTCAATATGTGCCACTGTTTGTCAACTCTCATTCAGAATGGCAACTTCTCACCTGCATTGCCACATGGCTCTCACTCACTGCGTGAGTGTGTATC
Source organism: Acholoe squamosa (assembly GCA_949317995.1). Taxonomy (NCBI): domain Eukaryota; kingdom Metazoa; phylum Annelida; class Polychaeta; order Phyllodocida; family Polynoidae; genus Acholoe; species Acholoe squamosa. The sequence goes on along the minus strand of OX439036.1, from coordinate 99,870,128 downwards.
ACTCCTAGTCAATCTTCTCTCAAAATGGCGACTTATCACCACCATTGCCAACATTGGTCTCACTCAATACGTGAATTTGTGTCACTCCAAGTCAATGCTCTCTGAGGATTGCATCATCTGTCACTCACTCTCACTCACAGTGGCAACTTATCACCACCAATGCCAAAGTTGTTGAGACAGCACCACTGTTCAACATGTAGCCTATCTAGGAAGTGTGGGCATGAAGTATAAGTCCCATACATATCAAATGGGCTTTATTTCCATGTAATACTTCAGAGTTGAATCAAACAAGATTATATAGAGAGAATATCAATTGAATTTAGATAGAGGTATCTCTAAAATGAAAGCAACTATCCATAAACACCTTTTCTCTGGTTAAAGGAAAAATACATAGGGAAATATCAACATGAACACCTTGTCTGTGGTTAGAGGGAAGATACATATGGCAATACCTTCTCTGGCATCGCCATCACTGGTGAGTCTGAGTGATCACCACTCTCGCCATCCATGGTGAACCTGCGCTATGACGTGGTGTGCGTTTCATCTAGCGAGGTGAGTGATCACTCCTGTCGCCAAACCTGGTGAGTGTGGGTGATCAAGATCCTCACCCTCTGTGGTGAACCTCTGCTATCACGAGGTACGCATTTTATCTAGCGAGGTGACTGATCACAATCCTTGCCATCCGTGGTGAATGTGCATTATGACATGGTGTGCGTCTCATCTAGCGAAGTGAGTGATCACTCATGTCGCCATCCCTGGTGAGGATGAGTGATCACTCATGTTGCCATCCCTGGTGAGGATGAGTGATCACGATCCTCGCCATCCCTGGTGAACATGTGCTATGACGAGGTGCGTGTTTCATCTAGCGAGGTGAGTGATCACCCGCATCGCCATCCCTGGTGAGTCTGAGTGATCACCATCCTCGCCATCTGAGGTGAGGGCATGTGATCACCACCATTGCTATTCCTGGTGATCTTTTGCTATAGCGACGTCGTGTTCCATCTAGCGACATGTGTGAGCCACTTCACACAGGTTGACGAGGAGTCACGACAATTTGCTGGGTGAACTGGCATCCAGTCCCATCTGCGATGTTTGCGTCAAAAACGGACGCAGACCAGAAGTCCCGTCTGAGTCTGAGGAGAGTCTGGGTATATTAAACATGTTGGATATTGAGAGATTCTCCACAGACTGTCTGAGCATACATTAAATTATAACAGGCTAGAATCTGGGGGTGGAGCAGGGTACAGATTCTTCACAGATAACCCCTAAATCCCGTCTGCGTTGGGTGTAAGTCCAGTCTGTACTGTTTGCGGCAGGCTCCTACTCCAGTCGGGTCCTGATTTGACCCTGGAGATGCCTGGCCCTGGAGACCCACCCTGGAGGCCCTCAGAGTGTGGCAGGCGGCGCCGGGGGACAGTGGACGGTCAGCTGATGGGTGAGGCCGGGGCCAGAGAGCGGCGACCCGGCACTGGGCGGGGGTCAGATCCGGCCAACAGATAGTCCATGATCCATCATGGAGTGGGCAGGGGACGGAGAGGTCTACATGCAGCTTAGGGTTGGAGAGTTGAGTCGGCGCCTGGCACCGGGCATGAGGCGCCCAGCTTAAGGTGACCGTGTTCCGGGGATCACTCACCCAGCGCCAGGCAGGATCATACAGACGCCTAGTCCACACGCAGATTGGTCAGTTAGACAGGCCGTGTGATCCCTGTAGGTTTACCTTACCCTCACCTCACCCACCATGTCTATGTTAGTACAACACGTAGTCCCAAGACGTAGTCCTCTATACCGAGGTTCCAGGTCATCCTATGAGTCGGCCATTTCTTGATCTGGTACCTGCCCAGATAACCACAGATAACAGCCAGCATTATGGATAGGCCTACCAAATGATGTGTAATGTACCCTAAATATTCAACAGTGAATGAAGAAAGTTACCTTCTTGGACAATAATGCATCCCACTAACTCCTGATATAATGTGTGCTTCACATCTACAGCACTTACTAGACGTGTTAACGTGTGAACGTGGTTAGAACACTAGAAGTGACTTGCCTCAATGTTACAATACCTTATACTACTTACAACCCCAACTTACTGGACATGAGTAAATATGTCGGTAGAAGGACGATATCTATCAACTACATATTAACACGACTGGTGTGTGCGTTGATTAAAGATAGTCCAAGTGGTGACTGATGAGGCTCTGGTTGGTGATAGGTCGTCCTCACGACTTTGTTTCAAAGGACCAGAGTTTGCGCTACAACTTTATATACTACTACGTGCCTAGAGATTTACTGACCATTTATAACAAGACCCTATGGTGATTGGCGAGACAAAGCTATACTGACTTAGCTGGTTTAATTATCAGCTAATAAAATAACACTAACTATTCACTTCGGTCCTCTCGGGGGCAGTGGTACCCATCAGTTAACTGTTATCAGTGATAAGACCTGGGACCCAGCTTCAGCAATGGCCGCGCCCATTGGACAATCCGCTACCTCGGTATAGGCGGGAACCACGGACTTTTCAATTATATGATTTCTATGCCTTGTTTGAGTCGTTGTTTATTCAAATAATGTCCCTACCATAATCATGGAAGATATATCATGGACATGTCCACAAAACCTCCCCTACTTTTTAGAGGGCTTTCCCTTAAAATAGCCATAAAACAGTAGCTTCGTTAATCAAAGCCCATGGTATGCCTAACAACAACTAACAACATGTCGTTGCGAGGCAACAATTTCAACGGGATTGTGGTATTGTGGAGGCTGTCCTGATGTCTGCGACGCCGTGCCGCCACAATGAGACGCGATTGTTGGTCAAAGTCGTCTGCTTTTGTCCCCAGCGTCGCCGGAAGTGTGTTTACACGGCGCGCCACCTCGCGGCAAGTCATGGCCTCGTGTATGGATGCTCGTTTGCGCCTGCGTCGCCAGACTGGAGCTCTCCTCCGGGGGAGGTACACATACTCCAAGCCGGCCAAGGCGTCTCGACTTGTTTGATTGTTGGCGCTGCCATGGCAACGATCAATTACTCGCCATGTTGGCCGCCGCTGACATACCGCTTCGTGACGCCACTGTAGCACTGCAGAACGAGGGGCAGTAGCCGCGCCCAACCAACAGGGCACAACTATGGGACAGCCAATGAGGAGGGATCAGTAGGGACTGGTAGGCCTACTGGAGGAAGGGGTGTATTGAAAGAGTTATCCCATTAAGATTAGAGAATATTTAAAAAGAAGGTATTTCTCTACTAGTCCTCCATCTGATCTAGAATTGAGGAGTCCATAAGGGTACATCTCGTTTATCCTCGTTTATTGCTGTTAGAAGTCCCACATAACCAATTCTAGATTTGTCTTGATCCCTTCATTGGTCGCCTAATAATTACGTAATCCATTTTATATTGCTCAGGAGAGGGTCCAAAAGGAGTGGTCTAGGTTTGGGAGGGAGATAGCCAGGGAAATTTGGCCATGCAGGTGGGCACAACTAGGGCACATTTTCAAGGGGGACTAGGGGGGACGTGCCCCCTACCCCCTCCCTTGTTGGATCCACCCCTGATTATCTTAAACATCATATCAGCTTCAAAGCTTAACATGATTAACGCCTGCATAGTCTAATCAAGATGTTAACATCGACAGTGCCTGAAATCCATTTTGATAAGAGTGTGACTGGGAACTTCAATCTTAAATCAACTCTCCAATTAATTATGTTGTTATCACTCATACCACCATCAGTTGGAAATTTCAGATCGGCCCAGATCATACGAATTGGCGCCACTAAAATAAATGCCAGGCGCCTGATTTCCCAGATATCCCCGTGTAAAATCACCCACCACATCCACGTCTGGTGACAACCAGCTAGATAGTGTGTAAGGTGCGTGTGTGAAACGAGAACAAAATCACATGTACACAAAAATGACGTGTCACTGAATGATGTGAGTGAATGGTTTAGGATGTAGGAGGGTTCATGCTATGTGGTGCTTCAGGCGTTGGTTACTGGCTGGTATACTGGTAGGGGCTGATAAGATAAGACTACATGTTCATTGTACGTGGCTTGAGGTCTACTTTTGAGTATGCTTTTTGGATACCTATCAGAGAATGCATATATACAAAGAGTATATATTGAACAGAGAGACTCTTATTTTGGGGTTATATAAGGCCCCACAGATGCTTTCAGTCCTATAAAAAAGAGGTGTATATTATTAATCTGTAATATAAAAAATAGGGCTTGTACGTATTTTGTTATGAAATAAGCCTCTTTTCACCACGTATAAGTATGGCCACGTTAACACCTATTGCTTGTACTTATGCCCAGGCGTATACCTGGAGAAATTGGTATAATTTAAAAGGAAATTATAGCTACAGGTCCCGAGTGTTATAAAATCGCCATTGTGCTGGTTCATTGAGAGGTGCCTTTGATAGTAAATTACTCATCTGGGCAAATTTTTCTCAAAGTCTGGGAAGCTGTGAATGTTTATATGAACGACAAGGATGATGTGTGAATGACGTGCTGTACTGTCATTTAGGTGGTGTTGATGGTTGGAGACTCATGGTGAATTGGCTTCAGGTGGCCTCCAGGGGATGTGTGTTTGTAGCATGATGTGAGCAATATGGAGAAGGTACCAAGTGTAAGTGGTGTTAGAGGTGCGATGGACAGGTGTTAGTAGGCGTATCACTACAGTGGTAGAGCATGGAATGAGCTACAGCCGTGTGGTTTAACCGCAGAGTGGTCAGACACGAGCCGTTCCCAGTGGGTGATTAAAAGGAACGAGCTCTGCAGATTGTTTAACTTTTCTGTATTGTTTGTTTTTCTTTCTTTCTTGTTTATTAATTGATTTGATATCCTATCGGGAGTCTTCTCATGTCTGACACTTTTTCGTTTCTTAGTTTTCGTGAGCGTCTCCCACCTGACCGTCGTCCCTCCCTCCCTCCCTCCCTCCCTCCCTCCCTCCCTCCCTCCCTCCCTCCCTCCTTTCCTCCCTATTATCACCACCTCTCGCCCTCTCTCTGTTTCTTCTTGCCTCTGCCTCTCTCTCTCTCTCTCTCTCTCTCTCTCTCTCTCTCTCTCTCTGTGCCCTCCTCTCTCTCTCTCCCCCCTCTCTCTCTCCATCATTGCTTCAAGCATTATAGCCTTGGCCTGGAGCCTGCACTCTTAGTGCAGGCCAGACATCGCTGCCTCCTGAGAGCCAGGTAGTGTTCAGCTGAGACCAGGCCGAGTCCAGCAGCTCGGAGCAGTTCAGATAGTGTCGGCAGAGCGGCTCCAGCAGCAGCTATCTGCAGACTCATGTCACCAACCTAGAAGGTCGCCGGCGCGCGGCCTAACCGATGTTGGACTGCCTCAAAAGTTTTCACTAGGAGGGAAAGAGATGTCATTCATGCTTTCCAATTCATGCTTTCCATCAGTAGTGACTCCTGAATTTCGAAAATAATGTTTCGCACTTTCTGACTTTTCACATATGATTAGTTCAGAGATCACCGGGTACTCCCCTCGGGCTCATCAATAAGATGACACTTTCTGGCTGCAGTTTGTATGGGAAACTTTTCACAGAAAATGCCTGACTTTCAATCACATTCCCCTTAATATCTCAATAACTATAAGAGCTGCATTGTTCATCAGACATATTAACCTTTCTATTGAGGGGTCTTAGTGTGTAGTAGGACGATTATTTTTATTAGGGGGTAAACACCCTACAGATTGGAATATACCATGGACTGAAATTGTCTCCCTATGACATACTGCACTATTAGTAGTAGCCAGGGTTATTTTACAGCAATATTTGCTGGCAACTCTGGTTCCAGTACCTTTTGCTGTAAATCTACGGGAGGTGAGTCACTGTTATTTTACAGCACAATCCACTGTGATCATACAGTAACAACCATTGTGATAATTCAGCAAGATCATTCACATCTACAGAAACATATGCTGTAAATTAACAGCAAAATATGTTGTAAATTTACAGAAAATGTCTTGTAAATTAACAACAATATTTCCTGTGAGTGAATATCAAGTTTTGCTGTAAATGAACAGGAAATTATAATGTAAATTTACAGAAACTCAGTTGTTCCAGCAACTTTTGCTGTAAATTCACAGAACTTAGAAGTGTAGAATTACAGCAAGAGGTTTTGTTAATCTACAACAAATGTATTGTATATATAAGTAGGCTACAAAAGACACTGTTGAATACTCTATTATTGAGGTTAGTTTATGGGAATGATCCCCATAATACCCTTTATGTGTGCACTCCATGCATGCATTGATACTATAAACGAAGCATGCCTACTTCCAATCATAATGAAGTGCCACTATTGAAGGTGAGAGAAGCAGAGAGCTATCTCACCCAAACCATTTCATGGTCAGTCAGTTTTAGCACTGAATTAACCTAAAGGTAGGTAGCATATATGTTAGCTACAACCTCAGAGTCCAGACACTTGTATCTCAGATTTAGACATAGTTACGGTGTCATCTATTATGATTGGTTGTTCCTAGTTTCTTCTCAGAACACCTTGTACATTATCATTTGTGCACAATGCTAGATTAAACCTTTTGGGGTTATTATCATGTTGCAATTCATTGATAAGCTCTGGGGACAATATTGTATTGAGATGTGCACCGTACGAATATACATACTAAACATGTATGAGCTGGTATACTGCTGCTCTCTAGTGGGAGAACCTGCACAGGTAAGGCTATTTAGTTGAGCCCTTATTAGGGTCATCAGGGTGACTGGCAGGCCTAGCTAGGGGTGTATGCAAGAGTAATTATACAGGGCAACTCACTGTAGATATGTATCTACAGGTAGAACCTTGTCACTAAACAGTGACACTCAGTTTACAGAGAACATTACTATTATATAACAGTAACTCCTTACAGTGTGAGGTCAGCTGGTATCAAAACTTGCAACCACATACACTCTCACGCGCACTTGTAAATGAGCTATAAATACCCCTGTTTTGCCTATAATGCACTTCTGGTCATTCGTTTTGTACCTACAGCAGATACACATATATTTCAGAATAATAAGTACTCTGCTGTATATCCATGTGGTGGGCGGACAGTGTAGTGGTGAGCCCTTCCCAAACCCATAGAAAGCTAACCTAAACCTTTCAAGTCTACAGCGATACTTTTTGTAAACCTGTATTTACATCAACCTAGTTAGCAATTGTACAGCAAAAGTTACTATATTTTAGATTACTGCAACCTTTACTGTATGATTACTTCAGAAGTTGCTGTACATCTACATACACTTCTTACAGTTTAAAGCCAATATGAGTGTTGTACTTCAAAGAGGAAGAAAATGATACCAGTGCTTCCAGAGTAACTAGGGCATTAAGGGCCGTTTTCCACCACCAGATATGGGCCCTCTATCGGCCGCTAGACCCATAGCAGATGCTATTTTCGGCCGACAGAGACCATGCCCCACCATTGAACCCTATGGCAGCCCCCTGGGCCAAGGTGGTTGTGTGGGGCAGCTATCGGCCAATAGAGCACTCATATCGGGTGGTGGAAAATGGCCCTGAAGTAATGGTGAAATCTAGACAAAGGCAATTGTAATCATGTGGGAGGGGCAAAATAAAGATAAAACATTAACTCCCCATGGGTGTATGAGTGTGGTTTTATCATGTTCAAAGTTATTTCTACTTTCAACTCGATCATCCCCCACCTGTTACTGCCAAGGAGCATTTTTCGCTGTTTCTGCAGACCATTTCCCCTCTGCTTGCGGTGTTTTAACCTGTTCATGATTATTATAATCGACACCATGGCCATGGACTACTTTTTTTAGGGCCACCCCCATGGTCACGTCACTCATTTTTGCTCTGTCTTTAAAGAGTTAGATACATCCTACCCCCTCCCCCTGTCTCATGAGATGAGCACAAAACTCTAAAATCCCATTATTAATCCCCACGACCCCTTCAAGCTCACCTTGCAGGGCCCACCTTTGGCCTATCCTGTCTGACCCAGCTGTCAACTTGTCAATGGTTGCTCATGGAGTTTTGGCCAGATCAGGTTCAACCTTGGACCGCCAGGTGTGCGTCAATCATACTGTGTAGTACCTGCGTGTTCATGTCACTTGGCAGAAAAACGTGTCTGTGGTGCTGCCTTCTTCTTTTTCCTATTCAAAATATTTTTAAGGTTAACATTGTTCTTTATTTATTTTTTTTTTAATTGAACGAAATCCTTTTCCTGCCAAGTGTGCTCTAATTATTGGGCAGTGAGTCAGCCTAGAATATGTCTGAATGTGCCTGTATAGTGTAAGATATATGTGTATTTGGAAGAGCGGTACTTGTACAATACACTAGTACATGAGTTCATTTTCCGGATCCCATAATTTCATCGCATTGAACCAGTGAGATAGCATCATTTAATCGTGATAATTGTAATTTGGCATTCAGAGAACCACACGTGAACATTAATCTTAGCCTAGGTAGTCAAGGTGGGCCTGGTGGTGGTGGTGGCCGTCTCGCCCCATTAGGCCGGGTGGGGACGGTGGGGGGGGGGGGTATGGGGTGGAGGAGGGGGAAGTCTCCACTTACATGGGTAGGGGCAGCCATCAGGCACCTGCTGACGCTAGATGGCGCCTTGGTGGGGCCCGCCTGGCGCCATCAAACTTCTTTGTTGGCTGCTTCGACGACCATCGGAGAAAGGGGATACACCACCAGCGCCGCCACTCGGCTTTTTGATATACAACGAGTCGTACCAACTACCAATACCTTCTTTTACCGGCATTGGTATCGTTGCCGTCACAAACTTTCGTATGGGGTGCCAAACTATCCAAAATTATTTCCTATACAGCTCACGTGAATGTTTGTGATTTCTTCTAGTTTCTCATCATATTCTCCCTGTGCGATACCCGACTAGCACAATCCTTAATGGGGACACCATTGCTTGATCTGGTATCTGACAAGATTAAGCACTAATAGCCAGCATGCTAGGGACCAGCTGCACCCTAAAAGTTCTGCATTGAATAATGGGAATTATCTTAATAAGGAAGTGACGATGTGGTACAGTCCGACGTCATCAAACTTTGGGGAAAATTGCAGTACATGTACACTCTACAAAAAATTCCCAGAGGTTGCCTCACAATGCTCACGCTATAAAGGCAAAACCAGAAGGCATACCCTAAACCTGTTTTTTTTTTTGTGTGTGTCAAAACTTGAGAAACGACCCTATATATAAATATTTCATATTTTATTTTTCCTGGAATCTTAGTGTGAGTCAGTTGGCTGTACAACAGTGTTGTTGTTTGTCTAAAAAGGCCCTCCCTAATCTAGCACTTACAACACTGCATTACAGGTATACGTATATAGAAGAGCTATACCCAGTAATGTGTATGTGCTTTATACTTGGTAATACGACTACAGAACTGCGCACAGCATCCATATCATGTTCCTGACTGATTTGTTATGCAAAGACATATACCAGTAGTCTTTGATGTTTTCTCTTCAAATAGTTGTACAAAATGGTGGTAGATACCAGGTGGTAGATTGCACACTCTCGAGGCGTTCGGGGTACGGTTTTCTAGGTATACCCAGTGCATTATGGGTGACCTCGAACGCTAACTACACAACCTTAGCTTGTTCCCTCTACCCCTCTCCACCCCAGCCATGTCTGGGTAGGTACCAGTCCCTAACTATGCTTGGGAGGGTAGTAAGTTGACTCAGGGATCAACATTGACCCACATGGGGTAGACCAATAGGGGGTGGCCTTACAAACCAGCATTGATCCCTCGGCCGTACTCCGAACGCCTCGTCTAAAAAGGGCTGCTGAACCGAACAGGTAGGCCCCCTATCATCTTAAACTGTATAGTGATCCACCATATGATGCCGTGCGATTTCTACGGTGAAGCCCAGGAAAACTGTATTAGAGCTTTGTCTTACAAGGAATCTCTGTGAAAATATGGATGAAAGCTTTAAACCTGCCTAAACTCCGCTCCCGCTTCTTTCAGTCTTGAAAATAATGCATGAAGACTTATTAAACCTTAAAAGGGCATTTTTCTCATCCGCGCAGAGCCGCAATGCATAGGGCCTGAAAAGGTTTGTTTCTAGTTACCCAACCGACCCTAGGAAAAGAGGGTAAACAAATTCTTTTGGATTCTGAGAATTTTTGGTCATTTTTCAATAATTTTCTTCGTACTTTATTTTTGATTTTTCATCCATTTTTTCATGAAGATCATCTCTGTGTATACAGTTGGGAGCTTAGATATGTATATCTTTCACTTGTCTTGTAAGTATTTCATAATCTTAAAGAATCTGACATATCTGCCCATATATTTCTATACAAAATAATAAAACAAAAATAAAAAAAAAATTCCGACCTACAGACCCTAGCAATTCAGATCATGTAACTGGAAACACACCTTTTTTCGCATAGGTTTCGAGCCCTTATGGGCTGCTTATCAAAAGAAAAATAAATCAAATATCCCCCCGTCACCTTTTTCATTGCTCGGTGATGAGAAACAATTATTCTTTTTGGAGTGGACTTAAAATGACACATCACGTTGACGCCTGTAGTCATGTCGTCTATATCTTTAATGTCGGTGTCCCGTGTACAGTAATTGGCATAGTCAGGAATAGCTTTTCATGCTTATCACTTATTTCATGCTGCATATACCTGCATCATACATGTACATATCAGCTCTATCTCCTCCCAACCCCCTCCAGTACCAAGGTCTGCAGATAGCATCAGCGACCCTCCAGCACCTTTGATGTGGGGGAGTGAAACAGGGCATGAATTTATAGCATATTACATGAGTCATTTCTTGTCAGATATACAAGTTATTTAACCATTTAGTAAGGTCTAGGAGGTCCCTTGTATACCATGAATGGGCGGTGATAAAAACATGTAACAAAAACACCTCCGCTTCAGGTTGAGGGACAGGGAATGTCGTGGTTGTGTAATTTTTCGTGCATTGCATTGTCACGGTTGTGGAACAGACTATGTGTTGATAGTTGAAAGGACATCTGTATTATTTGCAATATTCCTATTTACCATATCATAAATTCTACAGGGCGACGTGGATTTCATAGTCAAAATAAAAATCAGCACAGGGACTTTGGATTTCGGGGAAAGCATTATTTAAGTTAAAATATATTGGTAAAAATAAGCTACAGTTTCGTACTCGCATATCGCGGTGGAAACTCGTGGTGGGCAAAATGTCTGAACATCTCTAAAGTGATTTGTAAATCCTCCAGCATGGTAGGGGTATATTAATGTAAGCTATGAATATATATTCACGTTGGGAATCATATCACCTCACACATATTTACCTCCATATACATGTATATAATAGAGTACAGGAACCGTGTCAGCTCCCCATGCCCCTGTAACCCCACCCCAGCCCCCCCCCCTACTCCCATCACCACCACTCGTGAAAAAATACGCCTTAAATACTTAAGTAGGCACCATATCCTTATGCACAAGTGGACAAGATGTCTGAGATAGATAACAAGTACTGGAGACATGGCGCCCAGTGAGAGAGGACGGGGAGGGAGACTCATTCAACAACTGAATGAAGTTTGGATATAACACAGGACTAGCGCTGTATTAACTCTTCAAATACCGTTATTGCATTAATGTATCAGGCATGATGCATGTCGGCATGATGCATGGCTTCTTGTCAACTCTTCATTGGGGCATCATGCCAATCCTTCGAGGGAAGTTTCAGTCCCATAGGGTCCAATGAGCAGACTCGCCAGCACTTCATCGGTGTACCATGCCGATCAATGGGCATGATGCACTCCTGTATTAGTGACCATTGAATGGTTAAGAAGACCATGCTTTATGAGTATGAGTCTAGACATTAAAGGTACTTGGAGACATGGGGGATTAACTATAGTCGGCTTCAGGGATTGGTCTTAAGCATGGATAAAGAATTAGGGAATTAGTCGCGACTTTGATATACGTATCGGAAATCGCTACCTTATATTGAATAGTTCAATTTAGACTATATCATACATTAAATTCAAAAATCTCCTTCCTCTCGGAGTTGATGTTGCTGCTTTATCTTATGCATCTTCCCCAATGTTTTCAAATATTACAGAAATGCTCCTTATAAAGACGACTGATACAGACCACTTTTTCTCGATTTCTATGGTTAAGATATATTAGGTAGGGGGCTGATATGGCCCACCATGCATCCCCCCCCCCCATCCCAACACGACAGGTATTTTTTCGATCCTTAGGGTCCCCTGAACACGATTCAAGATGTTAACATTGATTATCTTGGGATGCACTACCAGTTTTCGCTCATTATCTATGTGCGGGTTCAGACCACTTTTGCGTCAATTTTGCTACCATGTTATTCAAGGGGTGTGCTCAATCCCTAAGCTCTAAGACTGTCTTAACTTGTCTGGATCCTGAAGCTATTGGTCTTGTCAGAAAGAAGATATAATAAGCTTTTCATTAAGCCCTAATACATGTTTTTAAGTTCAGATTTGAGTGCACCAGATGGTCAGGAAGACAGAAGATTGAAATCACAAAGTGCCTTTTTTAACTGAAAATTTTAAATGCACTCCAGATGTATAAGACTTGCTCTTATCTCCATCTAACCACAGTATCTAATATGATTTGTGTAGGCCATACCTTTCTGAGTAATATGAGATATTTTGCAGCATTCCTTGTTGACTATGACCCACGTTATTGCCTTGGAAGCGAAGACACTACCATGAGCCAACAAGATGCTGTTTTATTTCAATAATCTCCCTCTTTATCTAAATGGATGTTTTTTCATGCTAAATCTTTATCAATTCTCCTGACCCTTATGTAAAAAAGGGGTGCTGATTAAGAATATACATGTTTCTACTTTATAAAATTTAATGGCGAGGCTGTATATGGCTAAAATTCAAAAATGCCGACAATAGATTCAAATATCACTTTAAGTTTAAATTATATATGTGCAGTCTAGAAAGTATCTGGTGGGTCCTACCCCTTATAAATCAGCTTTGGCAACAAAAAAAAATTGTGTTTCCAGTTACATGCCTCAAATATCTAGGGTCGGTAGGTCAGATTTTTTTTTTTATTTTCTTTTGTATAGGCAGACATGTTGGATTCTATGATTTTACAGTAGGGTTATGAAAAACACATGGAATGTGAAGCTCATGTAAAAATATGAATGAATGTTATGAACTGTATACCAATAGATAAAGACCTAGATAAGCTCCATGAAAAACTGATGAAAAAATATGAAAATCTCAGGAAAAAATGCCTGAAAATTGCCATAAAATGTTAAAAATTCACAAAATAAAAAAAAAGTTCCAGGATCATCCCTGTTTTGCTAGGGTCGGTTGGGTAACTGGAAACAAACCTTTTTTTTAGGCCTTAGTAGAATGTAGTGGTGCTTTTGTTTTATTGTCAGGTGATGTGGCTGCCTAGCAACAGTAGTTTTGCATAGCAACCAAGCCTGAAAATATGCTCAAATATGCATATCTGCATGGTTTGCTTTCACCAACATATTCCCCTTATGTAAATGGATATAACTCTTCTGCAACTTCCCTCATAGACTAGGAATATATAGGTGATAAAAGGTTGCTAGGTTGTGTGGTCGCCTAGCAATAGCAGATTTGCATAGCCACAATACCTAGATTCATACCTGTAGGCATATACTATGTATTGTAGATAGTCTCCCCTCAAGGACATAATTCACTGATTTCCAATTGCATATACCTCCCTTGTGCACATCATACAGTATTTACCATTTACAGGTAGTAAAAATGTGGTTGCCTAGCAACTACAGCTTTACATAGAACCCCATGTCCAAATCTCTGGAGATAGTCACAGATAAGTGTATGGTCTCACCTAAAGTATGAATTGCAACATACAATTCTCAATATTAGTGTAGGTTGGGAAACAGAACCTTGATGGTAAAGAGCATCTATAGTCATGATTATGTTCGAGCATTGATTAAATAGTATTAGGATTCTTGGGGACTATTTGGAATTTTTAGGAAATATTTAGGGACAGTACTTCAGATGCATGGACCAATCATATATATGAGTTAGAAGAAAATCTGAGATGGTCATCCGGGAAGGTTGGTTGAACTGACACGGAATAGGCCTTCTGTTACAGTTAAATGAGAAAAACCTTAGAAAATGTTGCTTGCGGAGAAAGGGTAGTTTCCAAAATATTGCAGTTTCTACAGATTGCCCCGAACACCACTTTTTCTGGACTAAATTAGCATTTAGTCTTATTTTAATCTTTCTAGGGCTTTTTATGCACAGATATCCGTTTAGGGCGTACCATAGGGAGACCTAGCAATTTGGTAGGGTTTGTGGTGTACAGTCAAAATTTCACTGACCGAACAACTATCCAATTAACCAGTAGTAATTTGTCCCTGAGTGCAGATATTGGTACAATGTTGATAATAGATATTTGTTGCCCAACGAGGGAAAACGTGCCTCCAGGGGGAATTTTTAGTTCTGGTTTTGGCCACCAGGGGTCAGTATATGGGTAAAACACTGAAAAATATGCTAAAAAAACTTTAGGCCAATTTTTGATAAGGAATCTAATGGTATGCTTAAAATTATTCCATCTCCACTAAAAACATTCCACTTTTGGAACGTTGGTTGCCATGGAAACATAGAAAATGGGTGAATAAGGCAATTTCTGGTTGCCATGGAAACCACTTCCCTATCCCAATTGGGAGTTCTTGCCACAAACTTTTTTTGAAATTCCTTCAGGAACCCAGAACCAAAAACAGAGCTCAAAAATTCACTCTAGAACCAATTTGATGGCAAAAACATCATTTTCTTTGGTTATTTTCCTATAAAACTGTATTTTTTGCATTATTGGTATCGATCAGTAGTCATACTCACTGTTCGGGGGTATTGGTCCTGTAGGGCCACCCTAGAGACAGTTCAGTTCAGTTCAGTATTTTTTCTGCCTTCTGGAGTCATGGTGGTATGCGAATCGTGTAATCATGAGTACCACGGAAACAAGAAGGCGTGTCCAGAGTGTACATGTCCAAACCCATGGTGGAAGGCAGGTGATCAAATGGTGGAACATACGGCTCCGGGAAATGGGGAGTCATCCATCCAGGACTCAGACGGGACCGGGGGCACAGCCGGGGCCACCGGGGGACTACAGACCGGAAAGCCGGGGAGACCGACCAGGAAGACGGCCCCCTGGCCGACAACACTAATTTTGATATGCAAGGTGACTGTTTGGGTACCAATGACGATTTATTACGTAAAATTGAAGGGGAGAAGGCAAGGAAACATAAGATTGATCAACTGTCCAAACGGAAAGAATTAGAACTTGAACTAGCCAGCATCCGTGCCGAAAATAACAGGTCGTTGAGGAAAACAAACGATGGAATTTGTGCCTGGCATGGTGCCATGAGTGTGTTCGATACCCCGCATAAGCTTCTCACTGCTGTTCCTGCAGGCCTGGATTCTACTGAGTTAAATATAGGAAACGACCAAGAACATTTGCAGTTATGTATACATCACAGCCATTCGACATACTATGCTTAATTTCTCTCCCATGTTAATCAAACCTTTCTGCAAAATGAATTACAGAGTTAGTGGTCAAGTCTGTGATTGCTGTTTAAAAGATACAATAGATGACTTGGCACTGAGGTGAGCAGCTCAATATCTAAACCCTGGGTTACTTTAAAAGATGGCTATCAATTGTCAATGGCAGGAAGATGATATCCAGTCATAGGATCCATGGGGGGAGAGAGACTGCAGATTAAGGTGAAGGTGACAGAAGCACAACAGTGGCCTCAGGTGCTTTCTAGATATGATAGAAGCAATTTGTACAATATGGATGACACTTCCCGTTTCTATAAGCTAGACCAATCCACCACCATGTCCACTGTGAGTGATGTGGAATGGTAGAAGATACTCAAGGTCTGTGTGCCAGTGGCCTTCAGTAGTATTATCAGGGTCAACTAATAATTCACTACACCATGTGTTAGGGATAATGAACTATAACAGATCAACATGCCTTCCCAGAATTATCCAGCAGCATAAACCCCAGATGTTGCGATTATGCTGCTATGAGAGAAGTTGAACCAGCATATAATGTTGTGACATGTAGATTTGACACATGGCGGTAGTGTAAGACTCAGGGTTCTTCATCATACATGTTTGTTATCTCATGTTCACATCACTGCTACTCCACTGCTCCAGCAGCTCAAGCATTAACCCTTTCAGGGCCACATATAGCCTTTCTAACCACTGTGTTCTTTGCTTTTGGTGGTCACGATGCATGAGTAAACCACCAGTGCTATATTAATGCATTATGCTACCCCTAACATATGGAGCTGAGACACACCAGTAGAACCGACATGATATACCAATGCAGCGTTGCACCAATGCAGTTTTGGTACACCAATGCAGCGTTGCACCAATGCAGTTTTGGTACACCAATGCAGTGTTGGTACACCAATGCAGTTTTGGTACACCAATGCAGTGTTGGTACACCAATGCAGTTTTAGTACACCAATGCAGTGTTGGTACACCAATGCAGTGTTGGTACACCAATGCAGTTTTGGTACACCAATGCAGTTTTGGTACACCAATGCAGTGTTGGTACACCAATGCAGTGTTGGTACACCAATGCAGTGTTGCTACACCAATGCAGTGTTGCTACACCAATGCAGTGTTGCTACACCAATGCAGTGTTGCTACACCAATGCAGTGTTGGTACACCAAAATGGACCATGCGGCACCTAGAGGTCTACCATTGCGCCCTCCTCCACACAGCCCTGCCTTATCTTCACACCTCAACGACTTGTTTTCCTGCACATAGAAATAACTATAGAAATATGTCACCAATAACCAACCATGTCTTGACGCTGACCTGTTAATGGGCCAAAGTGGCAGTGATGGTTTTACCTCAGATGCTTATCTTGTGGTTTACTGTGAGGAAATAGCAAAAGAAATAGCTTCATGTGTCGTTCTCACGTTGTCTAATGAACAAAGTGATGGAGTCGTATAATACTACATGTATTTATAGGTTTGCATATAGCCATAGGACCTTGGTCCTTGGTTCCCTTTAACTGATCCCATCTAGATATGTCCTGTTTGTTCTGTTTTCAACCTTTTGAAATTTATGTAATTATTACTAATAAAACTACCAAATAGTATAGATCTTTATCCCCCGGTCACCAGCGCTATGAAACACACCGAATTACCCCCTCCTACAGTTCGAACAGTTCTTGAGTGAATGATGGATAATGTAAATGCGCATTTCAAGTAAAGTCATACTTATGGACTTAAGTCTCAGTCCACAGTTACTAGTGTAGGGGTTCGTTCCCCCGTCGGGTGCGCAGAGCCTTCAGAGGGACTGTTCACTTGATTGTGTCACTCCCCCTATGTATACCATACCAATCCAGGGTAGTTGGAAGGTAGAGAATGTCAGGCCAGGGGAAGTAGCTCAGGGGTAGAGCTTCCGCTTTGAAGTTGGAGGGTCCCGGGTTCGAGTCCCGGTTTCTCCATGACATTTTCCGCTGACCACTACACTAGGTAGAATTAGCAATCTCTAGCATAGCCTAACAAATAACTGTTGAATCTACCAGGGAAGCTTGTAAAATTGAACGATGGACCGTCACAATTACATTGTAGTCTAACAGTGTACAGTAGTTTCTACAGTGAAGCAGTACACACTGTGGTACAACTACAAGGAATTTCCATGAAAATAACAATGGATCCCTGGTAACTTTGGTATAGGATTCCACTGTTATTTCAACAACGTTCTTCACAGTGCAGATTCAATTACAATTTCCAATTTGGTTCTTTTAAGTTCACAAGTTTACAGTTGAAGTTTATCCCCATACAAAAATAAAGTGAATTCTTGTTGCTGACATTTACAGTTCCCTATAAGATATTGAGCCTACCAGACACCCACGGAATTGGGAACTTCTGTGGCGCCTACCTCTCCTAGGGATAATCAATAGAAACAGAGCAAAAGGAATACAAGCTTATGTGGTGCAAGTTTTATGCATTCGACCTTAGAACTTGAGAGTTAGGGATGCCAATTACATGTAGTATAATTCTCAGGTGTTTTTGCATGTCCAAATATCGATGTATATGATACGTATCTTTGAGCTTTCATCTTTAGGCAATAAAAGGGTTTGGTTTCCAGTCACCCGGCCTACCTCAGTAAAGAGGGCCAACCTCAGATATTTAGAAGAAAACGTTCATGTTTTTAAAATATTTTTCATAATCTATTCACATTAATTTCATATTTCTAATATTTCGAGATAATTCTTGTATCCAAGACCAGAATATTTCTGCCCAATTGTTCTCTTTTACGTTTTGTTTGATATAATAGATAAGATTCATTATCTGTGAATCATTTTATTAATAATGGCAATTCAATGCATGGGCCAAAATATGGCTACGTAGAAAAGGAAATCCGACTTAACTAACTCGACTATTTGGACCTTGTTACCAGAAACTATACAAGAATTAAACAGAAAAAAAAGGTTTATTATACATATGTGCAAATGCAAGATCAATTGGTAAGAAGATGGATGGTATATATAAATTGGTAACTGCAGCTGACATCACAGGAATTGTGGAAACATGGTTCAATCATACCTTTAATGAAGCAGACTTGTATATACCAGGGTACCAATACTTTAGATATGATAGATACCCAGCTAGGGACAAAGCTAGTGGTGGTCTGATAATATATCTATGTAACAATTATATCGCTGAGGTTGACACTGACTCATGTTTCTTGGACAAAGAATATAAAATACTGTGTATCAATGTTGAGATTGGAGTAATAAAATATAAATTGTATTTGTGCTATAGACCTCCAGATCAAGATAATGAGAAAAATGCAATATACACTAAATTAACACAATTGAAAAAAAGATGTATCTAAGAATAGGAAAGTCATTTACATCGGTGATTTCAATGTCAACTTGTGAATGTGTGCATCAGTGAATGGCATGCAGGAATGCCTTGTTAAACTATCCTCATGGTGTTTACGCAATGGTCTCACAGTTAATGAAAAGAAAACCAAGTGGATGATCTTTAATAATAATAATAATAATAATAATAATAATAACAACATGATACTGGTTTTTAAATTGAATGATGTGAGTCTAGATAGGGTTGTTACCTTCTCGTACCTAGGACTACTTATGGATCCACAAATGTCTTTTACACAACATAGAGGGAATGTTATAAATGGTGTAAAAACAAAAATGTTCCAACTGGCAAGAGTTAGAAAATATGTAGATGCTCCCACTGCGTTAATAATATACAAAACCATGATTGCCCCACGTTTGACTATGTAGACTTTATATGGGACAGGGAGTACAGGGGAGATACCAAAGAATTACAATTACTTCAAAATAGAGCGCTAAGAATTGTATACAAAGTCAGGTTGGAGGAAAAACCCCTAATGACTACAAATCAAATGCATGCCACTGGTAACTGTCAAGAATTGTTCACAAGGAGAAAACAACATCTATTGAATTATATCTATACCCTGTCTAAAGTACCTCAATGGATTGATGATAGAGACATACCAACCAGGGGACATGAAGGTATAAGGTTAAAAGTACCCAGAAGCTTTAAAACAATTATTACTAAAAGTGCAATGTATAGAGGCATCATTCTCTGGAACAGACTAAAATCAGAGTACACTAGATGTGAAGAAATAAACACTTTTAAACTCAAAATCAAAAATAACTAGGATAGTTCAAAATTTTTAAAGCTTCGTGGTTCAATGACACACCCAAGGTTCATATCGTAACCTGATATCATAAATCACCCACTCATCTCATCTCATCTCATCAGAAAATGCTGTCCCCGTAGTAAGTACCAACGCTAGATTTATAACTGTGTAATCTTAAAGCAACTGCATGGTGTGCCATAGTGTATATATGACAATGAAGACCAAACATGCCAATACAGGGCGCCTAGCAGAGGTAAGGCAAAGCGCCCATGCTAGGTATGAACTCATTTATTCAATTTTATTGTGTAAATGTTTTTATAGACCCCATAAAATACTTTAAAAAAAACTTGCTTCTTAGTTTACAAGCATAAATTGTTATATGTCACCCTTTGTATTGACACCATAATGTAATGTGAAGAATTTACATTTGTATATCAATTTAACATGACCTATGACTTTATATAAAGTATAAAGTATAGCCAAAGACTGGATGTAACCTGATATAAATGGTTAACGTAGACTCGGTCAAGTATTTATACGTCATTGTAAAACTCTTTTGATATACTTTTGAACGTTGCTCCATCAAAATTAGGCGTGTAGACCAGAGGGTTATTGTTATTGATGTTGTGAGTGATTACTAAAAAAAATACAATCATTAAGGAAACTGCTACACTGTTAAAAATTTCCGTAGATTTTACAGAGAATCATTGTTAAATTTTACGGGTTTTCACCGTTATTTTTATTACAATGAAACACCCTTAGATTAGGTGATGTTACAGTGAATCTGTGTAAAACATTACGGAAAAGTACCGCTATTTTATTTACAGTGAATCTTTGTCCTTTCGGAAGTTTCATATCTTCCCACTAGGTGGCCTCGGGGCTCACTTTGAGACTTTCTTCAATGCCCTACACCTTAAACAGCTCATATTGTCACAAAATTCAAAGCATATCCACTTTGGTTTATGCACCATGTCATCAAAATGCAAGTCTACATTGTAGTTTCATAGATTTCAGATATTCAAAAAATAATCCAACTTTGTGTGGCAAAGGGGAGTAGCAGGGATGTCATAAACACCCATTATGTGGTAATAGAAAAAAATACATAGGCATATCATTGCAGTTTTTAATTCAACACAATTCTGAAGTAATCTATGTACTTAGATTATTCCTCCAAAGTTATGAAGGGCATGATGTGCCTCTCAAGGACTAATTTATAATTATAATGATTAGAATGTCCTAACACTAGGATGTCCAGATGAACTGTACATGCAACCAAATCATGTATTAAGATAACCTAGTCCATTGTGAATTTACAGTGGAATTTCTAAAATATCAAGCATGCAGAGGCTGAATATTGCTATGAAACGTTAATGGTGTATGGCATTGAAACCAAAACAATGTATAATTAATTACCTTTAATCATTGTTTAGAAATAACTGTGAAATTCCGTAAAAATTACGGTGACATCGAAAAAACGGTGACCGTTAAAAAAACGGTGAAAGATTGGCAGCCATTGTTGCCAATGATTCTTCATTTTTCCTGTGGAAATTTTTTTGTTTTCTTTGGCCTTTTTTATTGTTGTTTCCACAGATTTATCCAGTTGTACAGAGGGAAACATGGTAAAGCCATGTAGATTCTGTGTGATGGATGTCTAGCCATCTTCTAAAGAGCACTGGAGTATTAGACACAACACTCTCAATAGGTTCTCCTGGGCCGACCCAGGAGGAGGAGTAGGGGTCATGTACAGGAGGTTTCCCAGGAAGGTTTTTGTGTGATCCTCACCGGGCGGTAGTGACAGTGGACGGGGAGAACAGCTCTCTCCTGGGTGTCCTAACTCGTCATGGACTCCTCCAGTATGTCTGTATAACACGTCTCTTCACATAGATTCTCCACGGCCCTGCAATTTCCAAATAACAAAGGTATAGGACTGAGCATGGATGCCAAGTGGATTCGTCATTTTTAATTTTGTTGGTCGAGGTACATGTAAAACGCAATTTTAAGACCTACCATAAGGGGTACACCTTGCCCTTGGATAATAACACATATTCCAGGGACATGTGGGTCTCATCTTATCAGTTCTCATCATGATATGTCACCAGAACCAGATACATATCTAAAAAGAAAATTTCTCTCCAGTGTCTCATTCAAAGGAAAGACTTGCCAAGGCTTAATAAGTTCCCCTTACCGTAGTACTGTTCTAAGTCCAATATATTGCTCATTGCGAGGGGTGCCCCATTATTTGTATTCGTTTTTTTCTTTCTTTTCTTTCTTTGAATGGGGGGGAGGGTAAATATTTTGTATTAACACGTTACATGTGTTCCTAATTTCTATTATATCATTATTCAATAGCAAGATAGCTTTAATTTCATTCAAAATCTACCTATCTGTCTATCTCTCCCTCTGTTAGCTCCTCGTTCTTCTAATCGCAAATTACCTGATACAATCAAGTTCGTCTGGTATTGACAACCCAGCGAGCCATACCAACCCAAGAACACATTTGAGGTGACATATGAAGACTTGTGGCGCATCAAGTTGGATGCTTTTTGGCTTTTTGAGCTCATAGCTGGCTCTCATAATGTGCTCGTATATATAATCAAACCCCACAGGCAGTTAGAGTATCACCACGTTTGCAGTATTTAACATGTTTAATGTGGGTCACGTATGCTCAGCCCTGGAGGAACCATACCTCCAGGGCCCCATGAGGAGGGAGTTAAGGAGTAAGAGATGAAGGGAGGTCGGCAGGGCTGGAGCCATCCTGGCGGGGCGTGGAGGACCCGTGCCCACTGCCCCGTCACTTCCTCTCATGGCGGCCGTCGCTCACTTGCCTCCTCCAGTAGCTGAGAGCTCCATACTTCCTGTAGTAGTTACCATTCCTCGTCCTGTCGGCCATCCTCCAGGTTGGCGGTGTCTTTGATGTTGGCTCTATATAGAGAGACAACGCGGCGCCCAGCGTACACCCACCGAGCTGCTCTGACGTACCCAATGACAAGCTCGTCCTTGTTGTCTTCTTGACCTCCAGGGCATGACCTTGACGTTTAACCTTGGCAGGTTCTCAGGTCGCATCCTCCATGGCGGACATGAAGTAGTTAGAGGGGCAAGGTCGATGACGAGGTCTTGTGTAGACATCCTGAACGTAACTCTTAGATGTGGCACGACCAATATAAACAGCTGTCTGTACTTCCCTCAAGTATCGACCTGCTAACTCGGTGATATGCTCCTTCAACATCACCCCAAGTAGTAGAGACGGATTGGAGCTATATTGGGCCATATTCGGACCAATATATTATTACATGTATTATTATGATGGACGAATGGCCCAATATTGTGATGCTGATATTAGCAAATTGTGTTGTTGGCCCAATACAAGTTTACTGGTCAAATGTTTATATATATATATATATATATATATATATATATATATATATATATATATATATATATATATGTATATATATATATATAACGTTCTTACATATAATGAGACATACAGTATATACCTGCTCTTCTTGTAGGCCTTGTTGGGGCAGTCATGAAGCATTTTGATTGCAAATAAAGGAAACTACCACTTTGCATCAGCCTATAATATGTGGCCAGATATCCTGAAGACCGTAAATTCCATCCATTTATGTCATTGAAATTATTCTCGGTACAAACTTCTAAATTGATAAGAAGTGACAGATATGTTTGTACTAGGAATCAGGACGTAGCCATATTTCATTACAACAAAGCTTTAGTCAATACTCTGCATATATTCGGCTAATACAATACTTACATTCACACTTGAAAGTTATATAGAAAATGAGATTAAAATGAAAACCAACAATCAGGTATATATTGCAGAAAATAATACGATGTGTTAGTATTGGGCAGATATGCCATCACTATGAACATTTGCAACACTGTTAGGAGTTTAAGTTACATAAGAGAAACATAGTTTGTAAGTGAATAGGAGAAAGAGGAGTACTCTCAAATGCAATGACTCTTTTTTATACTGTATGGCCACAGCTTTGCGGCTGTAGATACATGTGTACAGCAAGTGGTTCTGTATAATTACTCTTACATACATCTATGCCCTAGGCCTGCCAGTCACCCTTATGGCCCTAAAAAGGGTTTACTTAAATAGCCTTACCTGTGTAGGTTCTCCCAGGGAGTAGCACTATGCCACTTGTTCAGTATGTATATTCATAAAGTGCACATCTCAATCTAATATTGTACCCAGGACTTATCAATCAATTGCAATATGATAATGACCTCAATAGGTCCAATCTAGCATTGTGCACAAATGATAATGTACAAGGTTATCTGAGAAGAAACTAGGAGCAACCAATAATATGCATAGGTGACACCATAACTTTGTCTAAATCTGAAATACAAGTGTCCATATTATGAGTTTGTAGCTAACATAGGCCTACCTGCCTTTATGTCAATTCAGAGCTAAAACTGAATGAACATAAAATGGTTTTGGTGAGATGGTACTCTACTTCTCTCACATTCAACAGTGCCTCAATAATTCCACTTCATTGGGATTAGAGACATTTTTGTCTTCATTATGCATGCATGGTTTATAGTATCAATGCTTGCATGGAGTGCACACATGAATGATATCATGGGCAGGATCCCCATGGACTGACCTCGATGATAGAGTATATAGCAGTCTCTTTTGTAGCCTACCCTATATATATATATATACAATACATTTGTGTAGATTAACAGAAACTCTTGCTCTAATTCTACACTTCTAGTTTCTGTAAATTTTACAGCAATAGTTGCTGGAACCTCAGTTTCCAGCAAAAGTTTCTGTAAATTAACAGCATAGTTTGCTGGTCATTTACAACAAAACTTGATGTTCATTTACAGAAAATATTGCTGTTATTTTACAAGACATACAAGGTTGTTGGTTTACAGCACATGTTTCTAGATCTGAATGGTCTTGCTGAATGATCACAGTGCTGGTTACTGTATGATTACTGTGGATTGTGCTGTAATATTACAGTGACTCACCTCCTGTAGATTTACAGCTAAAGATAGTGGAACCAGAGTTGCCAGCAAGATCTGCTGTAAAATAACCCTGACTACTTCTAACAGTGAAGGATAAGCCAGCTGGTAGTCAAGCCAGTATTGACCAATTACCAGAACTCCAATGTTGAGCCACTGTTCCTTTCCTGATAGAATTTGCCCAAGCAATTACCAAGGGCTAGGCAACAATTTGTATGATATACCAATGGCTACTTTCCTTTGGGCCAAGGTCAATTGGACAATTAGGACGGTGTTAAATAATGATAGCTGTCATTGGCCAAATATATTCTTGCTACTTGGGTCCATATATAAAGGTCCTGATATAATAACTTAGTTGAAATTAAATCAATTTGGCCTTAAAACTTGTAAAATAAAACAGATACTAAGCGAAGTCTAATCAATCTAAATGTTGGAAGGAAGAAGGCATTGTGATTCAATCTGGGCATAAATCCTCTGAGTACATGTATAATGTGAAGACGAAGCCAATCGGGAAGCCATTGATGAGGCACCGTTTTTTGTGATGTTGGTGACGAGAGAGCCTGGCATCTCTAACCCACGACTGCCAACCCACTTTAACAATCCCAACCCACTCCAGCACCCCAGCACCCACTCCCTCCAATCAACCCCTTCCCCATGCCTTCCTACCTTCCTACCCACTATTACCTCCCACTATACCTCCTGATCCTTCACCTCTGCACTGTCCAACACACCAAAGGTCAATGTCGTCAACCTTGGTGTATTAAACGTGCACTGGGTGGACCTTAGGTGCCCCCGCTCCGCCTAACGGCGCCGGTAATCACGTCCCCTGGCGGCGGGGAGATGGGCGACAGGCTGGTATTTCCTGTATTATCGCCCATAGACAGAATAAACATGTGTCAGTGCAGCATGAGGGGCGCCCCTGGCGTCTGGTGGCTGTAGGTCCCCTATCTGTCCCTGCCCGTGCCCCCTATACACCCCCATCTCCAGGGCATGCAGGGCGGTTATCGTCAGCCGCTATCGTTCCGGCTTAATGCCTCAGATAAATCTGCAATTCATTTACCATGGCCCCCTAGGCCGGCTATCAGCTCACCCCCCATTATGTGATACCCCGGCTGTCCCGCCGCCCCCTCCCTCCTCCTGTTGTTATAACTTCACCTCCTCCAGGGTCCTCCGCCCCATGCACCCTCCTACTCCTTCAGCAGGCAACAGGCAGCTCTGGTCATAACGGACCCATGGAGAACACCAATGTCAGGTCTAGCCACCACAAAACTATCATCACAATGCTATGGTAACTGGTCCGCTCTCCGACCTAATCTAAGAATCTCATGAATGTCGATATGTGGAGGAAAGAAATGGTTGGTTTCGAACAACAAATGGTGTCGGATAAAAAAATAAAGAGTATGTAATACCATGCCCCCGGACATGCCCCTGGTACCATGCATCCTATTTAGGTCCTACTAGTACATTGTATATCATACCTGTAAACATCAGCTATACATGCAATACTACATTTACAATGAGCAAAAGACTACTTGTGCATTTATTCCTCATGCAAGAGCAAGAGTATACAGTAAATTTTGGCTACAAGGGTGTCTAAAGGAAACTCCAGACTTGTAATCTAACTAGTGGTGTGCCGTAGCAGGGAGGGGGGAAAGGTACGTTTACGTCCACAGGAGCCGGGTTATGACCTGGCGGCGCGGCATTTTTTTTTTTTTTCTTGGTTTGAATTAACTTAATTATTTCAAAAGAATATACAGTTAACATATCATTAGCTTTGTTGGTACATCGACATCAAGAATTAGCATGCAAGTGGAACCGGTAAGTTAAATATCTGTTTCATAGGCATAAAGTACATGGACGGGTACCTAATATGCTTTCATATAAGAGTCTCCGGGATAACACAGCATATATCATGGATAGTAGTCAGTGCTAACAACAACCAACAAAGTAATCATATAAGAAGGTATCAAATATTAAATCAAGATAACAATGAAGGAAGAGAACCTCATCCCCACAGAATTCTGTGTAAGGGTTGATTCTTCTGGTTCTACCTTTCTTCTGTTCTTAGGTAAACGAGACAGTTGACACAAAAATATTGAATAATTATAGAATTGTGATGGGGGTTTGGAGCAAGGGAAAGGCCACCTGTGTGGTTCATTAACTACATACCGTAGTGGCCCGTTTTAGCGCACCTGCGGTAATATATTTCGGTCTATGACTTGCCCTGCGTTTATATGAGACCTGCGGTTATTTGAAGTATAAAAATGTATGGAAAATCAAATTTCAAAACCTCCCTCTACCCTCCGCTAAAACGAGACATGCGCTAATTTGAGAACCTGCGCTAAAACGGGCCACTACGGTAATACCGGTAATTAATTATTCTAGAATAGAAGACAGCATAATTATTATTTCTATGACATTTTCACTAAACACTGCAATGTAACATGATATTAAGTTAAAAAGTTTCATTAAATAGTAATGCGCTATGGACTGGCATAGGGGAAGAGATTTGCCAAATAGTATCTGGATTCAGCTTTAAACTGTTCCAGGCTAAGGGAATTTCTCCTACCCGTAGTCAGTGCATTCCAGCTTATAGCACCTAGATATTTTACACTCCTAGCATACATTAAACAATTCGGAGAAAGAACATTCAGGGTAGGAGCATCATGTAATCTGGTTCTAATAGGACTATCATCTAAAAAATCTTTATTACGAGACCTAGCATACATATTATTTAAAAGGTGGATATAACGTGTATCACACTAAAGATTAATTTTATTAGTGTTATGAATAAGGTTTGTACTGGTTAAATGTGGTACCTGGAGACAAATTTCAATACATCTATTTTGGTAATACTAGAGTGGGTCTAATATTTATCATAAGTGCTCATAAAACATATGTCAGCATATTCCATATATGGTAAAACAGTCATTTTGTAGATTTTCAGTGCAAGTTTTACATCAAGGTATTTACGTAACAGACACAATTTATACATCTTATATGCAATTGTTTTTATCTGGTTTGCTAGATGTAAGTTATAGTGTAACAGTGGATCTAGTAGTACACCAAGGTATTTATAGCTGGGCACAACTTGCAATAGATGGTCATTTAAAGTAATATTAGCTGATAAAGTGTTCAGTTTTGTAGAACTTGACAAAAAAAATCATAATTTTTGTTTTGGCCACATTAATGGAAAGTTTGTTTTGAATACACCAGGTATGATAGGTTTCAAGGTCATCTTGTAACTCACTCTTGGCAGTATTAAAATTATTGTGTGCTGAGTAGATCACAGTATCATCTGCATAGAGCTTGATTTTTACACTTTTTAATACAATTTATCACATCATTTATATACAGTAGAAAAAGTAGAGGGCCTAAATTAGAACCCTGGGGTACCCCACAGACCACCCTCTCATTCTTAGACTGAATACCATTCGCTAGGGTAGTCTGGTATCTATCCTTATGGTAGTTTTCAAACCAGTGGTAGTTATCCGACCTTAAACCATAGCGATTAAGCGATAGCGCAGCGATAAGAAGGATAGAGTGGTCTACGGTATCAAAAGCCTTACGCAGGACTATAAAAGCTGCTATGGTAGATTTACCCACATTTATGTTCCGTTTAAGATCATCTGTAAACCTTGCCAGAGTATCTACTGTGCTGTAGCCAGGTCTAAATCCTCCTTGGTGGGAAGTCAGAATATTTTCCTTCAATAAAAAGCCATAAACTCTATTATGAACAATCTTTTCACTTAGTTTACAGGGCAAAGGTAACAAAGAGATGGGTCTATAGTTATTCACTAGTTTCACATTCCCAGCCTTAGGGATGGGAGTAACTCTAGACACTTTCCAGGAATCAGGTACCGGTTAGGAATAACAAATTAAATAACTTGACCAATTTTCCAGGATCATGTTTGAACACCTTCTTTAAAACAGTTGTTGATATATTACTAATAGCAGAAAACTTATTCACTTGGATGTCATGTACAAATTTGGTGACTTCCTGCGGTGATAAAAGGTTCAATTTTATCAATTATACAATCATCGTAAGGTTTCCATGGGATATTCAAATCTTTAGCAAGTATGGGGCCTATATTTACAATATATTGATTAATAAAATCTGAAATCTTATCATGAGGAACCGGAGTGTTATTATTTTTATGATCATGTAAACAGATATTTTTAGGACGGTTTGGCTGGCCTGGTAGTAGATTGTTGATCACACGCCAGAATTTTCTATGGTCATTCTTGTATGTTTCAGTTTGCTTTTTGAAAAAAGTTTTTATGGGCTTTGTCTTGTAGAGGTCTGCAAAAACGTACTTGGAAACACCTGGTTTCAAACCCGGGACCTCTGAACTTGCAAGCCAGCGCTCTTCCACTGAGCTACATCCCCAGACCTGACATTCTCTACCTTCCACCTACAACTGGATCGGTATGACACAAATGGGCAGTGTTCACTGGCTGACCAGCCCCTGGGGGCTGGTGCAACCAGAACGGGGACAGATAGCATACCGCCATGGACTCACAGCCAGAGCTGGCCCCTACAGTCTATTATTTTATTTGCCTTGTTACGGAGATTTGAAGAAATTTCCCAATCAGTATCTCTACCTGTGCGTCTTGCTTTCCATAGTTTTGCATTTTTTTCTCGAATTATTTCAAAAACATTCTGGGTAATCCTGTTTGGACACTAAAAACCTGTTAACTGGACAATGTCTATCAAGTTTATCATATATTGCTTTTTCATAATGGAACCAGGCACAATTTACATCATTTGTGTTATTAAAAGTATCATTTAACAATACATCATCGGCTAGACGTGAATGTGAGCGACCAGTAATGTAAACCTTTTCATCTGGAATTTTCCATTTTTTTCTAATTAAATATATAGGTAGATGATCAGAAATATAATTGTTAGAGACCCCTGTTTTAATAAAATTGGGTCTGATATTGTTGAAGATTAAATCAAGAATGGGTTTCTTACATGTACAATCATGGATTTCCTGTTTTAAGCCTTAGGTCTTCATACGGTTCAAAAGATTATTTATAACATCATTATCCTCAACCACATTAAAGTTAAAGTCACCCATTGCAATAATTTCAAGCTTATCCCTATCCTCAATGTTAGAAATAATTCCTTCAAGAATATTAACAAAATCATTCTTATCCCCATCCGGGGGTCTATATACATTGAGTAATATTATAGGTTTCATATAATCTTTAGAAATTAGTATATTTTGTATTTCAATGTCTTTGTCAGATCTGTTAAGAAATAAGAACATTCCATAATCATGGGATAAACCATGTTTAACAAAAACACAAACCCCACCACCAGTTTTTATGTTTCCTATGTCATCAAGTACTTGCCTATCTAATCTATAGCGAGTGTAACTATAAAATTGATAGGCCATTTCATCATCTTCATTTTTCAACCATGTCTCAGAGAAAGAGAAAATGTCCAGGTTGGCTCGGTATATTTTGTTGTGAGCCCCATGCGTGTTATAAGTAGTACAGGAAAAGTGGCGGCATGACCAGGCTCCCCACATTCCAGACATCATGCACACACACACTCACACAGCCAGGGCCCAGACACAGCTCCTCCTGTCTGAAATCCCACGCACGACAATCTCAAATATGAGCAGCCCTATATAATTATATTGAAGCTGTATCCAGTCAGCCTTCTTTCTGTTACCAAGTATTTTCTCAGTATTAATGAGGTACATATACAATACATGTAGACAAGGCATTCTTTATATTGTTATATATTAAAACCTCCATCTACATACATCAATCATCATCACAAATATATTTCACCGTCCCCTACACTCCCCATATACATAAGCAAATGTCCATGACCATGACGCCTTATAGGCGGAGTTGAATGCGGACAGGCCTCACTGAGGTGAATGCGATGCAAAAATGTTCCATGGGAGTGGACATTTGCATTTATGTCATGGCCTATTGGGTTAATTTGCTTTTAGATAAAGAAAAATAGCTCAGTTCCATTTAAAATCCAAGATGGCGGACCCCATTGAATACAAGCATATTGTATTCCATGCCCCCCATGGAATATGGCTGTTCTAGTACTAATCTATAGTAACAATCGTATCTGCCATGACATAAACGCTGTGTGCTACCCACAGAGAGGCCAGCATACGCCACATTACTACCATTACCTATACCTTAAGAAGCCTACGATATGCTGGAATAAATAAGATTTACTGCTAACTGATACAAGGTATTGTCCTATCGATCATGTATATCTACTGATAATCGTAGACCATCAAGATATGACAATATGATTGATACAATTTGTTACCATCAAGGGGTCTGTAGATTTTTTCCACTTGTGATATTTGCATCCGATCTATGTATACCATGAATATTCCAGTTCCGTTCTCTAGAGCATCAGGGACTTGCCCCTATCCACGGATTTGCACTTTGAAACCTCATCCACACATGTATATAGTTAAATCGACCTGCATCTATTATTGAACAAGTAATTAATGGAAAATTCATGACGCGTGTGTGTTAGCAAAGGATAATTACACTAGGGCTGCACCCTCATGTAATTATCCTTTGCTAACACACAAGTCATGAATTATCCATTAACTACTTATTTTATTACACGATATCAATAGATAATCAATAGAATATCAATAAATTCAAGTTGAAAACAAAAATTGTTCCCCCTCTCGGGACTCGAAGCATGCCATAGTGTGTGTACACTAGGACTCGTCCCACCAACACCTGTGCCAGACAGCGAAAAAGATGAACCAGGCCGGGGCTTAAACACCTACACCTGGGGTTTGGAGTGCTACTTGCTAGCCACTATACAATTGGCACACACGCCTCGGCACCCGGCAGCCGTTGGTTTGGTTTGAATGTGTCCCACAGTCGTTGTGGGTATGGTAGCAGCAGCAACAAAGCTGGGGGGGGGGGGTCACAACCCAGACTGCAGGATAATTTCACACATTGAATGTATACTAGTTATATGTGAGTGCCCTCCCCGGGCTTTGTATCATATCAAGACCTTGTTCTAACCAAGCATTTCTCGTCAGTCCCTGTGGTGCAATGCATAGGGAGTTGGATTTGGGATCAGTAGACTGCAGGTTCGACCCCTACCCTGGCAATAAAAATTTCGGAGGTTTTAACATGTAACATATGACATGTAAGGTGTGCATGTTATCCATGGATAACAGCACTGGGTGCCTGTTATCCCTGGATAACCGCACACCTTACAAAAGTCATGACGCATGCATCATGCCATGCAATATCGACAGGTATGTGCATGGGAAAATCTAGGAAAAGCACCCAAAATCACAGAAGTCGTGTAATAAAGCATGGTACATGCATAGAGTTATTTATAGTATATGGATGAAATCAACATCTGTAACTGACGTTATACACTATGTGGCCTTGGAATAGTTAGGTGGATCGCCATTAGGTATCAATCACCTGATATCAATAGTTAATGGTCTGCCCACAGCTATAAGAGTGCTAATGACGACTTCATGGTGGTATTTGGTGAATACAGAATGCATTCTGATTGGTCAGCCTTACAAAACGTACACAGGAGTCTGCGCCAGTCGCCTACCATGGCACCACACGGCGCCCAAAGACGCCAACCTCCTGCACACAGCCACTCACAGGCGCCAACCCAAACCAACAGGCGCCACAGGTCAGGTTTTTATTGCCTTATGATGGGTTGGTGGGGCGAGAAGGGTTCGAAGTTAACGGGAAGCTTACAAGGGTACGTACACATGTGGGGAAGGACAGGGGAGATCAGTGTATGGAGTATGCCACTCGGAAGCGTTAAAATTCACTGTTCCGTCAGTCACCATTCCGTCTAAAGGGGTGCGTCCACTGCCGACGGATGGACCATCCATTGCTTTCATCCGTCGATTTTATCATTGTTTTCTATGGAGCAAAATACGGATGAAGGGGGACGGATGGTCCATCCGTCGCAGTGGACGCAGCCCTTAATGGGAAGGCCTGAGAGTTACGGCAAGAAATGTTCACTTTCCACTGGTTATGTTGATTTCAATTACCAATGAAAGTCTACTGTTGATAAGTTGCAGTATGTCTAGACGAATCGATGGAGGCAATGATTGACTGTTGAACCTTGAGTTGCTAAGGCCTCGTTGAATACGGCAGACTCACTTCGGGGAATACGATGCAAAAATATTCCATGGTCGTTGACATTTGCTTATATATTTGGGTGGAATGGCGACGGAGTGCCCATTCCGTCCATAATAATGCACAGAAAAGTAATGGAATGGGGCGTCTGACGGAAAGACCGAGGGGAGTGGATTCAACACTTAATGAATCAGACACTAGTTTCTGTATGTCAACAATTCGTCCATCGTGAAGGACCCACTTTAAACATTTTGTAATTCTGGAAGCCTATTCGCAAAGTTTGGCGAGTATTCTTAATCTTTAATTGAAGTGAGTGAATTTTCAGGCAAGTTACTGATTTTAGGAATGGTGTGTAATTCTAAAAAAATACTTGCCAGACTTTAATTCTGGCAAACATTCCAACTGGCAAATGTTCTACAAGATAAAGGAGTGAATTTGACATTCAAGGATACCTCCGGGAGGTCTAAAATCTGTTTTATGAATAACACCACTTTAACTGAAAAGAAAATTTCAAATGAGTGATATGAGGCATGTACATCTTGCCTCATAGGGAGTGATAAAAGTTGGTAAGAATTACAATTTTCACACTCTTCGTGAATTTTCACTCTCTTCAAACTTGTGAATAACCTTCCAGATCTGGAAGAAATGAGGCGGAACCAAAGTAGGCTGACTAGCTGCCTGTGTATGCACCTACACGCATATACGCCCTGCGATTCACCTAGGGCTAGGCTAGCCAGGTTAGGACAAACCAAAGTGGCTGGCCCAACTGTCACACCTGACTTGAGACATGGGTGCAGGGTGGGGCGGGGTGAGCTCTGCGACAGTCTGGCGGCGCCCTGGTGGCGCCCTGGTGGCGCCCTGGCGTCGCCTGTGGCCTCTTTGATCCAAGCTAAGCGCCAAAGCCGTCTGCTCCCTGCCCTGTCAGCCTTGACAGACAGGCAGGAAGCGAACCATCAATGATGCATACAATAAGCTACCAGTGCCGCCAGCATGTATGTATACATTTACGCATATATACACAGGTATTACATAGACTTGGTGTCGCGCCCATTGGCCGTTAACCATTGACAAGCTGAACCATACACGTGAGGTCACTTTTCTGGTGGAGCGCCATCTGCGCATAGGGCGACTTGATTTCCCTGGTCGACGCCAAGTACCTCGTCACTAGAGACGCTGATCGGGTGAGCACGTGACGAGGTGCGCGTGCGTACTGCGGTTTGCCGGTAGGGGCGCATGGGCAACATATGTAAGGAGACATGGTGTCTCCAATATGTCTGTGGTCTTAGACTACCTGACGACAACCCTGTTACTCATCCGGTCAACCTGGCTCCAAAGACAAGGATTCTTTATAAGGAAGTAAATAGCTCTTATTGTGGAGCCACATGATACATTTATAGACACGCTATTGTTTGTTCTGTTTGGATATTCCGCTAATGGTTCTAACCTGGCAAACACCATACTTACTTAGTGCTTGATAACTTTCGGTTACTAATCACTTACTATTTACTCAGTGCATCATGGGTAGCTAACCTGTAGTGATTAATTAGATGCATGGATTACTGCACAGCACGGCCCAGATAATACAGGTGTGTGGTTAGGCTAAGAAGGTAGTTCCCTCAGTCACAATACCATAACAACCTACCACTAACACCCAGCCACCAGGCACCCAACTCTGCACTGTAATGTGAATAGCCACTCCAATCATGTTCACCCCACAACCCATTCCCTGATGTCTACACCCAGTTCTGTACATAATCACAATACACTGTGCAAAAGCAAAGGCTATCAATTGAGTGCCTAGCCTATCAGTTGTTTTAGGATCACCTCTGTAATTAACTTCTGACTGCTCTATTTGATAGTGGGTGTTCCATAACCCCTGCTTATACTATGCTCATGTACAATTGACCATTCAAATTCAAGGCAATACTTTCAGGTGTCTACCCATGATGCACTGAGTAAATAGTAAGTGATTAGTAACAGAAAGTTATCAAGCACTTAGTAAGTATGGGCAAACACGACTCAACCAGAAAGACGCGGCATGAACTTATGCTATGGACAAGCTCCATAAGCAGGTAGCGGGATGTATTATCAGCAAATCAGATAATTCCTTTCATTCACTACCTAATTCTTAGGGTGCAACTGGTAGGCCTACCTATGACAGTTTGATTCGCCCGCCTCAGTACTCGCCTCTTATCTTTTATGTCATGGCTGATACGAACATCACTATAGCTCACATAGCCATTATCAGCTGGGGGCCGCCATTAGACCCCGACTCCACTATGACTAACACCTTCAGCCCCCGACTCCGCACTTTATGCCAGGGATGCCTCCCATTGGTCAATATTACAATAGCCATGCGCCGTATAGATTAGTGCTAGAACTGCCGTATTCAATGGGGGGCATGGAATACAATATGCTTGTATTCAATGGGGTCTGCCATCTTGGATTTTGAATGGAGCTGAGCTGTTTTTTTCTTTATCTAAAAGCAAAATTACCCCATAGGCCATGACAAATGCAAATGTCCACTCCCATGGAACATTTTTGCATCGCATTCACCTCGGTGAGGCCTATAAGGCGTCGTTGAATACGGACACCCTCACCTCGGTGAATACGATGCAAAAATATTCCATGGTCGTGGACATTTGCTTATGTATTTTTGTCACTTGGCATCACTGTCGCCCGATTAATCCATACAAATCCTACCGGAGTTAATTACTAAGCAGATTTTGCATACTTACTAGTACTACAATTTAATAGGATACAAAATCTGGCGAGTCCGGGTATAAGTGTCTAAAAACATGTGGAAAGTTTGAGGACATACATTTTCCTTCACTCCCCTTAATATATGTATGACCTTTTCTGAACCATTTGATACTTCACAGACATCATCTAAGAGATGTCCCTTACAATTTATAATTTCATCCCCATATCTACACACTTTGATGAAGGTGGTGTACTGACAGGGTAGGTGCTTCAGTAGGTTCTTCAGTATTGAATTGAGAGGACAGTTTAATTTGTCTAGACAGAGCTTCAATTGCCCTCTTGGTGATTTCACCCCACCCAATTATTATTAGGCGAAATAGACACTCACTGCTACTCCTAATTGGTCTAGACAAACGCATAGCCCTATCATTACCTGAGTGGCTGTATCTTCAAAACAGTAGAAAATCGACACTTCTAAGTTCTATCTGTAACTCTACTGTCAGGTTGTCCCACTAAGACTTATTCTCATGACTAGAGCTCGGAAATTTGGTTGCTGAAGTACTGTTGATCAGATGGTCTTGTTCCATCCTACATTGATGTGGGTGCTTGATTGTTTTTGGGGTCATCATTGTACAAACCTGTGCCAGTGCTCTGCAGAATAGAACTCGTGAGCTCCTCAGAGCCAAAAGTGGTATAATCCCTGTGGTACATCTTACGTACATCCTTAAACCCTTTCAGGGCCGCTGGTGCACGAATGCATCATTCCCATTGGTCTCTTCTTGCAGTAATGCATCCCTGGCGAATGACTCACCAGGATTTTACATTCATACATCATGCCATCCCTATAGCTATGGGGCTAGTATTGCACTATGGGAGGTTTGGCATGGTGTGCCAATGAAGTGCTGGCGAGCAGATTCACTAGCATCTGTGCATCATGCCGACCAATGGGCATGATGCACTCCAGGCATGCACTTCTGCATAAGCGGTCCTTAAAGTGTTCGGCTCATCCCTACCATGAGGTTACCCTGCACGACAAGCCTACCTTTTACGACACCCTGCTCATGCACACCCTCCGGGCACGCCTGGAGGAGCCTCCTACCCCTGCAGGCTGAGCCTTCCTGGTGGCGACAGGGTGGCGGGCTTAGTCTGCAGCCTCCAGCAGTTTGGGCGCCTGGAGGCCGACGGATGGTGGGCAGGATGTGGGTGCCACCACCTGGAGGAGGCTGGGTGCATGGGGTGGGAGGGTGGATGGTAGGGGGGGTACATGTAGGACAGTACCCTGATCAGGTGTGTGACCGATTTTCTCTGTACCTGTGCTATCTGTAAAACTCCGTCTGCCCCCACCCCCTACTCACCCCCAACCCCACCTTCTGTCTTGGGTATCGAGATGGAACATCACGAAAAGGGTGGATACCTTATTTCATGTTGATATGCCCGAGATACTGACAGCCCATAGCTCTAGCACTCGAGGGCCGTATCGCACACC
The DNA here is from genome assembly GCA_949317995.1 of Acholoe squamosa. Taxonomy (NCBI): domain Eukaryota; kingdom Metazoa; phylum Annelida; class Polychaeta; order Phyllodocida; family Polynoidae; genus Acholoe; species Acholoe squamosa. Next base: position 99,833,188 of record OX439036.1, on the reverse strand, counting down.
CCCCGTGCGATAACCCGCGAAAATATCACACGCCGAGGTCACGTGACCATTTAGTGACGTCATAGCTCCAAGATGGCGATGTAAACAATGCGCATGGGGAGTCATTCTGGTAAATTCTATTGTAATTCAGCAGTTTTAGATCAAAATAACATGAAATAAATGCAAATGAACACTCGTGGGGAGAATTTTTGAGGGTTATCTCACTTGCCGATCAGGTGCCGCATCGCACTCCGCCCTGCGGGCGTCGTGCGATATGGCACCTGATCGGCGCGTGAGATAACCCTCAAAAATTCTCCCCCCTCGTGAACATTTGCCTATATATCTATTAATGACATAAGGGTATGATCGTAGCCAGACGTTAAGAGTGGGCATATCTCATTCATATCGTATTCTACACATACTACAAGGGTATAATAACCGCTGCAGGTTAGAAGTACATTTGCAAGTTTTTCCCTCTATTAGATGTAGTTTCCTTGGAGTTTCCATGGAGGCTTTGGTACCTCTTTGGTCTCTCTAGACTAAACTCTGCATCAGGGAACCATTAAGATGAACGTGATACCCACCCATGATAAGTCATAAAGTGAGTATACTACACTTTCTTCTGTCAGTAAGCTTCTCATACGGTCTGGATAATAAGAAAGATATATTTTATGAGATGAGTATGTACATATATATGTCTCCCAGTCCCAGGGCTTGTCTGTGAAGTGAATGACTAACAGAGAAACATCTATAGAGAAGCAGGCAGGCAGGCGGCCCAGCCCTTCTCCATAGTGCCAGCTTGGCGGCGTGGTAGCGCCGGAAGGGCTTGTGGCGGGCGTGTTCCGACCGCTTGTCTCTGGAGGCTGGTGTAATTGGACGTTTGATGTTGCGATGTCGGGGACCAACAAAAAACCCAACCACGCTCCCAGAGCCGCGCCTACCCGTCGCCGAGAAGCCCTATGTGCCCCCTTTCTCGACGCGCCACCCTGTGGACGCGTCCGACGTTAAAACCACGATCAAAGTTTGTCGTCAGGAGGACGGGGGCGATCTTTCAAGAGAGGTTGAGGTTGGAGACAGGGAGGCAGCTGGGGGTTGGCTTGGGGCTTGGAAGGCGGCTGTAACGGAGCAACGGTCTGGGAGGAAGAATTGAACTGGAGGGGTGGGGGCAGCTTGTCTCCTAGCCTTTTAGACAGATTCAAATGTCACCAACTCCAGTAGTCTCAGTTGCAGACTTGCAGTCGACGTGCGTCTGTGGGTATGTGATGTAGGCGCCTTAGTTCTGCTTTCTTCCTCAGAATATTATTACGTCATAACATGACATGTATTGAACCGGCGGAGAAGGAAATGCCTGAAAAGGCGACTGAAAAAGTACCACGGCAGGCAATAATTCATAGAGCAAGCCCATACACAAGTTGAAAGTTCTCAATTTCAAAAGGCCATTCGGCGTTCTTAATCAAGGAATTAGGAATAAGGGGAAAGAATTCTACCCCTTTTCAACGAAAAGGCATGCACGTTACTTACGAATAAATGGGATGAGGGAAAGATTTCAGACCCCTCAGAGGGAGTTAATACAGTAGGTGAAAGGAACCCGGGGGAATAGAAACGACGCCTGTATACTTATGGAATGGAGAAGCAATGCACTAAAATGTATTCAGCTGAATTACCCTGGAACCCTACCTTAAATACTATCTGTTCAAACTTACATCCATCATAACTTGTGGTGTTGAATCATTTCCTCTTCCACACCGTATCAAACCTTTGTTCTTTTTCATTCTTGTTATGCGACACATATGAGGTATTCGCTCGAAAGCTATATGCATGAGTGATATGGTTGTTATCTTTATCTCGACCCTATTGCAAGTCAAGCAAGTAGATGCATTTCGAATGCCATAGTAATAAATGGACCAAAGGATGTTACAGAAACAAGCTTTGACGCTGCCGTATTAGGGGCCATGCACATATGACGTCATCAATTTTCAGCCATTTTTCAAGACCCCGCCCCCCCCTATATATATATATATATATATATATATATATATATCAAACCTTAGTACCATGTAGTATACAGACGCCTAACTCGGCCCTAAATTGCATTGCTAGGTGCTACTGGTTTTGGATCAGAGGGACTACAAGCAGGAGGGTGTCCCCCCTGGATACTAATGATGCAAGTTGGGGGGGCTGGGGGGAGGCCCCCTCATATAATGATAGGATCCCAGATAAGCCTTAATTTGCTCCCTGCAAACTGGCACATTTGCCCCCCCCCCTTCCCCAAAAAAGATAGGGAAAAGAAAATTGCTCCCCTGACCCTTTTGTTATATGGGGAACTAGGCTAATGGTTTCCCAGTCCTTGAAATCGGAGGAAGCAAATTATTTCAAGACGTGGGACTTTCAAGCCAAAAAACCCTCAGACACCCCCTTCTATTTTTTCAATCTGTCATCAAAAGCTCAACACCCCCGCACCTTCTAGCGATGACGTCATATGTGCATTGCCCCTAAGCCTACTTATAAGCCACAACCACGTGTAAGACCCCCCGACTTTGGGAGAATGTTATGAACTATACTTGGGGCCTGGAAAGGTTGATAATCCTTACTATAGTCTGTGCACCACGCGGGATGATCTTAAGGGTCTGAAATGGTCTATAAGCTGCAGCTTATACATGGGGTTAAACGGTAGGTGTTGAGGCAGAGCTAGGCCAGAGTCCTGATCCTTCCCCCACTTTGTGTATACTACTTACAGATGACCCATACAGAAGTCATGTGTCCTGACACTACTCCAACTTTGTGTATACTACTTACAGATGACCCATACAGAAGCTACATGTCCTGACACTTCCCCCACTTTCTGTATACTACTTACTTACAGATGACCCATACAGAAGCCACATGTCCTGATACTTCCTCCTTTTTGTGTATACTATTTACAGATGACCCATACAGAAGTCATGTGTCCTGATACTTCTCCAACTTTGTGTATACCACTTACATATGACCCATACAGAAGCTACATGTCCTGACACTTCCCCCACTTTGTGTATACCACTTACTTACAGATGACCCATACAGAAGCTACATGTCCTGATACTTCCCCCACTTTGTGTATACTACTTACTTACAGATGACCCATACAGAAGCTACATGTCCTGTCACTTCCCCCACTTTGTGTATACCACTTACTTACAGATGACCCATACAGAAGCTACATGTCCTGACACTTCCCCCACTTTGTGTATACCACTTACAGATGACCCATACAGAAGCTACATGTCCTGACACTTCCCCCACTTTGTGTAGTCCACTTACTTACAGATGACCCATACAGAAGCTACATGTCCTGATACTTCCCGCACTTTGTGTATACTACTTACTTACATATGACCCATACAGAAACCGCATATTTTAATACTTCCCCCACTTTGTGTTTACTACTTACTTACAGATGACCAATACAGAAGCTACATGTCCTGATACTTCCCCCACTTTGTGTATACTACTTACAGATGACCAATACAGAAGCTACATGTCCTGATACTTCCCCCACTTTGTGTATACTACTTACTTACAGATGACCAATACAGAAGCTACATGTCCTGACACTTCCCCCACTTTGTGTATACCACTTACTTACAGATGACCCATACAGAAGCTACATGTCCTGTCACTTCCCCCACTTTGTGTATACCACTTACTTACAGATGACCCATACAGAAGCTACATGTCCTGACACTTCCCCCACTTTCTGTATACTACTTACTTACAGATGACCCATACAGAAGTCATGTGTCCTGATACTTCTCCAACTTTGTGTATACCACTTACATATGACCCATACAGAAGCTACATGTCCTGACACTTCCCCCACTTTGTGTATACTACTTACTTACAGATGACCCATACAGAAGCTACATGTCCTGATACTTCCCCCACTTTGTGTATACTACTTACTTACAGATGACCCATACAGAAGCTACATGTCCTGATACTTCCCCCACTTTGTGTATACTACTTACTTACAGATGACCCATACAGAAGCTACATGTCCTGATACTTCCCCCACTTTGTGTATACTACTTACTTACAGATGACCCATACAGAAACCACATATTTTAATACTTCCCCCACTTTGTGTTTACTACTTAGAGATGACCCTTAGGGAAGCCACGTACTTTCCCACTCTTTTTATACTGTGTACAGATGACCGACACAGGACCCACATGTCCTGATACTTCTGCCACACTGTGTATGCCACTTATAGATGACCTATACAGAAGCCACATGTCCTGACACTTATCCCACTTTGTGTAAACATTGTACTACTTATAGATGACCCATACAGTCCCGACACTTCCCCAACTTTGTGCATCCCCTCCCCGCCTCCAATTCTAAATATGATTTCTAGGTGTCAGATGAGTATTTCTGACCATTTTCAGGAACTTAAATGAGATTTAGGCAGTTTTGGTGTGGGCTGTATTTTATTGTGCTTGAAGGTCCGATGGTCACAGTGGACCCCAAATCCTTTCCTCATGGAGATCGAGGAGAATGGAAAAGAACACACGCTATTCTTGTTGTTTTCTGTGTCGTTGATGCGTGTTCCTGAAGAAAAGTAAACCGTAACCCGTGATGGCCATGATAATCACTTTTGACTATTTTATCCCACAGTTCAAATATAATATACAAAGGACGTCTATCTCAGTAAAAGTCCAATAATCCATATTAATGTCAAATTAAGAAATATGAAAATAGATAGTAATTTCTATACATGTATATACCCAGGGAGTAAATGGAACACCGACTAAACCCTCAGTCCCTAGACGGAGGAACCAAATAGCATATACTTGCATGCGGGGCTTGCATGTTATTCTAATTTCGACTGTCAATGAAATCAGACTGCTAGAACCTGCCTAGTTTAATACTTCGTCATATTCATGTCTACCTCCGTTTAACAGATGTCACAGTGTTATTTTGTTTCTGGCCCTAAAGATAAAGGCGAATATGGTATTTTGAGAAATGGGGGAGGGGGCTCACATTTTTGCCATGCCAAGCGACTCAAAGAATTGATGGATTTTTTCACAAGTGCAACAACATGAATTTGAATAGTAGGGGGTCTGAAAGCCTAATCCCTTTAATATGAAAAAAATCACATTCTAGGGGGTATTTGGTAAACTCCCATATGCAGAGCCTCTCCTCTGCTTAGTGTGGGTATTTGGTGGATTCTGGTCCAATTTGTGAGTTATCTTGGTCCCCAATCTTGCAGCCACCAGATTGGGAGTCAATTAATCTGTTTGGGTAGAGTGAGACTGCCCATAATGAGCGCAGAATTCTAGGAAGGGTCAAGAAATAGAAGAGTAACATTAGAGAGTACAGGGGAGGATTCGGAGTGAGGTTAATACATATTGGATATCTTATACCCGGTAGTAGTTGGTGGTGTAAGGGGAAGTAATATAATTATATGATAGGAAAGGTAAAGGGCACTCATGGTGGGGCTGGGGTGAGGGCAGGATGAGAATAAGATGCAGATATGGTGGGACTGGGGCTGACAGTATGATGGGACTGGGATGCATTCATAGTGGGACTGGGATGAGGGCAGGATGAGAATAAGATGCAGATATGGTGGGACTGGGGCTGACAGTATGATGAGGTTGGGATGAATTCATGGTGGGGCTGGGATGAGGGCAGGATGAGAATAAGATGCGGATATGGTGGGATTGGGTTGACAGTATAATGAGACTGGGATGCATTCATGGTGGGACTGGGGTATGAGGGCAGGATGAGATTGGGATGCATTATTGTGGGACTGGGGTATGAGGGCAGGATGAGATTGGGATGCATTATTGTGGGACTGGGGGATGAGGGCAGGATGAGATTGGGATGCATTATTGTGGGACTGGGGGATGAGGGCAGGATGAGATTGGGATGCATTTATGGTGGGGCTGGGGTGAGGGCAGGATGAGAATAAGATGCAGATATGGTGGGATTGGGGTTGACAGTATGATGAGACTGGGATGCATTCATGGTGGGACTGGGGTATGAGGGCAGGATGAGATTGGGATGCATTCATGGTGGGACTGGGGTATGAGGGCAGGATGAGATTGGGATGCATTATTGTGGGACTGGGGGATGAGGGCAGGATGAGATTGGGATGCATTATTGTGGGACTGGGGGATGAGGGCAGGATGAGATTGGGATGCATTTATGGTGGGGCTGGGGTGAGGGCAGGATGAGAATAAGATGCAGATATGGTGGGATTGGGGTTGACAGTATGATGAGACTGGGATGCATTCATGGTGGGACTGGGGTATGAGGGCAGGATGAGATTGGGATGCATTTATGGTGGGGCTGGGGTAAGGGAAAGATGAGATTGGGATGCATTTATGGTGGGGCTGGGGTGAGGGCAGGATGAGATTGGGATGCATTTATGGTGGGGCTGGGGTGAGGGCAGGGATGCATTCATGGTGGGACTGGGGGTGAAAGTAGGATGAGATTTGGATGCATTATTGTGGGACTGGGGGATGAGGGCAGGATGAGATTGGGATGCATTCATGGTGGGACTGGGGGTGAAAGTAGGATGAGATTGGGATGCATTATTGTGGGACTGGTGGATGAGGGCAGGATGAGATTGAGATGCATTTATGGTGGAGCTTGGGGTGAGCGCAGGATGAGAATAAGATGCAGATGTGGTAGGGCTGGGGTTGACAGTATGATGAGATTGGGATGCATTTATGGTGGGACTGGGGGATGAGGGCAGGATGAGATTCGGATGCATTTATGGTGGGGCTGGGGGTGAGGGCAGGATGAGATTGAGATGCATTAATGGTGGGGCTTGGGGTGAGGGCAGGATGAGAATAAGATGCAGATGTGGTAGGACTGGGGTTGACAGTATGATGAGATTGGGATGCATTTATGGTGGGACTGGGGGATGAGGGCAGGATGAGATTGGGATGCATTTATGGTGGGGCTGGGGGTGAGGGCAGGATGAGATTGAGATTGATTGATTGATTGATTTGTGTTTTACAGCACTTTAGCGGCACTAAGTGGCTATCCTGTGCTTCACAGGTTGATAATTTAATAGAGGAATGTGTCAGTGCCCGCGCATATGATGAGATTGAGATGCATTTATGGTGGGGCTTGGGGTGAGGGCAGGATGAGAATAAGATGCAGATGTGGTAGGACTGGGGTTGACAGTATGATGAGATTGGGATGCATTTATGGTGGGACTGGGGGATGAGGGCAGGATGAGATTGGGATGCATTTATGGTGGGACTGGGGGATGAGGGCAGGATGAGATTGGGATGCATTATGGTGGGACTGGGGGATGAGGGCAGGATGAGATTGGGATGCATTATGGTAGGACTGGGGGATGAGGGCAGGATGAGATTGGGATGCTTTATGGTGGGACGGGGGGATGAGGGCAGGATGAGATTGGGATGCATTATGGTGGGACTGGGGGATGAGGGCAGGATGAGATTGGGATGCATTATGGTAGGACTGGGGGATGAGGGCAGGATGAGATTGGGATGCTTTATGGTGGGACGGGGGGATGAGGGCAGGATGAGATTGGGATGCTTTATGGTGGGACGGGGGGATGAGGGCAGGATGAGATTGGGATGCATTATGGTGGGACTGGGGGCAAAGTTCGCACCAATTACAGGTCATGGTTTTAAGTGACTTTTACCTGACATTTATCTGCTTTTACCTGACAAATGTTGGATAATTCATGGCGGTTCAAAAAAAGATTTACCAGCTCCGAAGCGATGATGGTAAAGAAATTTTGTGAATTCACATGAAATCTTGACAATCACCCCCTTAAAATAGTCAAAATACCATTTTTAACTGACTTTTCCCCAAAATATCTTAACTGACATTTAACTGACCTTTAAAGAAAAATGGGTTTAACTGACTTTTAACTGACCAGTGGGAACCCTGGGGGGATGAGGGCAAGATGAGATTGGGATGCATTATGGTGTGACTGGGGGATGAGGGCAGGATGAGATTGGGATGCATTATTGTGGGACCCCATGGTTAAAGCATCATGATGAGACTGAGGTGGATTTATGGTGGGGTTGGGGGTGAAAGTAGGATGAGACTGAGATGCATTTATGTGAGTGAAGACTGTGGGTTTGCTGTAGTTAAGTAGGTGTTTAATGCCATTTCGACAGCTAAGTAGTGTCATATCCATGGTGGGGTGAGGGCAGGATAACATGGAGAAGGGGCTATGGTGAGACTGGAGGTGAGGGAAAATCAAACCAAAGTGGAGGAATGGGACTGGTGGTAAGGCAAACTTTCAACCACAACTGGGAATTCCTTTGCAACTAGCACAATCTAGAACTAGCATTTCGCATTAGCTTTACACAGACGAGGACAGGCTGTCCCATAACCCAAAAGAAGGGTGGGAAAACAATACTGAATAGAAGGAGATGAAAGCTGAACATGGAATGCAAAGAAAGCGGCAGTGGGAAGGGAGGCGAAGAAGTGGTCGGACAGGAAAGAGAGAGGCTGCAGGAGCCGGAAAGCACTTTGAAAGAAAAGGGAAAGTCAAGCAGTAAAATCTGATACATCCACTTCAGGATTCGGAGAGATCGGTTGATTATAAAATAGATTGAAGATCTTCATGGCAAACGCATCCTATTGACTTCAAGAAAGTATTTCGTAACTTTTTTTCCAGTAGGAACATTTGGAAAATCTTTCATTGTTTGAAAGCACAAAGCTAACATTCTGATAAAGACATCTGCGGCAAAAATATGGGAGGAGGGTGCCCCTGCCACCCCCCCCCCCAAGCTCAATTCTGTGCTTGAACTTTAAAGTTAATAACAAAGTTGTCGAATGAGCGCTATGGGACATTATTTAGTTCTTTGTAAATACACATCAGTTTATAGACATTGTGTTGAGTTATGAACCTGTTATATAAGCCGTGACTTGACGGTAACATCAAATACACATACATCCCTTTGTGGTGAGTCAAACACACTTGTTGTGGCTGGCAGGCTGCCTTTAAACAGTCAAGGGCCGCTGATGCAGGAGTGCATCATGCCCAATGGTCGGCATGATGCACCAATGAAGTGCTCGGCAGTACTTCATTGGAGCATCATGCCGATCCTCCTTTAGTGTATCGACCCTGTAGGTTCACCATGATGCATGAATGAAGTCGTGGCTGCATTCATGCATCATGCTGACCAGTGGACATGATGCATTAATGCACCAACGGCCCTTAGAGGGCTAACTTGGAGGCCCAGTTCCGGGTGGAGTGGATAGTTTTGGGTAGACACTATGTCGCGACCAGTTACACAAACACTAGAGATGGCAGGTTTTTATCCGTGTAGGGTGGCGCCGCCGTGTGGTGAGTCAGAGAGGTTTGTGAACCACATGACTTTGTAATAGAGGGAGGATACAGGAAGTGGAACTTGTCTAATACTGTATGTTATTATAGCTCACGCCTAATGGATTTCAGACTAAACTACGCCGTATTACTCATCAGGAATTTTATTTCCTGTTTTTTTAAAACCATCAGGTAGAAAAGTGAATGACAAAGTATCTCAAGCAGGCCCACACAATTCAAGAAACCTTAGACCCTTTAATGTATAGTTTAAATTGGGTCTGGGTCAATCACAAGCTTCTCTCAGTTTTGTAGGGTTTACAAGTTTAATGTAAATTCAACAATATTGTGCGAAATATTACTAATAATATCCCTTTTAATCTCCTGCCTGTTGAACGTGGGTTGCCACTATGCACATGTTCCTCTTGTTATTTTGCAGATATCTAAGTAATGCGATGCTTTTCTTCAAAAACTCAAATTTTATATGTTGTATTGCAGACATTGTGAATGCAGCTACTTCTTAAATCATAGACAAATGTGGACAATGTACAACAACATTTCATAGTTATTTTGAACATTTTTTATTTGTCAATAGTTTTCGGGGTAGACCACGGCTAGGCCCCTTAGTTTTTTGTTTTGTTTTGTTTATCCTGTACATAACAATATTTCTGTACATCTGTTTATAATACAACGGGTGTCCCTGGTAAACACTCGACCCTATCACGCCTCCCGCTCACATACATAGCCGCCATAGCAGGCCTAGGTTTGTCCCCAAATGGACCATACATACACATGATCTATGAAGAGTCGTCTCTAGAACAGAACTCTTTGAACTCCCATATCGCCCTTACAAATAAAACTGTACACTTTAATGTGTATAGACTTTTAACATGAAATGATAATGAATGAAGACCGTTAACAAGATACGAGACAACTTGCTCATGTTTTTTTTTAGAACGACAAAACTTTGGATAGGTAATACTTTGGAAACTTTTTGGGTACTTTGGATCAAATACTCAGACATAAACGATAAAAAAAATGCATGTACCAGCTCGCACTGGTACCTATACCATGTCAGAAAAAAAATTGATGCTACAATATGTAAACTATAAAGACAGCACTTGATATAATGAACCCCAGCCCATCCACTTACATTTCACATACCAGCAAATATACATTTAACAATATCAAACGGTAATTAGAACATAATATTATTTCAAACACAACCGTTTTATTCATGTCAAAATACGAGGTAAATTTTCCAAGTTGTTAGCGTTTAAAAAGAGAATATGATATACCAAAATATGATCGTGGTACCCAACTTTCACGAAATCCTTCCATAGTTATCAACAACTTTCCGAACACGTTATAACATGAATGTAAGACTGCATAATGGCATTTGTCTCCGAAAAATGACAAAAGTTAAACTCTGAGTAAATATATTTTTCTATCATATAAGAAGTACCCCCCCCCCAAAGTAAAGGATAAGATACATGTCTTAAAATGAACACCATGTACTATGAGGTATATAGTGGCAACCATTTTGACACATTCATACATTTTCAAGTATCGGAATTTATACAAGTAAACAAACGTTCATATCAGTTCATCTTTTCATACATCCATGTATCTGCCGCAATAAAACTCAGATAATTTTTTGCTTGTACCGATGTCTTTCCTAGTGGAGAAGTCCATGTCTTTTTACAGTTAAAATGAGATTCAGAATATTTTTCTTTTCTTTTACTATCTCGAAAATAAAATCAAACATTTCATGATAGGTTCAAAGGTACTGCAATCGGCAGGAATAGCGTGCACTTTTAACCTTAAAAGTCTTACTGAAGAAAAATTTCTCTTTTCTTTGTAATATAAATGACTGACTCAATCACACGTCCAGCTATCACACACTGTATGTCCAATACTCACTATTACCCTTAGTGTTACCAGAGACTAATCAAGTTAACATCCCTCCCCTTCCACCCATGGAGATGTCCCCATCCCACCCTTTCCAGTGAAGGGGAAAAGGGCAGCAGGTCAGTACTGCATCTATGACAAACAGGTAACCCTTACAATTTAGAACCTGTGTGTGGAAATATAACCCCAAAGTCCAAATTACCACCCACCCCCCTTCCCCATACCAACTACTAAACTAAAAGGAGAAAGGCAGCAGTTGTTTTAGGAGTGGCTATTTAGTTATCAGAGAGATGAATATAAATCTGTGGATGGCATGGTGGATTGTGTGCGTGTATACCTGGGATTGTCATCCCTGAATGCGACTCCTACATGACGTGGTGCATCTTAATGTGTGGTTAACACGCTACCACTCCTGACTGAGGCTACAGGATGAAGACGCAGCCATCACAACATAATCACATGAGCAGGAGGCGGCCATTCAACACACAAATGGGTGTATGGGGTACTTCTACTCGTTCTAAACATGGTCCTTACTAGACTATTTGTGCGTTTTAAATATGACCATGTTTGTACCGTCCAATATGTACCTTTATATTTGTGCGTCGTCTTATTGGAAGGGGTTCGTGGCCTGGGCTATGCATCCAAGAGAGAAAGCTCATGTCTCCTATATATCTAGGCCATCCTTTGATGATTTGAGGTTCATGTGAAGATGCTACTGATAGAGAGCATAGATATATAGCCTTATCTTTTGGCATGACACACTGTGGTATGGTTGAACATGGTGCGAGACCAAGCCTGTGTTGGAGACCCCATGTCCCCCTTTCCGCCCTACCACACATGTACACTCACTGGTACATTCAGTAGCACTTTGATGTCTGTTAACCCTTTAAACATGACGCCTCCAGGTTCATGTACCTTTGTTGTCATGATGCACCAATGCAGTGCTGGTGAATAGACTCACCAACACTGCATTGGAGCATCAAGTCGGCTCTTCATAACGCATCAACCTAATAGGATTGATATGATGCATGAATTTCGCACTGGTGAATAAACTAAGATAGGCATGTAGCCTAAACACACTACGATCGTTAAAGGGTTAACTAGAGCCTAGGGTCTAGCTAACTGGTGGGGGGTGACCCATAGCAAAGTGGCTTGGCGTCAGGAGGAGGAAGCTGCGTGGTAGGGCGGCGACGGGTGCGCCTCTGGTGGGCGTCAGGGTGACTTGACGGACACAGAGTTTGCAGCATTTGGAGTCGGTCAGTCTGGTTTGGGAGCGGCGTCTGGCTGCCAGCCAGCCCCGACTTGGTCCGCCGTCGGCGCCCACCGACCTGCCATCTACACTCCTTCACTCACTTCCCAGCTGGTAGCTTAGAAAAAGGTCAACCCAGGACCCCGCAAAACTCTCTAAATATGTGTTGAGAGGAAAGAATCCACTCTCTTCTCTGTAACACCACAGTGAAAGACCTGCAGGGGGATAAGACGTATAGCAACAAAGTGATGAGGCTAAACTTTCTTTCACTAAGCGCCCATGCTTGTCACCACACTCTCTTAGCAAGCTGACCCTGACCCAAAACCTCCATTTGTTATACCGTCTAAAAAAAGAATGAAAAAGTAAAGCAAAGAAAGTCACTAATCAAGACAAATGCTCCCCACCCTCCGCCGTTTTAAGTTTAGGTAGAGGCAATGTTTGTGAATTCCGCTGGTCGAGTTACGACGACTGTTTGGACAAGCTGAGCCTACATGGCGCCCATTACTATTGCAGAGATGTTTTAGAGGTAAACTTTGACTGTTTTAAAAGAACCCTCCCAGTCTAATTCCCCCATTCTACATGAATATACAGTGATCTATTCTCCCACCCCCAAGCCTTTCCCAGATACTGTTTTCCCCTAAAGACTCCCACTGTATAGATGCAGTACTGACCTCTCAATACCTGTACTAGCAATATATGTGCTTTTAAACCAATTGCACCATATTTCTTTTTGTCCTTCTTTTTATAAATTACACCGTACAAAATGTGGTCAATATGTACATTATATCCTATGTATATAAAATATCTGATTAACTCTTTTGTTGAAGAGTGTGTCCCACTTTATATCTGTATGTGTTTTTTTCTTTAATAGGGGTGTGGCTACCAAGCCTTTATACCCCTTTCACCATGCTCTGCCCTGCCTAGTCCCTAACAACAACCCCTACCTACCCCCTGTATTCTACACAGGGAGTAGGGGCTCATGTGGTGGGCTGGAAGGCAGGTGAAGAGTTCAGCACCATGGTTACTCCCCTCTCTGCATAGATAAGAGGAGAAGACACGAAGAGCATAAAGAAAACAGCACCTTGCAGTGGTGATTATTATCATTGTTACCTGCTGTTACACTTTGACAGTTTTAACATCATGTTCTGGTATCTCATAATAACATGTACATAGTTATTATTACAATGTAGCTTTTATCTTGTTAGATACGATGTTTGTTACCCAAGGCACTTGGACTCTCACATTGCTGGTAGTTGTCTACATGTCCCCCCTTAGTCTTGTCTTGTTAACAGTGTTTATTATTATTTTTCCTGAGATGGGCTGGTCACAGTCCAAGGCCGACCTGCCCAGAGATAATTGTGCGGTGCCCATATTGTAAGGAGGAATAGGCGGTTAGGGGGTGTGTGTATGCTGAGGTCTGACGTGAGGTACTCACAAAGTCCCATCACCGCTTGGACAGTCACACACAGAGGTGCCGTCCCAACGGCCTTTGGCAAAGCCACTTCCGGTTCCGTAAACCCTCTTCCGGTAAGCGACTCCACCACTCGTTGATCCCGCGAAGCCCACTTCCTTTTCCGGTTTGTGGCAGGCAGGAACGCGCGAGCTACTCCTGATCTGTGTAAGCCACTTCCTGTGTCGCGGAAGCCACTTCCGGTTGGAAGAAGCCACTTCCGGTTTGAGCGGTGCATGCCGGGATCCTTCACCCCGATCACTCATCCACTAGCAGGACATGGAAGGGTGGATACAGGGCAGTAGTAAACCGTTATCACAATCTTCACCAGAACTCGTTTATATCCGGAGCACATACAACTCGGGACGCTCCGTGAGACAGCTAGCTGCCCCTCTAGGATAGTTAGATAAGACAGGTATCATGGGGTAAAGCCACTATCACCTATTTACCGATAACAACACCTCTATCCAACACGGGCACGAGGTTATGAACTGGCGCGAATAACTGGGCCCCCAGCCCTTGGCAAAGCTGATCCGGACAGCGTTCGGGTCGTACGGCCCGTCTTCGTACTGGGGGTCCCGCGTCCGTTGTAGCGCCTCAGAACGCTCATAGTCAAATATCTTTATAGAGTAACCCGGCGGTACCTTAATCACTACTGTCATACTGGAGTTGGGGATGTCCAGGGTGGGAGAGTTGACAAAGATGGCGTGTTCTGACCTGTTATAGGCCCACACCCCATCCCCCTCCTTACTTAGTACCACCCCCTGGCCGATCTTCTCCCTTGTCCGTCGTACAGACTCTGTGTTGGTGTGCTGCTGGAGGACCTCCAGACACATGCCGTCTCCATGAGGCAGCTCCTGGAAGATGTTCACACTGGGTTTGACCACCGTAAAGAGCCGGCCCACTCTCTGTCTCTGCTCCCAGTACGCCACATTACACCAGAACTCCTGACTTAACGACCCGTTTGTCACGCTCCCTGCAACATAACAGGAGCAATCATCGTTAGATTATAGTCACCAAAAGGCATATACGCAAGCCATACATGTATACAGTGTAGACTTGCTGCAGACGTATCGATAACATATTTGCAAGTATGGCAATACACATGTTAATAATAATGTGTCTTCACAATACACGAATGTTATTAAGCCAATGTGTCTTAACAATATACATACGTCAATAAACCAGAGGCCATAGCGTGGCTTCCATAATACATAGGATTACTACTCATGATGGACAGAAGCATGCCATCAGTGTTGACTAAATATCAAACAGGATATATCAAATATAAGATAAGTGAGTGGATGTATTTTACATGTTTTTAAACAGCAGTGCGTACTATGTCCAAAAACTCATTCTGTACCAATGTATACATTGAAACATACAATACTAACACTGCCTTCTCTTATAATGTTCACTAGTTCCCATAACATATATATCATCATTCCCCATGTGAAAGTAGTCATAATAACAAAAACCAACCAGTACCAGACGCTACAACTGATGACAACCACAGAGACCATGCACTCATACTGTCACTATCCACACAAGTCTTCTATACAGTGAATACATGAAGCTAACATGAGCTAGTGCTTCTCCATGGTGCTGAACTTGTGGTCACACCCCGACCCTCTCCATTCAATAACACTGTGGCAGTGTCAACTCTACACCTAGAACTGACACGGCGAGTTGTCGCACATTATAGAGTGACTAGCTGCAGATGAAGAGGTGTTATAATAGTTATTTATATTGTGGCTACTTTTACCTTTAGTGGAGAGTTTAGTAGGGGTGCAGTGTTTAGTAGTAATGTTGGCGTGTTTCCGTGAGGCTGGGGATGATACAGAGAGCAGGGCGTGTTTTACAGCTACCATGAGTGCGTCCATACCGCACGGCGCTCTGCCTACAACTGACTGACTGCCTCCCACCACCGCACCATGGTGGTATACATTCAGCTGGTCCCCCCCCCCCCCACCACTACCACCCCTTCACCCATGGTGTCAGAGCTGAGGCCATGGCGCCAGCGTCTTTAGTACTGTAAGGGCCGCCATTGGAGGAGTGCATCATGCCAATTGGTTATCATGATGCACCAATGAAGCACTGGCGACGAGGAGTGTATCAAACCCGCAGGGTCGCCATGATGCGTGAATGTAGCCTTGCAAGTTACTTCATTCATGCATCATGAACTATTGGCATGATGCATCAGCAGCCCTCATAGGGTTGTGCTACTGTTGTGGTCGTGTGAGGGCGACACGGGGGCGGTGGGTGATAATTGGGGAGTTAGTCGGTACGGAACCATTGTGCCCCCGCCCCGCCCTGAGCCGACCGCCACCCTGTCTACGGCCTCTACACCCGCAGCCCGCCCACCAGGGGCGCTCATGTCGACGGGAGAGAAGGGGGGAGGAGGCGACGACTGTGAACTGGGCGCGTCTGACGCGCGGCTTGACGTGACGCGTCATGACTGTTGAGGGGGGGGGGGGGGTACATTAGCACGGTCTAGACCTATGCAGCTCAAGTGCTGGCAGCTTAGCCCCAGGTACACTTATCCCAAACAGATTTACAAATTAAGGCAGGGCCATGACACGCCTAAGTCTGCGTCATCAAGAATATCTGAGTTTTTCTTTCCTCAAACATTTTAGGGAACATACATCAGAATGAAAGGTTGATATGAATAGGAATTGTACCAGAAAACTAGTGTTGAAACCCATATTAGAAAAGATGTAGACCATGATTTACACAGGCAATACAAAATCCGGATGATAAAATTTTCAGCACATATATGGCAAGTTTGATTTTTTTAATACTAATACATTAAAAAAAAAAAGAAAGTGAAATCTTCTAGATAGATTGAGCATTTTTCGAATGCCTGGAAACCAAAGGACATGCCTAGAATTGAACCGTTATTGTACAGCAAATGCACCATGACACCCCCCTCCTCCTTCTATCACACATAGAGTGGCGCCTGTTGCTTGCGGGTCCGTCTGTGTTGAGAGATGAGTAGGTAGTTTGGTGAAGCAAACTACGACCCAGCCTGTCTGATTGCCCCCCCCCCCCCCGACACACACACACCCAAACAGACAGGCGGGGCGGCTCACCTGTTACCTGTATTAATTGGGGATTATGACAAAGAGTATCTTCACATGGCCAGACAGCATTGACAACAAACCACTAACGACCTGCCTAGGATACCCTGCCTAGGTCACCATGCGTCTGCCGCTATACATGGAGTAGTATCATTATGAGAACCTACTCAGTGCTCAATGGGGGATTAGTCCATGTTTAAATATATCATTAACAGCCACTATCAGTCATACCATGTTGACACAATGTATCAGACGTGCACATCCCACCTCCCCAATTACACAAGGTATAATCTTAGCGTCTACTATCTCCAGGCTATTCAATATTGGGACAGGTAACAACGTTTCATATCGTACACAGGTTCATCTCAAAAATCAATTTATGCTGGACGCGGGCATAAAGTGAGTTCAGTTGAGAGCCTCTATATCCGGGCCCTATATACAGGTTGCATATTGGAATGGATAGCACTTTGGAACTTGCGAATCCCTGAAATCTGACAGGAAAAAAACTTGAGGTCTTCTATCCCTGCATGTGCACCACGGTACAATAACATTGTACAAAACATAGGCATGCACATAATGTTCGCTAGACACATGTCTATGATAAATCACCCACCTCCCACCACTTTCATAAATCACCCATTTACTCACTGGGTCAGTGAGTATCCACCCCCCCCCCCCGCCCAGTCCCATTCCCACATCATGGCACATGGTAGAAGTACATAGCGGGATCAGGGATGGTTATTGCCGGGTTGCGTGTAAAGGTTCTCAGCTCGCTTCCTTATCTAACCGTACCAGACAGTCCGTCTCCACCACTCCTCCACCCCCACCCCCTCATCCAGGTCACACAGGGTGAGATATCAGCTCCCTAGTTAGCCCTTTAAGGGCCGCTGATGCATGAGTGCATCATGCCCAAAAGTCGTCATGATGCACCAATGAAGTGCCGGTAAGACTAACACTTCATTGGAGCACCATGACGACCCTATGGGAGTACATGTATCAACCCTGTAGGGTCGACATGATGCACCAATGGGCATGATGCACTCCTGCATCAGCGGCCCTTAAAGGGCTAGACCCCCCCCCCCACACACACACACAGCCCCCATCCACTCTACACCCCTATGGGCGGTCCACTGTCGGGTGTCAAAATTGACACGACAATCATAACAATCTCTCTCTCTTCTGCGACAAAGTGACATTCATGTGAAACACAAACATACAACTTTTTTTCTTTTTAGATATGTTTTCCCAATGTGACCCTAAGGCCGATATATCAAGTGTTCACTAAAGGTATCGTGGACTCACCGCATCCCCTACTGGAGCTGGGGTGGACTGCTGCTGCCAGTAGTTGCCGCCTCCTACACGAGATGGCAGCAGGATGCTGCAACTTACAATCAAGGGTTTCTTAGGTCGGGAGGTTTCACCTAAAAAGAGGGCACTGCCAGACGTACTACTCTCCTATTACAATAAAAGTGATATTGCGGTTGACAATCTGTTTGAATCCATTAAGACTATGTCTATGTTAACCTTATATGCGGACATTGTAGGATGATTTATGTGGTTGGATGGTGTATTCTCAAGTGGAATCTCCATGATTGTGTAGGTTGGGGGGGGGGGCAAGATCTAAGTTTGTTTTTTTTTAACTTAAATCAAATAATATGCTGGTGTACATGTACTTTGGCATACAAAATAAGATCTTAGTGCTTTATCTACCCTTAGGCCACACCAAATCAAAATATTGGTCTGTGGATTTCCCGCACCTTAGTTTCCAAAGTACAAATTTTAATTTTTTAAGAAAATTTATTGGTCTATGGATTCCGCCCGCTTCATCTTCTGGTAAATTGCAGATTTTTTTTTTTTTTTTTTTTTACCAATGAGCTTACTGGATCAATCAATAAGGAACCCCCCCCCCGCCAAAAAAAAAAAAAAAAAATTAGCCCTCTCCATATTTTGGCCATGCAAAATCCATAGACATATAAATTTTCCTAGAAAAATAAAATAAAAATTTCGCCCTCCCGCCTCTTTTTCTAAAACAGTAAATCCATAGACCAATTTTTTAATTTGGAGTGGCCTTAATGCCGCCCCTTTTTTTCTGAGCCCCCCATGTAATGAATCCGCCAATGTTCTTGCCTCATATAAATTTGTGACACCATACGCTCACCTATCCAAACCCCCATGTGGTTTAATATGGTGGGGAGGAATATGAGGAGAGGCAGGCAGGGCCAGGTAAAGTTAGAGACGAGAGACAAACTAATTTGGCGGCTGGGAGCCGAGGTGATAAGATCGGACGGGGGCCGTACTGTGCACTCAACAGGCATTACTGTCACCACCACCCCCCTCCACATCCCCCCACACTCTGGTGGCGCTACCTGACGGCAGGTAAGCTATGGACAAAGGTCCAACAGGGTCCACAGTCAAATCCTGTATTAAAAGCTTTGGAGAAATAGTACTGCGTATTCACCAAACCAAATAAAAGAGACAAGGCTATTGAGACATGGGGTGGATGATATCAACAAAAAAAGAAGGAAAACAACAACACACACAAGAAAAAGAATTCAAGGGACATTTGAAAGTGCAGGTGAGTGCTAGACAGAGAGACCCTGTCCCGGCCTCCTCATGTCGTATGGAGGTCGTCATACTACGATTTGTGAGTGCTGGCAGGTTTGGGGGGGGGGGGGGTTGTTACAGAAAGGGTGAAAGGTGGATGGGGTGCGTTTAATCTTTAATTAGTGAGGTGGCGCCAGACAAGGCTGCTGTAAAATAAGCAGCACATTTTAGTATTAATGACTGGTCTGCCTGTGGTGCCAGGCTGTGTGTGTGTGGTGGGTGGGAGAGGGGGTGTAGACAGGCCTCTCATATTGCCCGGTTATATATGATCATACTTAATAATTAAGGAGCTGTGGGCCTCCTGTGCCGCCTTCCTGTCGCCATACGGCCAGTTCTAGGTGTTAGGTACGGTACCGAGTACCCAAACTCTCTACACAACACACCTGCAGCGACTGACAGCTACATTGTCAGCCCGGATTGTCAGGTACTACAATAACATCGGGGTTCCCCTTCTTTCTAAGTAGAGCCCTCCCCAACTTTTCTGTGGATATGTGGAGTTTATGGGTTAAAATAGAAGACATTGAAACAATGGGCCCATTTCAAGCAGCCAAGTGGTAGAGTAAGGTAGGGAGGGAGGTGGGTGGGGGCTGATCATGACCATGTGTTGGTGGGGCGGAATGCATGTTGGCCGCTGGCAGTGGGAGCGGCGACACATTGGCGGCAACCCCCTCACTGCTGCCCAATTACTGGCAACATTGGCGCCCCGCCTGACCTCCTTCCTCTCCACTGCACAATCCCCATCCCCAAAGCTCCAGCTTGGCCAACGGCTGGTGACTTTTCTTTACAGACTGCTTTCCTAAGCAAGAATTCTGGGGTCTGACGAGTGCTAATTTCTGCATGCGAAGACACTACTGGATCCGCACTGAATTTGTACTCATATTATGTTCGACAAGCAATCCAAATTTTGAGATTTTTTTTTTTTTTCAGTTGTCATTTGTCACTACATTCATCCTAGTAATCATACACATTTCATACTATCTTTGCTAATCTATTTAGAGGGATGAGAGCAATAGGCGTCAAAATCTTCGAATTGCCAAATACAAAGCAGAACCCCGAGGCCAAGCAATATAGATTTTGTGCATTTAATATGAAGGTATAGGCATTTGGGCATTTTAAATCTGGGTAAACCATGGAGAGATTCGCACCTGTATTTAAGAATCATGTAGCAGAAAAGTGATTCGCCCAGAAGGACTGCGATGCACCCACCAGGCGGGACACCACGCGGACCTTGCTAACAAGAAGCCTTAGAAGGGGGACTGAGTGCACACATCCGCATGAATCACTTTTTGTCCTGGCCAGAAAAGATGGAATGGATTCACTCTAAATATTTCTGTTCCTTTTTTCATCTTCTTTTTCATTGCCTGCCAATTCTCCCCCAAAGTGGCTAAGAGTATTTGGGAGAGTTTTTATCATTGTTTGATGTATATGTATGTGTGTCTAGAAGGGGGAGAAGATCGGCCGTTACAATGGGGCGGCGCGGCGGTAATGGCCATACAATACACTCCAAGTCTGGCCCCAACTTGGGATCCGCCGCTCAGGCGGCGTACGCCTATGTCACGGTCGGTAGAGTTGGGGGTCGTCGGAAAACCAACATAGGCTGACCCAGAACGGTGACGCTCGCTGTCACCACAGGGGGTGTGTGGGGGTGGATCACTTTGGTACCCCTATCGACCACTATCAGGGTATTTCAAATCGGACTAACATGGTAGACCTGCAAATCGTAGTGAAACCTCGATAGGTCGCACTGGCGCTTACGGGCATTTCAATATCATTGACGACCTGAAAAATCACTGCCGATTTGGTCGTGGAAAGGCATGCTCGCTGAGCAGCATGATGATCATGCTGTCGTCAAATATTCCTTATAATCTATGTATGTGTATTCAGGTAGGGGAAAGTTGTCTAATTTGGACCGGCTCCTAAATTGGACCACCCTTGTTTCCCCTAGTGGCAGTAATAGGAACTAGGTTCCAATGCTGCCACTTTTTTTTTAGTCAATATCACTAAAGTTCCTACTAACTTTCAAAAACAAAATTTTTCAGTACTTTTAGGCACATTTTCTGTGAAAAATGGTTTTTAGACCTCTTGATCTTAATTCAAAATTGTGTCACTGCTCTCCTGGCTGCTAGGCAACATATTTTTGTTCAAAATCCTTTCAGATTTTTAGATGGCATATTAGGCCCAAAAAAAAGAGGTTTGTTTCGGTAACATGGTCCAAACGGTTGAGGTAGGTAGGTCAGATTTTTTTTTACTTTAACTGAGCCATATTTGGGCCAAAATATTGGATCGGTTTTATTAATAACAACCACAAATAATCCATTTTATGTATTATACCAGCCAAAATGTGGAGGAAAACTTGGGTAGAAATCTTTGAAATCTCTTCTGTATTAACCCTGGTCACACAAACCAAATATAGCAAACAGAATTACCATAGTGACCACAACCTATCCTATATTAACCCCTTCCCCCAATTCGCACTTTTTCACCCTTCCCACGCCCCCCCCCCAAAAAAAAAAAAAAACAACAAAAAACATGAAATCCAGAGATCACAATGGGCGGGGATTTCTAGGTCAGAAACATATTGACATTTTATCAAGAAACTTTTATTAACTGATACAACATAAAGAGTCATTTCACGTCCCTCGTCATGGCTATTGACGCCAGATCCTAAAAGGTTCAGCGGCCCAGCAGGTAAGTCTATAAAGAGGACAGGGGGTGTACCTATGTGTGCATGGTGGCTGGTGGTGGTGGGGGTGTAGTGTAGGGGTACTCAATCCTTCTAGGGTCACTGATGCATTAATGCATCATGCCAATAGGTCTACATCCATGTTTCATGCCGACCCTACAGGCTCGATACACTCACGGACAGTCCGCATGATGCTCAAATGAAGTGTTGGCTCCCCAGCACTTCATTGGTGCATCATGACGACCAATGGGCATGATGAACTCCTGCACCAGCGGCCCGAAAAGGGTTAAGTAATCTACCTGTGGCGGCCCCCGTGGAGATGGGACCAGGTGATAGGGTGGCCGTGTCCGGATGTACGGGTAGGTAGGGGGAGGGAGCTGGGGCCCCAATGTCGGCAGCAACCACCCCCTTCTCAGAACACTCCAATGGTGACATTACCACTGCCTTCCACTATACTTTATATTCCTTCTTGCTGAACTTTATTTTTGGCCATGTGTGTATATTTTGGATGGCATTTACTTGGTATATTTGGTTAGAGGCGGCAGGGAGAGACTGTCATTCATTAGTTAATGGAGTCTACAAGTATGTATGCACTGACTGTAGGTTGAAGTGGGGTGCGGTATGTTAGTGTGGGTATGGGGTTAGGGGGGGGGATCCCTTTATGTACACACACACACAGTGTAAAGTGTTGAGCTGTGGTAGTGTGTGATATATGAATACATTTACTGAAATGTTCATGTAATGCCCCTTAACATACTTCACCACATATTAACCACAATAATCTCAAATAAAACAACCACAACTCTCCTCCCCTTCCACCCAACATTAACACTCACCTAAATGTATTGGTATTAACTCTCACTTCCACCAACATTAACACTTACTTAAAAGTATTGGTATTAATTCTCCCCTTCCACCCAACATTAACACTTACTTAAAAGTATTGGTATTAAATCTCCCCTTCCACCAACATTAACACTTACTTAAATGTATTGGTATTAACTCTCCCCTTCCACCCAACATTAACACTTACTTAAATGTATTGGTATTAACTCTCCCCTTCCACCAACATTAACACTTACTTAAATGTATTGGTGTTAAATCTTTAAGGGTCCCTGGTGAGGAAGCTAGCATCATGGAGACCAAAGGGCAGGATACACTGATGCATTAGTGGCCACTTAAAGGTTAAACCTACAAGAAGGATCTTGACCACCCAATTTCAGTTATTGATTTCCACTGTGGCTTCTAAATAGTTCCTTTCTTTTCAAACTGCCTTCCTTCCTAAAGGTATGAAATAAAAATGGGGAGTCATATAGAGTTGAAGTTGAGTTGGTCCTAATGTTATTGTCTCCCAACAGAATCTAGGACATAGAGCTGAAACACGAGCCGTTTACTAGCAGCTCGTGTTCAACCCTGATTGAAAGATAGCCTTTGTCACAATACGTCAATCCACATCACCAACCACCAACATGGAGGAATTCTTGGCATGTGCAGCTACAGCTCCCTGCTCAGCGTTTGTGTGTGTCGGTGGAACAGGACAAGACCAGGCTCTGTTTATAATATAGACAACTAAACCTTGGTCAGAAAAGGATTTTTGAAAGAAAAACCTTGGTCATATAGTGTTTGCAATAGCGTTGTGAATAAAGGGATCGAAGTCACTAAGCACCACAATCCCTGAAATGCTCGAAAAGAACCCCTTAAATATAGGTTTTGTATAGGAATATATAGGTTTTTGGAACATGAAAATCCCTGAAATCAGGGAAATTCCTTAAGACTTACATCCCTGTAAATATAAAGGCCACGTCACTACCCCAGATTTCTATTTGATTAGAAAAGGGGTAGTCGAACAAGCTCTCAATCCAGATACAATTAGGACTGAAAAAGGGGAAAAGTATAAGTAAGAAGGGCGAGGGCTTTGGGTGTTTAGAACCCTACAGAAACTTTTATTCATTTTATCATCTTTTGAAGTTAATATGAGTATAGTCATAAAGAGAATATATAAGTAATTTAATGTTGATGTTGCCCCCCCCTTTTTTTTAGTGTACCCTATTCTAGAGAAAATGAGTTCTACATATATACAGTAACTCCAACATTTACATTGATAGACAACAGTCTAATGAATATGTATTATATTATGTATTGAATCGTATCTCTCACATAAAGAAACACAATACACGTTTTGCAGACATTCAGTCTCTAGTTCTCCACTCTGTGGCTCACCAGAGAATACTCCCTGGTCCCTTGAGCCTTCTCTTTTTCCCTTCAATTTTCTTTTGCGTATCACCATTCTGACATTACCTGTATGGAGGTCAGGTCAAAAAAGCAAGCCCTGCTGGCCTGCGGGCCGCCCTGCTAAGCCAGGTAGAGGCGTCAGGGAGGCGAGCACTTGACAACCTCCCCATGACTCAGGTAACAACAACTGGTGTTTGACCTGGGTAGAAAAAGTCGTACATTTACCTAGCAAATACACACAGAGCCCAGATGACAGGGGCTTGTGTTGTCACACTGTCAGCCGCTGCCATAACACTGACAGCTGCGGCTGTCATACTGACAGACCACCTGACAGCACTGGGAGGTCAGCATCATCATCTACATCAACGGTGTCATCCCGGGGGGGGGGGGGCACTGACCCTCGGCTAGGGTACCAACTGTGGTACTGACCCCGCGGAGCGGTGGCTGTCGATGCGTCAAAGGGGGGAAAATGGGGGGCTGTTGACTCAATTATATCTTGAGATTAGGGGGCTATTAATGTCTATTATAACTTGCATAGAAGGAAAGTGACTTGAATATTCCATGCTATCACTCCAGGGTGGTTAAATCCTTGAGTAGGACTGTCAAAGAACCCTAATTTTCATGGAAGAGGGCCCCAAAAAAGGGGGGGGGGTTGTTAGCAGACTTCTTCAAAAAAGGGGGCTGTAAAACGTGAGCTCTTTTTTAAGGGGCTGTAAAATGGCAAAAAAAGGGGGCTGTAGTTTCGCAGTTGGTACTACTAATCAAAAAGTCAGTGCCCCCCCCCCGCCCGGGGGTGTCATCTCTAGGGTTCTAATGTAGTCATTTTACCAGCGCCTTCGGCGCTAGGATTATGAATGCACAGTAAATAAGGAGTAATTCTCACATCTTAAAATGGGACTAACAAATCAACTGTCACTGATAGTGTCAGTCTCATATGATTTTAAATGGGACTAACAAATCAATCGTCACTGACAGTGTCAGTCTCACATTTTGAATGGGACTAACAAATCAATCGTCACTGACAGTGTCAAAAAGTAAGCAAACATGGCAGAAAAACATAAAAGGTGCTGGGATAAAAAAAAAAGACAGAGTATTAATGCATCATGGCCATTGGTCGTCATGATGCATAAATGCAGCCCTGATGAGTAAGTATGTAGGAATCTGTACATATGTTATCCGGTGGGACAACCTGCCAGCCCTCCTGTACCAAGACCTTTATCAGTGGACTGGTCCACTCACTGTCACTTCCTGTCTATGCAAACATAAACAATCTCGTCATGATGTACCAATGATGCACCAAAAACTTCAATTTGAGACATTTAATCAAAATTCTGAATGGACAGAATGTTTTAGAATTAATATTCACCCCTAGATTAACCTATTGTAGTCCATATCACTTACAATTTCTGGCGGAATATATGATGGAAAACCATAGCCTGATTCCACACACAGTTGCCTGAAGCATTCAACAATCTCCTTTGACTCTGCTCTTCACATTGCCAGTTCAGGCCAGCATGGGCTCTAATTACATAACAGCTAGCTTATGGCGTCACAGTCAGCCCAATAACTTTATAAGAGGTTTTAACAACCCAACAAGGTGCCGTGCATTATCTTTAATAGAGAATAGAAGGGTGTCTGGAATCCATTAAAAAAGAGTCAAATAAATGGGCATATATAGATTGCATAGTGGAGGTCATAGGCATAGGCCTTCAGTGTAGATGGGACAATGAGTCAGTCTATGAGCCTATCTACAGAGGTAGGTGATTTGTGCTGCCCTCTATAGTGAACCTAGAAAAATCCTTAGTGGCACCATCTCATGGGAGTGTGAGTGAGAAGAGCAACTAGAACCCAAAGCTTGGAGTAGACCTTTAGGAAAATATGGAATGTTTGAAAATGAAAAAGAAATGACTACACCATTCTGTTGTCATTTTCATAGATAACTTTAGAATAAAAATTGGCTGTACCCCTGTCTCTGTAAGGGATTACTGGGAAATAACTTTTTTTCCCAGAAAAATGGGTAAAAAAAAAGAAAAAGGAAATATCCTATGACCTATATATCATTTTCAACTTGTTTCATGCATATTTTCTAGGACATAGAACCATGAATGAAGAAATAGGACAAAAAACATTGATATTGAAAAGGCCCTTCAGAAAACGAGTTCAAGTAACCAATAGAGTCGTTTGGCGTAGATCAATGGTATTACTTGACTGGTTAATGATGATGTTAAACTAGTACATATATACACTGTGATCAATAAAACTAAGCATATGAGCAGTCATACCATATAGAATGAATCACTTTTACTCAATATTTCATTGCTCAGATCATTTCATTTAATACTCAGAAAAAAATATCTAAAAGGGTGACCACATTGTCCAATTAGTCGCTGACGCCTATTCCTGACTACAGTTAGTATGTCATCAGATAGGGTTGATACCAATACCATATCTTTAGACTGACCAGATGAAACAAGGCTGCCTACAGGCACCAATGGGGTACCCTGGAGGTAGGAGAAGATAATCACCGTGAGAAGAGGCGTGGGGTATCAGGCAGCGAGACCTCATGGGGCCAATTTGTTTGGTCTTAATTGGCACGAGATCATGAGGAGAAACAGGCTTTGTGTTGGTCATGCACCCTATCATGCCATCAAAATACACGATTTACAAAGGCCTAAACAAGAGTGTAGGGAGGAAAGTGTTAGATGGTGCACACCATTTCTGAAGTCGCAAATCATAGCCCTTTATAATATAAAGGCCTGTATAAGTGTTGTATAGGAAGGTAAGTGGAGGATGATTTGAACTAAAACATGTTGGTCATATTATTTTACACCTACTGAAGATATGTTGAGATCGACCCCCCCCCCCTCAAATACTCAATGCTAATCTTCACGTGTTGATTGAGCTGCTCAGTGGGTAGATTACCTCCAGTGGGTTGATAGGCTGGTGAGACTGCTACCTAATTAGCTCACTTGGGTTTACCTCCAAGGTTGGCGCCCACAACCCTGATACCTGCGATATCTGCAGCGTGGCAAAGCAACCATCCAGACACCCTGGAGTCTAGAACCCTTCTACAGAGGGTTGGGGTACTCCCTATGACCAAGGGGTGGGTGATGCTATGGTATGTTGAGTAGGCATCATAAGAGATTTCAGTGAAGGTTCCATCTTCTAGATCCACGCTCCAGTACCCTGGAGCCTCACCCCCGGAGGCTCAATCTTCCATCCCAGAGCTGATCCGCCCTCGTGGCACCAGGATCTTATGTCAACATTGGATGTACTTGGCAATCAGGCGGGCGCCGTACACGGGGCGTGCGTTGGTTATTAGATGTGGGCCGGGGGTGGGCGGCATCGAGCACCTATTGTTTTAGGGCTAATGCTACTGCAAGCCAATGTGGGGGTGTGGCGCCAGACTAACCCAGTCCTAAAAGATCCGCAATACTCATCAGCTAGTCTAGTGTACCACTATAATCCTCAACTTCTGAGCTGCTCACATCAGGAGACATATACAGCTTTATACATCATTCAGTGTATGAGCTGCTCACATCACTGACACACATCATTCAATGTTTGAACTTTTCAAATCACTGACAGAGCTTTAAACACAATTCAGTGTATGAGCTGCTCATATGAGTTCATTGAATGAGATGATGCACATGCTCAAGTAAATTCTTATGCTCTGAAGCATCAAACCACAGAATTATCAGTCATTTCTTCTGTGACCAACCACTAGGAACGATCATGATGAGAGTGATCGCCAAAGTGAACTGACAAAGGCTAGAAGATGAAGGCTATTTGATGGGTGAGTTTGCACGCACCAGTAGTCTATGTAGAATGTTTGAGAATGTCCCACATACTGAGGCTGATAGACACTATTGTCGTGTTGACGTGCGTCGTGTTAACGTGCTGTAGTGTAGACTGCTGTATGGAGATGTGGATGAGCTGGGTTTGTGGGAGGTGGTGGAGGGCTGTGAGTGTTGGTAAGGCCAAAAATAAAAAGGGTTTGATTCCGGTCACCCGACCGTCCTTAGCTAAATAGGGCCGACCTCAGAATTTTTTGAAGATTTTTTTTTTCAATCTTGTACTGATTTTTTAAAGATTTTTTTTAAAGATTTTTGAAGATTTTTTAAATTTTTGAACATTCTCTTAGAACATTTCCCAATGGTTTTCTAATATTCCATGCAGGAAATGAATTTTTCTAACATCCACCAGTGGAAACTCAGGAAAGAATGACTATATGAAACCTTGGACCCCCCAAAAAAAAAAATTTAAAAAAAAACACCCAAAAAAACGACCTACCTACCTCAACTTTTTGGACCATGTTACCGGAAACAGTTTTTTTTTTTTTGGGGGGGGGGGATAAAGAGGAGGCAGGCTGTGGGGGAGATGGGGAGAGGACTAGGTTGTGATTGTGTGAGCTGGTCGGGGCTAACAGGGGGCTGGGGCCTGGTTGTCTGCCGCTCCAGTATGCCAACACTACTTGCAGTTAACGGATGGTAAGCCAAACGTCGGCAGGCCGCCCCCTGACCGCGGCCCCCGCCGCGCCCCTTCACTGCATTCCGGCGGCGGGAGACGGCCGGCCGGGGCAAAGTTAAACCACTTTGGTCGGGACAGTATGGCACCAGGAGCCAGGGCGCGGCGAGTACCTCATCCTTCACTGGCAGCAGCCTCCACTGGGGCCTCCCACACTCACTGGGGCCGCTTAGGAGTTCTGGTTGGTGGTGGTGGGGTGGAGGGGCCACCCTACTGCCTCCTCCTGCTACTTTGTGGGTCGTGTAGGGATTAGGGAGTGATCATTTTTTAACTACGGGGGGGGGGGGGTTTGAGGGGGGGGGGGGTCAGAATTTTTTCAACACCTCTGATGGGGGGGGGGGTCAAAATAATTTGTGCCCTAAATGCAGCGTTGGATCATAGAGGGACGATGGCAAGTCTACCCCTCTATCACCCATGGCCAGTGTGAGCTGCTCCAGAGCTGCTCACCACCTACTCCTCTAACCTACATTCTGCACACTGGTGGGCCGCTCACCAACCACACACACTAAACTAAAGGCGGTCACAGGTAGAGCAGGAATAACAACAAGAAGTGTAGAGTTAATTGAGGAGAGGGCTGAGGTTAAACTAATGTTCATATCGACTCTCAGTGCAAAAGTAAAACATGTCTTTTATGACTGATGGACGAAAAGCCAGGTGCTGACTCTATGTAGTAGTAGCCCTATAGAGGCCGGATGATACCTCCAGGTTCATGCTCCTGGGCCGTCATGATGCAGCGTAGCAGGCCAATCTACACTGCATTAGAGAATCATAATCATATGCCACTCACTTGGTGGCAAAATCCAGGGCAAAGAGGACTTGAATAAATATAATTCAATGCAAACATCAGTACCAAAAACCTAGGTTTCCTGGTAAACCAAGAAACGCAGCATCTCTGTGGACAACTTAGGATGTTTTCATGCATCATGAAGACACATGAGCATGTTAATAGTGCATCATTAATGCATTATTATTCAAGGATGGAGGTTTAGAGGAGGCTGGGGTAGGAGTATGGATTAGGTGGGGTGGGTGAGTGTCCTGGGAGGCCAGGTCAGGCAGGACGGGGTAGGGGTGGGTGATTAGGGAGCAGGAGGCAGGTAAGGCTGGTGTGATATGGCGCCATGTCCGTCTCACCTGTGACAATGGAGACGTCAAGCTGTAGACGTGACGGCGCTACTACCTGGACACCATGACATACAGACAGCCTGACCCCTCACTACCCCCCTGCTACTGCAGTCTGTAAACTAGACATGCCCCCTCCCATAACATGACCCTCTACTTACTGTATTGTTAGGTCCCTTTCACATTCAACCACTGTTATACTAATCTTGCACCAGGGTCCTCATTCATATTCCAATTCCATTCCAAATTTCCGGTGAAAGGGTCGATATTCCCTGTATTTTCCCTGTATCTCGCGGGAGAATAAACAGTGATTATATTTGTCCCAATTATCAAAGTATAATTATATCTTTTTTTGTTCTGTCTGGTTCAGTAGGTTTCATGACATTGATTTCATACTGGATTTCAATGCCCCTTTCCTTGTGTCAGTTCCGTTTTTTTTTTTTTTTTTTTTTTTTTCCTGTACAATCTCTCCCCTCCACCACACTTACCTCCTTCGTCCCCCTACATGTCCCACACATAGCCCTACCCCATACCCCATGGTGGGCGCCGTCCAGACACAGCATCAGCTATTCACATCTACAGGGGTTCATTATGACCAGGGCCTGGGTTCAGTGACAGGACCTGTCAGTGTGCATAAAGCACCCAGCTCTTACCACCCTCCCTCCCCAGGGCCACTAGGCAGTCTCCAGCCTCTTGCTGCTGTTACTGCCCTACATCCCCCTCATGTAGGTACTGCTACTGTCCTAAAGGCTACACAACTACCAATATATTTCCTTCAGAAACTGGCTATGTCTTAAAGCCATTTGTATTTTGTGCACATAACTACATGTACATACATCTTGTAGACACTGGTTCTGTCATGAAACTTGCTTCATTTTGTCTACATAACTAACTTTGTACAACTTACAGACACTGGTTCTGTCATCAAGCCTGCTACATTTTGTCTACATAACTAACTTTGTACAACTTACAGACACTGGTTCTGTCATCAAGCCTGCTTCATTTTGTCTACATAACTAACTTTGTACAACTTACAGACACTGGTTCTGTCATGAAACTTGGTTCATTTTGTCTACATAACTTTGTACAACTTACAGACACTGGTTCTGTCATGAAACTTGCTTCATTTTGTCTACATAACTAACTTTGTTTATGCAGCAGACACTCCTTCATTCTGTTTCCAGCACCACGTCCATGCCCACACTCCTGCAGGCACTGCTGATATAAAGCCAGCTATCACTCTCCAATGCTACACCCAAATCCAAACAAGAGACCCTGTACTACATGTGGTGATATCGTTGTTTTTTTTACTATAATACTTTGGTATAATTATCAACTGAGTTCACTTGTCATACATCCACAAACGTACTTTTTATGAAGTCCTCCTAAGCCTATAGTCAGGCTTTACCTGCAAGTTCCGAGAAATATATCGATCTATTGAAACGATTGAAAAGGAAGACACTCAGTCCATGTGAACAGAGTGGAATGAGCTGCTCGTTAGAAGCCTCATTTTGTGGCCAAATGTCTAACTTGAAGTGATTTTACATCTACTAAGACAGATAACTTACGGGTATTCAGTAACTTTTAAGTTCAATCAAGTGGGTAAGAATAACATGCATTAGCCTATCTAGTATAACCGTCCCTATACTTGGCCAAGGAAAACGGTAGAAAATTCAATGATAGGAAATAGGTAGGTTTTGGATAGCTTATGGGTACAAAGTCCATTGGGAGAAGGCAGGAAACTAGGAGAGGCAGCAGTGGCATTTCTCTCCTACTCCCCAGCCAATACATGGAGACAGGTAGGGTCTGTGTGCCGGCCTCCTGCCGCCACCCCACCCTCCTCCACCCCTCTGCCACACGCAAAAGTCATGTCCAACAAAAGCTGATGTTGCATGTGCAGGAGAAGCTCAGTCCCATTGCCGCCTCCAGGGCTCCTCCAGGCAATCAGCCACCACTTTACACGTGTCCAGCCTCCAGCTAGGGGCCACTGCCAGCAGTTCACGTCAACCCCACCAGGCGGCATGAGTGGACGGTGTGACTAAACAGTACAGTGCCCACAGGCCCATAGGGAGTAGGGAGGAGGCATATTGCAGTCCCAGTTCCAATAAAAGATCACCAGCAATGCTGAATCTCTCAGCATCTTTTACAGTTATTGCACAGCAACCCGTTTTGAGTCTTGAATGAAGTCCTTACTGTAAAACCTAGCGTATAAGGCGCAGCTTATACACTAGGATAGCCCCTTGATGTGCCTTCCATCTGCCTTAAATCTATAAAAGGTGTCCGAAATCTGACCTATAGCTTCAGGGTGCGTCTTATATGCAAAGTTTAAGATATTCTTGATTGTAGGATTGGAACGAGACCAAGAAAAATGTGAAATTGACCACAACCCCTCATCCTCCTCAAATACCTGGTACTTAAGGCAGTGAAGTTATTCACCACACCCCTTCGACCTATGATGACTATGAATGTGATGTGTGGTGAGGAGTGTGTCCATGATGCATGGCTGAAAGCACGTGTAGTGAGTGCCGTGACATGACCCTTTACCACACGTGAGGTCAACCAGGGTTATGTCATGGTGCTCACCCCTACTGGGCCAACACCCACATACACATGTAAGGTCAATCAACCCTAACCCACCTCCACTCTACTTTGTACATCACACTAAGATGGCAGAAAGTGGTACCTGTTCTTGCATCATCCTTCAGGCTTTTTGCCATCATATTATCATTGCCATAATCCCAGATTGGCCACATCATTCAGAAATTTGGCCACATTGTTCGAGTTTTTGCCACAGCGTCATCATCTTGCTATATCGTCCACCATGATCTAGCAATGGGGATTTGTGTTTGCTTCCATGTGATATGCACATTGCTTTTAGCCTAAAATTTAGGCCATTTTTGTCTTCACCCAAAACCTAGCAGTCCTGCAGCACTCGCAGTCCCAACAAGCTCAACCCATGTAGGCCCCCATGTACATCTACTAACCTAAGTAGAATAGCAGACTAGTGGTGTAGAATAGAGCCTAGGGAGTGGGTAGGTGTATGAGGAGAGGAGTAGGGGGTGCTAGTAGTAGGAGTCTGAGCCTGGAGGCCAGAGTTGGGGGACGTCAGTGGCAGGGGGTAACCTGAGCAGCAGCCTCCATGTTTGCCTGACGTCCCATGTAGGTCAGCGCAGGTAAACACTGAGGGGCTGGGGCCGCCCGGACAACACCAACCCTACACCATAGCCGGCCAGGGCCCAGCCTCCATCTTCCACTTGAATCTAAGTTCTATGAATAATGGGACTGGACTAAAGTACAGCAATTCAATACAATACACATTTAAAAAAATAATCATGGATAAAAATGTTAGTACTGTAAGGCATACCCAGGCAGTCTGGGGCAGTGTTGTTCAATGCTGTTAAGACATTCACATACAGAGGTATCGTTTTTGATTTCAGAGATGTCACTCATTGAAATTTAACTTTCTCAGATTTTCAGAAAAAAAAAACAAAAAAAAAACAAACTCTCTCAGATTCCAATAGGCAAAGCTTTCAAGATTTACAGCTACAAAGGTTAAGACTAACAGGCCCTATACCGACTTATCGGATTGTCCAATGGACCGCAGTGAATAGCTGATGTTATTTCATTGGCTGATAATTAAACCAGCTAAATCGGTATACTAAGGTAGGCCAGACCTGGAGGCCTGGGTGGGTAGTTGTAGGCAATTAGAGAGCAGTTTGTACACAACAAACCAAATGCAAAATTGATAGAAGTTTCACAGGCTTTATACCAGACTGACCCCAGACTGTACTGTAGATCAGTCTGGACCAGTCCGAGACCGGCGACTGCACCACCACCATCCATCCTCCATGGTTCCACCATGGAGCAGTCCTTCGCCCAGCGGGACAGCAGCAGGGCTAATCGATCAGCGACAGAGTCAATACCTCAGTCTCCACCCTGGAGGAAAAAAATGGAAGAAAATGGGTGGTGGGCTCGGGTTGGCTGGTGGGTTGATGTTGTGGCATGGCTGGCTAAGTAAGTAGTGCTCCAAGTGTTGTAGAGAGGTCGGCCTGTCATCATTATCGCCTCAGCCAACCCTAGTGACCTACTTCCCTCCTGTGGGAGGCAAGAGTTGGCCGGCCTGCCTGCCACGCTCGGCAGGACAGGAATGGATCCCCAGCATGGGTTTCTGTCCATTAATACTCTATAGCTACTTCTAGTCTACCATAGAGGCGGTCACTATACACATGACTGTAATATACACAATCCCTGAACCCACCACCTCCGGCTGCCACTGGGTAACTCTACCTAGGCCACCACATCAGGGCTTTACCTTCTTTTACTGGACCAAGAAAAACAACTCCCCCTCATCCTGAGCCCTCACTCCTTCTCAGGCTTCTATAGCAACCTTCTATATAGTCCAGTCCTACGTAAAACGAAAGGGATTTCAGTCAACATCTGACTCCCACTGATCTTTTTTCGGTTTGCCTTCCACCTTTATCCCCCCAGCTCCCAGGACAATGGTCTCAGAATCTCCCCATGGAGGGATCAGGAAATGTGACCAGCTCTGGATCCCCCTGGGTGTGACGTCACAGGGGCCAGGTATCAGGTCTGTTTGTGGAGCCTGACGTGGGTCCAACGGGGCATCTAGCTTACCTTTTACATAGATGAAGACTGTGTACATGTTGTACAGGTGAAGACCGTGTACATGTTGTACAGGTGAAAACCTTGTACATGTTATACAGGTGAAGAACCTTGTATATGTTGTACAGGTGAAGACCGTGTACATGTTGTACATGTGAAAACCTTGTACATGTTGTATAGGTGAAAACCTTGTACATGTTGTATAGGTGAAGAACCTGTACATGTCGTACAGGTGAAAACCTTGTACATGTTGTACAGGTGAAAACCTTGTACATGTTGTACATGTGAAAATCTTGTACATGTGAAAATCTTGTACATGTGAAAATCTTGTACATTAATATGTTATACAGGTGAAAAAACTTGTATGTATATTTATACAAATGTACCAGGTTTTGCAAGTTTTGACAGACCTGTGGAGACTACTTTATGAAGAAACCCTACTGAACCTGCCGTGACCTACTGCACGCCCAGAGGTCACACACAGCCCCTGCCCTCGAGCACTCCATATCAGTCTTTCTGACTGTAGTCAATCTAGTCTATATTTCTCATCCATGAACCTTACTTAAATATCCCCCCCCCCCCCAATGGTATAAGTGGGCTAGCTAGAGATTTAGCTACCCGACTATGACTACATTAGTTTATAGAAATTGCACCACTGGCTACGTCTAAGAGGATGCCTCAGGCTAAGGTAGACATTTGAGTACAAAGACACAGACAGCATTGTGTATGTACATGTGTAATGAAGGTAGTGCCAGGCACCGTCTTTTACTATGATTAATTAGCACGTGCCATGCACACGTCTGTCAAGTTTAAAACGGTCAGAGCTGACCATATGTCCACTGTCACGCCATCATAGGACAGCACCACAGAGGAGTAAAACCTCGCATATAAGCCGCGACATATAGGCCGCTTCAGGTGCCTACTGTGGCTTATGAATTGTAGCCTCTTCCTAAACTCAGGGTGCGGCTTGTATTCCAGTTTTTACATAACTAGACTTAAGTAAGGAACCACATTTCAAACTCAGGGAGTGGCCTATACTCAGGTGCGGCTAATATGTAGGGTTTTACCGTAGGGTGACCAGACCAGGTGGTGGTTTTAGTCCTTACCTAACCAGCTACAGGTAGCTACTGAGTAGGACACAAAGGGCCACACTGACCACCTCTGCCCACCTGTCCATATCATTAGCACCAGTCTACCAGCTGCCCCACCTGGTGGGATAGACCTACAGCTACCTGGGTATAGACAGTGAAGTAGTGGTGGAAACTAACCTGGGGGACTGACCTATCTCTATCTCCCACATGTCTACGACTGAAACAATAGCTGTACCTTCATCCAATCACCACGCTGTTCACACATTAATCAAGGCTCTTTAGTAAGCGTGGAGACGGGTAGGCATGGCTACATATACCCAGCAGATGTCAACAGACATCCTTATCCCTGTCAGTTATCATGCAGCTTCTAACGTCCACACTACAGTCCCTTAGGCCCTGAGGGTCTTCATACAGTCTACAATGTCTACACTACATGTACTTCCTCCCTGTCAGTTATCATGCAGTTTCTAACGTCCACACTTCAGTCCCTTAGGCCCTGAGGGTCTTCATACAGTCTACAATGTCTACACTACATGTACTTCCTCCCTGTCAGTTATCATGCAGTTTCTAATGTCCACACTACAGTCCCTTAGGCCCTGAGGGTCTTCATACAGTCTACAATGTCTACACTACATGTACTTCCTCCCTGTCAGTTATCATGCAGTTTCTAACGTCCACACTACAGTCCCTTAGGCCCTGAGGGTCTTCATACAGTCTACAATGTCTACACTACATGTACTTCCTCCCTGTCAGTTATCATGCAGCTTCTAACGTCCACACTACAGTCCCTTAGGCTCTGAGGGTCTTCATACAGTCTACAATGTCTACACTACATGTACTTCCTCCCTGTCAGTTATCATGCAGTTTCTAACGTCCACACTTCAGTCCCTTAGGCCCTGAGGGTCTTCATACAGTCTACAATGTCTACACTACATGTACTTCCTCCCTGTCAGTTATCATGCAGTTTCTAACGTCCACACTACAGTCCCTTAGGCCCTGAGGGTCTTCATACAGTCTACAATGTCTACACTACATGTACTTCCTCCCTGTCAGTTATCATGCAGTTTCTAACGTCCACACTACAGTCCCTTAGGCCCTGAGGGTCTTCATACAGTCTACAATGTCTACACTACATGTACTTCCTCCCTGTCAGTTATCATGCAGCTTCTAACGTCCACACTACAGTCCCTTAGGCTCTGAGGGTCTTCATACAGTCTACAATGTCTACACTACATGTACTTCCTCCCTGTCAGTTATCATGCAGTTTCTAACGTCCACACTTCAGTCCCTTAGGCCCTGAGGGTCTTCATACAGTCTACAATGTCTACACTACATGTACTTCCTCCCTGTCAGTTATCATGCAGTTTCTAACGTCCACACTACAGTCCCTTAGGCCCTGAGGGTCTTCATACAGTCTACAATGTCTACACTACATGTACTTCCTCCCTGTCAGTTATCATGTAGCTTCTAACGTCCACACTACAGTCCCTTAGGCCCTGAGGGTCTTACAGTCTACAATGTCTACACTACATGTACTTCCTCCCTGTCAGTCATTATGAAGTCTCCAACTTCCATACTACCTTCTCTAAGGCCCCTCTCAGTCATCATACAGTCTCCAACCTCCTCCATGGCCCTGTAAATCTTTAGTGTCCAATGTCCACACAATCTCCTCCAAGGCCCCTGTCAGTCACCATACTGTCTCCAACGCCCACACTACCTTGTAAGTTTTAATACCATCTCTAACATCCACACTACCTCCTCCAAGGGTCCTGTCTGCCATCATTACCAAGGTCCCACTAATAAATTGAGGCTCCTTAAGAAGCCTGGAGATCTATTTCAGGCTTAAACTGCAGAAACCGATGTACAGTATCTATTATTCATAAATTTCCTCTACATTCATATTACTGTAAATCGTCATTCAGAGCTAGATATCCTCTGACAGCATATGGCATTTTGTGTGTTGTATTTTTAGCCTGTTCATTGTGTGTCTAAGTGCGGTATTATCCTACCACAGTGGTTAATGGTTACATCGGCGCCAACACACACATACGAACAAAACGGCATCACAAAAAAGTTAGATAAACGTCTTCAGCTTGAGTCACAGGTGCCCCAAGAAGTAGAGGGGTGGTGCCAGATTGGGAGTCTAGCCAAGTCCGAGTCCAGACATATAGTGTGTTCACGTCTAAAGCTGCAGTAACTCATATATTTTTATACATGTACCTCCAATATACACACTGCTTACAGGGGTCACTCCACCAACTGATGATAACCCCTCAACCCAAACCCCCAAAACACCACTATACTACTACCCCCCCCCCGCAACATGTGAATCGTTCTCCTACCCCATCCTCTTCCGGGAGTCGTCCCTCATCTTCATCCACTTCTTTTTAATGTGAGTGAGTGAGTGAGTGAGTGAGTGAGTGAGTGAGTGAGTGAGTGAGTGAGTGAGTGAGTGAGTGAGTGAGTGAGTGAGTAATAGATGTTTAACGCCATTTCGACAGCTAAGGTCATATTCACTACATTACACAATTTCACAGAGGAATGTGTCTGTGCCCGCGCATATGTGCACCACACACATCCGAGGGGATAGGAAAGAGGAGATATAGACCCTTTTAAGTGGGCTAAGGAAGCCCATCTTTTTAATGTGTCTGTTTGGGGGGGGGGGGTCTCCTGAGACTGTCATATTTTAGCAGCACTCTGACCTACATCACTTTTTACTGAGGGTCTTGTTGACCTAACCTTGACTGTTGAGGGTCAGGGGTTAAAGTTGACGATGGTGTGTGTGGGGGGGGGGGGGGGCGCCGTCGGGCTGGAGTCTCGTGGCGCCAGTCGCAGTTAAAGGTGGCCGAGCTTGGGGCGTCAGGGGGAGCCATTTGGGACGGTCCCCCCCCCCTTCCTCACACCCAACAAAATTGACTATCTTGATAATATATTTTCCTTTTTTGACTGCCATAACCTATGATGGCCCTCATGCATGGTACTGACAAAAAACACTGGTGTGGGGGTTCCACACCGTCTGCCGCTCTAAGATTGCTTCTAACATCAGATGCCTAGGGAGTGGGACCGGTTGGAAGGTCTAAGAAACACGTGCTCACTAGATGTGTTTAAATTGGTAATACATCTCAGAATCCACATATTATGGGTTACACAATACACATGTTGCAATGTTGGAGTAACGTTTTTAGTTTCAAAACATCATATACGTGTAGGTAAGAGTGTGTGAAACAGCCAGAGACGTCGTTAAGTTGACACAGGGCCATTCTAGATGACAAATAGACAGACCAAGAGACAAGAGGGGCAGACAGGGAGTAGGGCAGCAGACAGGTCGGCGCCAGGCCTAGGGCTGGCTAATACTAATAATGACATAGTACCACAGTCAGGCTATGGTGGTGGGAATAGTAACCTCAGGTAGAGACCCCCTTAGTACCTGCTTCCTCCTCCCAAATATCATAATGATAACAAGCATACACTAGCTATATGGACCTGGTATGGGGGATGTAAACCCGTGTAAATCCACAGAGCTGGGAGGACAGTGGGAAGTCGTGGAGGGTGTATGGACATAAAGATTTATGCTGAACGGTTCGCGTGGCACATAAAGCCACCCATGTGACGTGTGATAAATGAGACTGACGGTGCTGTGGTTGTCTGTTTGTTCTGGGCTACCCCCCCCCCCTACCGACCAGTGTCATGGGTGGGGGTATGTATATGGGCAAGGCTAAAAGGTGTGTGACGGGGTGGGGAGAGGGTTGTAAGGAGGATTGAATGGGGTGTGTGCATTGACAAGGTGTATGAGGATATTACAAGGTCTATGGACTCTAAGGTCATGCATCAACAGGGAAACAGATCACCCCCCCCCCCACACACACACACACAAACTAGTAGAGTTCAGTAAAAGTAAGCAGTAACTGGTAGGTACAATGTGTTAATCTCCGAACACTAATTCACACCTTCTCTTTCCCTTGTATGCCTCTCCTCGTTCACACTCTCACTAAGCTCAATCCGGCTACCACAAATCCTACAAGTGGGGGATAATGTGGTTAACAAGGCTGGAGACGATCCCCTGTGTCCACCTTAGGCACCAACTCCAGGTGGTTAAAATACCTCTCTGTATGGCAGGGGGTGGGGGGGGGGGGTGGTAGCTTTGATCTCTGGAATTTCCAAGACATCAGATTTGACTGGTAGACCATCTGGGAACCCAAGTACAAAAAGCTCTCTTATATGCAAGCAGTTGTCACCTCAGCTAAATCTGAGGATGGCAAGACAAAGAGAAGTCTTAGCCCCCATGTCTTAGCCTTAGGACGGTTTATTGCCACCGTGTCCTCGTCTATCTTTCCATGACAGCAGCTTAATTCTACATTAATTGATTGTTAAGGCCACACAAAAAAAAAAGTTGGTCTACGGATTTTTGAAAAAATGGTGCAAGCGAGCGAATTTTTTTTTTTTTTAAAGAATTTTTTGGCGTCCAATGGATTCCTTGCTGGAAAAGTGAGGCGAGAAAAAATAAATTTATTTAAAAAAGAAAATTTTGCCAAACATCACAAAGAGAAAACTTGTAGAAAGTGAAGCAAGCAAAATCCGTAGACCAACTTATTTTTTTTGGTGTGGCCTAAGTATACATTTTTTTATCATTTCTAAATCAGTGACTTTTGTCTTTGAGGAATTTTGTGGTGGTCTGGTTTAGCTGAGAGGTACGGGTACTTTATATAAATGGCGAAACACCACTACATTACGAGCGTCTTCAAATGTCATTCTGACAGGTCCTGTGTATTATATTGTGTGTCAGTCATCATGTGTGGTTGATTCTCACCATTAGACCCTATAAGTCATCCAGATAACCCCTTCACCATGTATGACAGCTTATCCTCACCCATTGCCTGTAAAGGTGAAGGGTGGGCAGGGCGGTGACCCCCAACGGACCTGTCTTGGTGTCAGACTAATCGGGGTGGCGCCCGGGCGCCCAGGCCGCCAGGGGGAGAGTCAGTGGGCGCCAGGTAGAGGCGCCACCTGGCTGTCTGCACGCGGATTAACACCAACCCTAGTCTAGGACACAGATAGGGGTAAATTGATTTGTAGACGATGTGGCCAAGACGATGTGGCCAATGTTTTCTAGGGCAATCTAACATAAGAATATGGGTTCTCACAAGGGTTTCATAACGAACCCATTTACCTACCCTAACATGATTTCTCCCTGTGACATACATGTACTTTTATTTTTTACCTATATTCTACATAAAGCTACTCTTAATTCTGCACTAATATGCATGGACGATGTGGCAAAAAGACGATGTGGCCAAAGGATTATGTGGTCAAGTTAAAAAGACATGGTTTTGGTATATATATATACCGTAAACTCCCGCGTAGAAGACGCGCTGCGCGTATAAGACGCACCCCTGGTCCCTGTACTTTCCATGGTACAGATACACAACCTGTGTTCCCAAAAGCATGGAAAAGGGGTCACTTTCGCTCAATTCCAATGTCCATGGAATCAAGAAAAAAGGGGTCTTTTTCCCCAAATGAACTCCATGGATAAGAGAAAAAAGGGGTAGTTTTGAGGGCTGACTCCATGAAATTCGAAAAATGGCTGCTCCCTGTAGCTCCGGGGATCTCCAGCTATCATTCATTTGCCAACTAACAATCACAGACAGATATATAGTCAATGTTGTTTAGATACAGATAATATCTTCCATTATTTTCAGTCTGTGAAAATGTTTTGTTTTTTTTTCTCGAAAAATAATGTCTGCGATTTGTCAATAAAGGGGTATTTTTTCCCCTGGAAAAATCAACGTTTTTCAATAAAAAAGGGGTCTTTTGGGGGTAAATCTCCATGGGAATGGGGTACATTTTGAAAGGGAGGAACGCAGGTTGTGTATGTGCTACATATATAGTGCAGGGACCGGGGACGCACCCCAAACTCAGCACATGCATTTTCGCGTATAAGACGCACATTTTAAGGCTGAAATCTGTAAGATAAGACGCACACCCAACTTGAGAGAAAGCTATAAGACCCCCAGCATTTTGTTTGGCGTAGAGGACGCGTCTTATACGCTGGAGATTACGGTACTTGTAAATTGGCCACATCGTCCATTTTCTCTGATTGTCCACATCATCCATTTTTGGCCACATCGTCCATAAATTTGGCCACATCGTCCTTCATTTGGCCACATCGTCCATTTGCCACATAGTCCATTGGCCACATCGTCCATCCAGCGGGTAAATTATCCATATCACCAAGCTCATGAGGGTGGTGCACACCTAGGAGCATGTCTACCGGAAGTGCACTACCAGTAGTAATATCCAGTCACCTTACCATAAATGCCCCCAGAGGTCAATCTTTTACCGGTACATCAAAGGCTTGTTTGCTCTCAGAGGCCGATAAGGCCACACCAAATTAAAAAGTTGGTCTATGGATTTCCTGCATCATATTTTCAGAAATACAATTTTTTTTTTTTAATTATTTTGTCTATGGATTGCGCCTGCATCATTTTCTGCAAAATTCTGATTTTTTTTTTGGGGCCGTAAGTTTTGAACAAACAATGGCAGATACTAGCCAACTCCTCTCAACTCCTTTCCTGGGAAATCGTTGGTTATCAAAAAAAAAAAATATATATATATAAAATAAATCGCCCTCTCCACATCTGTGATGTGCAGAATCCATTGGCAAAAGAAAAAAAATTAAAAAAAAAAAAAAAATTCACCCCTCCCTTTTTTTCAAAATGAAAATCCATAGACCAACTTTTTAATTTGGTGTGGCCTAAATAGACACAGTCAGTGACTGTATCGATTTTTCTAATTCTATGAGACAAGATTTTTTTTACAAGTACATTGATTAAACGACTCTAAATGTGAGTTCAGTGCTATCGTTCAACACGGTGACACCTTTTCCCAAGGTCTCATACTTGGTGTAATGAATGCAAAGTTCAGGCCACAAGTTAGTCAGCCTCGGCCAGCGTCTATTGATACTCAGTTCAATACTCTGTCGGGCTGGAGGGGGCGAGCCTGCAAGTTAGTGTGAGTTAAGCCCGGCGCAAACAGTACAGATCGGACGCGGACCCGACGCAGACTGGACGCAAATCCAGTCCAGTCCGTGCTGTTTGCGGCACTCACAGACGCAGACTGGACGCAGATTCTGCATCCAGTCTGCATCTGGAAGAAATCTGCAATATCAAACAATGTTAGATATTCACGGATGTAGCATGGACGGTCCGTGATCATATATAGGGTCAGAACAGGCCAGAATATGTTACAGACTGAGGGGGTGAAAAGGAGAGGGGGCTCCAACTGGGGACGGACGCCCCCCCTAAATCTAGTCTGCATCCGATCTGAGTCCAGTCTCACTGTTTGCGCCGGCCTTTAGACACTGCACATAACCTACACGCTATGTCAGGGAAGGCAAAGGGTTAAAGGATGACCACAACTACGCAAAAACATAAATATCCTGACCCAATCTGATAAAACACTTAGATCGATAGGGGCAACCAGGTTATTGATTGCCCGAGTGGAGGTCACTGGGTGCATTCTAGATTAGGGTGTAATAGGAGGTGAATACCAGTATTACATGTGCCGCGTCCATTATTGGATAGTTTAAGTATTTTATCAAAAATTGAATCTGTTTTTGTGTTAAAAATGGTACTAAGTATGTTTACAATGGTCTCCCAGATCAGGATAATCCATAAGCTATACATATACATTATTAAACTACATGCACTACGTGTATTCCAACAGGTTCAGTTCAGTGTCAAGGCTGGCAACTTAGCAATGTCCTTCAGAATCCCACAGGTGCGCTTTATTCCAAACCCCAATCCTTAATACGTGTATGCACGTTGGAGTGTGTGTACAGTTAAATGAACCGTCCACTCCAGGGGGGAGGAGATCCACTCGGCGTCCGCTCTATCAAACTGTGTTGGGATCAAAGCAGTGTCTGGCGCGTTCCTCCGGGTGGGACGGAGCCGGCCAGTCTGCGGCCCGGCTCTCCAGGCTTTGTTTAGAGATAACTCCCGATAGGTGCGGCGCCAACTGCCCCCCTCCCCCACCACTCTGCTCTAGTACTACTCAATCTGCTGCCTGGGTCCCAGCTCCTCCAGGTCCTGGAGTAAACGTTTACACACCCACATGTACATACACATTAATGATTCTTAAACTTCTTTCTTTTATTTTTTTTTAAACTTTTTTTTTTATTAATTGGTCTTATTCGTAATACAGTCAACCCTCATTTCATCGACATTTTTTTTTATTTATTTTTATTAATTGGTCTTATTCGTAATACAGTCAACCCTCATTTCACCGACATTTTTTTTTT
The DNA here is from genome assembly GCA_949317995.1 of Acholoe squamosa. Taxonomy (NCBI): domain Eukaryota; kingdom Metazoa; phylum Annelida; class Polychaeta; order Phyllodocida; family Polynoidae; genus Acholoe; species Acholoe squamosa. The sequence goes on along the minus strand of OX439036.1, from coordinate 99,789,037 downwards.
TTTTTTTTTTTGGGGGGGGGGGCATTTTTTTTCCTTTAAAAACCATGTATGGACTTCATCTCTCACCATTCTCTCACCATTCAATGTTTCCATTCACAATCGATAAAACAGGACACTAATCCTAATTTGAGGGTCGCCTGTTTAACTAACATATACTAGGTGAGATGATAATATCCATCGGGAAGATTTTTTTCTTCATCCAAACCATTTAAATAGATTCTCTATGGTCAAATGGTTAAGGAAATGGAAGTAACGTGCCACATGCATTTTCATTGAACCAATGGAAAGCATGTTAATTGACTAAATGACCCTAAATGATCCAAAGCACGTAGGCTCTGTGCATATAACAACATGTAGGGCCCTCTCTATCTCCACCTATTGAAGTATTAAGGTGGGTCGCTACCATTGAATCAAAGATCCTAGATTTTCTTCATTTATCTCCCAGAGTTACAAAAAAAAATCACCAAGAATAAGAATATAAAAAGAAAAGAAGGGGGTCTGAGCTACTTTTTTTTTCTACAGATTTTTGAAAAATAAAAGTATTTCCATTTTCACCTAAAAAATCAGAATTTTTCTTCTTTTTTTCTCCAATTACAATGGATTATGGGCAAATTTCTCACATTTTGGCAAAAGGGAGGATAAATTCCCTAATCTTTTATAAGAAAAACAATTAGATCATCTATTTCCTGGCACAAAATTTTTCTTAAAATTTTCTGAAATCGGTTTCAGATAATTTGCTCTGAAATAGGAGTAATTTTGATATAATTTTATACTTTTGGTCATTTGAAATAAAACAATATTTGAAAAATTAACTAAAATCCATATTCAAAGCACTGCATGATGGGTAAAATATATAAATCCTTGGCAAAACATTGTTTCATTATATGCCCTCAATCATTGTGAGCAGTATATCACGATTAAGGCATTGTCTATGTAATATGAGGGGTATAATTGTAAGGTCCAAAAGAATGTCAGAGAATGAAGAAAATAATTCAGATGTAAATATTCCAAAATTTTTAGTTGCCATAAAATGGACAGTTTTGATCAAAATCCCCCAAAAAATTTCTAGACACTTAGGCAGGGTTCTCCGCAGAATTTAAAATTACACCATAAAATCCTGCAGCCAGCTGGCGTAAAATTTCATTTGGTAATGTCCTAAGCCTTATGGTAGGCTAAATTTGGTTGTTTAGTCTCATTCATGACAGTGTGGGGATTACAGATGGGAATCTAACAATGAAATTGAAAGTATTCTAATAAATATGGCCGTAACTTCTGTTCTAATTGGCCGATTTGCATAATTCAAAAACCTATATGAAGCTAAAATGACACCGTAGGTGATTCTGAGATGAAATCACACCGGCGGCAGTAAAAATCACGCCGGCGGCCCACCGGCGTCATTACAGTGTGAGGAGAACCCTGCTTAGGGCATCTTTAGGTACAGGGACGAAAGTCACGGAGCATGAAATTCCCTGAAATGGTCCAATATTCGCCCAAAAAACATGGGTTTCTATATGAATGTATAGGGCCCTGGAACTTCAAAATCCCTGAAATCAGGGAATTCCCTGAAGACTTGCATCCCTGTAGGTATGAGCCTACCAAAAATGATCTCATTCTGAAGAAAAAATCCTATAGGTGCAGAAACCTGTGCAGTAGGCTCAATTTCAATGGTAGCGACCCAACTTAAACCAAAGATATATTGTTTCCTCTCATCAGGTACTTTAAATACAGTCTACACAACACAGTAGTGGTATTTCTTTTAGCCCTCCCCCATCCAAGCCTTTTAACACACAAAGACAACATATATTCCCCCTTTATGTATCATCTTCAGTCTTGACAGGAAAAGAAACGCCCTCTCTTAGCGAGCACACACTTAAATGAAAAGCTAATGGTTGCTGACGTTGCTGGGTCGTCGTGAAGGCTGCACCCCCTCCCGACCCCTCTACATCCCTTGCCTGTACCCTACTTTCTTTTCGTCACACATGCCAGCATTTCCCAGCAAATATTTGTTATGTGAGCTGCACTCTTGGTAGAACAGATGATATTGTGATGCTGCTACATAGGAGTGAGTGGGTAACTGATGTTCAACGTCATTAAGACAGCTAAGGTTATATTGATGGCCAGAAAACTACATTACACATTGATTCATGGTATCGGTGCTCATGTATATGCAGAGCACACCGACCGAGGGGACAGAAAACATGAGATAAAGACTACTTAAAGATGGCTTAAGGAAGCCCAATATATACATAAGTCGGGTCTACAGTCAGTATGACTACACGCATTGATTTATTGGGGGCTCCTTGTCTATTCTCTCTCAGCCTTCAGGCTCAAAAGTAAATACAGCAGCAATATACTATGTAGACCACAAGTAGACTTGCTTTAACCCTTTACCCCCCCCCCCCCGCACCACCAGCACCCACCCACACAGGAACTCACCACATCTCACTCACATCTTTCTCCCCGTGCTGGTCCCTGGTTCCCACAGACGCTGGTAGCCGTCATACTGATTGGGCCTGACACGGGGCCTGGTGGCTCCACCTTCTACACACTCAGCTACTCGTCTCCCTCTGTGTGAGCAACTCACAGATACAATCTACTACTGTACCCTAAAACTGCAGCAGATAAACTGTACCCTAAAACTGCAGCAGATAAACTGTACCCTAAAACTACAGCAGATAGACTGTACCCTAAAACTGCAGCAAATAAGCTGTACCCCAAAACTGCAGCAGATAAACTGTACCCTAAACTGCAGCAGATAAACTGTGCCCTAAAACTGCAGCAGATAAACTGTACCCTAAACTGCAGCAGATAAACTGTACCCTAAAACTGCAGCAGATAAGCTGTACCCTAAAACTGCAGCAGATAAGCTGTACCCTAAAACTGCAGCAGATAAACTGTACCCTAAAACTGCAGCAGATAAACTGTACCCTAAAACTGCAGCAGATAAACTGTACCCTAAAACTACAGCATACATGTATGTGAGGGCTACCCTAGTACCGTGTGTATGAGTAGCACACAGATACACTCTTAGTGACTCTACTTCCCTAAACTGCAGCAGATATATGTAGTACCCTAAAACTACAGCATACATGTAAGGGGTGCTACCCTAGTACTGTATGTATTAGCAGATCACAGATAAACGAGCACAATGTATATCATTGCTTCAGGAAATCGTGTAGTCTATTTTTAGTATGAAAAGTGCATCCCACAGCAAACAAAGCTTTGCATCATTTTTTTTTTATGGTTTTAATATAAACCCAATATGAATTATCATTGTAAGATATATTAGCCAAATCCAGGGGTCTTTTTGCTCAATACTAGCAGTCAATGGGAGTGCTGCAGCCTGAGGCTGACAGAGATGAACAGCACCTCCAGTAGCTGAGACATCCTTCAGAGCAGCAGGCTATATGTAAGGAGCACGTGAGCAGCTCCTATGATTACATTATAATGCCCTGAGCTGCTACTTCCCAGACAGCATTATTCTTATGCAAGCTGGGGCCGCGAGAAGTAGCAGTATGAACATCAGCAGAAAGGTGGATTTAGAGTGAGAGGCTCCCTTAAACACTTTTCCTAAAGTGGTAGGATGTCCAACAGGGGCCATGGAGGATCCAAACCTTTTTGGTGCCATTTGGCCTCATGTGGCCCAATCTTGTGTCTGACTCTGTGTGTGCCCCCCCCCCTCTCTAGTAAGTGCCAGTTTTAAGAGCAGTAAGTCCTTCACGTTCACCCGACCCACACATTTCCACACTTACCCCTTCCTACCTCCTATACTACCGTCAAACCCTATGTCAACAATGTAAAACCCCTGACAGAAGCCGCACCCTGGGTCCATGGAGGCCCTGTAAGGTTACGTGGAACTAATTCCATTTCCTCTATGTTTCTATATAGCATAACACATAAAAACAGCCCCCCGTAATGTTCGTTGGTAATATTTTCGACCGTAGCAAGATTAAACCATCTCTCACACACAATGTGTTAGAATATAGGATAGGCTTAACCCTGAAAATCTTAACTAAGGGAGCGATACGTACAGCAAGTGCCATTCTACCCTATTTTGGGCCTCAAAACCTCCATTGGCCAGATGAACATTTGCAGACCTGATAAAATCACCAAACCTTGGCAAAATATAAAAACTCATCTACTGTTCCATTTAGGAACTATTTGGGGTCACTTGTGATTTTTTTCATAATTTTACCAATATTTCTTGCATATGATTTCTAAGCCAATCAGCACCCAGATCACCTTCAGTGCAGGCCTGAATACCATATGACTCACGAGAGGGCAGCATTTACGTCCATGTAACCTTAATTAGGGGTAGGGTCTTCAGATAAAACTAAAATGTTTTTCCTATCAAACCTTAGGGTCTGTCCTATAAAATCCTAAAGTTTGGTGGCAACAGCCTTTCTCAATGTTATGATATGAGGGGATTGATGTGTGCAATTCACATTGAAATTCCTACCAGTTTTCAATGTGATTTCCGAGCAGCGACTTTTATCATCAAAGATCTATGCACTGCACAAGCAGCAGTTCTAGAGCTGTCAAATTGCATATTTGCAGTGAATTCAGTCACCTGATGATGAAGGGGGCATTGATTTTGCAAAATATTGTTAGGATTTTGCCAGAAAAACTCACAAAATCATGAAAAACATGATAAAACTGGTGAAAAATGATTAATATTAGGCCTATAATTAATCCCACTTTTTACAGATCATATCTTACTAGGGGATCATTTTTTAAGGCATGCCTTTTCTGTTACATGCATCAAGAATACCTGTTATCAATATTGTACTAATATTTGCACTGGGGGATAAATTACTACTGGTTAATTAGATAGTTGCGCTCTCACTGAAACTTTGACGAAACACCGCAAACCCGACCAACTTCCAATGGACCCTATGGTAGGCCCTACATGGATATCTGTGCATCAATAACCCTAGGAAGATTAAAATGAGGCTAAAATGTCATTTTCTGCTGAAAATTTCACCCTGTAGGTGGTTTATGACCAGAAAAAGTTATGTTTTGGGAGATTCATAGAAACTGCAATATTTAGTGAATTACCCTACCTCCGCAAGCAAGGTTTTCCTATTTTTTTTTATTTACACACCATTTCTGTGACTAATTTGGCCAAATTCCTGTAAAACCATCCTTGCTGTAACAGAAAAATGACATTAAGAGGGCATTTGAAATAGGCAGGTCAAATGTCCAATCATCCTATAGGTTACGTGGAACTAATTCCATTTCCTCTATGTTTCTATATAGCATAACACATAAAAACAGCCCCCCGTAATGTTCGTTGGTAATATTAACCATCTCTCACACACAATGTGTTAGAATATAGGATAGGCTTAACCCTGAAAATCTTAACTAAGGGAGCGATACGTACAGCAAGTGCCATTCTACCCTATTTTGGGCCTCAAAACCTCCATTGGCCAGATGAACATTTGCAGACCTGATAAAATCACCAAACCTTGGCAAAATATAAAAACTCATCTACTGTTCCATTTAGGAACTATTTGGGGTCACTTGTGATTTTTTTCATAATTTTACCAATATTTCTTGCATATGATTTCTAAGCCAATCAGCACCCAGATCACCTTCAGTGCAGGCCTGAATACCATATGACTCACGAGAGGGCAGCATTTACGTCCATGTAACCTGTAAGTCCCAGAAGACCGACTTCTATGAGGGTTTTTACGGTACTAGCTCCCAGTCCTCCAGCCACTTCATACACTAACACTATACCCCAGCACTAGACTACTACTGCTACTGCCGCCCAAATGTCTGCCTCACTAACTTTCGCGCCAGTTGCTTAGCAACCATCTAATCATCCTGAAGAGGCAGGAATGGGTTTGGATCACCCTCCTGAAAGAATGCTAGTCTAGGCACAGAGTTGGCTGCCTGCCCGACTGATCCGTCTATAACTATATAACGTCCACTGTGAACCCTGATTGGGGCCAGCTGCCGTGCTTTTTTCTCCTTCATTTCGTAGGTAACCCTTTGAGGACTGGATGGTGTATTTCTCTGTAGTAATAGATACACCAATGCAGCCAATAATTCGTGTCGTGCATCACGCTACCCCATGCATGTAGCCCCTAAACAATGCATTTAATATTTGGATCCTAAAGAGTTCAAAGATAATAATAAAATACATAAGATGAATGCCTCCAGAATATCACAGACTCAGTGCAGCACACATAAAAAAACTAACTTAATTTTGAATCATCTGTTAGTTCCCCTAATGACAACATTACTCTTCATAAGCTGACACACTTTTTTTCCCTCTTGTCAACTTTTCCCTAGATCTTTATGAAGTCTAAAAATAGAGACTCTCTAGTTAGATTACAGCTACCCATGCAAAGTCATTAAGTGACAAGTATGTGTGAGCTGGGCCCACCCCTTCCCTCAGCTTGGCTACACAGGCAGGGGCTGTCATTGTTTTGCGGTTTGTTGGTTAAATTAACCTGTCCTAGCGCCCTCATTAGGCTGTCATTAATGACATTCCCCGCGCTTTTTACCCCATACCCTGCCCCTGACATCCTTACCCTTTAAGGACCACCCATGATGTATGAATACAACCATGACAATGCTACAACCATGGACTATGTTGACATCATTCAAGCCCTACACGGTTGATGCACCCCAATAGGATCGGCATGTTGCACAGATGTAGTGTTATTAAGTACTCCACAGTTTGATTGTTTTGTCTAACGTCCAACAGTATGAACACCACATAGGATTGACTCATGAGTTTCTGGTCATTCAGTCCTTTCTTTTCTCAGCCTGGACAGGAATTTAAAGGCACCTTGTCTGAAACAGCTAGACAGGTATTTATACCCTGCTTCTCCATAATCACAGCAGTGATCGCATCTATGGATGACCGAATCTATGAGGTGAATGATCATATGAATGAAAAAGGAAGAAAAAGGTCACCGGGGCACATCCCCTTGCACGATGAGCTAGGCACATAAACCATTAGGCCTCATGCAGTCTAAATAGGGTTAAAGATTTGAACCATTAGGCCTCATGCAGTCTATATAGGGTTAAAGATTTGAACCATTAGGCCTCATGCAGTCTAAATAGGGTTAAAGATTTGAACCATTAGGCCTCATGCAGTCTATATAGGGTTAAAGATTTGAACCATTAGGCCTCATGCAGTCTATATAGGGTTAAAGTTGGGAGTCGTGAGGAGGGCCAATCGTGGAGCGGCTGGAGGTAAAGGTGAGTGTTGATAATGGTCGTCTTCCTGTGGTAGGTCACTGTCCTCCATGTACATCTCACGCACAGCCTCCTGCCAACACGCTATTAACCACCTCAGGTCAACAACGCTCACAGGGCACCATCGTCACCCATCTACACATTGATGGAAGAAAGTCACCGAACACAGAAATACCTGGTTCTCAGTCAGAGAGTGTCTTGAAGACTTCAATCCCCCCATCAGGTTTCTTGACCCATCCCTTCTCACAGAGGCTCGGACTGTGTGACAGAGAGGAAGAGTTGATGAGGAAAGGAGGGGCATTCTGTATTGTGGAGTCTAAGAAAAGGAACCCTGCTTGATCATTTTAGATCCTCAGGTCAGGAGCATAACACCAGATAGCAAGGGCAATCCAGAGACCGTATAGGTATAACTTAAATCTATACTCCGAAGTGCAGGGTCTATCATTTTGTCTGTTCTATTTTAAAAGTCAAATTTATATTATTCAGTGCAAGTAGATAATATTTCATGAATTAGAATACACCCATTTAGGGTAGATATAAGCTGGGGCATACAATGTGTCCATTCACTCAGGGTAGATATAAGCTGGGGCATACAATGTGTCCATTCACTCAGGGTAGATATAAGCTGGGGCATACAATGTGTCCATTCACTAAGGGTAGATATAAGCTGGGGCATACAATGTGTCCATTCGCTCAGGGTAGATATAAGCTGGGGCATACAATGTGTCCATTCACTAAGGGTAGATATAAGCTGGGGCATACAATGTGTCCATTCACTCAGGGTAGATATAAGCTGGGGCATACAATGTGTCCATTCACTCAGGGTAGATATAAGCTGGGGCATACAATGTGTCCATTCACTCAGGGTAGATATAAGCTGGGGCATACAATGTGTGTCCATTCACTCAGGATAGATATAAGCTGGGGCATACAATGTGTCCATTCACTTAGGGTAGATATAAGCTGGGGCATACAATGTGTCCATTCACTCAGGGTAGATATAAGCTGGGGCATACAATGTGTGTCCATTCACTCAGGGTAGATATAAGCTGGGGCATACAATGTGTCCATTCACTCAGGGTAGATATAAGCTGGGGCATACAATGTGTCCATTCACTCAGGGTAGATATAAGCTGGGGCATACAATGTGTCCATTCACTCAGGGTAGATATAAGCTGGGGCATACAATGTGTGTCCATTCACTCAGGGTAGATATAAGCTGGGGCATACAATGTGTCCATTCACTTAGGGTAGATATAAGCTGGGGCATACAATGTGTCCATTCACTCAGGGTAGATATAAGCTGGGGCATACAATGTGTCCATTCACTCAGGGTAGATATAAGCTGGGGCATACAATGTGTGTCCATTCACTCAGGATAGATATAAGCTGGGGCATACAATGTGTCCATTCACTCAGGGTAGATATAAGCTGGGGCATACAATGTGTCCATTCACTCAGGGTAGATATAAGCTGGGGCATACAATGTGTCCATTCACTCAGGGTAGATATAAGCTGGGATGTACAAATACAAAGTGTTATTTTCTCAATCGAGCTAAAGGTCACTGCTACCCTTCTTCAATTAGGAGAAACCTCACATCACTTGTACAAAACAGGTCCAGAGGCAGGCGCAAACAGTTGTAGGGTTGTACTTAAGTTGCAGAGTATTATAAATACAGCACTCCACCACGCCCTGAGGGCACCTGGGGGCTTTATCTATGTTAACCCTCTGAGGGCCAACAGTGCATCAATATATCACCCCCATTGGTCGTCACGATCATGCACCAATACAGCCCTGGCGAGTAACTCACCAGGGCTGTATTGGTGCATCATGCCTATGGGTTTAGTATTTATAAAAGGATGAAAGTGGCTAAGGACCCCAACACCTCCACATAGAATACAGGAAAGAATAAGTCTTTGGAACACGTTAAATCACTGAAAATATGGAAACCTATAGGTAACCCAAAGGACTTCTAGCCCTGGAAAATCTCCCGGAGCCATGATGCACTGATGAGCTGCTGACGATCAGACTCGCCGACACTTCATTTATGCATCATGTCGAGCAATAGGCATGTTGCACTCTGCATTGGTGGCCTTTTAACTTAAAGGGCTAAGTTGCACATAGCCTCATAGGTGGTCATCTGTACATACCAGCCACATCTGACCCCTGAGGCTGGGCTGACCACCCAGACCGGTGAAGATGACCTGGGGCTATGACATTGTACCTCATTCAGAGGGAAGGCTCAATACTGATCACAGACAAGCTCTCAATACTGATCACAGACAAGCTCTCAATACTGATCACAGACAAGCTCTCAATACTGATCACAGACAAGCTCTCAATACCTCTCATGGCACATACTACCTACACCTATATAACCTCACGTGAAATACCTATGCACAGGTCTACTCCATATTCCACACAGTAACCGTAAACCCTGTGAATTATAAAGCCGCAGCTTACACACTATTTCAAGGATCTACTGCAGCTTATATAGTCTCCTAGAGTTCAGGGCGACGCATATACGTCGGGTTTTACATATACAGACTTTATTTTACCGAATAATTTTTTTCATCCGTGGATTTCATCCACCCACCTTCGTGCTGCCATGTGATTGTGAATAGAATATGAAGAACGTGATGGTTGATTTAGATATCATTCAGCCTGTCTTCCAGGTCCCAAAATCGAGATATTGTCAATTACTATAGCAAGGTCATTTTATATGCCACAATGAGATTCAAACGCATTGTCAAAGACCTGGCACATTGTACTTCCAAGTGTGAGGATGATACTGAAAGCCTACGATGCATGTACAGTACAGGTGGCGAAGCCAATATAGTCTACCCACTAAGAGGCGTGGAATGTGTCTATTACTCATTTTATCCCATGTCTAGGCAGGCATCAAGGGTAGAGGACACGTACTGCCTTCATGGGAGAGAAGCCCTTCCTTCGTCCGACTCTCGATTCTAGGCATTGGCAGCGTTTATTTGGCATTCTGTAGGGTCGTTATAGAGTAAAAAGTCGGCCAATGGCATGGTTAGTGCGGCGGCCAGACTGCAAGTCTGTGTGTAGACGGCGTTATGAACACTAGGGGAGCAGGCTCCCTGAGTCTCACAGCCCCATAACATGCACGGCCTCCTGTAACTCCTACAGCCCACACACATACACACCCTAGTCATTGGTGCCAACTGCACCCCGTCACCAGACAAGGGCAACGGAGACAAGCCATGGGAGGTGAGGGAAGGCCAGACAGCAGACAGGAGGGAAGAGACTGACCAGACAATGGAAATAGAGGGGACCAGACTGGAAGGGAGAGAGAGGGAGACCAGGGAAGAGAAGGACCAGACAGGGAGGGAAAGAGGGGGACCAGACAATGGGAAGAGAGGCGGACCAGACAATGGGAAGAGAGGGGACCAGACAGGGAGGGGGAGAGAGAGGGAGAGCAGGGAAGAGAAGGACCAGACAGGGGGGGGGGGATAGCAGAGGGGGACCAGACAATGGGAAGAGAGGGGACCAGACAGGGAGGGAGAGAGAGAGGGAGAGCAGGGAAGAGAAGGACCAGACAGGGAGGGAGAGCAGAGGGGGACCAGACACTGGGAAGAGAGGGGACCAGACAGTGAAAGGGAGAGAGAGAGGGAGAGCAGGGAAGAGAAGGACCAGACAGGGAGGGATAGCAAGGGGACCAGAGACGGGGGGGGGGGGACAGAGACAGGAAAGAGAGGGGCACCAGCCAGGGGGAAGGAGGTGGGACTGGACATGATTCAGCCTCGGCCAGCGTCTATTGATACCCGTAGTGTGCGACGGGCTGGATAGGGCGAGCCTGGACATGATTAGGATCAGAGGGGTGGGGCAGTTTACAGGAAGGCACCCAGACCAATGGGTCCCAGTTCTAAGTACAAAATGTACAGACAGGAACAAATCTGGGTGGGTGCCCGTAATTTCCTAGCATCTTCCTGGCACCTTGCACCCAACTGCGGTGACAGTAGTTAGTTCCCTCTCCTGTTCTAAACGATATGGCTAGGGGGAGGCTTGGGAACAAGCCGGGCACTGCCAGTGTTATGTATGTAGAATTTGGAACCATGTCAATGTGACAATGAGAGGAAATCCTGACTGCATAATTAATCTAGAGAATGCGTTCCTCGTGTTGTCCAGACCTTTAACCATATAACTACTTTCTACCTCTTGCCCCCTGTTCAATATATGCTGACATAACAAGTGAGGGGGCTCTACTCATGTGCATGTCTGACTGTCTCCTCAACTGGAGATGGTGAAGGAGGCATGGGACAAGATCAACCAGTCAGCTGCTGGAGGAGAGCGGTGACTGGAGGAGGGATGGGAGGGTTATGAGGACATCCGACCTGGAGGGCCTCCAGGCAGACGCCGACACGCGCCCACAGACCCTTAGGGATCAATGCTGGGGGCTTTAGCTATTGTACCCCCCCCCCCCTCCTCCAAATTATGAGAGGGGGGAGTGGGGGAGAGACAGCCCCATCCTCCATGTCGGCCACAGACGCCCGGGGGACGCTGGAGGGACGCAGGAGGAGGCCCAGGCGGACGCGGCCTGGCGCCACGTCGTCACCACTGGAGGGCATTCACCATGGCAACAGACAGCTGCCTATGCCGCCCACCACTCGTTACACTAAACGTGTATTACAGTCACGCCGCCCGCCTCACTGACTACACATCATGCTGCAGCGTCTACTCTCTATTATATCTCACTGTCTATGGTATTTACATAGAATCTGTCTGAACAGGCTGGGTACATTCACATATGTCATCCACTCTTCCTTTATTATGGATTCGCGTGCATGACTGATATACAGGCTATGATGACGTTCATGTCTAGACTTTAAAATAGTAAATGTTGGCTATGAAACTTGTCCAGATGTACATATGTATAGGTAAGAAAGGTGTATGCCATATCCCTGCTTGTCTACTCTCGAGTCTACTCTACTGGCACTCGCCCTGACTAGCTACTCTATCATCTATCAACTAGCCCAATGGGTCATTATACACCCGGGATTATACATGTACTCCTAGTTATTAAATCAGTGCTGGCATACTGCCTGTCATGGATAAATTTTTCACCCATCGAAGTTTAAACCTGATTTTGTTAGAAAATAGGTAAGCTGTTCAAGGATGAAAATCACAGAGCACGAACATCCCTGAAATGGTCCAATATCGGCCCAAAACCTGAGTTTTTATATGAATATATAGGGTCCTGGAATATCAAAATCCCTGAAATCAGGGAAATCCCTGAAGACTTTCATCCCTGGCTGTTCCTATGTCAGAGAACTACTTTCCGCGAGCTATTAGAGAGCTATTACTTCACAAATGGGAGGCAGGGGATAGGACAGTGAGTATTGGATCCTTCTCATTATATCCACATCTCTGTAGCTGGGTAATACAAGTCAGATCTGGTTCAGGTAGGTCCGGAACTAGCAATGTGTGTGCTGTCTGCACATTCTCTACTGACTTACTAGTACCAAAACCTATCAGTCTGTACATACAGGCCACAAAACATACACACAGCTATAATAGTCGGGGGCAGGGCCAGGCCGTCTGTCAGCCAACCCTGCAGGCAATATGGGATACCTTCACCCTACTCCAAGAGGAAAAAGAAATAACGATTTGGGGTAAAACAACTAAGTGATGGTGATGAAAAGAGAAAGGGTATATGCAGTGATAGGGAGAAGAGGGGTGGTGAAACATACATGTATGGGGGACGGGGTGACATGGGGTATACTTTTTTTTTATTCCCTGTTCTCCCGGTGCCTGTGCATCTGAATAGTCAAGGTAGCCAGGGGTTTTCATCCTGGATCTCAAAACCTTTTCCCCTATGTTTTGGCATTTTCACCATCCCTGTCCTATCCATGATTTTTGTAATTTTCCCTGTGCGATTGGGCCTTGAAAAGTTTGTCGACAGGTTGTGGGAGCTGGCTGGTAGTGGGACGACTGGGTCTATCTGGGGACTGAGGAGTGTGGACTGGCTGCATCTTGAAGAGCTAGGCTGTTTTTCAGCTATGACACGATGGAGTGATAGTGGACGTGAGAGGTCGGGCGTGCTTTGGTTTGGTTTTGGGGTCGGCGGCACGGAGCAGGGGTGTACCGTAATAATTCGTGTACGAGGATAGACCCTTGGGCCACCCTTAAAATGTCCGTTTCCTGTCCAGAGGGTGGAATTTTTCAGACCCAGGAGGGGGGGGGGCACTGGACAGGAAACGAATATAATTTTAAGGGTGGCCTTGTTACGCCTTACAGAATCAGCGTGCCTCATAGGCGAAGATTATATACTTCAGAACTGAACTAAAATGACCGAGATGTAATCCTAGATGCGCCTTAATTACAGGTCTGATGTAATCTCAGGGTGCGCCTTTAATACATGGAGGTAGAGGGATACATTAACAACCAATGAGAAAATTCCCTTCATTCAGTGCAGGCCTTTTAGGGGGCATTACATAACACCAAGTCCCCATCATGCTGGTTGTTATCAGTGCTTATCTCACAGGGCACCAGATCAAGTGATGGCGTCTCCACTGGATGACATGGACCCTCGGTCGAGCATTTCTTAAATGACCAAGATGTAATCCAAGATGCGAGCCCCAAGATGCACCTTCTACGACTGTAGTGTTTTACCTTATACATGAAGTGCACCCTAGACACGAGGCATTACAGTAGGTGGCGGAGTAGGAGGAGGAGTAGGTTGGTGATGTTTAGCTGCTGAGTGCAGCAGCAGACGCCTGGAGGAGTGAGCAAGGTAGAGGGTGGAGGGGCTGGAGGAGGAGGCTGGGGTTGTTTGAAGGCTGGGGGTGAGCTGGAGCTGGCATGTAATGCCGCCAGGCTGTCTGTTGTTGCCACTGCCGCATCAGCTGGTGGCCGTGAGTCGGCCATAATGGTGCAGCTTGTTTGTGTGTTTACCTAAGTCACATAGCCATCTCTCCCCACCCCCCAACTATCCCCAACTATAATCCCCAACCTGTCTTCACCCAGATATACGGTACCATGACTACACTACCCAATCCATTTCTTGTCTAACAAAGCTTTATGACTATATGCCACTCTATGTCATTATGGGAATTCCAGAACACACAGGACACTGTTTTTTTTTGTTTTTTTTTTTTTTTGTGGGGTGGGGGTTGTTAGTTGTGTTTTTTTTTTTTTTGCTAGAGATGGACCCCAGGTCATTTGATCCACGACATTTAATATTTTGTTATCACTCCCTTATGACCAACCCCCATAAAAGGGCAAAGTGCCAAACACGTCCACACATGGACAAACACTTTCTATAGGATCCCGAAGCATGATTTCCCCCCTACAAAGCAAGAAAGCCTAGCAGACAAACTTCTCATAAATGTTCAGTTATGACAATTGGTTCACAGTACCCAAATGGGAAATATATGCCAACATGAATGGTCACAAAATGGGGACACGACTGGTAGGCTTAAGGAGTGAGAGATTTGAGGAGAAAAGAGAAAAGGGAAGGAAGGCACAGGGTTTGTGGTGTGTGTGTGTGTGGTGCATAATCAATAGAGTTTGGTTGTCTAGAATGGCTGGAGGAGAGAAGGGTGTGTGTGTATAATAGTGGGACGTGTCCTTGTTGGTCCCTACATCATGGAGATATCATCTACAGCGGATCGAACACAACAGTGAACACAGCCTCCATCCAAGTAGTACCCGCTGCTGGTAGTGGTAGTGGTGGTGCTGGATCCTGGTAAGGGTAACTGGTAGTGGTAAGGCCAGCAATGCTAGGCCCCATCTATAGGGCTTAGTAATGACGTCCTGCGGGTCCACTATTTTGAATTTTGCTGGTTGAGGTAAACCCCACTGATAAGACATACTATGATGGGTACCTTGTCCCTGGGTAACACTCACTTCCAGGGACATGTGGGTCCCATGTTATCAGTTCTTATCAGTGCATGTCACCAGAAACCAGCTCCAGACCCGCTTCCAGCTAATACAGGCATGGTCAGTAACCCTTAGAGGGCCGCTGATGCAGGAATGCATCGTGGCCCTTGGCCATCATGATGCACCAATGAAGTGCTGGTGCGACTGCTCACCAGCACTTCATTGACTTGCTCAAGTCTATTGATTTTGATACAGAATTGAAATCGAAAATTGAAAATATTTCTAGTGTGCAGATTAAACATGGAAAGGGATGGAGGGGTAAAGTGGTGTGGGGAGAAGAGCTCAGGGACTGCGGCCAGTCTAACTTAAACCTAGTTTCTCCTGTTATACTCAACCGGAAAAACAAAGTCTACAGATCTAGCGTGGGTCTCTACAGACTTCTGTTATGACAAACCTGGGTCTGCATTGACGAAGAACTCCAAATCCACAGAACACACAAATGCCGAGCAGGCTAAGCCAGCGTCTTTCCTTACAATACGTTTTTTCTTCCTTTTTTTTTCATTTTCCACATCAGTTCTTGTCCCTGTCTCTCGTTCTCTGGGACTTCCCAAAGTCTAAACCTCCCCACCTTGTATTTCAAGACCAACCTGGTAGCTGCAGTCACACATAAGAGGTCAGTAGCACTGAGACTGAGTGAGTGAGTGAGTGAGTAATAGAGGTTTAACGCCATTTCGACAGCTAAGGTCATATTCATGGCGAGAACTACATTACACAATTTCACAGAGGAATGTGTCAGTGCCTGCGCATATGTGCACCACACACATCCTGAGGGGATAGGAAAGATGAGAAATAGACCCTTTTAAGTGGGCTAGGGAAGCCCGGCACTGAGACTGAGCAAGGGGCAGGGAGGAAGGGGGGGGGGGTGAGGGTACATGGTCCATCCACCCTGGAGTAGACAGACTCTAGTGGTAGCTTGGCAGGTTGTACTGCTGGGATGATGAGCGTGGGACAGGGCACCTAATGGAGACGACTGTTTCAGACAGGAGACTAGAGCTCGCCACCCGACGTGATAGAACTGATACAAGTCACGGCCAGTTAACCAAGCATGCCACTACCCCCCAACCCGACAAACCGAACCACACACACCTCCAAGCCACCCCTCCATAGCCTTACCAACCCTCTAAAGTCATACACCCGACAAACCGAACCACACACACCTCCAAGCCACCCCTCCATAGCCTTACCAACCCTCTAAAGTCATACACCAAGGGTTCACGGCCACTTAAAAAAAAAATAGAGAAAAAAAAAGAATAAAATAGTATCTTATGTACAACATACGGAGTGCATACAAATATTGTTGTGTTATTGCCGCCATACTAAGGTGGACATTACCCTAATCTAGACTGGCGGCAGTCCCTGAGCCCTCCGCCCAACGCCACTATATCCCCCATGCCTCTCCTCTGGCTGCTGTGTTCTAGATTCACTAGAAATTGATTCACTGAAAATGTTTTTCATTTTCATTTTCCCACCTTATTTCAATTCTCTCATATCAAAATGTATGGAGTTGAGCAAGTCTAACCCTAATCCTATCCATGCAGACTCAGACTGTACAGGTATCATAATACAACAGAGATGTATCCCAATGGAACGCTCAACAATTATGTCACCGGTATTTAGGCATTTTTTTCAGGACCCACCCACCCCACTGTTTTTGTATGGAACATATAGAGGAACCCAAAGACCCCCAACCCCCTAAGCAGTGACGTAATTGTTGAACGTTCCCCAACAGCTCCAAACACTACTCCACATACCCCAAAAAAGTCCTCACTTCACCTAAACTTGTGCTGATGTAGCCTTCCTCAGCCCACTCTTACCCCCCCCCCTCCCCACACAGGCCTGTATAGCTATATAGCCCCTGACAAGGTCCTTCTCCAGTTCATGTACACCTCCTGCTGCCCCTGCTGTGACAGATGTCACGTGAGGATCAGACTTGGATCCTTTGGATCCCATGGATGCCGCCATGACAATGGCACAGCGGGTGCTGACAGGCAGTGGGCCAGTGTCGGGGACGATCCACATACTCTACAGTGTAGTGGTGCACTTATATATGTGTATCTGGGACTGGCCGCTAAAAATACAGGTACACAAAGTGCATACTACTCTACTCTCTAGTTATTTAAATCCACTCATACCCACTACAAAAGACATACATGTCTATAACACTGTAGTCACAAGCTCATCTGAAATGTTGGGGAGCTACTTTCAAGAAGTGTGTACAGGATGAGGAGGGTAGGGTGTCACCCGGATTTTTTTTAGACTGATTTCTTTTTTCTTCTTTTTTTTCTCTCAGAATTCAAATTATTGAGCATTGAGTCAAGACTTCACCCATCCCCCCATCCCAGAAAAAATGACTTTACCTTTCCCGTTTAATAGAAAATCACAGAGCCGACAGATTTTTGATATCTCCATGCACTTCACTTCTGCCCTTATCTGGACAGTCACCAGGTACAAGTTACAAATAGATGAAAGACGACTAAACCGGCGTATCAATAATTTATGTCCCCTCCGCATACCACCATCTCCCAGTGAGGGCTGAAGGCGCCGCCAATTATATAACCACCAAGTCACTCTCTGCACGTCTGATGGCCATATTGAACCATGGCCTATGGTTATAGATAAACAACTGTGTTATGGACCTATCCTACTATTGTAAACCCCCACGTATAAGCCGCCAATTCTGAGGACTACTGCGGATTATCGTCTTCCCGAAGTCGGGGTTTATATAATACAATAATTATATTGAGTAATGGCAACCTTTCCAGCCGAAAAGTGTGGCTTATAGATAAGCCAGAAACTGAGGATGCGGCTTATAGTGGGCGACTTTTGGAATCAGGAATGTGCAGTAAAGTTATCCATGTACAAAATAGTGAATTTGGTACTATGGAGGATGAATGCCAAGGGATTAAAAAAAAGAAACATAATTGCAGACATATCCAAGGATTTCTAGCAGAGAAATGTTCAAATACTACTCCTAAAGTTATGAACTGGTTAAATTTGGGTCTAAAAGAACTATAGTCACAAGGCAGATATCAGCCTGTACACTGTGTTTTGGCATTGTGGTTGTGTAGTATGGTGGCAGTGTTAAGTGGTGTATACACGGTGCAGATTTGAGCAGACTAGACCACACAAAACATCAGCAGACAAATGTCTGCTTGTGTTGTGGCTTGTATGGAGGAGTCTGCAGGACCTGATACATGGCACATTTTACAGACTTGTCTGCTGAAGTCTTGAGTAAAATCCTGGTGGAGATTTGCAAAACTACAGTAAATGTGTCATGAGTCACATGATAGCTACTTATCACATGACTCAAAGGACTGCCCTTATTGGTCAATTTACTGCAGACTAGTCAGAACAAGTCTGCTGCCCCTGATACACGGCACATTTTGAGCAGACAAGACCAGGTTTGAGCAGACAGCAGACAAAATTTTTCAAACATGTTTGATATCTGCAGACAAGTGGAGACAACTGCAGACATTTGTCTTGACCCTGTATACACAGCACATTTTGAGCAGACATAACAACTGCAAACATGTGTGCAGTAGTCTTGTCTCCTCTTGTCCGGCGGGCGCTGACTCTTACCTAACGGGAGAGTCAGGCTTCCTGCATAGGGCTAATTTGTCAGGTGGCTGGAATTGTAGGACATAATTTTTTTATGTCAATTTCCTCTTAAGGATGGCTTCCTAAGACATGTTTGTTGCCATTTTGTGAGAAACCTTTCATACGGGGGCCCAGATTATTTGGTTCTTGCAAATCTGTTACCCTTCACATCAAGTTTAGCTGCCACGGTCGGCCATGATGGAAGTGGTTTCAGGTCTCACAACAGAGGTGTTATTCATGAAATAATGTTATCCATGAGAATCTGCTTGGTGAGTGGAGATTGACTTCCTGTCTGGCAGAAAATGCACCTGCTTATGGCTACCTGTTGCAGCCCACACAGCATGTGCCAAACCTTGGAAAAAGGTGCGATCTAAAGGTTTCCAACAAAAGACACCCTTCCCACTCACAGACAGCAAAACTAAGGTGGTACTCTTGTCAATATTATAAGCTGATTGTTGGGGATTTGTTTCTGTCAAATGTTATTCTTAGAAACTTGCTGTTTCTAGAGCACCTGCAAGTTTTAGCTAGGGCAGTCCCAGCGACTCAGTCCTTAACTGAGTCGCGCACAGTGACTAGTCTCCTCTAGTCTGCTGAAAAACACGCCGTGTATACACCACTTTACTGTGCGGGGCACGCTTATTGCTGAACGATCAGAGTGAAGATAGCGTCTGGAAGCAGTGGAGCTTTGATTGGGGATGGCATTCTGATAGCCACTCTAGACTTGGCGCGGGATGGAATCAATGCTTTGGTCGTGTTTGGTGCCGGGATGGTACCACTGATAGACAATAGGCCCCAGTTAATACTAAACCAGGGCCAGTCTCCTTGACCTTGGGTTCATGGTCTCACTCCATTCAACCCCGCCACATTATCACCAACCCTAACTGTGTGTATTGAGGGTACATGTGTAATGGTTAAAATGGTAGATAACTGTTGTGCATTTGTGTCTGGTTTTTCCTAGCCCCAAACACGACAAGATATCTTCATGTAGTGTAGGCCTACCCTTTTGAGAGAACACAAGATATCTCCGATTTTGTAGGACGTATGCCAAACCATGGTAACCTTTTTACCGACAGTACCAATGCCAGGGCTACATGTATATATAACTATAAAGATTAATACAGCAGTCTGAACACTTGACAAGGTCACTTGACCTGAAGGTAGGAGTTCATCTATGTATGCCTTTATATGGTGGTTCACTATGATCTGGGTTGAAGTGGTCTGGTTGAAGTGACCAGGCCTACAAAGCCTCAAACGGTGTACATGGGGTATGTTGAGGTCACTGCAGGTAACTTGGCATGTGGGGTCAGTATCAGTGTTAGACTCTAGACAGAGATTAGAGGACATGATTCTGCTGATATAAATGTATGTTTTATTGTTATCACAAAAAGCTGTTTACTACGGAGCACATGATAGTAATGGTTGGTTGGCCACGTCGGACTAGTCAAATACATAATTTAAAGCTGACTAAAATACAACACCATCGACCATCAAATAGTGTGTGGACAGTGTGTAGGTCTGCACTAGACACCCAGAGACAATCAGTTCTCACTCCTGTCACACAGAGCTATTACATAATGAGGCGGTATGGCTGGGTGAGCTGCTCAGGCTCAGTCAGCTCATTGATCTTCTCACCCCCCCCCCCCTACACACACACAGCCAGTGGCGGGCGGCACGTGCCTGAAGCTGTAGACGAGCAGCTCGGTCACAATGAGCGCTAAGTAGGCGGCATTAGCGGCTACAGCGGCGCCGACCTGTCAGACTTCTGCTGATGACCTACCTACCCAGCCCTGGACAATGGTGTGCAGCGAGGGTGGGGGTCAGGCTTGATAATGTATTCATAATCATGTACTACCGGTAGTGTTTTTAATACAATTACCTTTAACTAACCCCTACACCATCGGCTAGGAATGTTGGTGGTAGGGTAGTGCGAGGCAAGATGTAGGACCAAGGTACAGGAAAGTGACTGAGAACCAAAGTCCCTGAACCCAAGTCCCTGAAATGCCCAAACAGAACCCCAGAAAAATAGGCCTTACAGAGAAATGCATAGGAGTAGCAAAAATGGAACTTGGTGGTTTGGGCCCCTATGGAGTTTCAACGCTTAAGAAAGATAATTGCTACCTCTGGCGTGAAATTTGTCCTCATTTGACCTTACAGCCATGGTGGACACGCTTGGGGTAGTGGAGCATTAGTACCCCTCTGCCATCTAGTGGGTATTTTATACATTTTTCCTATATGTCAGACTGTAGTTGATTTTTTACTCACCAGAGGGCGGTAGTAGTACTACTGAGGGGTGGTTTACGCTTGGGGGTGGTGGAATGTTAGCACCCCTCTCCCCCTAGTGGGTATTTTATACATTTTTCCTACATGCTAAACTGTAGTTGATTTTTTACTCACCAGCGGGCAGTAGTAGTACTACTCAGGGGAGGTTTGTCATAAACCTTTCATTCCTACATACGCTAATTCATTACTGATAGCTCAGTGAAACTTTCCTATACGTACATATACACTTGATTTTACACAGCTTCATACATCAAGATGTATGGACGTACTACACGTGAAGATGTATTGAACTTTGAGTTCAAGGAGAAAGAAGAAACAACATATGAAGAATATAAAGACGGATTAAGAAAGATTTTCTGCGGGTATGGTAAAATACCGGTGCATTATTATGCAGCTCAGATGGAATTGGTTCTACTTCACTCTTTTATACCGGAATTTCACCACAGAAAAATGTTCCGACTGTATCATGAGATAGCCCGAGATCAATTTCTCAATTCGCATGAACTGATTCCTCAGTTGATTCACTACGGATGGTATGATGTGCGCTCGATGTTGAACATCCTCACTAGCAGTGGAATGCCACATGATGTACTACCTCAGATATGTTTCAATGAAGCTAAGCGCGTAGTGAAGAAATATGATTTTTCACAGGGGTTTTCTCTAGAAAACTCATGCATTGACTTAGTCGTTTATGTTACAGTGGAAAAGATTAAGAAAGTTGTTGGACCGGCAATTTTCCATTCTGAGTATTATCATGACATGCCTGGAATGGGTCAGGTTGAAGCTATAGTGGAGGAATACAGTAGGCTGCTTCCCTCTACAGTGTACGAACGAGTCAGACAGAGAATCGTGGGGACAGTCACCCCTTTCAGAGGGAGGGAAATTCTCACAAGTCCCAGATGTAATGTGTATAAGACTATACACAGATATGCTAGTGGTAATTACCTTTAAATAACAGGACAGAAACAGTGTATACCATCTAACGAGTTTAATGGTCTATTTCTACAGTGTTCTCTAGTTCACCTCCTACACACCAGTCGGAGCTACTAATCAGATACAGTTATATCGCTATCAGACGCTATACAGTGAATCTTATACACGGAGACATTTTCTTATCACCCTAATATTGTTTTGGAATTATCTGACGTTTTCAGCACTGCAGGATACTTTTCATTATCCTATTACTATTTTTGGAAAGTATCTGACGTCTCAGTAGTTATGTACGGTCAAACAACACCTCAGGAAGTAGATTCCTTTAATGATTTCTCATTTAATGAGACTGATGAGACCACTCGTGATGAGTTCATAAATAAATGCAGGACTGTTTTTTGTGGATATGGTAAGATACCAATTAATTATTATGCTGCACAAATGGAACTTGTCTTATTGCATACCCACATGGAATCGTGGTTGGAGCCTAGAATGTATAGCATATATAATAGAATGGCACGACATCAGTATATGGCATCCCATAATCTAATGACTCAGCTTTTTAGAAAGGACTCTTATGATCACAGAGAGATGCAGCGAATACTTGAATCAGCAGGACTGGTATGGCATGAACGGAGCAGTATTGTTCGCCGGAATGCAATACGTGCTCTTGCTAAATACAATTTCTCTGAAGGATTTACTCTACTGAATACATGTATAGACATGATAAGCGGTGTCATAGTCGAGAGGGTGAAGAATACAGTAGGTTCAGGGGTGTTTTTCACTGAGTACTACGATGATATGCCTGGAATGACTAAAGTCAGAGCTATTCTTGATAAGCTTGATCAGCAGCTACCTGCCATTGTATCCCGTCGTGTTAAGTTCAGAGTTTTGGGCACTGTTGCTCCTTTCAGAGGTCGTGAAATTTTTACCAGTTCTCATTGTTTGTTATACAAAACTCTGACTGCTTATGCTACTGGTAAAATACGTGTATAGACCCATTTGTAGATCACATGATATTGAAAGAGATGAATTAGAAGTTCTAAACATCGACATAGCTGAATAATCATTATTATATGATATGGATATATTATGCTGAGTACATGTAGTAATATACTAAAGTGTAGTATAGATATATTTGCACCTATATATTTCAGTTAAATGTATCTAGATATACATCGGATTTCACCGGATTACCGGATATACTGTAACTCAATACACAGGATACGTCATAGGGTCGTGTCTACTTAGTTTCATTAGATTTTTTTTACACGCTCTTTTAATTCAATGTCACGGCCAGATCTCAATCTCATGCACTCAGGGCGTTTGGGGGTTTCTGAAGTCACTGGCACATCACATGTCAGTTCAGGCGATGACAGCCATTTGTTAAGGACGCCTGCTTCACACTTAATGATAGGGGACGCAGTAGGTGTAGTGAACCTGTCTTCTCCCATGCTTAAGACCATAGGGGTAGAGGTTGTTCTGTGCAGCGTTGAGGAGTTAGGCGATTCTTTCAAATTTCCGGGCACTGAACTTTTGGCACCACACTGTTCAACACACTGTTCAACATCTTGTGTACCCCCAACCCAGGCACCTGGTTGAGTAGGTTTCCATGAGACTGATTGGTCGTTAGAGGTACTGGGAGGCACAGTAACAGCACTTTGAGAGGGTTCTGAGTAGGGTCGGGTATCCTCGTTCCCACAGTCAGCATTTTTGTCTCTGGATGTAGGGTCAGTCAACCTTAAGTACAATAAATGAAGCATGAGGAGCGTGAGAGAACCCTGTATGGTATTCATGTATGTCTTGCGAGAAATCAATCTTAAACTTTGAGTTTTACAACACATTTAAGAATCTGATATAATATATGAGAATATATGAGTATATGTATGCATGATATTATATAGGTATTCACCTGTTCTGATGATTCTCATTTACATATTCAACACTGGCCTGTGCTGTCATAGGGGACCTGCATGATCTACCTGTTGGAGACCTGAAATTGTATGAGGACTTTTATATCATGAAATAAAATATTAATTCTATTTTCATCGTTTATTACTCATTTCATTAGAGAATAGAGTGAATACATCAATGGAGTTATTACATTGAGACTCCACACAGATATCCATAGTAATGATTTATTATATCTATAACAACCATTATGAGTAAATATAACAACAATAGAGATTCATACTTACATCCAGTCCTGATTCATATGGGGAACCAGTTCTAACGCGGTGTTGTTGGTGCCGGTGTTGTTTACACTGTTTCCACACATTAAAATGTTTCTCCAGGTACCAGACCTAGATCGCTTAAGCCAAACTATGACCATTGTGATCAGTGTAATGATAACGATTATGACTCCTAGCACTGATAAAATAGGAACATACAGCTCAATTTCCCCTTTCAGGATGAGATGAGTCTTGTTTCCATCTATTCCAATACCGACAGTAATATTGCCCTTATTCAGCGTTTTAGACAGCTCTAGTTTCATACCACTTCTCTTTGACTCATCTCTACCATAGGTCTTTAGTTTAATTCCATTGTCATTGTGTGGGGTGCTAGAATCATTGTTATAAGGTGCTTTTAACGGTATGAAATTCTGTTGATAGGGGGTAGAAGGTTCATCAGATATTAGGCGCAACCCTTCAGTGGTAGAAGTTAAATCATTAGACCCGTCTCTAGAGGTAGATTCAATTTCAGTCATAGTTTCTATGCTCGCCTGAGTCATAATAATATCACTTTGCGAAACTTTGTCACTCAGTTCACCACGAGCCTCACCTGACAGCCATGGTGATGGGGTGCTGACGTAATGTGTTGACACGCTACCATGACCCCATGACACACTCACTAAATCTGGATTCTTCATTACATCATACGTAGTGAGTAATTTAGATATAGTGGGAGTAGAGCTGTCATCAATACTAGGGATCTGAGTGCTGCTCACTAGAGCATACACGTCACCCGTAGTCACTAAGGGTATGACAGAGTTCAGGGCTGTACTCTCTACGGAGTTCTGTGCTGTAGTCTCCATATGTATTCCCTGCGTTGTAGTTTCAATTGATTCACTTAGACCATTCTCAATTGTTCCAACACCGTCATATCCTGTTACATACTCTTTAATGAGGTCCTTGTTGTGGTCCATATCCTCAGAACCTTTTATCTCCAGTGAGCATGAATTTTGTAGAATCCATTTAGGTAAATGTTCTCTGCATGATATAGGGTTATTTCGTACGTCCAAGATGTCGTATACCTTAGTTATTCGTACATATCTTATCTCATTATACTGTAAAAACAGTTTATTGTAATAATTGTATTCAACGCCTAACTCAGGAACTGATGTTAATCCTTGACCGCTGCATAGAATCGATCGAGTGTTTGGCTCACAGAGGCATCGCAATGCTGGTCCACAATGGTGCATACCATCGGTAATCGACATTCCATACATGAATAAAATCATGTAAATGTATGAATTAATAACATTCATGGTGCTTCCAAGTACTTGTATCTCCCCAGCCTGTGTCTTAAGAACTACTGTTGTCTGTGTGACTGGCGTCACTTTAACTTAGAGCTGATATCAGATGAGAACACTCAGTAATTAAACAGTCTGACATAGACTTGATTTAACCCTACACATAATGTATTTTTCTATGTGCTGTATACATAATGTTCACGACAGTCATCAGTTTTACCCTTTTTATTTTCTTTCTACCCCGTATGATCATTGTAATGCATGTGGTTTTACCCCATATGCTTTAAAGCCGTGTTAAGTGAGTCACACAGTACATCAAAGTGTTCAAAGGTTTCACCCTGTAACCTACACTCCCTACTTCATAACTGGATATTGTACAGTCTTTTATACCCCAACTACTATACAACAGTACCTTTTAAAGAATAGGGACTTTACCCCTTTTTTCATAAATGAAACATTGCTTTACCCCATTCATGATAGGGTATACACCATATCCCCAAAGGATAACAGGGTGCTCATGCACGTCTACAGTCATGACCTGAGGGTCAAGATCAGTAATCTAACTTTACACATCACAGTATCACAGGACAGGAGTCTGTAGATGTGTTTACCCTCGTTAAAACAGGATACTGTACGCCGTTAGTAATCTTTTATGGCTGTGGGAGGTTGTAATTGATTCCCCAGGCTCATCCTACACCACCCTCACACAGACGCCAGGTTGTAAAGGTGTAATTTAAGGGTGCCATTTAGGGTTGGGTCATGGTGATGAAAAGCAACTTTTTTCATCACCACCAAGGGACATACATAGTAAGAAAGAGAGAGAGAGAGAGAGAGAGAGAGAGAGAGAGAGAGAGAGAGAGATAGATAGAGAGACACCCAGAGGTTTGATAAAGCAGTCCTACAGGGTGCCTTCTGTCCTTCAGCGGTACCTGGCTGCTGGAGGGGCGGGGTTTACTATGACGTAGCAGCACCGTTATTGGTCTTAGGGGTGTAGACGCATGGTCACCCTCACTGACCACCTGAGATGTATAAAAAAGGTGTGGCGTGCGGGGAACGCTACACTGATATTGAACCTTGCTGTACACTCACCTGAGCTACTTTCAGTTGAAATTTACCCAGTTTTCAACCTAATCAGACAACACTCCTCAAAATGTCTAAGGTGAGTTATTCGCTATTAACTTCAGCTCTTTTCATTCAATTATAGCAAGGACACGTAATGTAAGGATGCATAAATCTTTTCATGGAATATAATTCATCTGTTTATACCTGAAGTTCTCACAGCGTTCCTGTTTATGACATATTACATTTGATTATTATAGATAATATTTATATAATCATTTATGATTTTTATTAAGACTTTTTTTTCTTTTCTTCCTCAGCCAGCTTTGAAAAGGAAGCAGACGCGCCGTGCAGTGCATGTAGCACCTCAAGCCGAGAACATCCCCCCTCCTGAACCCTCAAATTCTAAACCACCTGTTGAGCAGCCTGAAGACGAGGACGTTTGGGTCCAGGACGCACCCAGCGATGATGATGTTTTTACACCTCCGCCCAAAAAGGTTGTCAAAGCCTTAACGTATGCCGATGCTGATGAGGAGGGTGACACAGATACTGTGGAAGACTCCGAGGGGGCATCTCAGGCCACACCATTTAAAACCCCAACTAAGACCGGTAGGGTTAAGGGTGGTGCGCCGCCACGCGCTTCAACACCACGACCTTCCCCATCATCATCGCCTTTACACCCTCCAGCTTCACCTAAGACTGCCTCGAGCGGGTCTAAAGCATCAAAGAGGGGGGTTGTCGAGCCTAGAGTTAGCAGAGGGTCATTCTCAGCCTCCCCACAGCAAACTGAGTCCATCGTGAGAGGTCCAAAAAGAGAGTCTGATGTCCTGTGCTGGCTTGAGCCTGAGTTTATCCGCCGAGGAATTCCTAAACCATTCAGGTATTTTATGATTTGTTATTAACTGATTTATGTTATTCTTGATATTTACAATTTTAAGTTTGTTATGTTAATCTACTACTGACATGAATCTGTATAACTATCACAATATAATTTCATATAATCTCATTAAAATTTCAATTCCACTCTATCTACTCACTAGTGACATGGAATCTGAATTATTACATAGTTCAATAACAAAGTTATATTACATTGCAAATGCTATAAGTATTATCATAACTCTCATTATATGATATATGAGATTTATTCTAAATAAATAAAACATTATATTCCTGACTTTTACAGGAAGTGCATTCTGGTGGATGATGATCTGACTGGAGAGCCATTGGTCTCGATTTACACGGTGTTAAGGATAGAGACGGCCGGGGACCCTGAGGACCCAGACTCGGTGCTGTGGCAGCCAATTAAAAAGGGTGGGGCTGTCCTCACTGTGAATCAGTGGCGGACCCTTTGCGACAACATAGAGGCCATTGACGGCAGGATTGAAGAGTTGGAGGACAGTGAGTAATGAGACGTGTATTACGTACAAGAAATCCTCAACTTTTTTGGGTGTATTTCAGTTTTCAATGTAGAGGCAGTCAGAGCGTATAGAAAGAGTATAGATAATCTGACTCTTTAGTTTATGTAGGGTCGTCATATAGACACTTTCACAGTGTATTCATTAAGAATTATTATTCTTTTAATCTATGTAAGGTCTTATCATTTATATTTTTAGTAATTATAAAATTTGGAGACTTCTTACAATCAAAGGGTATATCCTGAGGTGGTTTGTTGTCAGTTATCATATACATTCTAACATTTCACATGTTATGGATAGTTCTAGCTCTAGCTTTTCACTCTTGGATCTCCCTCAGGAGATTTTTTGGTTAGTCATTACATTCTTAGAACATGACAGAAAAAGCTTACACAGATTTGCTATAGCCTCAAAAAGAGCTCGGGGTGTTCTTTCTTTAAAAGAGACCTGGAAATACTTTATAAAGAGACGTTTTATAACACTTCATGACTGGTCTGATATAGAGGTTTTTATTGACAGATTGAATTGTCTCAAAACCCTCTATCACAGGCTTTTTGATGTGTGTGATAGTTTAGATAATATCCACAACAACATTGGCTCGAATTTATACAGGCGTTTAGGCTCAATTCTCTCAGAAAACAAATGTTATAGCAGATCTTATGAATTACTTCTCATATTTAAAAAGTTAATTGTAACTCTCACTATCTTTAAGGTTTATTCAGAAAAAAGAGACCTTCATTATGTAATGCAATCGCGAGAAGGTTTCAAAATAGGTCGGGGTCTGGCAAGCTGTGGTGTAAATGTTGTAGATTCTGGAGAAATTGTTTCTTTTTTTCTGGAATTTTCTGGTAACTCTGAACACTTTGAGAACTTCAAAATTCCTATTCTTTTTAACTTAGCGCATATTGGTAGAGATATTGATATAAAGTTTAAAGAGCTTTTCTTTGACGTATTGATAATAGAGATTAGGAAATATATCAGTCCTTCAGTAACATCCAGGCATACATTCTTAAATAATGTTTATAATCTGAGATCGGATATTTTCTGGTTGGTTAATGCTAGTGCATTTATCAGAGACTTGTATATAACAGACCCCGATCTAGAGAATATTTGTGATAGAATAGACGATATTGTAGATCCTGGATTTAAAACACTGCGTCATCTCATGATAAGCTGAGTAATAGACTGATTCTCACAAGACTGAAATCATGTTTGACTGTCCTGTTTGTGGTAAGTCATATAAAAAGATTTTTTATCTCAATAAGCATATTGAAACACACATTCCTGAGAAAAAAGGAAATGGTGCCTCCCCTGCAGCTCACACAGTTACCAAACATATCTGTCATGTCTGTGGGAAAGAATTCCCTAAACGTGGCAACCTGAATCTGCATTTAGACAGGCGTCATGGTCTTAATGCTATTGGTAACGATAATGATAATCATAATGATAACCAGAATAGCAGCCATGCCGGTTCTCAACCTATACCAACTGATCAAAATTCCCCAGACATTACTGATCAGGGTTTTGGATCAGGGGGGTTATATTCATTGCGTCAGGTGAATGAGCAATTTTCAAGAAAATTCCAGGTTAGACATACAACATACACTTTTAGATTAAATATGAATGAAAAATTTAAATCTATGAAGGATGTTTTGGCACGGCTTTTTGAAGTTTTTGAGAAACTGGTCGAAGAACTGACTTTGAAATTTGGTTCTGACGATCTAATTAGAATGACCATAGACAGTAGAGATATAGACTATCCTATACTCATACATTTCAATACGGTTAGTAGCATCAGTGCTAGAGATATTCTAACCGAGATAGACAGAGTTTTACAGAGTTTCAGTGTTTTTAACCTGAACAAGGGTTGCACGATAACAGTCACTCATGTCAAAGTTCCTTCAGGATCAGGGCGGGAACCAATCACTCATCTTCTCAAAATTAAAAGGTGTGTAATATATATCAAGAATAGAGATAATTGCTGTGCCATTCGAGCCTTGGTTGTGGGTAAAGTTCTAGCAGACAGCAGTGGTAACCGTCTGAACAGCGCAGTACGGAAAGTCTGTGAAAATAAATTGCTGCAGTTACGCATGGTAAAAAAATTATATAAATTCTCTAAGATACCCTACAACACTCGTATAACACTGCCTATGTTTGACAAATTGTCTAAAGCCCTGAAAGGATACCGCATCATGATAGTTTCTAAAGATCACTTAAATTCTATAATCTATGATAATCGTGTTAAAACACCCCGGATAATAAGTCTATATCACTCAGATGGTCATTTTGATGTTCTTACAAGTCTCCCTTCCTTTTTCGGTAGGTGTCATTTCTGTACTATATGTTATGCACGTACTAATAATCACCACCAGCATGCATGTAAAGACATATGTAAATTGTGTAAACATGAACATAAACCTGAGAACGATGCCGAATGGTTTTACTGTGTGAAATGCAACCGTAGTTTCAAGGGTATGGACTGTTTCAATTTTCACTCTAAAAAATACCCTGCATATCGTGGTAGTGGTTCTGGTACTAGTAAAAAAAAAAAAATGAGAAAATCCGTGTGTCAGACTTGGTATAAATGCAGAACCTGTAATATGTTCTTAAGAAGAAAAAATAAGCTTTTGATTAATAAGGGTGCATCTAAACGCCATGTATGCTTCATGAAAAAATGTGGTATCTGTCATGTTGATTATAATACCTTGAATGAGCATATTTGTTATATTCAAAAGGTTAAGTCTATTTCTGAGTCGGAAACTAAAGACTTATCAGTCCAGCGATATATATTTTTTGATATAGAATGTACTCAAGATACAGGCAAGCATGTACCCAATCTATGTATAGCAGAGCGCACATGTCATGACTGTATTAAATCAGGGCATGCTCAGAGAAAATTTGACGCTGCTTCTAGTTGTGAAACGTGTGGTATAAATCAACATGTTTTTTATGGTGAGGGGTGCGTAGAGAGGTTCTGTGAATGGGCTTTAGTGAAAGAACACAAAAACAGTAAAATGATATGTCATAATTTCCGTGGGTATGACTCTTATTTCATTTTAACCTACATTTATTCTAAAATACTGAAACCAGGTATTATTTACAATGGTGGTAAGGTAATGAGTCTCAAAGTCCCTCCATACAATATCCGTTTTTTAGACTCCCTGAATTTTCTCCCAATGGCTCTCTCTAAGATACCTAAGACATTTAACATTCCTGAATTATGTAAAGGATTTTTTCCGCATTTATTCAATAAAAAATCTAATCAAAATCATCATGATCAAGTTCTACCTCCAACTTATTTCTATATGCCGTGGGTCATGAAACCTAGTGTACATAAAGAATTTGTTAAATGGTATGATTCAAACCTTTTAAGTGATTTCAATTTTAAAAAGGAGTTAATAGATTATTGTAAAAGTGATGTACATATCCTCCGTCGTGGTTGCTTGGAATTTAGAAATATTTTTATGGAAATCTCGGGCAAACACAAAATCGATCCCTTTGAGAAATGTCTAACTATAGCTTCTGCCTGCAATCTTGTGTACAGAACTATGTTCATTAAAGAAAACACTATCCCTGTAGTAGCTCATTTTAAACCTTATGATAATCATTCAGTACATAGTATGCTATGGTTAATATATATAGAAAGAACAAAAGGTATTCAATTAAGACATGCTAGGTCTAAAAAAGGTGAATTTAGAATAGGTGGTAGAAAAGTAGACGGGTATCATTCAGGTTCACGCACTGTCTACCAATTCCATAGTTGTTTTATTCATGGTCACGATAAATGTTACCCATCTCAAGTGTATAATACTTTTTTGAGTAAAAGTATGGGCGTCCTGTACCAGAATACAATGAGACTTGATGAAGAAATTAGGGATTTAGGGTACTCAATTGAGACCATCTGGAGTTGTGATTTTGATGAGCTACGAAAGACTGTAAAATACAACTCTGTAATGAATGATGTTTCAATTGTCGAACCCTTACAGCCAAGAGATGCTTTTTACGGTGGTAGAGTAGATACAACTAAAACATATCATAAATGCGGTAGGAATGAGAAAATTGAGTACATGGACTTCACTAGTTTGTATCCCTATGTAAACAAATACTGTAAATACCCGTGCGGTGAGCATAGAGTAATACCTGCTGAACAGTGGAGTGAGAATGTTGACATAGAAAACATTGAAGGGCTGATAAAATGTTCTGTCTTACCACCAAGGAAATTGTATCACCCTGTACTACCGATGAGGTATAAAGATAGGTTATATTTCACCTTATGTAAATCGTGTGTTGTATCAGCCGATAATATATTTAATAGCACCAGTGATAAAGATGACTATTTCTCTGCATTTTATGGTTTTTTTAACGGGCAATCTTACTCATGTAATCACTCTGATAGTAAACGTATGATCACCGGTACATGGGTATCCATGGAACTGAAAGAAGCTGTAAGAGCTGGGTATAAAATAGTTAAAGTATATGAGGCATGGCACTATGACAACGTTTCTGTATATGATAAAAAGACAAAAACTGGAGGGCTTTTCACTGAGTACATCAATGCTTTTCTGAAAATAAAGCAAGAGAAAAGTGGTTGGCCTAGCTGGGTTAAAACACCTGAAGACCGGCAAACCTACATTAACCACTATTACGAGAGGGAGGGAATACTTTTAGACCCTGATAACATAGAATATAACCCTGGGTTGAGAGCGGTTGCTAAGCTAATGCTGAATTGTTTTTGGGGTAAGTTTGGTCAGAAGCAAAATCAAACGAAATCAGTCTACATTACAGAACCTGCTGAATATTTTAAACTTATAACTGATAAAAGAAAAGAAATATGCAACATTCAACTGGTCAATGAAAATGTTATATTCGTGGAATACAAATCAAAGAGGGAATTTGTACAACCTAACAGTAAAATAAACGTTGTCATAGCAGCATACACTACAGCTCATGCTCGAATGAAACTGTATTCTATCCTGAAACGTTTGGATAGACGTGTCATGTATTATGATACTGATAGTATAATATTCAGATCATACATTAACCCTCCACATAACTGTAGCGAATACACACCACCTACTGGTGATTATCTAGGCGACCTAACTAATGAGCTACCTGAAGGTCATTTTATTTATGAATTTGTTTCCACAGGGCCTAAAAGTTATGCTTACAAAACATGTGATTTTGAGGGTAACAAGCAAGATGTCATATGTAAAATAAAAGGTATAAACCTGACGCAGAGTGTATCAGAAAACATAAACTTTACCAGCATGAAAGACTTACTACTTACTGAACTGAGAGCTAGAGCTGGTCAGGAGGTGTACAAGCCTCTCAAAATGATGGTAAAGAACAGAAGTTTTATTACTCGTGATAAAGCTTCTGCTGTTATACGCACTATAGAACAGCTTAAATGTTTTCAATGCGTCTTTGCAAAGCGTTATGTTTTAATCGATGGTGAGACTATACCTTTTGGATACTGATGTGTGCCAGTAAGTCACAAACTCTGTCACAAACTTCTATAAGCTACTCCTATAGCAAATCTGTGCATTCATTTAGTGTCAATAAAACAAAATAAATTTCACACTGATGTCACACTGATGTGTTTGTTTTTATCAGAATATATAGATAATCTCAACAATTTCACATGCTTAGTAGCATCAAAATAAATGAAGCAGTCAATAATCATACCCGGTAGGGTGATATAAACATGCTACATACAGGATGAGTAGCAAGTCTGTAGTATCAATTCTGGAATATTCAAGTCTGGAGTATTTAAATCTAGAGTATACAGGTCTCTAAAAAGCAGTCATTCTAGTATCATTTGAATGGCATGCATTGCGCAGTCTTCAGTCTGTCGTTAGAACAGAGTCTTTGGTGATACACTGTAGGAAAGGTCCATGGTATTACGTAACAGCATTATCAGTTAATGCAATAAGTCTTTAAAAATGTCCCGGCAGGAGTGATTTATAATATTCCACGCTCTGGACATTTGCATGCTCCAGCATTGAGAACAGACGAATCAATTCCACACTGTTCATTGTGAACGAGTCATAAGATCCTAGTGCAGAAAAGACGGTGAAATTGTCTTTACCTGGGGTCTTCTGGAAAATGAATCCCTTCGTCACACATTTAGTGAAAACAGGCCAGGGTTCCGTTGCTAGATCGTTAATAAGTTCAATGTTTTGAACCATGTCGCGCCACTCCTCGAAAGTTATTTCTATGGTATACTCCTCCGTGTCATCATCGGGGCTGGCCATTATACAGAACTCAGCCTCACACTCCTCAGAGTTAACATCGTTATAATTCAGGCGCAAATTCAGTGTTGGTGACACACGATAAATAACCTGCATGAACTTATCGCCCTCCTCATTTGCATCCCACACGAGCACATCGTTATATGCTGTGAATTTTAATGCAGGCATTCTGACTCAAGTTAGAGAGCCTAGAGTCTTGAGCGTGTAGGTCCCCGCCCTTTTTCCTGGCGCCTTCTGATCTCCAAATGAGGTCAGTGTCATAAGGAAGCATTCTAATCAGGTCTAGTTATCTACCAAGGTCAAAGGGGTCAGAGAGGACATCAGGTATTAGGCAATGATGGCCTGGTTATTCGGACAGGTCAGGAGCTAGAACCCTCCACTGTGGCGGGAACAGGGACAGTATAGCGCAGTGAGGACATCTAGCGGTTAATCTGGTAACTACTACATCTCTACGATTTGAGCGCCGTCTACAGGGTTTTAAGCTAACTCTATGCGGTAGTTTAGTTTGACCTTCGACTGAACAAAAAACGACGTTATCTCTCAAAATTCCGGAACAGGAAAGTCTCATTCTATCGGTAGAACATCATGGATTTCCTCAGAAGAGGTGTAAATATGCTCAGACGTTTGTTCGGAAGGTGAGTACTATAAAAACAATTTGTTAAACCTATCGTTTTGTTTTGTAATCGATGAACAACACAAGACTTGATGTATGATCAGGGTACCGGTGTCATGTTAAATAGAGGGCGTATAGGTTTATAATAAGATATGGGTGTTGACAAAACTTGAGTCCGAGTGAGCAGTTTAACAGCAGTATACTAAATAATCTCTATTTCTCTCTCTCTCTCTCTCTCTCTCTCTCTCGCCATATAGCATAGCGCCAATACAAGTTCATCCAAGGTCTGTCACCTCTCCGGAACTCCCAACTATGCATGATGTATCTCAGGACTTTGAGGGGCGCCCAGACACTTCAGGACTAGCGTCACCCTCTGTGCCAGAGGATAATGGGGATCCCGGGGTTGGAGGTTCACCATTACCTGAGTGCATAACTGATTCTAATAAAGTGTATGAGACGGTTCATCTTAATCTGACATTAAATCTGACGGTCAACGATCATTCAGATCTAATAGATAGACCTGAAGTACCCACAGTAGAGGTTAACAAGGTATGTGTCCAGTACACACGACAAATGTCTAAAAATTCAGGGGAGGAAACACCCCAATATAAAGTTACTGTTAACACACAACCCCATGACCCTAGCACCTCAACACCTAGAGATGTGGAATCCAATGGGATTGGCAGTGGTAGTCCAGTGACCCAGAACGTTCAAACTGCACCCAGTGACATGATGCACTGTGTCACATGCAGCGGCTGTGATGAGACTGCCACTCCCCCTAACGATAGAGATGTTGATAACTGTAACGTAGCGTCATGCAGTACACGTGCTACATGCACTGAACCCGATATCATGACACCCACCGATGACTGCGGTCCAGGATCTCATCAAGGGTCCAGTGTTAATCCACTCAGCGTTGAAATGTCAGAAACTGACTGTGGTTTCAAGGAGAATATGAACATGACTCATGCAGACCTCCCTAGCTCCAGCAATGCTCTCAGTGGGGGTAATTTTCAAGAGCATACTGAGGAAATGCAGAGTCCCCGCAATGGTGACACAATTTTTAAAAACCCCAATCCTGACAGTAATATGGGATATCTCACCGCACAGCCTGACACCCATACAGGACACAGTGTACAGGAGGGGAAGAGCTTAGTGTTCAGTCGTTTTAAGCTGAATTTATCTCATGGATCAGATAACATGTTCTCTAAGGGCACACCCAGTGTTACAGCCTCTGAATTGGGATCTGTTAACGATATCAATCCAAGAAGAGCCAGTAGAAAGCGTCGAAGTGATATCGATACATCATTCATCATGGGGGATCTACTCTCACCTGTTGCTAAATCAACAAGGTCTTGCATCCGTAAGAAAAGGCTTTCTGAATAATAGGTATCCACAGGACTATATAAGTATATATGGATCGACATGATAAGATAAGTCTATTACACGTCTATTATTTGTATCTATACGATAGACTACATGTATGACCAGAATAGTTAAATGCCGAGTATATAAACTAAAGAAACACATATTTATATGTCTATTATTTGTATCTATATGAAAGACTACATTTATGACCAGAATAGTTAAATGCTGAGTATATAAACTAAAGAAACATGTTGATAAAAGTAACACAGAAGCATGTATGTTGATATATATTTTCTTTGTTCGTGTTTATTTATGATTAAGGTATAGAAAAATAATCGTGAGGATTAAGACATACATATTAGTACAAAGATATCAATACACGGTATCTGATACATTGATTCGAACCATCACCCTGATACATAGGTATATTTTTCTACCCGTTACCTCTGGTAGCATAAGTATTATATATATATATATGAATGGTGTAATAAAACAGTATTCTTGATAGATAAACATGAAGAAATTTGTTGAAACATAATAAATCAGTGTTATGGTTGTTTCTGTAATAAACAGGTTCAAATACATTAACGTAAGTAAATACAACTCTTGGTTTATTTCATTACGGTCACAGCTCTATTCATATCTATTTTAAACATTGAAGGAAATGTAGAATAGATAATCAGTGACACGCTCTCAGGGAGAGACTCTGAGAAATTCATCTGAATTCTTAAGTTACCCTTCTTCATAGTAGGCCATACAGTACCATCTGATTCCTCTCTAATATCAGGTTCTAAATCGAAAGCAAACAATGTATAACCTTTCGCAAACTCACTACGTGTTATGTACAACCCCTCATCACGACCATCTGTGAAACGTTCTCGTCCATACATAGCTATGTAGGCCTCAATGAAAGATGACTTGTGATGGTTACTATCAAAAGTCATTTGCAGTGCTTTCTGGGGTACACTCTCACCATCAACAGTGAGATTCAAATATTTCAAGTTGAAATGTTGAAAATTATAAGGATTTTTTTTATAAGCCCCGACTGTAGCCTGTTCTGAAACAAGGCCACATATCAGCCTGGACGGCACATTTCCCAGGTAAATGTTATCGGCTGTAAAACAGTAATGACCCTTAGAAATAGAGTATTTTTTAACATCAGTCTTCAGATAGGGGTACACGGCAGCCCAGTTTTTCTTTTCCATAATCTCCTGATGCTTTAGTAAAGCATCTGGAGAGGGAGTCACCATACACACAGACAGGGATGCATCGGTAATTTCTGTTTTATATTCAGGCTTGGTAGCCTCCGACATGAGATGAAAATTAGGTAGAGTAGGCCAAAATCTCATTTTTAATTCCACACCATTCAAAATGTACCTATTAGTCCAGCATACATCACTTAGTATAGGACCCATCATTTCAAAAGTCTGACTTTTCTCACAATATAGAGCACGCACAGTCAAACCTGAATTACCTAATGATGCTCTGGCGGCATCCATTGTACCTGTATCCTTAGCCCACAGCTGAGCCTGGAGATGTGTGTTCTTAGATTGGGTATCATATTTGAATAAAGTATTTAAATATGCCTTGTAAGGATAGTTTGAATTAGATGTAGTCAGCAATTGCTTCTGAAGATAAATATCTACTTGAGAGAAAATAGAATGAAGAAAATTATTAACAGGACCAAAATCACCAAGAGTAGTACCACCAGTTCCAGCTGGTATATCAGTATTATCAGACTTTCTAATTCGACATTTTACAACAAGATATGTACGTCTAAAATCAATGTATCTATTACCCGTGTTAGGTATTTCAAATTCCAATCCAACATCCTGATTAAGTTGATTTAAAGGTTTATACTCTACATACCTGACTTTCCCTACACCCACATCGACTGTGGGCATTGAGAATAAGTCCATGCTCTCTCCTATACCAACACTACTGCGATCATCAACTTTCGATACTTCATAAGCCATGGTAATATCTGTGTATATTAATAATCAAAAACAGTCTAAACTGAGTCTCTTCAATTTATAATTTATCTAAATCAACACCTTGGGTTTCCACACTTAGGGACGTCCTTTATTATCGAAATGCTGTGGGGGTCTGTGGTCAGCTGACACCCTCCAGTAAAGTTCTTGTATTTGAAGGGATGCTGATGATGACCCTCAATTTCCTTAACTCTATGTCTAGATGGGAAATACACAACCTTCACCACTCACCAGTAACGCTCAGTGGAGTTTAAGGTCCGGATAGAGCTGTGAGATAGTCTGGAATGACTGATGAGAACCCAGCGGTTACGGGTGAATGAGAACGAGTTTTAACATTAAATGTAGTATTAGTTTTTGGACTTCCTTCATGCATGTGAAAACTCCCTGATGAGACGTCAGAATGAGTGTCACATGAACTGCATGTATAATAACAGCTATCGACTTGAGATGCAGCACTGGTATCACTGGCACCACTGGTATGACTGGTGTCGGGGTCGCTTGGAGGTGGGCTACCGGTAGGGTCGTGATGATGTGATTTCAGAGTAGAGTACTTAGGGTCTGGATGTGGAGTGGATTGTGGTGGGGATTCACGGCCTGAGTACTTAGGGTCTGGATGAGATGTAGACTGTGTATTATCAGATGCCCTGTGTGTGGTGCTTGTGGAGTCCTGAAGTTCTGTGTCTATCTCTAGGAAAAGCGCCTCATCGCAGGTGTCCTCAGTTTCTGCAGAGAAGAACTCAACATGGATTCTGGTCCTCTCAATATATGGTATGCATGTAGTACCCTGGCGACAACAATGCTTAGTGGGTGTTGTCTGGGTAGGTGCATTCGATGTTTTAGACGTGTCCTGGGGGCGGGGGGGTTTACATGATGAGGTAGCACAGTCATTCTCCACAGTAGACTCATCCCCCACCCCTGTATGAACACCCTCAATGTTCAACTTCTCACAATCCCTTGCTGGAGGGGAGGGTGGTGGAATTAGTGGAGGTGAGGGTGGAGGGTTCACAGAGCATGAGGAAGGTCTCATATAGCCTTGAGAATCATGCCATATAGGATCACTATTGCAACGTCTAATGTTTTTCTCCTGGGTACGACCCCGTAACATTCTCCTCAAACGTTCAGCGATGGATACCATTATATTGTATGGTTGTATGTAAATATATCTATATATGTAAGTAATGAGAGAGCTAACTAAAAATATCAGAATGTTTTTTCCTCTTGTGAACTTTAGGTCTTTGACTGCCAGTCCCCTCCTCACGTGTAGGTCTTTTCCGGGATGTTGCCTTCTCTCTTCTAATTCTGTGCACTGGGGGGTATTCAGTCTTTGGTGTACTGACAACCCCAGCGTCACGTGGATCAGGGTTTGACTCATTTGACCCCTTACTTGGGTCATGTTTGGGTGGGTCGGTTTCTTTTGACTCTGATTTAACCTGTTTTACTGTGACCTCATGCTCAGTCAGAAGTGGTGGTTTTGATACAGGTGGTACCTCAACCTGATGAGTTTTGGCTGCTCTTAAAATTATAATTTTACCAGAATTTTTCCTAGAATTACGTTTAATACCACCATTTTGTGATTTATCAGCAGCTTTTCTATTAGATAATATGCTATGAATATGATCTTTTATAGCCATTTCTCATAAATCTGGAATAAAATGGAGAACACATGTGACAATTCCTGCTGAAGTGACCTTTATGTTTTTGTTATCTTCTTTTAGGAAAATTGTTATCTTCTCAAATTCAGCAAATCTAACTGGAGTATAGATAATGTGTTTGAATTCATAATTTTCTATGAATGTGTGAGTTCCATCAGTATCTGTTGGTATAGGATGAGAGCAATTGATACACTTTAGACATTTCTCACACACCTTAGGATATGATTTATACCCTGGAGGAGGTACTAACCCCCCTGAAGAGAAAGTAATAAATGACGGGGTAATCATTCTCAGCACAGGAAGTCCCACTCTCCCTACACTCTGCAGAGCAGCAATATCGGAACATATATAATACGACTTACTCTCCTCAGTGTACACTTCCATACAGCATTCTACCAGACCACAATACCACTTGCCTCTTTGTAATGTTATACGTTCGGGTAGTGTTAT
Organism: Acholoe squamosa; assembly: GCA_949317995.1. Lineage (NCBI taxonomy): Eukaryota > Metazoa > Annelida > Polychaeta > Phyllodocida > Polynoidae > Acholoe > Acholoe squamosa. Next base: position 99,748,841 of record OX439036.1, on the reverse strand, counting down.
AGTGAACAGTCCTCCGTTATTATCAGGATATAATATTTGGTCATCTTTCTTATTGAGATGTAGATAAAACCCTTTCATTTTAAATCTTTTATGTTCTTAGCAGGAATCCACTCATTAAATTTGGCTGGATAATTTTTAAAGCTAACAAAATACTGCTTGACACCATTCACGGTTCTCTCTTTCAACACCTGATCTACATCATAATGTTTATTTACATCATGTGTGGCTCCTTGTAACTCAACACCATAGAATGACCCTTTCAACTCCTCACCTTTAAGATCTTTTAAATTATATACCGGTATACCATCTCTTATAGAGGCCTGTGTAACTTCAAACACCTCCTCAGTCCACTTAGGTTCATAATCTTTAGTGAAAGGTTCTTTTTTGACAGCAAGGCGTACCTGCTCACCAACTTTAAATCTTCTACCCTGAACTCTAATCTTTTCTTTCTTGAGACTATCTCTTATATCCTTACTGGTAACACGATTGTATTGGTAATCAAATATCTGTTTTGTGTTTGAGTTCGTCACGTTAGCTGGTTCAACACCTATACTAGAGTGCACAGTATTGTTATAAGAGTCAGTCACTTTAGGAAGTACATCTATCCACTTGTAGGTCTTCTTACTGAAAAGATACTTGGCTATCCTACCCTTGACAGTTCTTATGCAGCGCTCAGCATATGAAGCTTTACCCTCGTTGTAAGCTATGTAATGTTTTATCTCGTGTTTTTTAAACAAATCCTGAACCTTGTGAGCTGTAAACTCCTTACCGGCATCTGTACGTAAAACCCGAGGAACAGCTTTAGCAAAGACTTTAGTGAATCCTATGCTAACGTCCTCAGCGTTCTTGCTCTTCAAGCTCTCTGTATATATTTGACGGGAGAAAATATCGATACAAAGCAGTACAAATCTTTGACCATTGTTATAACGATACAATGAATGCATATCCATTAAATCAGCATCCCACATATAATTTATTCTAGGTGAAATAATCCTAGAATGTATCTGGACTTTTTTAGGTGGTGAAAATCTTAAATGAGTCTCCTGCTCTTCTAACCATTTTTTAAACTTTTCTCTCAAAACTTTTTTTGATTTTTTTGATTTAGAATTAGGTCCATCATGAAAAACTGTTTTTTTCACACTGCTAAAACTACCGGGCTTAGAAGGGTTATAATAGTCAGTCTTAGCCTGCTGTATCTCCCACCCCTTTTTCTTTTTACCCCGTCCTGATTTCCTATATCGAGACATCTACAACATAAGCCAGGACCTTTTAAGCTTCTTAGTCTCAGGATCTATGGATGATGTATTAATAGTCGATGTTGTATTAGATGCACCACCCTCAATACTTGGGGAGCTCTCCTCACACCTTTTTAGATAAGACAGAAAATCATCGATTGTAAAATTCTCATCAGAGCTGCTCTGTTCTTGAGGGTTTGACTTATTCTGATTAGCTACGACCTCTTCACGATTATCATGTTCTGAAAGTCCATTTTCTTTACATGATGACTCCTGGGGTACTTCCTGAGCCACTTCACCTTCAGAACCTAGTGATTCTTTTTTATTATATTCAGAAAAAGGTACAAGAACAAATTTTTCCGTGTGTTTCATTGTTTCACAACTTTTCCTATGAGAAAAGATATTATTTTACCTACTTTAGCAAACAAAGCACGTCTAATTTTCCATGAGGTTTTTGATCTACACCCTAAACGTCTCAAATCTTTTTTGTACACCGCTACTCTTTTTAACTCACTAGGAGATAAACTAATATTACCGGCTAGAGTGTTTAAAATAATTTCACATATAGCTATGACCTGATCTTTAGTAGCTATTCTTAAGAGACTCTGTCTCTGTTTTTTAGTAGAATTAGCTATAAATCTAAGAAATGACTTGTTTTTCTCTATTTTATCTGAGGACATTATATCGTAATCAAATTGTTTTGAAATGATCAGTTATACCCACAGGAAAGCTTACCTTAAGGGTGCGTATACTATGGTGTGTAGATCAGGTGTGACACATGTACGTAGGCGCATATTCTCTTCACATTCCTGAGTAAGATCTATAAATAAATACCCATATCTCACACTTCCTGTAGCATCATTGTATGCCTCTAGAAGTGTTTGGGGTGCTTGAGGGAATACCTGACGTGCCAGATAGGCAATCTGACTACTATCTCTAGGATTTTTAAACAGAACCATATACTGGGTATTTAAACTCATAGTTCTGTTATACCCACCTTTATGAAATATGTTCTGAGTTAAATAAACAACACTGATATCTAGGTGATGTGATTCAACTAAAAACAGTTCCAGCATGTCTTCAGATTTTTGAACACGAGTAATCATATCATCTAAAATAATCATTCTATGTCCCTGACTACCTAGACCCTGAATAGATTCCTTTGTCGGTAGTCCTTTATGAAAATTAACATTAGGTAATTTTTCCTTGATTTCAAGATACATAGGCTGCTCCACCGTATAACAGTATAATATAGAAGTCGGTACATCATTGTCAGCGTACATGTCCTTAATATTCATGAGAAGATTCCTTATAAATGTTGTTTTCCCAGATCGTGAAGGTCCTGATATACACATAGTGCATGATCTTCTAAGTAGAAACTGATCTGCTTGAACAACCTCATGATCCACAAGAGAAGTCATGTCACTCATGTAGCAGCAGCGATACTCACTTCTAAGCAAAAGATGTTTCAGTCATACGGTATATATCATTATAAATGATATTTGGGGTATGCCTTCTCCTCCTTCTCATGTAGACCAGACATCCAAACACAAGCAAAGCACCGATAATCACTATGACTGCGGAAGCAGATATAATGGCTATGACAAGACCTACAAACACACCACCCTGCCTGGGTGGAATGGGGTCCTGAGTGGTTGGCATCAGGGTAGTATCATTATCATGGGTGAAAGTTTCATTAGTACCTGTTGTACCATGCTCCTTTAACTCTGTAGTGCTGACTGTAATTTCACTTGGGTTCTCAGTGGTTATTACTGCAGACGCTGATAAAGTGGTATCACCACAATTCATGATTAATGTGATATTCATTCTATCACATTTATCTAGGAGTCGCGCTCTCTCCATATGACAATGAATGTTCATATTACCAGAAACGTGTAATTCATGTAGAGCAGTCCATACATCAAGATCTAGAGTGTTCAAAGACCTAATTGATGTGTTCTGAATAATGAGTAGTCTTGCGACTCGGGATTCTGTTTGGAAAATAGGTAGAAACTCGATATTAGGTCCATCACATAAAACTACCCAGCTATTATCAGAACAGAGGCAGTTGTCAGGAACTCCACATGTCTCCACATTAACATCGCTGTGACTTCCTATACATAAAATAATGAGAATTCCTAGACTCTTCAGTATCTCCATTATGATGCTGATACCCTGAGTGAATATCACTATAAAATCAGTCTTTATGTAGTGTACAGTATACACCGTTTACCGCTATACGACCCTATTTATGAAGTGGAAGGATGTTTAGATGAAATAGCATAGATAACTTATCATTTTATTGTCATGTTTATTACCCTATATCAAGTGCTGAACTGTGTGTGACCCGGTCCTGTATATTGCTGGATTAATTAACAATAATAATTCAGTGTATGTATAGGGTCCAGACACCTGAACTCTATAGTGTCCTTAAAGACCCATGACAGCCTGAACTGTGGGGTCAGACAAATTTAGGTGAGAGAGGGATACTAATGCTCCACTAACCCAAGCGTGTCCACCATGGCTGTAAGGTCAAACGAGGACAATTTTCACGCCAGAGGTAGCAATTATCTTTCTTAAGCGTTGAAACTCCATAGGGGCCCAAACCACCAAGTTCCATTTTTGCTACTCATAGGTACTTGAACATTTCTGTATTACATGTATAGGGGAAACCCTGTGAAGACAGCCATGTCAGAAGGTAGACCTTGTTACAGTTGGTTTATTAGTGATGGGGGTGGACTGAGGATCAGCTGGCCGGGTGGTTGTGGTGGTGCCAGTCTGTCTGTCCCCTGCCCACCGGCTACCCCTGGATTACAGCCCACCTGACGACAGGACCCCCCCCCCCCCCCCCCACACACACACACGTGCTGTCACGCCCCTACCAGACACTAATGAGTTGGGACATCTTTGACCACAGTAGTGTGCAAACATATGTATACTACCCCTCCCCAACATACACAAGACACAAATATAGGGTCATCCCCACTTATGATAACCTTATACAAAAAAAAAAGCGGCCCTGTTGGTGGCAGGGCATTCTCTGTACATTGACTTTCAATCTTTCCCTAACCTCCATCTTATTTGCCTAACCCATGTCAAATACAAGGTCTGAAGTTTTATCAATTCAACTAAAACCGGGTAATAAATTGTATTTGCAATGTCCTTACCTCACATATTCACTAGACAAAGTATAGTCCACCAATCCATACATTAACATGAAAACACTGTGGTATCTAATATCATACATAGCTCAATTAGCCGATTTAACCTCCTTAATCCTACCCTGGAGTATATAATACGCCCACTCCACCCTGCATACCGGTGGCTGGGTAGTTTTTACAAGGGGCTGGGTCAAAAGTCATGTAAGCAAATATTGTTTTTCTTGGCAAGTAGCGCCCTCAAACCGCAATCATCACACGCTGGTCAAAATCTGGGTTAGACTAGACCCTGTCTGCCTCTACTGTAGCGCCACCTACCTCTGTTTGGGTTGAGGGGGGGGGGGGGGCTTGGAGCCCTTCCACATCCCCCTTTCTATACCCCACCCCCTGCAGATCTTTATTGACATTTACCACGGGGGCTCATCATTCTGATGGGCCTTGTGTACTCTATGGGACTCTTACATTTGGGAAAATACTACCTCATGTCTTCAGCGTGCCTTGTATATTTTGTTCCGTTTACATCCAAAGATGTAGGGAAAATATCTCCCTTGGACCCATAGCCATGGCATAGGAATAACGAATACAGAATAGACTCTAGTCACCCAGACCCAGGAGTGTTCACAGTGCACGTGAACCGTTGTGTACCAGGACTGGCAATGCCATTTTTGGCAGGCCATTTTCTCTTTTGTTTTTAATGCTATTTACTGTCCCAGTTTCAATGTTTTCTCGCTTCCCTTCACCTTTTTTCATCATTTTCCTCTTTTTTTCCCCTCCAAAGGTTTAAAGTACTTCTTTTGTCCATGGTGACTGTGTAAGGTGGATTGGGGACAGTCAAGTATATGACTGCCTCAGACTGTATTGAAGGGAGTAGACTCAATGGTAAAAGGGATGTGACCGGAGTGACACCAAAGCGCTTTCAAAGCTGAACAATAATGAGCCAATAAAAGCAAAGGGGAAAAAAGTTCCTTTTTTTTGTGGAGATCTTAACGCTAAGCTACTGGTCTATATAAACCACAGGTATATAACAACACCATCTGACAGCTGCAACTGCTAAAATTGTTAAGTCCCAATATTATTGTGAACGGATAAAGCAAGCTGTTACTAACACCAAAGAGGTTAGAGAGATAGATAGAAGCAGAAAGGATCCCCTGAAAAAAAAGGTCAGGGTATTCCTGCATTATAGGAAGTGTATAAAGGCACAAGTGGAGTAAATGTGGTAGATTGATGGTGAGAGGAAGGTGAGGGCATCCTGTTATGTTGTGGTATGTGTGAGGGCTGCGGTCTACCGTAAAGCCTCGTGTACAAGATACACCCGCGTATAAGCTGCAGCCTCAGTCACTGACTTTACTTTCAGCAACATTGTGGGTCTCAACGGTTTCCATTTTTTACGGTAAAACCGCCCCTGTAAGCTGCACCCTGAATTCAAGGTGTTCCTATGACCTGCGCCCAAGTTGTTAAATCAGTCTGCAAGCTGCGGCTTAGGCGGGGTTTTACGTTAGTGCACGGCTGGGTGCGCACGGCTGACGGTGGCTGCTGCTGATGAAGCCCCCACCCCTGGTGTTACCCCCCTTACCTACATAGACTGTTACCACGACCTGCCGTCACGCCATCTGACACACCCACCATGCAAACTTCATAATTTTGTGATCAGTCGCTGAGCCGCCTGCCGCCCCATTCACAGCCCTCAGGCCGTCACAAAGGCGACATTCTTGACGGCGGCCGGCGGCCTGTTGGCTTCTAACCCTAGACTCTATCCTCCCCGCTCCCTTTACGTGTCACTCCATCTAATCACACACATAGGGGCTGGGGCTTATACCCAGCTCATTCAATTCATGTACACACATATAATGTACAAAGACATATAGAAGTAGGCAATAAACCCAAGTTGATCTACCAGACCAGTAGTCTACACGGTGGATGGACGATGTGGCTAATGGACGATGTGGACACTAGACCATTTCTGGACGATGTGGCCAAAAGTGGAGGATGTGGACAATCTGAGGAAATGGACGATGTGGCCTTTTAGAAGTAGATTTACATTGAAACCACATCTGTTTCACTTTGGCCACATGGTCCATTGGCCACATGGTCCTTTGGCCACATCGTCCACAGAGATTGGTGCACAAATTCGGGTTAGAATTGTGAAGAATATTGTAAAAAGAAATGCATGTATAGTGTCCCGGGGTAAAATTGTGTTAGGGTAGGTAAATGGGTTAGTTATAGAACCCTTGGGGACCCATAATCTTAAAGCAAATTGCATTTTAAAACAGTGGCCACATCATCCACCCAGTATGGCCACATAGTCCCCAACTTTGGCCACAACGTCTTTTGGCCACATCGTCTACACACCTCTAAATAGACATGTAGGGGATGTGGAGGGGTGGGGGAGGGTGCATCACGATTAGACATACTTGAGTGTAGAGTGGATTAGGCCAAAAAAAAAAGCTCAAAGGGGCCGACCTCAGATTTTTTCCCGAATATTTTGAGAATTTTTTTCACATTTTTCCGATTTTTTAAAAAGATTTTTTTACAAAAATTATCAAATTTGTTAAAGTTTACATCTACCCGTATTTATCCATCATCTCAACAAATTCTATGCAAGAAACCATCATTTCTCATTATAACCACTGAAAACTTAGCAAAGTATGACTGTATGAAGTCTTGCATACCAAAAAAAAAAAAAAAATCTGACCTACCTACCTCAACTTTTTGGACCATGTTACCGGATATCAACTTTTTTTTTTAATTTGTAATACAAATGAGAATGACCCAGAACAGAGGACCATGCAATGCTCTATTCAACCAAAGAGGTCCTGGTTTAGGGCCTAGGACCTAGGTAGACTGTAGTCCTCTGTGATTTAACCCATAATAGGTCTGGTATAATAGGAATGTATAGGTATTTGCAACTTATAGATCTCTGAAATCAGGGAAACCCTGCATCCACCAGTTACATAGCATTTCTGACAGAGGTCTTGGACGCCAACACTAGTCCTAAAACTTAGAATCACCCTCCATACACTAACTGGACACTGACCGGTGCTCTCTATCTTTTCCCCATAGACTACCAGTTCCACTGTGGCCCCATTTTCCAACCAGTGTTTTCCCCTGAATGCCCCTGTGTCTGTTGTAGTATAGTGTGGAGGCAGGAGGTCGGCAGGGAGCCTACTGTGGGTCGCAGTAACCCTATCCCTGCTGCTCTGTGTACTGTTTCCCTGACGGCCTAAATTTACGGGCCGCGCGAGGCTCTGCACCCACTGGACCCAAAGCGTGGCGAATGCATCAGGGAGAGGAGGAGGTGGTGGAGGAATGAAGGTGGTTGTTGTGTACTGTTGGAGGCTAAAGACACAATGCTGTCTCAATATTTATCATTATGAATTGGGTATACATATACTATTGTCTACTTATTCGGCCATGCATTGATATGTCTTACTCTAGTAGTCTCTAGCACACACAATCTCAATTCTTTTGTATATACTTTTCTTCTCTCAATTTAACTAAAAGGTACATCATATTCACAGGCCTACGTTCTGTCCATAATATTATATGCACAGAGAGCAGGAAGACTGTTCTCTTAGAGGATCCAAAGTCCAGTACGATTGTATTGAGCAGTAAACGTGGATCGATAGAGATGTGTATTGGCTTTGGGTGGTGCTGGGACTGCAGTAGACTGGGGAGGAGTGCTCGTTTATGTATTAGGGGGCAGACAGGCAGCCATGTGCGTGTGTATACATACATGTGTATATTGAGATGGTGAGTGCCCACCCATCCCAACACATACACCCTACATGTGGTTCAAAAGTAGAGCTGAATCCCCCAACATGACCTGCAGACCTTCTTCACTTCTCCAACAAGAACGACCTACGTCAGTGGGTCAGGGCTGACCTTGGGTAGGTAAGGGTTCCACTCCTCCTTCCCACACACACACACATACACATCCCCATACCCCCTGAGGCTATGGCCTAGTCTGGCTGCTTCTGTTTTTGCAGCCCTGTCAAATATTTGGCTAACTAATGCGGCTCTTTGGGGGCTTGCAGCATGGCGGGTTGGCAGGGCCTACACCAACAGGACTGTGTAATCACTTGTTAGCACCAACAATAAACCTCATTACGCCGCCAGGTAAACGGTATATAAATCGTACAGGGGATTAAGTGGGTCTCCTTAGTCGGTCAAAGACCTCCCGTGCTATACACAACACAAAGACTGACCATTACGTCCCCACAGCTTTTATCAATTGTACACAACGTATTTAGAAGAACTAGGATAACTTCATCTCTCCTGAATTGGACATTCTCTGCTGAAAAAAGACTGACATATATATTCTTACACAACATTACACCTTTTTTTTCTTTTTTCTTTTTTGCCCTAACTGGGTTCTAGCAAAAATAAATTCTTCCACTGACGATTTTCCCTAAAACAAATGTACTGCTTAGTAGTATTAAGTGCCAAATTCTTCCCAAATTCCTCAAACTTAAGGCAAACATTGGCAACCATGCCTATATATCACATTCAGCCAACTGCCATACCATGGCAGCAGCAGCAGTCTAAGTATGTCCTTAAGATGTCTGTGATATCATTAAGTCCACATAATGTCATTAGTCATGTTAATAAGGAGCAGGGGGACTGTTGACGTCGCCATGCTGTGGTACTACACTACAGGTACCCTCATCACAAGTAAGAGGCCCCACTCCAAGATGCACACTGGGGGCTTGTTTAATCCCACTGCCTATCTAGGTCAACGCGGTCAGTGGTGCCCTACTGCCTGATAGCGGCCAGCTAGGTGATAACAAGGGCTGGGGAGTTATCTGATGAGAGGTGGGAGCATCAGTAGGGCAGCTGATGCCGCCTTCTGATTAACACTCAACACAATAAAGGGGTATTGTGTGGCTACAATCAACGTGTAGATTATATCAACCAGTCTGACATTCCCTCCTCTGCTCTTGGTGCACTGGGTGACTTTGCGCTAGGTCAGGGGCAGGGGAAGGTCATACACCTAATCCTCACCTCTTGGTAGAAAATGGAAGTATCCCACAATCCAGGTATATGTTAGGGTATCTATTTTTGATAGACATTGAACATGGGGTCATGGTCATTTATGGAGAGGATAATAAGAAGGCTTGACCTCTTTTAGAAACAATTCTAATTTTAGGCCACACCAAAAAAATAAGTTGGTCTACGGATTTTTGTTTTGAAAAAATGGTGCGAGCGAGCCAATTTTTTTTTTTTTTTTTTTAAGAATTTTTTTCGGTGTCCAATGGATTCCTTGCTGGAAAAGTGAGGCGAGCGAAAAAAATTTTATTAAAAAAAAAAAAATTTGCCAAACATCACAAAGAGAAAACTTGTAGAAAGTGAAGCGAGTGAATCCGTAAAGGAGATTTTTTTCAAAGAAAAAAAAATGCATTTCCGAAAATATGGAGAGGGAAATCCATAGACCAACTTATTTTTTTGGTGTGGCCTTAAGTAAAAATTAATATGGGGTCTCAATATTTGAAGAAGAAAAAAAAGGATCAGAAAAGGCCAGTTTCACTCCACAATGATATACCATTATACCATTCCAAAAAAGTCGTATCAACGGGTTGTATAGTCTATATTCGTATTCATCGAAAAGAGAGCAAATCCCCTCTGAGTAAAACTACTCGTTATGTAGAAGAAACCATCCAAGGACTGTGTGTAATGGAAAGAAGTAGTCCCAAATCTGGATTAGGATTTTACATTTGAGATTAAGACAATACATGTAGAGCACAATCAAGAGGCCATAGCAACGAAAATATTGATAAATGAGATAGTGTCCACTTAATATGCTGATAAAGTTTTGAATTGCCCACAACCTCAGCGTGGAGGGCCTACAGCTGTCTGCATAGCACTATTATATTAAATGGGACATCACTCTACTTTTTATGCTGCCTTTTTTTCATGAATAAAACCACTCTCATAGTGATTATGTGTTGATTAATGTACATATTATTCCAATACCTGATGAAAATGCCTTGCAGCCACTATGTGAATGGGGAGCAATACATTTGGTTTTAAGGAGTCATTTATAAAACGACTGGACATACATGGGACCTTGACTCATCCCATCAGTTCCACAATGTTTAAGTTATTATCTACACGGATCCTCTACACGTAAACAGCTCACAACCTATGCTAATCTCTTTTTTTTAGGTTTGAAAAGTGTTTATTGCCAATTACGACATACAAAAAGTGGTAATGAGCAATAAGGTGATTCCTCCAAGATTCCGCAGTTACTATAACATCTGTTTGCACATGTCTAATGAAGGAGGAATATACAGTCATGTGACGAAAGGAAAAACAATTAAAGTACAGAAGGTATTCAAAAACAAGGGGGTGGCCTGTAAATATGGGACCATCTGACATCTACCAACCCCAACATCCACCTGCCTCTCGCCCCTAGCTACCTGTAACAAGTGTATGTCAGGGTCCTAACTAGTTGTCACAGGTGTGCCAAGCCGCTATCTGCACCGGACAGAGCTAGCCAGTAGGATATGTGTCGGTACATTATTCTGATAAGGCAAATGCCTTTGAAGTGGAGCCTTGTTTCTGGTCTAGTCTAGGCAGGGGATTTAGGGCCTATCTGAGTGGCCAGCTCTGTGGAATGATACCTCATATCTATTCCTCATATCATGTGTGTGCATGTGCTGAGATATCCAGTCTCACTCATCATGGTTCAAGCTTTTAAGACAAAACTTGTCAGTCACAACACAGTATCATGGCATTTCCAATAGGTTTCTTCCAATAACTACACTGAACTTCGTTTGACCAACTATCTTCTAGACTTCTCTCCAAATTTTAAACTTGTATTTAAAGAGTGGTATAGGTTATCCCTTAACACCCTGCCCGAGCCTCTAGAAAGTTTAGGGTTGGGAACATTGCTGGCAGTGTACCACAACATAGTAATAGTGCACCGTGTCCGTGGTGGGGTGGAGGGTGCTATATGGATATGGTGGTGACATTTATAAAGATCATAAGGACCCAACGATATCCCCAACCCACTATCACCCACCGACCAACCCCTAGTGCTGACCTCCCGGGCTGACCTCCCACCCCGGCCTGTCCGCCAACTCGGCCCGCCGTCCAAACAAACATGACCGACGAGAGCAATTCAAAATACAAGAGTGGTGTTCTCACTCAAATACGGACCATGTTTAGTTAGCTTCCTCAAGCCGCTCCGACATGAATTTGAATGAATGGCGCGCGGCCCAGAACACTAGCACAGTCAACAGGCTGAACGTCGCGGTCGCTTAAAGATGGAAGAGCTAGGGCCCCTTTGGGTGACGGGTAGAAAGTACCCGGTATGTGTGTTGGGGTTATGAGGGTGGGTGGGTGGGTGGGGGTCTAGCTAGCACGGTAGACGCTCTCAGTGGTGGTACTCCAGCCTGGCTCCGGCTAATACTAGACTGATGGCAGGCACTGATAGTGGGCACACACGGCCGTCAACAAAAGCCCCCCCCCCCCCTTTCTGGGCTTGAGTTGATGGCCGACCGACCCTGCCTCCTTCTCCACTCCTCCACCAACAGACATCAGTTGGAGCCAAAGGCGCTTTGAGCGCCAGGTAAACTGGGACTATAATATAATATCACCCTCCCCTCACCATCCCAACACCAGCTCTGACCTATGGACCATCGGGACCCATGGATCCTACCACAGCATCTGAAGCCTTGTAAACACTGCTATAGCTATTGTCTTCTCTCCGCACAGTCTTTATTCTTTGATGAACAGGTACTTCTGTCTCTAAATTCTGGCAACAGTTTATACAACATCGATTCTAATAACAGGCATTTCTTTACATCACCTGATAAGAGGCAGTTGCGAAGAACAAGCAGTCTCTATGACTAACATCTGGAGATTTTCTTTTCCTTTGATGTCTATCTGAACCGACTGTCCCTGGAGAAGACCACACATGCATATTTGGGGACTTTTATTTACAGTGATTTTAGGGTGTCATGGGTCTTTGGCTTGGGTTTTAACTGATATAAATGTACATTTACAATGAAACACATTATAAAACAGATCACTAAGGAATGAGCTACATGGGCTAAGGGGGAGGAGGGGTATAGGGGTAGAGCCGGGTAGAGGTATGTGCAGGGGGATGGATGGATGGAGGATGGGGTGGGGTGCAGTGAAAAGTTCCCGACTAACTAGGCCACACCAATTATGTGTGCCTCGCTGAGCAAGGCCGTGAATGGAGCTCTGAGTTATGAGGCTTTCTCAGCAGCCACAGACCCCATGTATCACGTAGATATGATCAGAGACCGAGTCGATGATGAGGACAGCCTTCCTTAACACTTTAAGGTCCACTAATCCAGGAATGCATCATGCCGACCCTTCGGGGCTGATACACAAACTCCCGAATGGTCGGCATGATGCTCCAATGAAGTGCTGGTGAGACTGCTCGCCAGCACTTCATTGGTGCATCATGCCGACCAATAGGCATGATGCTTGAATGCATCAGCGGCCCTTAAAGGGTTAACCCCCACCCACCCACCTGACTCTATATCCCTCAACATTACATCCCCTGCCTTACAATATACAGCCCACTAACAGGTTACAGAGGCCGCCTCCCTTTTGAAGATCTTTCTCTTCAGAATACATTAAGTTATTTTCACATTTTTCTTCTCTGGGTAGAATGAACGATTGTGTGGTAATAATGTACCCAGATGGATATAGAGCTATAGGGTCTTAGTTTAAGATACTGGTGGTGAAGAGGTCGGTATCTTAAGGGGTGGGGGGGGGGGATGGATGATGATGGTTTGAATGATAATGCCCACTTTATCCGACTCTTAAGTACACTCCTAATGGACATATTGGCTTAGCTGGTACGAAAATAAAAACACATTTCTTCCCTTTGTCTCCATATCACAATAACGCTATTCATTTCACATCTGACTTGTGCTGGAATTTGACGATGTTCCTCGCTGTATCTCTGTTGGCTGTTCGTGTGCATAATGTTGTATAGATCCAAGTGAAGCTGGAATTTAGAAATTATATATGCCGTTGTTTTTACCTGTATAATTTCTGTAGGTGGTAGGAGTCATCCCTGTGTCAGTATGTACTACTGGTCCCTCTGTATCCAATACAGATCCATCTGGAAAACAAAGTGCCAACGTTAATATTGAATGTCATGATTCTTAGAGCACTGAAGTATTAAACCTTTACATTAACTATGGTGTTACCGGTACTAGCTATCTTTGCTCAATCACAACAACTACTGGGTATGAAATAGTACTGTAAGTAATAGTTATACAAGGTAAGGGTTGTTTAGGTACGATAATACATCCCTGTCGCAAGAGAATTCATGGCAATGATTTAACAGTATTCCTTTCATTCTTCTTATATCTCATGAACTTTTTTTGAACAGCATAAAAAATGAGGGCGGGGGTTGAAAATAGAAAGCTGGTGCCATATTAAATGCCATATTTATTCATTTATCATTTTTATTACCTCTTTTTGGCAGAGTGCTGGTTATGGGTGATGCATTATATCTATTTTGCCAAAAGAGGTACAAGTATAATGTGGTAAGAACTCATGCAACCTTCTGAGAAATGTTTTTTTTTTTTCTTTTCTTTTTGGCCAATAATTGACTTCTGAACAACACATTCACTCGATATCGGTCCAAAATCAGGTCCAGGGTCACAACTATTTTATGTGGGTACATCTAATTATGAAACAGGTTATATCTCATCATCATGTATATCAAGTCTCTCACCTTGCTTTAATACCCGTTCAATGATGGCCGTCGTGTATGGTGGAGGGGGTGAATCTGGAACACAGACAGAACAGTATCAGATAAGCCCTTCCCTAAAGACAAGTCGGCGGCGGGCCGTCAGCCAGTGGGATAATTGTCCAGCAGGCTGGCCGATAAACACAAAACAGGCCCCGCTGGCGCCATCCTTCAATTGGCCTGCTTTCAATGGAATTAGTGTAGCTTGGCGTTTCCGTGTCGCCAATATTATACCTGGCGCCTCAGTGGCTACCCGAGGGAGGAGGGGGGGGGGGACTGGACGACACGACCCTGACCCCGCCCCCCCCCCTCAATCTTAGCCCAAACCTTTCCTTGGTCACTGGGGTCGGCAGCTGATCCCTTGGCCTGGGACAATACTAGTGCAAGCAGAGCTGTCTCTGATTGAGTACAATTGTAAATTGGTTTTGGAATCCCTGCTTCACACTTGAGATGGGCCGACAGGATGCCTTTTAGATTTCAAGTTAATCCGTTCGGATTAAGCTAGTTTTATATGCAAACAATGGGATGACCAAGTAGGCCACTTGGGATGACTATGGTATTGGGATAGGCAGTGAGACTAGGTCAACTTGATTGCAATTAATGAGTCTATGAAATTCATTGAAAATGGTATCCCGTATTCATTCTAATAAGCGCACATGATCTAATAAGCGCACACCCCTCCTTTCAGGATCCCACCCTGGTGTTAAATCAGTGAAATGAAGTGCAAAAAATAAAGATATTTAGGGCAAAATTCACGATATTAGTTTTTTAGGGGTGCGCTTATTAGAATTATTTTTTCTTATAAGTTTTTAGCACCTACAAATTATTTTTCCGCACATGTGCGCTTATTAGAACGAATACGGTAGTAGTTGAATTAAGATCTAGGTTAATTGAATTACATCCAATATCTTTGAAGACGTTTAGAGCCTACTTGTTTGGAAAACTGTTATTCAGGGCCAATCCTATGGTAACGGGCACGAAAGATGAAATCGAGATAGATTTATATTTTATTATTTGGCCATTAGATTTCATTTTGGCCATACCGTTGATCTACTCATGGAATATGGATCGTTAGCTTGATGTTAGACACTTTGATGAAAGTACCAGTGTTACCGAAAACCTTTTCTCAACGCCGGCCAAAAGCGGCCTTATTCATAGACATACCGTAATCTCCCACGACGTGGGCCACGTACAAGGCACGAGGCTTTAGTTCTTGTTAAATCCAGAAGGCAATGACAAGGGGGGACACCGATTACTTTCATTTGATATGTTACACTCCCCCCTAATTAAGTCATGGTAGGATATAGGGGGCCAAGTGAGTGAGTGAGTAATAGGTGTTTAACGCCATTTAGACAGCTAAGGTCATATTCATGGCGAGAACTACATTACACAATTTCACAAAGGAATGTTTCGGTGCCCGCGCATATGCACCACACACATCCGAGGGGATAGGAAAGAGGAGATATAGACCCTTTTAAGTGGGCTAGGGAAGCCCTATATAGGGGGCCAAGGGGGTCTCTATAAAACTATAGCCTCGAGTCTAGGTATGTCTTTTTAAGTTTTATGTGAGGTGTACAGGAGATTACGGTAGTTTAGAGGTGAGAGTACCGTAACCAGTATTGGCAGTAACCATTCCCACATGGTTCTCAATGTTGCTATTGACATAATTGAGTGGTCATTTTACTAAAAACGAGAGCGATGGATTCGGGGGGGGGGGCGGAGGGGAGCTAGGTCGAATGCAGTAGACCAAAAAAGAAGAGGTGAATGTTCGGGTAAATGCTACCTACCCTAACATTTTATGGGCATTTCGGGGGAAAATCTGTTATTTGGTACTTACCCCGGGTAGGCCACACCAAATAAAAAAATTGATCTATGGATTTTCATTATCAAAAAACTGGAGCTAGAGGGCAAAATTTTTATTTAAAAAAAATTATTTGTCTATGGATTTTCAATATCAAAGACGTAAAGAGGACAATTTTTTTTTTGCTCCTTTCCTCAAATTTATGTCTAGATACTAGAATTTTTGCTTCTAAATGCAGCATAGACAATAAAATTTGCAAATCTGGAGACCTTGACTTATCCAATGAGTGGTCTGCTGTTGTTGTACCTTTATTGATTGACACTGTGAGGACTTTGCTAAAAAAAAATTCAATTTTCCAGAAAATGATGCGGGCGGAATCCAGAGACAAAATATTTTTCAAATAAAAATAAAATTTCCATTTAGGAAAATCAGGTGCGGGAAATCCATAGACCAATGTTTTAATTTGGTGTGGCCTTATCAAGAAGTTTTTTTTTTGTTTGTTTTTTTTTAATCTCACATTAAATTTGCGATGCGTAGGTGCGTTAATTTACAGCCTGCCTCAAAAAAATTCTCCAAAATGAAAAAATTCCGTACCTACCTACCCTAATTTTTTCGACCCTGTTAGGCCACTCAAAAAAAATAACTGGTTTCTCATCACCAACCCCTGTAAAATATGACGAGGGTGATTTTTTTTCCCCACCCTAGGGAGTGATCATTTTTTAACAAAAGTGGGGGAGGGGGGGGGGGCTGGTGGATTTGAGGGGGTCAGAATTTTTTCAACCTCTTGACCAGGGGGGCCCAGAATTTTTTCGCTCCCTTGACTGGGGGGGGGGTCAAAATAATTTCACCTGTTTTCAGCAAAAAAGCCTGCACGTTGCTATAGGCTAAGAGGGCGCGTTTGCACGTGCTTTTCGGCTCCCGAGGGGGGGGGGCGAAAATTTTTTGACCCGTCGAGAGGGGGGTAGGAATTTTTTTTTTGCGCGTCTGCGTGCAAACCCACCAGCCTCCCTGTTGTTAAAAAATGATCACTCCCCTAGGCGTATTGGAGTGAAAACTGCATGGGTGAGACCTAAAATCTTGATTTTAGTACTTATGAGTTAACTGATTATAAAGAATTGTAAAAATGCACTCAGTCTCTAGTCTACTGGATTGCCAACATTGTTAGCTTTAATTTGATACCAAATATGCCCATGTTTGTCAATTTTTACCACGATTTTTGACTAAAAATATGTAAAAAAATAAATTATTAAAAACACAATTTTATGACGTGCGGGTTACTGAAACGATGATCCCAAGGAACGATGATCCCACGGGAACGATGATCCCATTTTCTCCTCCCAAGGAACGATGATCCCATCTTAAGGAACCATGATCCCACATTAGAATACCTCTCATTGCTTATATTTACTGACCAATCTGCACTAGTATTCCATGATTTGTTGGTGATTTATGCATGGAAATTGATAGAAATGATGAATAATAATGATTAAATGCCCAGAAATGTCTGAAAAGGATTTTTTCCACACTGCAGGCTACTTCTCCAGGCTATTTACATACCCTACACATAATAGGCACAGTAATATCCAATTTTTAATGATTTTTTGGTGATTTATACATAGAAATAGATAGAAAATTTTGAATATGACTAAAATGCAAAAAAAAAAAAAAAAAAAAAAATGTCCGAAATTGTCTGTACCTATAGAACTAGATCTATCATTGGAGTGATTTTTTTCGTAATTATTTTACATAGAAGTAATTATTTTGTATATATTTATTTTTTACTTATATTTCTTTTGATTATTGGGGATACATATCATTTACATGGATTAATCATAGGGTTTCATGGATTAACAGACAAACTGTGAGTACTGTACCTACACACATTCTTCCTAGATTTCAGGGAAAACTCTTCATCTAAATACCACTTTGTCAATTACATGTTCAGAGATAAGATACAAACACAATATAGCCATATTTGAAAAGTGGGGCCATCATTTCGTTAAGATGGGATCATGGTTCCTCAAAAGCTGGGATCATCGTTCTGGGATCATCGTTCCTTGGGATCATCGTTCATGTATTCGCACGTTCGATGTGCGCGGTGATGAGAGACTTTTTTTTTTTTTTAGGCCTTATTTATCAACATGGGAGGGGGGCATAAAATTGTCAGCTCTCCCCTGGGCTGAGGGGGGGGGGGGCTGCAAACAATTTGACTGCCACAGAGGGGGGACGTAAAAAAAATTTGCGCGTCCGCTCAAAATCCCACCACCCCCCTGTTGTCCGTCACTGTTGATAAATAATGAGCCCTAAATAATGACCACATGTTCAAAAATGATGGGTCACAATTATTTCATTAAATTAATATAATATCCACATGACATGCACCACTGACCAGCTACCACAAAACCAACATATATATACAAAATACAGAGTGTTGGGACCTCGGTGTAAGCTTTAGCATGAATGAAACTGTTTCGACCCCAGCGTAAATCGGCCCCCTGCCTCCACACAAACAAATATGCCCGCGTCCATGGGATCCTGACTTTTGACACACGGGTCCGTCTGATTTTGACAGTGACAGTCCCTCCAACTTCATACACAACTCACCTGGAATAATGATTCTACTCCAGTGATACGGATTGCAACATATAGAAGTTTGTTCTCCTGAGGAAGTGCAATTTGAGAGCCTTTTGAGCTCTGTGGGATCGGTCAGGTTGAGCCATCGCCACACTTGACAACATAGCACATGGGGGGCGATGGTTCGCCGGCCCAAGCGCTGATCGGGCCGGGGAAGCAAGACGCACTCCGTAGCCTCTCCACCCTTACTCTCCACCGCTTGTACAAGTACTTCCAATTGTTTTTCCTTGAGTCTTTTTAGCATGGAATGGATGACGGACTTGGCTTCCAACTCCTCAGGAGTTTCAGGCGTACCATTGGCTTCATCTTGGGCCCTCCGAGATTTCCACAGACGTTTTACGAGGCTGTTTCGCCTAGTGCGAAACATGAACCATTGAGAGGCGTCGGACTCGTCCCAGCTCTCATCCACACTGACACAAGGCACACACGTGCACTCCACGGCTCCGACTGGATCTCGTTTTAGCCCTTGCCAGTGTGTTATCAACTGGCACAACAGAATTTATGCTTGTAAATACTTTTGAGTGCAAGAGTTTAACAAAAGCTAATTGTAAGGGGGTCAAGGCAAACCCTAGCTCGGTAGTAGCCGTACACGCAAACCCCCTACCGAACTCCCTAGATTCACTTGGCCCTCCCTCGCTCGGCAAGTGTACTCCTCCGGCTTACTCCACGACGACGCACACTTCAGCAGTTATCATGTACAAGTTGCGCTGCAGGTGTTATTCCATTGACTTAATAGGATAATCCGAATGTACTTGACTTAGTTAGCCTTGTGAATTGTATCTGTAATATGTGCTAAAGCCTACGTCTTTCCCTAGGCCTAGTCCACGCCTTGAACCTCTCCAAAACATCTCGACTGCTTCCAACTACTGTGGACGAGTTTATTTAGAGGAGGGGGGAGAAGTCAAAGTTCACATTGAGACTGGACCTATTTCGAGTTTCCACTGTATTGAAAGATCCAACTAACTTATGACCCTAGTTCTTAGGGAGTTAAATCTTTGGGAAATAGTTTGTTGCCCTTGACAGGCTTTCCCGTACAAATAATGTTAAAAATGCCCTCTCCCAGCCGTGTGTGGCGTCACAACCTGCCACCCCTACAGGCCGACGGCCATTCTCCAACCTCAGCCACTCTGATTGGCTCCATGTTGGTCACGTGGTTTGTCTAGACTTTTTGGCGCGGCTGCTGTCTAAAGTGATTGTTGCGCAAATAACATATCAAATTACTCGCTGTACTTGACTTTGTCGACGTAAAATCGACCTTTTCTTTAACCTAAATAGATAGAATATGTAAATAAGACGTGTCCGCACTGAAAAAAATGAAAGTTGCAGTTGATTGCCCATTGGGATTTTGTTGAAGTAGGCACCACTCATTGATGGTGAGCGTCCGGCAGGTGCCCGCCTATACTCAGGCTATAGCAGAGTTCAAAGTGCAGTGATCGAGACAGTTGCAGGGATGAGAGTCTTCAGGGAATTCCCTGATTTCAGGGATTTTGACGTTCCAGGGCCCTATACATTCATATAGAAACCCATGTTTTTTGGGCGAATATTGGACCATTTCAGGGATTTTTGTGCTCCGTGACTTTCATCCCTACAGTTGGAGTGGTCATTTTACGGGAAGGGGCAGCAGTCATTTTACGGGAAGGGGCAGCAAGTTGGTGGTGGTGGTGGGGGGGGGGGGGAGCTTGCAGCCCAGCAAGCCTAATTTGATTTTTTTTCAAGCCACTTTGCTATAAGGCTTAGTATTGAGGTCCAGTGGGTCCGCCATTGCTTGACCTGGGACCAGGCGACATATTATAAAGCACTGCATAACAACCAGCATGATGTGTATACTGCAGGTAAGCAAATGTCAATTCCCATGGGATATTTTTGCATCGTATTCACATTGAAGGTGAGGCTGTCCATATTCAACAACGCCCTATAGCTCACATAGCCATTATCAGCTGGGGGCCGCCATTAGACCCCGACTTCACTATGACTAACACCTTCAGCCCCCGACTCCGCAGTTTATGCCAGGGATGCCTTCCATTGGTCAATAATACAATAGCCATGTGCCGTATAGGTTATATCCTATAGGCGGAGTTGAATGCGGACAGGCCTCACCAAGGTGAATACGATGCAAAAATATCCCATGGGAATTGACATTTGCATTTATGTCATGGCCCTACAGGGTTAAATTGCTATTTTACTCAGTTTCAAAGTGCCTGCATCTTGTTTACATATGCCATCTTGGATTTTGAACAGCCATTGAATACAGACACATTGTATTCCATCCCCCCATTGAATATGACATGTCCAGTACTGTTCTATAGTGACGTTCGTATCAGCCATAACATAACAGGTGTTACATGTTGTACCCAAAAGTATGCAGTGAAGGGAGAGAATTATCTCATTGGTTGATAATGTATCTCATTGGTTGATAATGTATCCCGGGTCAGCCCTATAGGGCTGAGTTGGGATACATTAAAGGGGCCCTGGCATGGTAATGCATGCCAGCATTAAAAAGTCACGTGACCACCCCTTGGCCAATCAGAGCACCACGATTTTTCCGCTGGTTCCCGCGATTTTATGATCACTCTTTGAACCGGTACCCATGTTGTTAGTTTGCGGTGCTAGCCCCCCTTTAAAAGGTTTTTTCTCAAACGTTTAACCTTAAAAAAAAGTTTTTTTCTGCAAACCTTTTTAATAAAAATGGTGTAGATTTGGTATTTAAAAGGTTGAAGAGAAAACGTTTTAAAATGTTTTTTTTTAAGGTTCAGATAAAAATGATTTTATCTGAACCTTTTCTGCACCTTTTGTGAAGGTTCAGGAAAGGTGCAGATTAGGTGCCGGTATAGCAAAAAAACTTTTTTTCACATTTTATTTGTTTTTTTTTTTTTTCAAGGTTCAGATAAAAACGTTTTTTTACCAACCTTTCCTGAACCTTTTCTGAACGTTCAGAAAAGGTCTATATGAGGTTCAAAGAAAAAACTCTTTTCTTTAACCTTAATTTTCAACCTGACATGCTGGCTTAGGGTAAAATTGGGTAGTATCGCGCGGGTAGATACAATACAACCAAAACACCTGCCTCCGTGTGAAGCTGGCGGTGCCACCAGATGCAATTATGATGTGTACAGTATGGACCATTGCTCCGCTCACCAAGCGTGGGGAAAAAAAGTATCGGTTTTCCTACCGCCTGGTGAGAGGTGAATGTATCAAAGACTATGTAATCCTTTGGGTTGTATTGTGTCCATTAGGGTTGTATCCCGCATTCCACGATACAACCCAAATCTAATGTGTTTCCCCATAAGGCCTATATCGTGCACCTACATTCACACCTTTAGCTTTGATTCAGGTGTGAAATGATAAGGGTCAGGGTGACTGCTCTCACACCTGCCAGGTGAAGACTAGTCTCCCAATTTTTATACTTGTATGGCATCATGTCAGTGGCTCCCACGTGGCTTATTTTCTTCATCTTAATTAGCTTTAAAGTTTTCATTTTATATCCTATAACATGTGCACTATATAACAACAACATGTGCACGTTATAAGCCTTATCTAATTTACCACTGTTCCCTATGGGTATTTATTAATAAAATACAGGATAGTGATGGCATTTTACCCTATATAGACTTCAATGTCACCCCGGAATGTCAAAACTTAGCATACAAGCCCTGGTGGCCTAATTGATAGAGCTTGGGACTCTCCAACTGAAGGTGGCAGGTTCAAACCCACACAAGGTTTAGGTTAACATTTCCCCCCTAAAAACGTTGGTGGGTGACAGAACCTCAAAAAACGCTATTTTAACCTTAAAAAACGTTAAATAAAAACTTTTTTTAACGGTACATTGATGTTTGTTTAGATTCACAAAAAACGTGTTTTTTTTGGTTATGCAAAAACCGTTTTCTCAACCTTTGAGAAACGTTTTTAAACGTTATAAAAACGTTGTTTTTTTTTGTTTTGTTTGCAGGGATGTGACATGTCTGCTTTTTAACGGTACATTGATGTTTGTTTAGATTCACAAAAAAACGTGTTTTTTTTTGGTTATGCAAAAACCGTTTTCTCAACCTTTGAGAAACGTTTTTAAACGTTAAAAAAACGTGTTTTTTTTGTTTGTTTGCAGGGATGTGACATGGGCTTTTCTTAAATCGACCTTAGCGAGAAGGACAGGGAAAAATGCAATATTATTGACATTTGTCATGGTCTTTTCTTAAAATTGACAAGTGACTTGGGCACCCCATCTAGACTCCCCCCCCCCTTCTGACATCTCTTACTCTAAGCTTGCTTCGAGGGATTTTCTTAACAAGTGACCCTTGCTTAGGCGAAAAAAAGAGAGAAAGGTTCCTCAGCTAAAAGGGACCGACCTCAGATTTTTTTTTCATATTTTACTATCCTTTTCCCTCATCCCATACAGGAAACGATTCTTTGTAATAATAACAAGTGAAACCCTGGCAAAATATGACTACCGGGGGCATATAAAATTATGAGCCCTTAGATACTTGAAAAAAATAGTACTCAAAAAATAAACTAAATTTGATATTTGGAGTATTGTTTCCTGTTCCTGTAATGCTAATTCTATCGTAGGGTTACAAATAAAAGGTAGCACAGAATGTCTATAAATGATTAATGAACTCCACAAATGAAAATAACATGATACCAAAATTCTCAATTATGGGTCAAATTATTTATCATTTCTTATGAGTATCTGGGCATCATATAGATATCCACCTACGAAAAATTATGCAATTCTGATGAATATAACCCCCATGAGCAGAGACCTGCACAGTGGGTCGATATTCAACAAGTAGAGCCAGCCAACCCTAAGTGCAGCTTGTAATTTGGTATTGAATATCCTTGCACAGCACAGAGGCTCCCTCTGTAGGCAATCAGACATACCTAAAAAAATAACAGGGTAGGGGGATATTAATACAGAGAAAAGGTTTTCTTTGTTTTGGGACAGAATCACTTTGTATAATTATCAGATAATTCAGCATATTGTCTACAGCGTTGCTTAGATAATCGTCGATGTTAAACTTAATTTTTGATTATGCAATAGCAAATATATTCACTTTAAGTTTAATCTCTGCATATATGGCGCCCATGTCCCAAGTTCTCGAGACAGAATAAGGCGCACTACTCTAATTATTGTTTGCATTGATTTTCCCACAAAGTGTTTTTTAAGGAAAAAAGAGTGAATTCTGGGCATATTCCCGAGGATAAACCTTTCATCTTGAATTCAGAATATGAATTCAAGATGAATGTATTCATTAGTCTCAACATAATATTCTGTTGTCATCTAGTGAGTGATTCGGAAACTCCGTTCAGCTATCTCAATGGTAAAATCTCTAGTTCAAGCACACATCATGCAGGTACCCCATCATTTAAAGTTGGAAGTGTCCACTAAAAAGACAGATTTGAAAATTTGTGGAAACATGTTTTAATAGTTTGGTGAAGACGAGGCAGTACTCACAGTTCCAACACGACCACGCAATCTGGACTGGTCCTAGAATCCTACCACCTTATATACAGGTTCATTTCCCCTCCAAACCTGAAATTCCTCCCAGCTATGATGTCTTAATAGTTTTTAAATGCTCACCTCTTGCGTCATCCTTATGCGTTTTCCCAATCACTGCTTGCCCAAAGTGCCTCAAAATGAAGTGTCTAATCACAACACAATAGGCACTGGATGTCCCTTGATTTTCCTGCGTGAGTACCGCCTGTTAGCTATTCTCACAAGCTTTGTGTAGTGTTAAGCACAATTTAAAAATCAGGACTGGCCATTCATCCACAGCACTAGGCTCCCTCTATAGGAAATCAGACATACCTGATTTATCACCAGGATAGGAATAAATACAGGATGTTTTTTTTTTTTGGTTTTGCAGCAGAAATATTTCATATAATCATAAGATGTTTTAACACATGGTTTAGAATGCACACAAAAAAAATATTCTGAATATCTTAGGCCTTTCGCCTAACATTTGTTGGACTTGCTAACCCAAGTTGGGAGTTTGCACATCCCCAAACCACCAAAGTTATCTTGGGAGTTTACACCTAACCCTTAGGAAAAATGCCTGACTTGCCTGATTTCTCTTAACTTGCCTTAGACTTTTCCACTAACTACATAGACTTTCAAGTAACATAGCAATTCTCTTAATTCTGAAATGGTAAGTGTAAACTCCACATAGGTTAAGACATCCAGAACAGAGCCTCTCCATTTGAGAAGCAAGTTCAATACCTCACATCATTTTCTTTGCAACCCATGAACTTAGTTGCTCTTGGTTTATCATAATGTCAAAGATGTGGATATATGAGTAAATTAAATTTCCACAGAAAAGGTGTTTCCATTCTTCTTCATTGCTCCTTCAATAACAAATATATATTTATTAAGTCTATTCTGTTAAATCACATGCCAGGTTGAATTGCTTCATTATGTCGATAGCACCATTATTCTGACATTCATAGGCTTTTCCATGATATGCACTTACCATAAAAATCCTCATGCAAACCACACTGCCACCTGGTGTTAGAAAAATCTACTACCCCTTAGACAAAACTGATACCCCTTAGACAAATCTACTACCCCTTAGACATGGCTAAGTCAAGTCAGCTTGCCTTAATAGGTTAGTTAATACTATTATTATTATTATTTATTGCAACGAGGTCATACCAAGAGGACGTTTTTCCACCTGCCGTTGGGCGAAGATTACAATATGTCAGTAAATCAGTACAAGTAAAATACATTTGCAGACTCCAACTTATTAGCAAATGGTTTATCAACCAAGTTTGGTAGGGCTAAATTGCAAAGTTGCCTCAAGACGAGTGTAATAACGCCCATTTATATAGTGTTGTGACAATAATATTGTATAATATTTATTACAATTGATAGGCAACAGGTAGTTTGATGGAAAACAAGGGTGGTCTAAGCTATAACTCTTTTATGAAATTTAATATGCTAATAGCGCATTTGAAATGTCTTTTTGTGGGCAACCTTTGTGTTAGATTGTCTAGCTTGTCCCATAGCTTGACTCCTCTATAGTAGGCTGAGCGTTGAAAAAAACTAGTTCTAGCTCTTCTTATATTAAACTTTAACTTTAAATCACCCCTAGTTCGTATATGTTCACGTTCGATTGTCTCCCCATTACGGGATTTCTTCCACATAATGGTTAATAATTGCACAACACGTCTTTTTTCGAGACTATCAATATTGCATTGTACATGGAGGTTCTTAACACTTAACTGTCGAATGCGAGTTTGGCAGCAGACCCTTAAGGCCTGATTTTGCATACGCTGCAATTTCTGTAGCTCATTTACTTGGCCACTTCCAGTGTAGAAAGAGCAATATTCTAGGATTGGACATATCATAACCTTATATATATCCAAGCTGGTTTTTCTTGTCATACATTTATGCAATTTACATAGTTTATACAATTTATTGCCAAGTGACTTTTTGACCTTTGTGATATTGGGATTGATGGTTAATTTCCCATCCAGTTCTACACCCAGGTATGGATAATTCTTACACACTGGTAATACATCATTACCAAGCTTCAGTTCAGGATAGGCAAGCCGATCAATTTTTGAACCGGCACCAAGCAACATACACACACTCTTGCTAGAGTTGACAGTCATGTAATTTCTGTTGCACCAGGCATTATTCTGGTCAGGTCCTCTTGCAGTAGGTTGATTGCATTATTATGATCCGGGCGGGAAACATATAACACAATATCGTCAGCATAGAGTATAAATTTACAATTTTGTATTACTTCAGTTATATCATTGATGAACAATACAAACAACAAGGGGCCTAGGATTGATCCCTGGGGGACTCCAAATTTTACTAGTTTTGGGGTAGAAAGAACACTGTTTGCTATTGTCTGGATTGAGCGGTGTGCTAGGGACGCTGTCAACCATTTTTTTAGGCATCCTTTGATGTTCAACCTATTTATCTTGGTAATTAAGGTAGGGTGATGTACACAATCAAAAGCCTTGCAGAAATCTATAAAGCAGGCAACCGTAACATGACTGTCATCTCTGGCTTCAAATAGATCTTTGACAACATTAAAAACAGCGTCACTGGCACCTCTATTAGGGCGAAAACCAAACTGTTTGTCAGATAATAACCCATTTTCTTCAAGATGACCACTCAGCAGTTTGTGTATTAGCTTCTCCAGCAATTTACCAGGCAGTGGCAAGAGTGTAATCGGGCGCCACTCAGTAGTTTGTGTATTAGCTTCTCCAGCAATTTACCAGGCAGTGGCAAGAGTGTAATCGGGCGCCAGTTTTTAATAGAGTTCAAGTTTCCTTTTTTGGGGATAGGGACAAGTATTCCCTGCGACCATGTAATAGGAAATGTGCCACGTTTGATGGAGTTCAAGAATATGGTAGTCAGTTCAGGAGCTAGTATTAGGAGTGCATCCTTTAACACTTTGCTGTTAATTCCAGGTATACCACTAGATTTGTCAATACTGATCTTTCGAATCAGGCCAAGTACAGTATTACAATTAATTAACTGGCCAATGTTCAGCTCGTCGTAGTCATCTGGGTATATCGGGTTTTGAAACAATATGCCTGAGGGGGGCATCTTATTAAATAGCTGGTTGCCAATGTTTGCAAAATAGCCATTAATAAATTCAGCTGTTTTATCAATAGGAATAATTTCACCGGTTATATCATTCTCCAACTGGATGACCAGGTTTTTTTGTCACAGGATTCATTAATGCATTAACTACTAACACATTAGTAAGATGTTACTAACATGTTGGGTATTTTGCCTAATGGGTGATTTTGTCTAGGTTAGATTAGTATTTACTAACTTGGATTATTTTCTGTGTGTTGTCTAAATGGTGATTGATGAGAAACCCCAAATGTGACACTCTGATAGAGGACAGGATCACTTTGATAATCTAATGCAGATTTGTACAAATATTTTTTAGTTGTTTAGCTCAATGTGTAACGACACATTTGAGCCATGAAATGAGATTGGGGAACATGTTCTTGTGAATGTGTTTGTCAATTTAAAGAGAAGGCTCATTTAAAGTGAGTGAGTAAGTGAGTGAGAAATAGATGTTTAACACCATTGCGATGGCTAAGGTCATATTCATGGCGAGAACTTCATTACACAGTTTGACAGAGGATTGTGTCAATGCCCGCGCATATGTACACCACACATCCCAGGGGATAGGAAAGAGGAGATACAGACCCTTTTAAGTGGGCCAGGGATCCCGATCTCACTATAAAGCTGGTATAAAAGCTAA
Source organism: Acholoe squamosa (assembly GCA_949317995.1). NCBI lineage: Eukaryota > Metazoa > Annelida > Polychaeta > Phyllodocida > Polynoidae > Acholoe > Acholoe squamosa. The sequence goes on along the minus strand of OX439036.1, from coordinate 99,721,047 downwards.
TATAGTGTTGTCTGATATGTATTTCAGAGTATTATATACCCCTTCATAGGGTGCCACTTATTATGACACAATATGGCTCATTATGTTCACATCACTGGACTTTAAATTCAGCTGGTCTATCCTCTTTGATGGGAAGGGAAACCACTTGGTTAATTAATTTTGGTCACATCCTCATGGTGGCAGCACTGCTTGGTGTCTCTGCTCGTGAACCCTTTCGGGGAGAAACGGTATGATCGGAAGTGTGTCCCTGGTACCGGTGAATATGCGAAAGTTTACTGCTCATATTTTACAAGCGAAATTGGCGCCACGTTAGCGCTTCTCCTCGAAAGACGTAACCGTCTCTGCTGCCTGGCATGCAAATTGAATTCACCACCATTATAGAATAATCTGCTTTATGGCTTCAGATGGAGCTACTGTGTCTTGGTCTTGGTACAATCAAGACTGCTTGTTGACATGAATAAAATGCTGGCATCTGCTCTGTGCCCTGTTTTGCTAGGTTCGGTCGGGTTACAGGAAACAAACCTTTTTTTTCTTGGCCTAGGTAGGAATTTTTTTTTCGAAGAATTTTTTAGGCTGGCTGTAAATTTTTGCGCGAGATCGTAAAAAAAATCTTCCATGTCTCAATAAGCGCCAAAGTATCAGATTTTCCTCCAAAACGCCCCCCCCCCCCAAAAAAAAGTTAGGGTAGGGCCAAAAAATAAGGGTAGGTAGCGTTACCTGAACACATTTCTTTTTTTAGGCCTTATCATCAGGAGAGTATTTTTAAATGCATCGGACTATAGAAGGCCTCAACTTCTGGAGGTCATTTTAGATCGGACTTCAGTAGGCCTTGACATCAGGCGAGTATTTCAGATGGCTCTACAGTGGAAGAGTATTTTTAGATCGGACTACAGTAGGCCTCTACGTCTGGAGGTCATTTCAGATCGGACTACAGTGGGCCTTGACATCAAGAGAGTATTTCAGATCGGACTTCAGTAGGCTTTGACACCAAGAGAGTATTTTAGATCAGACTACAGTGGGCCTTGACATCAGGAGAGTATTTCAGATGGCTCTACAGTGGGAGAGTATTTTAGATCGGTTTACGTTAGGCCTCTACATCTGGGGAGTATTTCAGATCGGACTACAGTAGGCCTTGACATCAGGAGAGTATTTTAGATCAGACTGCAGTAAGCCTTAACATCTCGAGGGCATTTCAGATGGGACTAGGGCTTGAAAACTGGAGGACATTTCAGATGGGACTAGGACTTGAGGTCTTCACATAATTCAAAAATCTATAATTAAAGTGTTTGGATTATAATATGTAACAAAAACAAGACGCAATCAACATAATGGTTGACTTTTCAATTTTTATTATTCTGACTGAAGTAGACATAGTACACAATAAAATGTCCATTTTTTCTTAGTGGTTTCCGTTATCCTGTCGAATATAAAGCAAGTTCAGCATTATCATACATCTAAGAGGTAAGAGGTACATTTTTAAGTACCCGTTTAAAATTACTGTCGTTATTTGAAAAGACGCGGAAAGGCACAACTTGCTGAATATACGCTAATATTTTAATGTTTATAAATTGAATTGTTCCTTTTAAAGGACATCTTTAAAAAGCTTTCCCAATCTTATTATCCTACACTTCCATCTCTGTGGAAAATGGTATCGATGAACAGTTAACAACTGATTTTAAGCACATTGTAAGTTCATGGACTATTTGAATATGCACTGCTCATATGCGCGTCATATTTTTTGTCTCCATGGTTGATTCTACCCATGTACCAATATATGATTTATTTGTGAATATTTACAAAGTTATGAGCTATTTATTTGTAAACGATATTTCAGAAGTCTCATTTTTTTAAACAGTTTATGAGGTGGATGAAATTTCCTGGCCACATGCCCAAAACCACTGTGACAACCGAAGCAGTGCTGCCACCTGGCATATCATTGAGGAGTACGTAGTTAGTACTATTACCACACGGTGTCGCTGCAGTAGTTAACCACTGCACACCCATATACAGAGAGCTGTATGTATACATCAGACTAACAATTAACAACGTTGTATCTCCAGCGTCCTAGGGTTAAGTTGGATGAGGATGATAATGATGATGGGTGAGGTGGGTGTTGGGAGTGGGGTTAATTACAGGGGGATGGGGTTATCTAATATATTACTGCTATTACATGCTGTAAAGGAAAGGATACAGTTTGCTCAATCGATTCCCTAAGCACATATATCTCTTAATGAATACTGTAGGTATGACAAGTTATCAGCAGAGGCCCTTATTTTATACATTATTTGTGTACAGTAACCAAGAGTTTGTTAGCTAAGGTGACCACCAACTGAGCTCAATGTTTTCCAAAGAGAAATGACTCTCATATGGTGGCTTAATCAGCGTCGTCAGAAGCATGTCGAAGTTACAACCAATGACTGTGCTGTTGTAGTCCTATATCTGCACGTATGAATAGTCTCGTTTTCTGATGTTGTATGCTGTCATTCCACATAATACAACTTCACAATACAAAACACAACAAACTGGATAGATCACAACACAGGCCACCTAGCTCAACTCACATCGCCAACCAAACTTTGCTTAGTTCAGAGATGCCACCCCCTAAAAAAATCGGAAATTATCCTGATTTTCTCAATTTTCAAAAGGAAATGCCCATAGGAATTACAGCTAAAAATTCGGAATTCAAAAGAAATTAGGAAAAATGGCATGTCTGAAAATTAGTCTTCGCGCTGTTCGCTACATGATATACTTAATACACGCCTCTCATCCTTGGTATCAGTTATCTTCATCAGCCATCCACACAAAGATAAGATGGCTTTGTCTTACTTCGTGCTAACTATGATAAATCCGCAAACAGATGTATATATATTATAATAGACATACATGTATTATATCAATAGCACGTCAGCTTGCTTCATTTGACCAGAAGACTGTCCGTGATGATAGTACAGGTTTGATTCTGCAGTCACGGCTAGTATCAGGTAGTGTGCGGGATTAATTAATGCTAACAGTTTCTTATCTCGCCCCTTAATGCCCATGGCCATGATGAAAAAATGAGTACCGTAATGCTCCGCATATAAGGCGCCCTTCACGTATAGGGTGCACCCCATACTCATATAATGTTATAAGGTGCCGCCATGGCTTGAGTTTTGGCAGTATATGTATACTACTACAAATCATTTATGCGCTTTATCCCTGCCTATAAGGCGCACCCTTAACTTTGGTTGATTCAGAATGTCGCACCAGAGTCCATACTTGCGTACAAGCTGCACCTTATACGCGGGTTATTACGGTAATAAGCAATCGCTGGTACTTGATGTTCCAGTCACTAGATCAGGTACAAAATGGATAACTTTAAAGTGAACAATACCCATACAAATATCACTTGTTCACAGTTCTTATTCTCACAGATTCACAACAATGAGGGTGATGATACTGGGTGGTTGAGCGGCAACTGGCTCCGCTTTAATTGTCTCTAGAAGTAACCACACGATTGGCAATATTCCCTGTAGTATTAAATGTAGTAGTAGTCTATGTACACATATTACATATATAAATAGTTGAGTGGCACCTCAGTTGCGAGTCCAAGTCCTCCTTCTTAAAACTAAATCTTAAGTCAGCTGGCACCATCAACAGCGACATAACTATGAAAGGTTCATGCCTGGTCAAAGGACGATTGCCGACATCAGTCTCTATTGTAAAGTTTGTATTTAAGACGACAATCATCCTGTTCAGCTGCACCAGAGGTGTACCACTGTACACTGTGCTAGGCAGCTTTTTCATGTGACTCAGGTGGTGCTCTTGGATCCACTTGATGCAGGAATGCAGCCTTGGCGACTCGATCTGCCAGGGTTGCATTTGTGCATGGTTCACCGTTGGTGTCCATTGAGGCATCATGCTGCCCCAGCAGGGTTCACCATTAGTGTTCGTTGAGGCATCATGCTGCCCTAGCAGGGTTCACCATTAGTGTCCTTTGAGGCATCACGCTGCCCTATCATGGTTCACAATTGGTGTCCATTGAGGCATCATGCTGCCCTAGCAGGGTTCACCGTTAGTGGCTGTTGAGGCATCATGCTGCCCTAGCAGGGTTCACAATTGGTGTCCATTGAGGCATCATGCTGCCCTAGCATGGTTCACCATTAGTGTCCATTGAGGCATCATGCTGAACTAGCAGGGTTCACAATTGGTGTCCGTTGAGGCATCATGCTGCCCTAGCAGGGTTCACAATTGGTGTCCATTGAGGCATCATGCTGCCCTAGCAGGGTTTACCATTGGTGTCCATTGAGGCATCATGCTGCCCTAGCAGGGTTCACAATTGGTGTCCATTGAGGCATCATGCTGAACTAGCAGGGTTCACAATTGGTGTCCATTGAGGCATCATGTTGCCCTAGCATGGTTCACCATTAGTGTCCATTGAGGCATCATGCTGAACTAGCAGGGTTCACCGTTGGTGGCTGTTGAGGCTTCATGCTGCCCTATCATAGTTCACAATTGGTGTCCATTGAGGCATCATGCTGCCCTAGCAGGGTTTACCATTGGTGTCCATTGAGGCATCATGCTGCCCTAGCAGGGTTCACAATTGGTGTCCATTGAGGCATCATGCTGAACTAGCAGGGTTCACAATTGGTGTCCATTGAGGCATCATGTTGCCCTAGCATGGTTCACCATTAGTGTCCATTGAGGCATCATGCTGAACTAGCAGGGTTCACTGTTAGTGGCTGTTGAGGCTTCACGCTGGCCTATCATGGTTCACAATTGGTGTCCATTGAGGCATCATGCTGCCCTAGCAGGGTTCACAATTGGTGTCCATTGAGGCATCATGCTGAACTAGCAGGGTTCACAATTGGTGTCCATTGAGGCATCATGCTGAACTAGCAGGGTTCACTGTTGGTGTCCGTTGAGGCATCATGCTGAACTAGCAGGGTTTACCATTGGTGTCCATTGAGGCATCATGCTGCCCTAGCAGGGTTAACCATTGGTGTCCATTGAGGCATCATGCTGCCCTAGCAGGGTTCACCTTTGGTGGTTGTGCCAGGCATGTCCCATGTTGTGGTGCCTTGTCATGCAGCATATATGTATCTATATTTATATGTGGCGTGTGACTATTGGTCGTGCGGGTTATGTGACATCATGGTATAGGGTGCGGCAGTGGGTTGGTGTTCGTTGATGGGGTAATCTAACGTCACGTCAAGCATGTCGTTATGTGCCGTCAGAGACACCTGTCGGTAGTGTAGCACCAGCTCCTTTAACGATGGGTGGATGAGGTAGGGCTCAGCGAACCCATAACCCTGGCTCGACTTCATGATCTTACAGTGGCCGATCATGTCTTTGGCACTGGAGGAAAGAAGGCAAAGGTTAAATAGAGTATCTCAGAAATGCTATGTACCCAGGATGGACCCATACTTTAACAGTCATTGTGTATTACTTGTATAAGAACTATTTATCTCAATGAAAATATAATTGATTATTTAAAAATCTTTTTCTATGCCTCCTTGTCTTTCGGGTATAAATATCAATCTTGGAATCCCCTATCTTCATCGATATGTACGTGGTATAACCCATCTTCTACACTCTGCATTGCATTCATAAATAACTCTCTGGCGTCTTTTTTAGAGTCAAGATCTAGTTGGTCGTAGATAACAATACAAAAACACACGATACACATAATACCAATGTCTACTTACGCTATAGACAGTGCGTACGATCCCTGTGCTGAAGGCCTGATGAGGAAGGTGCCTACTTTCTTCTCACTAAGCCAGCTCTCAGCTCGGACACGGTCACAGTTGACAAACCATGTCCTGTCATCATTGTGGGGCAGGTCCTCCACGGCCGGCGTATCGTGACCGTAACTGGACTCCAGTAATTTCTCTACCTTCTGGGCACTCACATTCCGGTCAATCAACCACCTGGTGAACAGCAACAGGAGACAGGGGTTAGTAACCAATATTCTACCTAAATCGGATCAACTGATTCACAGTGCAAGGTGGTGCACAGAGACTCATAAAAAGCCATGTTTCTCTTTCTTTTCTTTAGCGGAATGAACCATCTCCCCAGTCAAAGCCCCGTTACCAGTAGAACATTAAAGTAGGGGTTTAGGAGATATTGGGAATCAAAGTTGTTTTTTTCCCCAATCAAAGTTGTTTTTTTCCCCTTTTCAAACTTTTTTTTTTAAATTTTTTTTTTACAAATCCACACAAGGATAAAGGAGATCATTCTTATAAATCCATGTCAAATCATATTTCACAATTACAAAATATTGGTATATCAAGGACAGGATATTGAGTAATGTCACTTACTTTTTATATTGTTCCCGCACCTTGTAGAGCCGCTTGATCTCTGGTTTAAGGGAGTTCATGTCAGCCATGTAGGCACGGTTCTGCTGCGTCTGTTGTTTTAGATCTTGCTCCAGTTGACTCTTACACTTGACCGTCTCCGTCAGCCGGGCTTGTAACAACTTGTAATTTTCTTGTAACCTGAAGAGAGGACAACATGTGGTATATAAGAAAAATTCTAAGTAAAGTTGTTTCCACACTGGAAAGTACCCTCATGGTAATATGCCTGTAATATCTATGATTAAGTCAGGGAAATATCGGCAGAGAAGGCAGAGATCTATTTTAGTTCAGACAATGTGTTGATAATGTAAACTAAAGAAACACATGACTGATCCCTTAACCCTCACCACTCAGATTTTTATCATTTCCCTAGTCTTTTTTCCCCTTTTTTGTGTGTGTTTTTTTGGTGAGGTTTAACATGATGGCGGTCAGGTAAATGGAGCCTAAAATAGAGGAACATCAGCGTTGTGAAGGTTAATATTTTTCTTTATTTTTTTTAAAAAAATCTAATTTCAAAACTCACTTGGCCATTTCGTGTTGGGCGGCCTGTTTCTGGAAGGTCTCATGGAGACTGATCTGGTCGTGGAACACTGAGACAGTCTCCTCAAAGGCTGCCAGTGCCTGCTGCTTGAGTTGGATCTCCTGTGATATCCTGGAGTGGTTCTCATAGAATGTGTCATAGCTCTGTGTCTTCTGGATGTACTCATAGTGGAACCGTAACAACAAGTCCTCCAGGTCCTTAACGTTGTCGTTGGGCTCCTGGTCAGCATCTCTCTGTTAATAGAACACAGAGAAAAGGTTAATGACGATGATGATAACGATGATGATAAATGTTAGAGTTGTGGTTGTATTCAGCAAAGTTCGTATACCATAGTACCTCGCCTACCTGCCGTATAAGTGCACACACAGATGAAGGAAATGTTATAGAACGCAGTTGGGGCTTGATTTTTAGTAATTTAGTACTGTTCTACAATACAACCAAAACCTTGGGCAATCTGAAAAGATGCACCAGGCGTCCATCCTTACGTATAACCCTTGCCTTATACATGGCAAACGAGATCCCATGGTTAATGACGCCAGAATATACTCTATGGTATACAATTATTGTCTATAAAATCCAAGAGTCCTCAATAGAATCTACAGGGCCACCAAATGATGTGTGGTCTACAGAAATCATATTGTACACATCTAGTATTAAAGGTCATAAGGAAGTACTGTAATACCTTGCGTATAAGGCGCGGCTTAAACACCAAACTAAGACTATGTCTGTTTTTTAAGTAATGGTCCCCAGCAAAGCTGGAAATATGCCCGCACCTTTAAGGGGGGGGACGCCCTGGAATCAGTATAGAAGTAGCCCTAAGTGGTGGGCCCCCGGGGTTCGCCTAGACTGCAAAATGTTAAGCACTCCATAATGTGGAGGATTCAATCAATTAAAAGGGCCAAAACCATACCCGAAATAATTCTCATAGGCCTACAACCGGTATGCATGAAAACCCAACGTTTGCAAGGCTGATGGTGTCAGATTTGGAAAAGAGTTGCCCCCCACCTCACTCGGGAGGCTGCCTCGTCTCAGCACTAGACCCTACACAGGCTAAAGACCATTCCGTTTTTCCAATCATGTTGTCAACTAAAATTTTAATTTAGCCGAATCTTCCCAAGATGGGGTGCACCTTACAGGCGCGGTACAAATGCATTAAATCAGTACTAAGCTGGTCCAAATCAAGCCTCATCTGCACCTTATAGGTTCCATTAAAAGTCAGGATTTACCTTATGTGCTAGACACTACGGTAACACCCGCATCCACAGACTAAACATACACACACTAGCTTTATCACAACCCAAACAAGCTGTTTTTAGACTATCAGTACAAAACACGTTCTCTTTAATCTGCATTCACGACAGGGAGTGGAGAGAATAAAGGCATATTTTCCCCCTCTAATTCTGTTGGCTCATGTAACTGGCTGAATTTATACCCCGGGTTCGTATATTTCATGTAGAACTTGCATGAGGCGCAAGGTGTCGCCCAACTACAAGAAGGTTACAGTGTCACTCATACAACCTTCTTGCAATGAGATGGCGAGGTGTTAACAACATCGCACTCGGTCACTGAATCTGCATATTCTGTGTGGCTATATGTATGTATTAGCGGTAGCACAAGAATGACTGCACATTTGACAGGTGCGCCTGGAGCGGCAAGAAAAACATTTCTGGGAAAATGAATGTCAGTAACTAGGATCAATACCTCTAAATGACCTGTGCCTGCTATGGACGCACAGTGCACAGTTTAATAAGCAGGATATATACTTATCACTGCCCACTGAGACATCGACTAACCATTTAAGGCCTGAGGTGTGCACCATACCTATACGGCACATGGCTATTGTATTATTGAACAATGGGAGGCATCCCTGGCATATACTGCGGAGTCGGGGGCTGAAGGTGTTAGTCATAGTGCTGTCGGGGTCTAATGGCGGCCCCCAGCTGATAATGGCTATGTGAGCTATAGGTTGTCATGATGCACCAATGAAAGGATGGCGAGCAGACTCGCCAACACTTCAATGGCACATCATGCCAACCCTCCAGAGGGTCTATCAGCCCCGTACTGTCAGCATGATGCATGGATGTAGATTGCAGTGGCCCTGCATTCATGCATCATGACGACCAATGGCCTTAGAGGCCTGTGATTAAGAGTTAACAGGATATGCCAATCAGTGTCATCACTGACCACTGAGATTTAATCAGTTCAGGAAATATCACAGGCTGTACAGCACCAAATGACCTCACCATGCCATACTGCTACTCGTTGATATTCATTTTGACGTCAGTATCAGAAGATATGTACCTGTTATGTCTATCAAATTATGTCATAAAGTAATGGATATTATAAATGAAAGGATAAATGCTAGTAAACACTAGGCAGTGCTACCTGTAACTTGGTTTTCTTTTATTACTGGTATTGTTGATATCTCTGAGTACACCTGAGTTTCACCTTTGTATAAGCCACACCCTGACCTATGGTACAGGCATGGGTATTAAAGAATGTTCCGAGTATGTGCCAGAATTCTTTCTATGGGTGGTATTTTAGATGAGCTTAGCCTTTATGAGGTTGATGCCTTCCAGTATAACCCATTCAGCCTTCAAAAAGTCTGAAATGGTCTATGAGCCATGGCGTACATGCAGGGTTTGACATTATCTCTAGGACTATGTCATGAATTGCTCACCTGGTGGAACCTGGAGACGGCGTGTTTGAGTGTGATGTCGAGGGAGTTGTTGTAGCGTGATAACGAGTTCTCTCTGTAGTAGCTCACAAGGTCCTGTACCGACGTGAAGTTCATCTGGGTGTCCACAAAACCGTATTTACCATTACGGTGGTAGATCTTGATGAGTTTGTTACTGCCGCCCTTTCTATGGTAAGAGACGATGAGAAAATCAGGTGAGACTGGTTCATATTGATATCATTCGTTTGTTTGTTTGTTTATTTGTTGATAATGCGGACCAACTGACCTTGTCGTTAAAGGTCACATCCAGGGTATAAGCGGGCAGAGTATTTATAGATGAGGTTTAATTACCCATGTCAAAATGTATCACTCACAACCAGTGGCAGGTTTCACCTTCCCAATATGACCACTATATTGGTATGTACATATACATTGTATATACAGACAATCTTTAGCTCTCAAATGGGTTACCTGAAAGAAGTTGTCCCATGGGAGAATAAGCTAACCCTGTAAAGCCCGATAGTAAATCAATGTATCATGTCAATTGGTCCTTGTGATGCACGAGTACAGCACCGGGGAGCAAATTACCAGGGCTCCTGGGTTGATACACTCCTGGAGAGTCGGCATGATGCTCCAATGAAGTGATGGAGAGTCGGCATGATGCTCCAATGAAGAGCTGGCAGATGCTGGTGATCAGCTTTGGCAGCACTTCATTGGTACATCAGGCCAACCAATGGGCATGATGCACTCCTGTATCAGCGGTCCTTAGAGGGTCACAACATGGAACTTCAAGGTCAATATCACGTGACCTAGTCTACAGAGGTCATGACCTTTGACCTTATGAGCTGGGATAAACCTAAGGGCTGGACACGTGGCTTTCCCTATAAATCCCTGGTGCGGAACAAGTCACGTTCATGAACACTCCCTTCCTGAGGTGAATGGGAGACATTTGATGATAAATACTGTAACCCATAGCCTACAGGTGGCCATTTAACCCTTTAAGGACCGCTGGTGTATTAGTGCATCATGCCCATTGGTTGTCATGATGCACCAATGAAGTGCTGGCAATCCTGGGAGTGTATTCATCACATAGGGTCGACATGATGCACGAATATAGCCCTCGAAACTTACCTGCCAGGGCTACATTCATGCATCATGATGAGTGAGTGAGTAATAGATGTTTAACACCATTTCGACAACTAAGGTCATTTTCATGGCGAGTGCATCATGATGACTAATGGGTATAGTGCATTAATTAAATGACCCATAAAAGGGTTAAACACGTGTACGTACATCAACTACAACATGTCCTCATTGATGTTACCTTAGCGTTTACACGCTCTACGACACGTGTATGACACGGTTTACCTCAGCTGTGTAGTATAGTTACACTCATGGGGTCAAATTTATTGTCTGTTGCCATGATTAAAATTGATACTACAAAATGTACAGTCCCCTGTGTTTTCTTTACTGGACTAGTTTTCAACACCCAGTACACTGTTTTCCATACACCGGATACATGTGAAAAAGCACGAGGAAATCTCATAATTTTGGACACCTTTCCTTGGCACATTACAGTACCGGATTTCAAAACAGAAATGACTTCATAAAACCATGAATTCCTAGTAAAGCAGGAAAAGTGTCTGATTTAGTCTAATGGAAGACTGCCTTAATACTTGGTTGGTATCTAACCCGGGGTCTCTAATGCCTCGATACATCATGCTCTTTGGTCACCAATGATGCACCAATGAAGTGCTGGCGAGCAGACTTGTCAGCACTTCATTGGTACATCATGAGCATGGTGCACTTATGTGCATCAGCGGCCCTTCTACTAGTTACATGATTGAGGTGGGCCCTGTTTATTGGGACAGATAGGATAGCCTGAATGTGGTTGGGTACTTGATTAGCTCACGTTAATTAGCTCGGGGTAGTGACTGAATTAGCTATTGTGGCCTGAGTAGTAGGAGCGGGCCGGCACTAAATAGCGTCCTAATGATGCCCGACCCTGAGCTACTCACCTCCCATCTTAACCTGCTCATCAGATTAATACTATATTGAATCTATCAAGTGGCGCTATACATGCACTAGGGCCAGATATTCAATGTGCTACTGCCACCCTATGAGGAATTACTTTATATTAAATGTTCTGTGGTGTCCAGGGCGAAAGCAATCTGTTAACCACCTGGCCCTCATACACCAATTTCCTATTCATGAGTCCCTCACTGAGACCTACGACGGTAAGGGCTGATCCATAAATTACGTCACGCTTTTTTAGGCCTTTTTAGACACCCCCTCCCATCCCTTTGTCACACTTTTACTATAGAAATGTATAGAAGCCATAGACACCCCCTCCCCCACCAGTGTGACATACTTTATGGATCGGCCCTAAGGCCATGGTTGGTGAATGACATCACTGATACTTGAGGTATATGAACCAGAGTTAAATAGCAAAAACACAAAGATTTGGTGACATTTATAAGTCCATAAGACCAGTGCTTACCTGAGGGTGAGGGTGTAGTCGCCTTGGGAGGCCTTAGTGGTGGCATCTCTGACCAGGAAGGTGCCGTCAGGCTGGTCTCGGAGCTTCTCGTTAACCTCCTCCCTGTAAGAAAAAAACAACAATACAATGTACCGCTTTTAATTCTGTATATCACCATTTTACATTGTCAATGTCATTCAAGGGTGTCAATGAAGGAACCATAAATTCTTGCTGAAATGGGGAAGAACAAGAAAGAAAATCTCAAAACTACCATTTCTGGTATACATGTATTACCATTTAACAAAGCTGGAATATTACCATTTAAGGTTGTCAATTATTGCTGGAAAGGGGGAGAAAAACTCATTCATTGCACATCCATACACGTTTGTCATTTAACTGACACGGGCCTTCCTGCGAACTGGCTTTCTCCGAAAACCTGTTTCGTCACCTCATCCCATAGGGAGCCCCCGCCCCCGCCCTGTCCGTGTGTTAGGCGTGTTAGGAGTGTTATCAGACTCGGGGCTTCATGTCCCGTCCACCACTACACAGGGAGGGTTTCTTGTCACACCCTGTCCGGTCAGACTCTTCCTGTTGTATGGCTTGCTGCCACAGGTAATACATACTATTTACTCCTTCCGCCGTCAACACCAATATCTTGTACCACAGATATAAACTCAAAAAAGGAGATTTTTTCCTTTTTTTTTTTTTTTTTAAACTAAGATAGAGAATCTCAGACGACGGGTGTAAGACCCAGATAGAGGCTGAAACCAGCCTGCTGAAACTGATGAGACTTTTTTTCTTCTTGTAATGGTGATTTGATATGGAAAACGGGGGTGATGTATCCTCCTCCCCCCCCCCGAAAATTTTGAATATTTACAAACCAAATGATGTATTCTGGTCCCGGGATTCTGGTGCCCTTTGTGGATGGCTAACACTGACATGAAAAGTTAACCGAGATACCCCCAAGTACAAGAATATCAAATATGATAAAGTACCGTAATATCTCATTGCTTCTTGACATTCCACAAGGATGACACTGGCTAATCTTAGATAAACTGAGAAAAGAAAAAATAAAGGAGTTTCACTGTATGTTTTACTTGTTTTCGGGCCTTTCCTGTGACTTTTCTTCATCTTTTTTTCCCCCCTTTAATATTTAGTTCCCTATAAGAGGCTTAGTCATATCAGGTAGTTGGCCTGGGAGCGGCAGCTGTCCTACAATAGACATCAAACCACCATTCCCCCAAAACAAGGCTTATGACGTCATACGGCACTACCTGTACGTCCAGTTAAAAAACATGGATGGTACAGTCAGGTCCCATTGTTAAAGCTCAACGGGGGGAAATGGTAACCATACGTTACTATAGGTATTATTAAAACTGTTCTTTTAAAACTGGTAGGTATACTACCGGGTACCTCCCCCCCCGACGGCCATCTTGGATTTAGCATAGGATTGTGGGAGTGAGTGAGTAATAGATGTTTAACGCCATTTCGACAGCTAAGGTCATATTCAAGGCGAGAACTACATTACACATTTTCACAGAGGAATATGTTGATGCCCGCGCATATGTGCACCACACACATCCTGAGGGGATAGGAAAGAGGAGAAATAGACCCTTTTAAGTGGGCTAGGGAAGCCCGTAGGATTGTGGGTAATCTCTTATCTTGCCCTCCAACCACAAGAAAACAATGGGGATTGATAAGACTGATAAGAGTGATAAGCTGTCCCCTGCCTCTCTCTTAAGTACCTCTCCATTGTTGTAGGTGTGAAGGGAGGGGATTAGCCTGATACGGAGACAATCGCTGGTTTTACTCAGCCTGGATTTCATGTGGTCTCTTACAAAACTTTTAAATTTTGATATCTTTTGTATTCAAAGAAATAAAGCTGAATGAACCTTATGGTGTTAAAGTTCCAGGTATTTGCTATTGATAGGTGTAACTTTTAGAGTATTGCTGCAGATAGTTAATTAGATAGTCCACCAAAGTAAACTGTACAAAGAAGCCTAATGCTGATCTAGCCCCCGACTACATGAGCCACCTAGCTGATTTTCTCAGAACTAGCAATGGCCTAGTCCCATATAAGGGGTACATGTACATGTACTTGGGAAAACATTTACATGCACATCTACCCAAAATCTCACCGCCGTAAGATTCTGAGACACCTTTCAGCCATATAAGTTCATGGACGCTACCTCTAGGAGCATTTCTCGTATTTTAGTGATGTTGAAAGTTTTTAGTTCTGTATCGATCGGCACAGTCGGCCAGACCTTTATTTGGGTATTGGATTAGGGTTGTAAAAGACCTTAGGTTTCTTTACATGTTTGGTCCTTTTACCAAAGCCGATGACGCCCAGGCGTCTATGGGGTTCATACAGTTATATGACCAGAACACAGCATACCGGTTATGTATCCCTTCCATGTTTGTCATGTAAATATGCCTATGTTTGAGGTCCCCTGGACCTTGCATGTTTGGGTGGTGAGAAGCGATTATGACACTCTGGCTTCACTTACTTCCCCACAAACATGCGAATATGTGTACCTACATATCGAAGGTCTCTTTTTTGTTAGAGGATATGACTATGAACTGTAATGTAAACATGTATCGTCCGAAACTAACAGTATTTGAATATTACCCAGAATGTGTGAGATAGCCAGTGACAACTTCCTCCTCCCCTCTTAATTGCTTTGAGAGATTTAAGTTCAGACTTTGGTATTCACGTCTAGAATCGTATCAGTGCATTAAGACCCGAGTGGATTTGTACATGTTCCTACTTAAGTTGTCCTCCCTAGTATACCTCTTCCTAGGGGGTCCTTAAATAATTTCATAAAGTCACTATACTCACAGCATCATACATTTTGATTACATTTATTCAAATATGCATTGATTAGTGTACTTTCGTTAACGAGTAATATCAACAGATAGACGAGCAAGAGGAGCCATATAAAAACATGTTATTGGCAGCTGAAGAATTTTGAGCCCTCCGATAAAGTCTTTCTTTGAACTCATCAAATCCTCAGCCGACTATCAAATATTGAGTTGTCGTGGACCAAGGTTAGCGGAGGTGATCCCCAAGGGGGGACTGAACCTTCTGAACCAGACCTCAGTCAACATGGTCTGAGCCTCTAGCTATAGGATTATGGTCTCTATGCAGTCAGTCTATCCCACATGACTTCCCAAGGTTTTCTATAGGCTACAGGCAGGACTGGAACTGGTTCTGGTGAAAAGCACAGAGTAGAGTTGATATTATGATAAGATGGGAACCAGCTTCTCCCTGAAAGTGGTTGTTATCTAGGGATAAAGTACCCATTATGACATGTCTTATCAGCAAATTCATAACGATGGACCCACTGGGCCTCTAAGCGGGGCTGGAGCTGGTTCTGGCTGGTTTATGATAAGATGGGTACACGCTTGTACCCATAGTGGCGTTATATCAGTGTTTTTCCATTTTTGCCAGACCCAGTGAAATGCAAAATGGTGGGACTACTGCCAGAGTACCTGGATAAAGGTCTAAATCCATATTTAGGGAAGGTCATCCACAAGACCACCACTTAGCTTGTTGTATGATACCTGAAGTTCCCCTCACCCCAACCCCGGACCTGAATATGTCTATTTGTCGCATCAAAGGGAGTGGTACATTTTAACAACGTGGGGGGGGGGGGGGGTTAGCTGGACTGCAATGGACATTTTTTCAGTGCCCCTTGTACACGTCCAAAAACAGCCAGTGAGAAGGTAGGATGGCCGACTGAAGTGAATGTGTGAACCAGCTAGGTGGTCAAGTTTTGGACAGCCTACCCCCACCCCCAATACTTTATGTCCACATGTCCATAAGAAAGGAGAAGAAACACGACAGTTCTGTGTGTACTATGTATATATTAGATGTGTCAAGGTGCCATACCGACTCAGTCCCTACTGCCTGGGGACAACACTTGGTGACCGGAAGTCAATGTTAGTTTGACACACCGCTACGCACGCGCATTGAACCACCATAAGTCTAATAAGAGCTATGACGTAATAAGCCTGGGACTGTGACATGACATACAAATCATGACGTGACATATGACGTGTTTGTCACATGGGTGGTCACCATAAAACATATGCTCCGCTCCACATGAAGACTTCAATCCCTAATTCAGGGCCAGACCCGGGACAAAACCACATGCTACCGGCACTATTTATAATGGTAATAATCATAAAACACAGAGGCCAACATACCAGGCAGTCATGTAATGTCGACTATTTTTACACAAACATGCATTAAATAATATTACACCCACATTTTATGATGGCCTAGAGCGTGACGGTATGCCATGTAGAATCTATGGGTTGCAGGACACCAATTGACGGGAGGTGGCAGCAGGTAGCTCTGCACTGAAGGGTGTTGTACAATGATTATTGGTCTAAAATTTGACAGTGGGTAGGCAAACCAGGTATCAAATTAATCCTTAGGGTGTATATTAATCGATTTGAGTGTTATTTAGGCTGATATTTGATGGTAAGTTGAGGGGGGTGCACTCTATTCAATTAGAGAATTTATTGAAATCATTCACTGCAAACCCCCCAAATCTGGGTATGTCTGCACTCTAAGGCCTATAACACAAAAGTTAATCACATTGTGCCATGGCCCTAAATTATTGGTAAAAATGTACATCTACAAGAAAATAATAGTGGCTAAGCCCAGATACTTGCACAAGTATTTTATTTTCGCCCAAAAGCTATATAGGCCAACAGTGGAAAAATAATTAGTGTTCTGCAGCCTATGTCTTTAATGCCCCCCTGGCTCTGACCCAGTCATAGATGCTCTCACACCATTGGGGCTTACAAATACTGGGTTGACATATCACATGTTTTAGGCTTAGAGCAATGTTAGGTTTTAGAGCAATGTAATGCTTCCCTGTACTAGCATTCAACCCTGAGCTCTTGGTGCAACTGGTACTCATTGACATTGCGACAGTACCAGCATTAGCTATGACCGCACCAATTGGACAAAAACGTTGATCCCTATACCTACTTAGCTGGTTTGATTATCAGCCAATGAAATAATCCTAACTATTCACTGCGGTCCTCTCGGGGGCAGTTGGTACCCATCTGATAGATAGCTGCAATTAGTTATAACCGCCGGTAATCAGCTTCAGCAATGGCCGCGCCCATAGGACAATCCGCTAACTTAGTATAGGCTTTAGTCCCGGGCTTTCGTCTGGACGCCCAGTGGGTTGGCCATTGCTTGATTAGATCTGGTGCTTGGAGCAAAAGCACTGATAACAACCAGCATGATGGGTACCAGTTGTTATATAAATGTATCAAAAACTTAAGCTGTGAGTAGAGGGAATTATCTGATTGGTTCATAATGCATCCTGTTTGGCTCCAATAGCCTACCGTAAAACCTCGGTCATAAGCCGACTCCTGTCATAAGCTGGAGGTGGAGTTTGGGAAAATGTTATAAGCCGATTTTAGGGTGGAATTTTAACAGGTTTCTCTATAATCTCTCATAATAAAATCCCGCTCATAAGCCGGGGTGGACTTGAGCAAGAATTTAGAAACAGATTTTGACCGTAAATGGCAAAAAAAGATTGGATTATGAGCGGTAGTATAGGCGTCCAGTGGGCACAAATGGATACCGGTCCTGGCTTGACCACTAAGAATTCAGCAGTAAATAAAGGAAATTATTTCATTGGACCAAAAGGTATCGTGAGAAGACCTACCTGGTGATGTCACCCCAGTACCACTCAGCTTCCTCCAGAGGGCGCGTCACGTCCTGGTTTTGGTTTGACGATACGTCAATGGACGCTTTCCGACCCCCGCGAGGCGGGATCGGGGGGATGCCTACAAAGATAAAATATACCATCATGAATACGTGCTTATATGGAGAAATATTCCTAAACTGGAATTATGTTGAAACATTGACACAGTTTAGTTTAAAACATAAGTAATTGATAACAAAATTGCCCTAAATCTTTTATAAGGTGAACAACAAACTTTGAGTCTTTAACCTTCTCAGGGTATTTGGTATTTGTGACTGGTATTATCTAAAGTACCGGGGTAGGTACTGCGCCTATATACGTAAAGGGAATTCCAATTTTATACGTGCAGATTCATGGTAAGCGTCTCTTCATACCGCATTATAGACGATCTTGATTCCATAAACAAGTTTTGGCGTTTATGGTGGTATTCAGATATTAAATACTCTAGCAAACCATACATAATACATAGGAAATGTCCTGTTCATACCGTCGGGTTATAAAGATCAGCTACCGATGAATAAGCATATGGTACAAATATTTCAGAGAACAAATTGTTCATTTGACATGACCCCAAACAGTGAGTGACTGCCAATATAGGACAATATACTTTTGATATAAATTCTTCATATTTATATAACTATTCTGATAATCGAGGTGCTATTTATGGTATGAAGTGAAAAACTGATGACTAACATCTAGGGAGTATTGGATAGTCATATAAGGACCCCCTAGGTCGCTCTGCCCGTCAGTAGAAACCGAAGTCCCCGATAGGGGAATCGCACAGTGAGCAATTATTCAATACTCTGTACTTATGTTTTTATTCCCTGTCTAAAACATGTAAGTAACACGTGAAAGAAGAAAAGCCTGTATATTCACTCCTGTATAAAGCGCACCTTATACATGGGGAAGGGATTCATATGTACTGTATTGGCCACTAGCTGATCTGGAGCTGGTTCCGGCCAGATCTCATCTGATTAATAATCTTCCATAAGTTTCAGATGACCTCATCTGAATCTAATTCAAATTCAGATGAGATCTGGCATATATCCTTGAATGGGGGCTCTGCCCCCAAACCCCATTTGGCCGGGCACCCCGGCGGCGTCAACATTCATCTCTCGGAGGGCCAGGCAATTTCTGCAAGCATATATAGCCCCTTTTGTGTGCTAGTACCATGTTGGTAGTGCATGCAGGTGTGATTACACTGCAGCCACCAGCTCAGGCCTAATTAACATGCATTCTTGCGAGATTTGCAGCTTCAGGGGTCAGAAGACACTCTATACATGGTTGAGTTTCCCACTTGTATGTGTGAAGACTCCACAGGGTTCTCCTCACACTGTAATGATGCCGGTGGGCCGCCAGCGTGATTTTTACTGTCGCCGGTGTGATTTCATCTCAGAAACACCGCTGGTGTCATTTAAGCTTCATACAGGTTTTTGAATTTTGCAAAGCGGCCAATTAGAACAGAAGTTATGGCCATATTTATGAAAATACTTTCAATTTCTTTGTTAAATTCCCATCTGTAATCCCCACACTGTCATGAATGAGAACAACCAAATTTAGCCTACCATAAGGCTTAGGAGTTACCAAATAAAATTTTTAACAGCACTTTTGCGTGCAGGGTGGGAGAAAGTGTATTTCCACCAATATGACGTCACTGACGCCTAAAACCAGCATAAGAGTACATGTTGTTAACCAGCTTCAGCTAGAGATGACGGCGCCACCTCTATCCCGCTAAGTCGGAATAGCTGACGCGAGCTCACCTGTGGCATTTGAAGCCTCATGGGGAAGGCCAAGAACAGGAGCAGCTCACCTGGTGGGACACTTGCTCAGCCTGCTCATTACACCTGACAATGTAGTAGTAATCTATCCACTACGTGGGAGGCTGCTCCACATGGCTACGACATAGCAGACTGCTAATAGTTACAAAAGGACTATCTACAGAACAAATTGCCTTCTGTCCCAGAGGTATCATATACACCTGCCCTCTCAGTGTCTTACAACAGGAGAGCAACACAAATACATTTTGTAACTCCGTTTGTAATTATTCTTACTGAACACGGCCACCCCCCCCCCCCCGCTCCTCGACACTCACACTTTTTGGATTATATAGGCTTTGATATATGATATGGGGAATATTTCCATCATTCATTCATGTTTCTCTCTTTTTTTAAAGAGGGGGGATCATCACGCCCCTCCCCTTTACTGTGCCACTCAAACACACTCCTCAATGAAATTCGAAGAGGGGGGGGGATGTTAAGGTGTAGATCAAATGAGACGAGCTCGATTACTGATCAAACCATTTTAGACCCACAGTGCGGATTATAGCAAAGGCACTAATTCAGGGTGCGGCATGTATGATGGTCTTATGATGAGTCCTTCTGATTTCCTTAAAGTTAAAATCATCTGAATAGATCCCATTTTATTATGCCATTTATATATTGCGCACAATAATAGCATGGCATAGCTATATCCATGACGCAATAAGTAGAAGGATGGCTGACACAAGCACACCTGTGCATGTTGTTAGTTCCCACCATCCAGGGTCCCACTGACCCACAGATCCACTGACTCCGGGCACTGACCTCTCTCCCCACCTCTCCCATCCTCACTGTGGGACAGGGCCTGGTCTGTGTCCGGCACAAGGAAGGGTGGGGGGGAGGTGCCGGTCAGGTACGGCCATACATGGATCCCTCACCACCTGGTCCTCTTCACCTTGAGACAGATACACAACATCAATTCATCATCATCCTCTTTTTATCTCAAGTTATGTATAGTAGCCCTATGGGTTTAACGAAGGAGTCTTGTATTCGGGCTTGTATTGAACACCCCCATGCAACCACCCTACCCCATATATCGTGTACACTTGCAGCATTCCAAATACCCAGACTTCCACAGTGCCCGGACCAGAAGGCAGTATCTACTTCTCCTATCAGTAGCTACTGAGAATATGCTGATCAACAACTGCATTTTGCAGTAGGTACTGCTGAAATACTTCCAAAACAGCTGACTCTACACTGCATTTTCAGTATAGACTCAGTAGTGTACTGACTCTCAACTGAGTATGCACTGCATTTTCAGGCTAGAATCAGTAGTCTACTGACTCTCAACTGAATCTTAATAGATACCAAAAATGTCACACTCTGTGCAGCAGCATAGATGCAGTAGTCTACTGACTATCTACTGGTATCGCTCTGTCCATTCATCGATTATTTATTGGGCTACTGACCTGATGCTTCTGAGACAGTCCATAGTGTGAATTTCAGTATGATTGTGAACAGTAATCAAAAGATTCAGTTATGAAATTCTGAAACTATCCAGTGTTTATTAAGAAAAGCATAATTATACCTTTGCATATGATTATGTTATTGAATAATGGATACACATGATGTTGGGGTGTGTGAAAGCGAGGAATTAGTCACTGACTTTATGTAGGGCATAAATGTACTGAATCATCAAGTATTATTTTGGTCACCATCATGCCATTTTTTTTTCCTACATAGTAAACATGTATCATTGATAATTACAAAGCTGCTGTCTTATCACCTTAACATCAATAAAATGCAAGGCATTCTACTATAGCAGTACTTTATAAGACATGCCTACTCTTACCTTCTTCTATGATAGAAGTTACCCAGTACTACTGAATCAATACTGCCCCCCTCCTATATGAGTTGCATGCACTACTAGGGAGTAATGACAGCTCCACATATCTGATGGGGTGGTGGCTCAGGGGGCTAATGTGTTGGTACAGTAATCAGAAGATCCCAAGTTCAAATCCAGCAAGGACCACCTAGAAAGGCATTGGTAGTGCCAGTACTAAAGCAGCGGCTGCTCCTTTTATGCTTCTACCTGCCCCCAGCAGTAGTTTTCAGTATGATCTACTGCTCACCTACTGCTATAGCAGCAGTCATGCAGTAGTGCTGATTGAACACTGCCCCAACCCCATATATGGTCATGCAGCGTTAAATAAGTAGATACTGTTTAAATGCTGCCACCTCATTTACATAATTGGGACAACTGATTCAATACTGCTTGCATGCTGCTAATACTACTGTTCTGCTACTGAATCACTGCTGCCATGTTTTGTGTGCTGAGCAGTAGAATGCCAGTAGAGGCTGATATGGTACTGTTTCTGATGCTGCTTTCACACTGAATCACTACTGTCACACCCCACTGTTTTTCTACTGTTTAAATACTGATTTTCTACTGCATTTTGGTCCGGGTGGATAGGAGGAATCTCATTGGCTAAAAATCTGTCCTGATAGCTTGCTATAGGAAGCAAGCGGAATTCATTCTGAACCAATCAGATAATTCACTCTATTCAGTGCAGATTTTTGACTGTAGATTATACAACAACTGGTCCCTATCATGCTGGTTGTCATCAGCGATCACTCGCCAGCTACCAGATTAGGCAATACTGAAATCAATGGACCTAAAGTACCGGGACTAAAAATGTCAAATCCAATCTCAGCCTCGCCTTAGTTCATACCTGCAAACTCGAGGCGAGAAAAAGACTGAGCCTGCCAAACCCAATGCAGCAGAATGTGAATATAGGGGGGGGGGGGGTCTGGGGATGCCCCCGAGGGGCCTAAGAAATTTTGTAAATCTAGAATATATATATTTAGGTGTTTTTTGAAGATGTTTGTTTCCCTAAATTTAGAATTTTACTAAGACCACCCCCCTATATAAATGTTAAAATGAGATCTCATTGGATCTGGATGGATCACAAGATTGAGCCTGGTGGATCTTCAAAAAAAAAAAACTGAGAAAACTGAAAAAATGTGAGGAGTTAGCAGGTATGTTAGTTATATTATTTCCTCCGTATCAGGATAGGCCTGTTATTCAAGGTACAATGGGTATTTGTCAACGGGGCTTTCCGACCTCCCCATCGTATTGATAGTCTACTATTGATAGGTTCCTATCTTTTAAACACATGCTCCAACTATATCGATTTCCCCAGTTGAATCGGCACATGCCAGTGTTTCAAAATATCCTGTAAATGTACTCGGTAATTAATTCTTCATGAGGATGACTTAAGGGTGGAGAAGCTTTACTAGTGATCCATAATCAATTACCCCCCTCCTCCCAACCTAGAGGGGTGTGTTTTAGTAAAGAGATCATACCATTTACACCCTTTGGTCTCTGCGCTCTCTGATCCACGCCGAGTGGGGATCCATACGGCTCGGTTATCAGAGCACTAGTCAACCCAGACGGAGACCTATCGATTTCCGGTGCCGTTATCACGGGTAGACAGAGGCAAGGGGCGATGAGGACTGGGCTGATATCAGGGGTTCCCTTACCACCATGGTGACCCCCCCCCCTCCCCATTGCCCTCAGACAGACTACCGTGGTACCTTGGGTGTAAGACGCATCTAAGCAAAAAGTCACGTTGCACATTATACCTATTTTTTTTGGGAGGCCCAGTGGGCGCAGCAATTACCTTAGATCTTAGCAGAATTATCTCTGATAAGAGTTATCAAATAGGTGTCAGTTGCCAAATAGGAATTCCACAGTATATCGGAAAGGATTCACTTCACTGGTTTAAAATTCATTCCAATAGTTCCCTAAAGGTGGAGTTATATACACTGTATATGAATAAAACAATGTTATAACATCAGAAGTCACCCCCCCCCCCACCTAAGCCACATAGGTTTCTCTAAAAGTCAGGTGGCGCCTTATATTTGAGGTTTTTTTTTTTTTTTTTTTTTTCACGAGGAATTGCGGTACATGTGCACCAACCCCACTCAGTCCCTACCGCAGCACACCGGCACTGAGCCTGGTTCATGACCCAAAGCTTTATCGATATACAGTAGTCTCCAGGCGAGAAATCAATCACACAACTGGGGACAAAAATGTATCACTTCGGCAAAAAAAAAAAGAGGTTTGTTTCCGGCCACCCGACCGACCTCAGCTAAATAGGGGCGACCTCAGAAGTTTTTGAAGATTTTTTTTTCTATTTTTTCCCGACTTTTGAAGATTTTTTTTTAAAGATTTTTCAATCATTTTCAAACTTTTTTAAATTTCTTCTTCAAAATTCTTAATTGACATACATAAATATATTTTCTCATCATTTTCTGACA
Organism: Acholoe squamosa; assembly: GCA_949317995.1. NCBI lineage: Eukaryota > Metazoa > Annelida > Polychaeta > Phyllodocida > Polynoidae > Acholoe > Acholoe squamosa. The sequence goes on along the minus strand of OX439036.1, from coordinate 99,697,203 downwards.
TTCCATGCGGGAAATAAACATTTCTCACAATAACCATTATACACCTAGCAAATAATGACTATTTGAGGCCTTAGATATACAAAAAAAAAAAAAAAATCGACCTACCGACCTCAACTAATTGGAGCATGTTACCGGAAACACAGCTTTTTTTTAAAAGGTCTATGCTACCTTTACTCCTTCCACGGACTTGCATTTTGCATATTTCCTAGCCAGATTCTCAGCAAAAATGCCCGGTTTTGGGATTCTTCTTTCCAAGATGAATAGTTTATTCACGCTTGGTTTACCATTGAGATGTAGGGAAAGTTTTGGCATAGAGGTACGATGTCTTTAGATGCATACACAGTACATGTCTGTGTTACTTGTATGTCTAGGCATAGATCTAGTTGCACAGGGAGTGTTGGTTTGAGCTTGGAGACTTAGACTAGAGTCTTTTACACTCTATGGTTTGAGCGGAGAAGTGGCGAGATCATCCTTCTGTGAACTTTGTCCCCAGACCACTTCCTATGCTGCAATTACATGATGTCACCAGTGTGCCAGTACAGGCTCCATGGGGACAAGGTCTAGCTACTAGCATGGCTCAGACGATGGTCGGATCCGGGGGGGGGGGGCAATTTTTTTTTATACGGGTGTGTGGCTGAACCCCCGTCTACCCTTACCATTGCTAGGGCACTTGTTCGCAGTTTTTTTCTTCCAAACCCTACCCTTGCTAGGGAGCTTTTTACATAATAGTCTTAGATTTTGCTCAAAATATCTTAAAATGAACTTGTTTGGGACAAAAAAATTGTATTTTTTTCATGCTATTTTCATGAAAACTTGGAAAATATTTGGGGTATTTCCCCGAAAGTTGACCCTTGCTAGGGACATTTTGCTCAAAAGTAGACCCTTGCTAGGGACATTTGTGGCTGAAACAGGAGGCTTGCTAGGGACTTTTCCTTGAAAAAGTACCCTTGCCAGCCACACATAATGTGTATACATTATATAGAGAGTGCCCCCCAGGGGGTCGGATTCTTGCCAGGTATTAACTCACTTTGGACCTTCTCGGGTCACAAATACTGTAGTGAAAGTAGATATGATCACATTGATTGTCACTTCTTTAGTTTAGTCTTGATCAATGTGTAGGCCACCATCCAAAAACGCATAGATACATTGTTATGGGGAGGGGGATTGGGACAGTAGAGCCAGTCTATAATATCGCTACATATCTTGTATACTACTAGCAGTAGTTTACACTGGCAGAGCTATATTTATCATATTCATGTAGCCAAATGGCTGTACAATGTGTCAGAGTTAATTCAAATGCCATTCCACTCTAATTAATACGGTGGAGCAATTAAATGTCCCATCTATGTTTTGAATATAGGCCAGCAACTACTGTACTTATAGATTCAGACCCAGGTCTACATGCAGCCATGTATCAAACACAAAGTGCCGCACTAATTCACCTAATTTTCATTTTAATATCCGGGGGTGCAATATCACAGGACAGTGAACTCTCCGCCCTCACCCCCCCCCCCAAAAAAAAGAGGAGAAAATACTTAAATGGATCGCCTCACCGTATCCATCTATCTACATATGTATGTACCGGTACATATATACATGGATGTAAGTCAGGTCAGGACAACAATCAGGAAACCATACATTTACTTGATATAAAAGCCTTCCATTTTTTTTTAAAAAAAAAAGACCCCACCCCCGATCACTCTTAATATATAAGGTTATTTCATGTAATTTAAAAATTTTCAGAAATCAGGAAATCCTGATAAAACCCGAAGACTTACATAATACGTATGAGTTTAAGGTAGCAGTTTTAATTACGGCGTTGGTAAGGTAACCCAAGTCAGTCACAAATTGTCCTTGTGTTCTGGTGACCTGAAATAACTGAACTCAGACCTCGTGTCGGATTCAAGAACATCTGTCAGTACTTTCATATCGCTGGTAGACGTATACTTACAGACGCAGGCCGCCCTCCCCCTCGTCCCTATTCTTTCAACAACCCGTCTTTGCCAAGCTCCACTCCACATTCTAGCGGCAACCTGCCCACTTTTTTGTTCATTTTTCTTTTACTGACCCAGTTCTCTATAGCCTGTGCCAACTGCGTAGTTGGCTTCCGCTGGGTAAAGAGGAGCTCCCAAGTTGCTGGTTCAGCCTTGGTGGTACCTGCTAACTGCTACGTGTGTATGTGGGGGGTGGGGGGGGGGTGGGAGGCTGGGGACCTTGGGTGGAGAAGTGGCATGAGACATTGCCTTTTCCTAATATCGACATGTGACATGGAGCTCACTGAAAAGAACATAGGGAAAAGTCTAAACAGTGACCTGGCCATTAAAAAAAAATCTGCATGTTACATGCCCTCTACCCCCCCCCCCTCTAGACCCCCAAGAATGACAGAGGCTGGGGCCCTCGGCTAAATGTAAAGGGCATTAGATGGAGGTGGGGACCCTGGGGGCACGACCTTGCAGGGGCAGTTGGGCGTTCGTCCAACCTCTCAGCATTCTAGTGCCCTTGAACACTACACAGTCAGTCAGTAATAGATGTTTAACGCCATTTCGACAGCTAAGGTCATATTCATGGCGAGAACTACATTACACAATTTCACAGAGGAATATGTCAGTGGCCGCGCATATGTGCACCACACACATCCTAAGGGGATAGGAAAGAGGAGAAATAGACCATTTTAAGTTGGCTAGGGAAGCCCGGGCACTACACAAGTGGAAGTATTTTTCAACATACAAAACTGCACTCTAGTCTAAATTCGAGGGGCCTCTGAGGGTCTGACATCTCTGGTGTGATGGAGCCTGGGCAGTAATGGCTGGACGGAGGTTTGGACCATAGTGGACACTGGATAGATGATGTACCAAAAAACGGAAGGGCTATGGGAAGGGAGGGGGAGCTGAAGGCCAGGTCTGAAGGGCTTTGCATAAGGGTGAGGACCCTGGAGGGGAAGCTGTTAGAGGATGGAGACCCTGGAGGTGGCTGTCTAGTGGCGGGGGGGGGGGGGGATTCGGGGTCGGAGCAGACTGGGGACCCTGGCTGGGGTGGGGAAGGAAATCTTTGCATCAACTACTGGTAAAGTAACTCTCCACTATTTGACCAGAAATTAGCACGTACTAGGCTGTATGCCGGTAGCAGGAGACTGGTTGTGTGCTCTGGGCATTGTGCCAGGAGATTGATCCAGTATGCACTGTGTAATGTTACATTGGGGGAGGGCAGCCCAACCACCCACCCTTCACCACCACCACCATCATCCCTCCATCACTAAATCATGTAGCCGCCGCCCTATTCTACGAAGTAAAGAGAGCAGCTAACTTAGTTGCCTGCTTCAGGCGAGTTGCTCGCAAATCGATCGTATAGCAGTCTTCACTTGGTTGGAGTACGGCAGCCCTTCAGTTTGGTCTATAGCTATCAGCCCCGCCCTCTCAACCATCCTCTCCCACCATATAGCTCATCCTATATTCTATAGGAGTCTAGACCAACACCCGGTGGGTCCACCATTTTGAACTTCGATGGGTCGGTCAAAAGTGGCAAAACACACTGATAAGACATCTCATGGTGGGTCCCTTATCCCTGGATCACACCACTTTCCAGGGACCTTGTACCCATCCTTCAGCTGTTATCAGCTTGCATGTCGCCAGAACCAGCTCCAGGCCAGCGTGAAGCCTATATAGATACATGTATACGCCCAGCCCCCCCCCCCCCATCGATGTCCACCACTTTCCAGGGATCTTGTACCCAAATCATCACCTGTTATCAGCTAGTATGTCGCCAGAACCAGCTCCACTCCCGCTTGAAGCCTATATACGCCCACGCCTCTTATCGATGTTCATGTATATAGACCACCTATTGCTTGCTATTAATCTCCTAACCTAGTCTAAACCATTGGCATATATATTATATGTACTTCACTTTGACATTTTTACTTTTTTCCTCCTCAACTCTAGCATAAAGTGCCACTTACTCACCTCCCATCAATCACCCCCCCCCCCCCGTCCATCCACCGTCTCTCGCTACAGCTTACAGCAACTGTCGTTTCTGATACCTGTATTTTAGCCTTTCCACTGTGAGCTACTCCCACTGGAAGCCCCCACCCCCCCCCCCCACACATACACTTCAAACACCTGCCACGCCCACATATCTTCAGACTCTACCCTTTCACTCCCTACCTCATGGCTTTACACAATGTATGGGTACAAACCTACTCAAGTCGATCCTCAACATTAATACTTAACTCGACCTACTAGATTAATCTGTAATTTCTACTAATAAGAAAATGAAAATAAATAAATAGATGAAATAGAAAGAAAGGAAATGAAAACTTAAAAAAAAAAAAAAAAAAAAAAAAAGATTATGTAGAGCATTCTCAGTATATACCGAGGTAGCGCATATTTTTCTAATGGGCGAGGCCATTGCTGAAGCTGATTACCAGCGTTTATCACTGATAACAGTTATCAGATGGAAACTATCAATAGTATCTGCCCCCGAGAGGACCGCAGTGAATACCTGGGATTATTTCACTGGCTGATTATCAATCCCGCTAGGTCGGTATACCATGCTCAAATACTCTGTGAAAGGTCCCATCCACCTGTATTCCCACATTTCCTGTACTCCCCAATTACCGGTCCCTGTCCCCCCAAGGTCATAGCCCCACGGGGGTCCCTGCTGTAGACGACAGAGCGGCCTTTGTCTGTAACATGATGTCGGTTACTTCTTAATAAACCTACATTGTCTGCCAAATTGACGTTGTATTTGAGACCTAGTGACAGGTAAATGTCACTACTTTCAAACACCATAAGAAAGTGACGGAGCACTGGAATCCATGAAAAGCTCATTCAGAAGCGCTCGATATATAGGTTTTGTATGGGAAGGTATTGACCTTTGGAACTTGAAAATCTCTGAAGTCAGGGAAATTCCTGAAGTCTTCCATCCCTGAACCACTTTCAGCATAGATAGCAATTAGTACTGTGGCTTATACGCGAGGATTTAGTTCTTCCTGGATCCACACGGCCTTTAGGGGGACACTAAGACATTTTATTTGTTCTCTCCCCTAACCTCTTCAGCAGCATACTTAGACCCCCACCCCTCGGGGGGAGGTAAGTACAGAAAAAGTAATGTCATTTGAGTTTCTTTGGGACAAATTCTCTACCTCTAGGTGCGCCTTATACTCAGGGCCGTCTTATATGCTTGGTACTAAGGCACTGCTACTGTAACTGCGCATCCAAATCTGCGCAGCCCCCCCCCCCGGGGCAGCCCCCAGTAATGGGCACAAGGACCGTTAAGTTGCGCACATTGCACACAGCTACAAACACGCACACATACTTGTCATCATGGCCCTATACCATATGAAACAGCAACAATTTTCATGTGCTGGGTCATCCTCTGATCGTGGAGGTGTTAAATTGATAAAAACATCACATTTACTGTATGTGCTAGTTTGATATACGCCCGTACATGAATACATTTTAATAAGCACGGGTTCTTCTGTAGCAGGTTGGGCTGGTTGAATGGGTGGGTTTTTGTGACGATTTTCCCTATATTTCGTGTGTGCGGTATACACATTCTACGATACACGGTGGTGAATTTCACATCATTCTATTGATTATTCCATTGGGTGACATGGATGTTAGCATACCATTATTCTGAATTTATTTAATCATTGAACAGGATGACCCAACATTTAAACCACTTTTAACCTATCATGAGCGGTGACAATGGGAGCTGATAGCAGATAACCTTATCACTGGGCATTTATACAGTCTTATCATAACTGGTTCAACTTGACATCTTTTTTAATTCATATACAAAAGTTACATCCCAGTGTTCTAGAAACAGTGTACAGACCTGAGACCAGAGACCTTATAATTATACCAGCACGTTACTCTATAATAGTATAAGACTGTCCATCTCCTTCCTAGTCTCTGGGGGCTCTCTCCCTCCACTTCTCCTGTCTCTGGGTACATCGACCAATATACCGGTAGCTAATATATAGAGCTATATTATACGCTCTAGTGGTGCTATAACATGTACATTTACCATCCGCTCCAGGGCTATTATACCGGTAATGTCAGATTATGTCACCACTGCTGACGATGAGGATCTCTTATCTACAAGTGGGGTAGGGGGGGGGGGGTATACATAGGCTCGATCCATTCAGCCCAAGACACTACAGAACTAGAGTCAGTAGCCGCTGGCCGAGGCTGAGAGACACAGGACCATGGTGAATGATCCATAATGCAGATCCATAAAGAATGTCAGCCCTGAAAGTGCCGGGGTGGGGTGTGCATGGCTCCGTGTCAGGCATTGCTGAAATCTATAGTAAAAGTGTCACGAAGGAGTGGTGTTTAAAAAGGCATAAAAAGCGTGACATACTTTCTGGATCAGCCCATATGGATCGCCGTCATGTACACCCCTCCATCAGGAGTACCATTTGTCTTTATCATTTGTCTTGCATTATGCCGTTACCTGATACTACTGTGTCTGATAAAAATCTCGTCGTTTGAACCTTATGTACTCTCCGACACTGCCCCTCCCCCACCCACCGTACATTACAGACCCCTCCTAGACTGGCTGCAGTCCCCAAGCTTTGGTCCCTCTCCTCCAGTACCCCCGACACCGGAGAGGTCTTCTTGATTTTTCTGTTTAAAACTTTAATTTATTTCAATTCGCTTATATCAAAATCGAGAGAATTGAGCAAGTCTAACCCCCTTTCAGGGGCCCCCTTTAAGGCCACTCACTCACTCACTCACTCACTCACTCACTAACTCACTCACTCACATAGTGCCTGCATGGTACCCGGGCCTGGTATTGTCCTTTTCTTATATTCTAAAGAATTAATCCGATAAGGTAATCCGAGATGGTTGTGATTTCCCCGGGGATCCACTTTGTACTGACACGAGTCCTAGCCAATTAGGACTTTGATCAATTTCAGAATCTCTGGATTAAATTTCTCGATTCTGGAGATCCATCTTCCATTACCTAAGTAAGGACGATAATATTGTGTCAGGGGGAGAGCCCCTTGCTGCACCTTGTACATCGTATGAGGTGCATCCCGCGTATAAGACACACCCTGAGTTGAAGGAAATGTTATAAGACCTGGGGCTTGATTGTGAGCACTTTGATAAGAAAATAAAGTAATTTCACTCCGTGTTTAAGGTGCATCCCTAACTCAGGCTGATCAGATAAGCCGCACCTGGGGTCTTATTCACGTAGGCGTCTTATACATGGGAGAGTATGGTACATGTAGAATCTGCCTCAACTCACATGGGAGAGTATGGTACATGTAGAATCTGCCTCAACCCACATGGGAGAGTATGGTACATGTAGAATCTGCCTCAACTCACATGGGAGAGTATGGTACATGTAGAATCTGCCTCAACTCACATGGGAGAGTATGGTATATGTAGAATCTGCCTCAACTCACATGGGAGAGTATGGTACATGTAGAATCTGCCTCAACCCACATGGGAGAGTATGGTACATGTAGAATCTGCCTCAACCCACATGGGAGAGTATGGTACATGTAGAATCTGCCTCAACCCACATGGGAGAGTATGGTACATGTAGAATCTGCCTCAACTCACATGGGAGAGTATGGTACATGTAGAATCTGCCTCAACCCACATGGGAGAGTATGGTACATGTAGAATCTGCCTCAACTCACATGGGCGAGTATGGTACATGTAGAATCTGCCTCAACCCACATGGGAGAGTATGGTACATGTAGAATCTGCCTCAACTCACATGGGAGAGTATGGTACATGTAGAATCTGCCTCAACTTGGGGTACAGATCTAGGTGAGGGTAATTAACGAAACATTACTTTATACTAAAGGTGCGCCTTAAAAGCGAGGTATTAATTTGTAATGTCGTTTCATACAAATATCCGTGGACAACCCTCGGCTACATAAGGAATCTTATTTGGCTAGTACAACCAGCAATCAGTTTCCACAACAGAATCATTAATTACATGTACTATGGTATGCTGCTAAATTGGTTAGTCCCACCCGCACCGTTATTATTACTTAGGCCTACAACATATTACCTTCTTCGAGGAAGAATTTCATTAGTAGGAGTGACTATCAATCAAATTATAAACTGTAGGCACTGTGCTATGAAAAGTCACATCAGCTGAATATAGTGTACCTGTGCATTCATGCACGTGTATCAGTCATTTAGATAAATACACAGAACTACACGACTATGGTGTACATTGTGGCTGATCCACCCCGAGGGGGAGACAGCCCCCCGAGGGGTGAGTAGGCCATAATGAATGCCTGGGAGTTTAGTTCTGTATCTATTTCATGTTATTTTGATTTGAAATAGCCTAAATTCTCATCTAAAGAGATCACGTGACCAGCAGTGTGGATCGAGACATATTATGCCACTGGGGGTGTGGCGTACGGCCCTCCAACACTAACTCTATGGGAAGTTGCTATTTGCATGAAATAAGACTGAACACCCCCATCCCCCATGGCATAAAGGACCACTGTGTGGAGGACTGGACAGACGGGGGTCTGATAACAGTGAAACTAGTTCTATGCCCGTGTCTGTGCATAAGTGCATGTACAACAGTGATGATTTAAAGACTGAATTTCCGGCCACTCCTGGCAGTGGTGATCTCACGTGTATCACCTCCACGGCGTTTTTATCTTGTCAATGGCCGGCCAGATAACAGGCTGTGGTCGGAGGTCAATTGTTATCTGAAGGAGACTTAACTGACTTTCTTAGACAACAGTTGGTCGATATTACGCAGTAGATTAAGACTTCAGATATCAATAGGATCGATTATTCTCATATCTGCCTCACACCAATCGGGTATTTTTTAAGTATTCACCATGAGAAAACTGCCCTCACTTCTGATAGTGTTTAGAGAAATACATGTATATTCACATGTGGTATGGTATCATGCAGAGAACATAGCATGTCACCACAAATTTTCTTAACTTCGGGCCCCTGCTCAGTCTAGTGAGTGAGTAATAGATGTTTAACGCCATTTCGACAGCTAAGGTCATATTCATGGCGAGAACGACATTACACAATTTCACAGAGGAATGTGTCAGTGCCCGCGCATATGTGCACCACACACATCCTGAGGGGATAGGAAAGATAAAAAGTAGACCCTTTTAAGTGGGCTAGGGAAGCCCACCCTGCTCAGTCTAAAAGTCTAAAAGTAATACCTCGCGTATATGGCGCGGCTTATGTAGGAAGATGGACCCCTGGAGCACCTTATATGATCCTCCTATGCCCAGGGTGTCAGATGTAAAAGGCGAGGTTTTTATACTAGAGAAAGTACTCAAGTGACCAAAATATCACCCCCAGCCCAGGTGCGCATTATAGGGTCTTCCGTGATGTCCAGATGCGTCTTATTTGTGAGGATATACTACGAAACATTACTCATGTTGAACTACGCCGACGAGGGTGTTTAATCCAAACCCAACTCACATCCTTTTTTGGTCAAGTCGTCATTGAGTGTTTTTGAGGAAGGAAACCATTTGAATATACCTTTTATTAACATCATTATCCTGTTCACATGGGTCAGTGCTAAGAGATATGGCACCGCTATTGTCAACAGATAAGGTTGATTAATCGTCTAGCTTCAATGCTACACAAGTGACGAAACAATTAATACATGTATCTACCGACTATATGAAGTTGAACACAACAACAAAATAAACATAGATTTGAAGAAAAAAAAGGACAACCCAATTTTCCTCAATGATTTGATGGGTGTAATCTACAGGGATGTAAGTCAGGCATGGGCAAAAATCAGGAAGCCATACATTTACTTGATATAAAAGCCTTCTATTTTTCCAAACAGCCCTCCTTACCACTTGTATAAGGAAAATACATGTCATTCAAAATTTTCAGAAATCAGGAAATCCTGATAAACCCTGAAGACTTACATCCCTGAATCTAACATCTCCCGCTACAACTGATACGTTTTACACGCACCAAAAAGCATACATGGAGCTGATAACAAGAGAAGCCTGTTACCCGGCAGATGAAATTTAAACCATTTAATCAGAAAAAAAAACAGCATGGGCTGCTACTATGCTTTAGATTACAAGTTTGAAGTGAAGCATCACTGTTGTTCCGCCCACTGATAAGGGACTCTTCCTAAAACACATTAAACCTTGAAATAGTCTGATTTACACAAAGTAAAACTCCACTGTAGCCCAGAAGATGTACCGTAATTGATGGTAAGCGCAGGGGGTATCCAATGAACGCAGGTCTTGTTTTGGCTTACAGTTTAATAACAAGACCCCTATGAAACTCAAAATTCCTCATACCACCGCAGGTCCTAGCTGTTTTATATACCGCAGGTGGTAACAGGTATTTGAAGTTTATATGCAAAGGTGCGCTTGAACCTGCAATTGGTATTTTTATCCTATTAGTCACTTTAGGCTTTGTAGGGTCCCAGTCCCAGCAAGTGGAGAACGATGCAAAAATACATGACAGTAATGACATCTTGTCTATAAATGTGATATCTGGTCAGAAGTCACATTGACAAAGACACCAAAAGCACATCAGATATCTCCGACAATGTAGCTAGGTTGTCATTACCAGGGCCCAGTATTAGTATATGAAATGTTCCCACTTTCTCCCATCTGCTAATCAATCAGTTATCACGTTAAATCCCAGCACATGTATTTTGGCACGCGACTTGAGAAGAACAAAAAGGCTCTTGTTGTAGGTCCATTTGCTTTGGCATATTACGTCTTCACTAGTCATTATGTGTTCTGAGGTGCTATATCGCTTTTAGATCTCTGTTTATATTCACCTTTTAATTGTTTATGATATTGATAAATAAGTTTCATCCCAACTGTGACCAATCCTAAGAGCTACACAGCTAGCTTGGAAAATGCCAGTGCTGTGGTAAAGACCTTTTAGTTTTAGTTAAAATGTAGCAAACTCAGAATACAATGTATCTTGAGCTATCAGTGCTTTGTCGGTCTAGGGAAACGTTGAAATAAGACCCTGTAAATGTAGACTTTACTAACCACAATCTACATGGATCATGATCGGATTTTTCTTTAAGATTCAATCATAGCAGTGTCGGATCCAGGATTTTGAAAAGGGGGGGGCGCGCGCCCCTCATTTAGCCCTTAATTTTGGCTAAAATCTAGGGTAAAAAAAGTTAGGTAAACTCTTAAGTACCGGAAAAGGGGTGGGGCGCCCCCCTCTAAATCCGCCATTGCAATCAATGGTCGCATGATGGTCCCAGTTGATGTCTTTTGGTCGTCAAGACCCAACAAATTTGGAGAACCATGCTGACCTTTCAGAAGTGTATCGACCATAGTGGTCGGGGCGGCATGATGTTCAAATGCAGCACTAGGTGAGTCACTCACTAGAGCAGCACTCATGCACTTTAATTAGATTTGAAACATCTCCTCCATGAAATTATCATAAACGTCTCGTTAAAAAATTGCCGAATGGTCGGTGAGTATTCAATCAATCAGTAATGTTGATTTAGCAGCCCTGGATGTTGATTCTGAAGCCCCTGCCTCAGGCAGATGGAAGTCTTAGAGTATCATAATGATAAAGCTCTCTGAGGGCCGCTGATGCAGGAGTGCATCACACCCATTGGTCGGCATGATGCACCAATGAAGTGCTGGTGAGACTGTTCACCAACACTTAATTCGAGCATCATGCCAACCCTCCAGGAGGTGTACCAACCCGATAGGGTCTGACTCAGCATGATACACAAAAGCTGCCCTCCAGGGCTACATTTAAGCATCACGCCGACCATTAGGCATGATGTAGGAATGCGTCAGCGGCCTTTAAATGCTTTAAAGAAGATAACATGTTGTACTCACCGTGCTGCATGTCCGTCATGTGGGCGGGCAGGGGTTCACCCCAGTCACCTGCCTCAAGCACTCCCTCAAACACTCGGATATGGTGCTCTGTGTTGTAGACGATGTCACTGCAGAGACAAAAGTAACGTACTGTGTAAGTATTATAATAGTCCACAGAGAATGTGAGATCCAATCACTGATAGTGCCACCACTGATGATGGCACTATCAGTCCTTACCAGTTCCAGTATATATGCCATAATATGGTGAATACAGCTTGGTACACACACACACACGTGTATACACAGGTGAGTTATAATGAGCCTATGGTGATCTCTAGTATAATGTCAGTGTAGGTGGTGTGGAGAACTGTCACTGTCTGTATTAAATTTAACCTGTAGTGTTAAGTGGGACAGGGATTCTAGATTGTATATGGTTAGTCTATGTATGCACTACTACTGCATGACAGGTGTACTCAACTGTCAACTAACTAGTCCTACATATCCGGGTGGGTGACACCTGCTGATGGTATGTATACACCTCCTACCTTGTAATCACCTATCCATCCCAGGTGCTTTGTCCAACCCTTGACCACTCACTATGCCCTAAGGTAGGACGAGGAAGTACAGAGAGGCGGGGGTTGTAAAGTAAGTAGGGTGCCGCCCCAGTGTGGTTCCAATCTGTGTCACCCCGCTCTCAACGCCCCACGACCACAATCAGGTCATATCCACTGTAGTTGTAGCACACTCACACACCACACCGAGTCCTGGTATTCAAGGTTCTACTGGTAAAACTGTCCAAAGGCTCACTCACTGTGATCCTAATACCTGTCCACTTGTAATACAGAGGCCCTCATCTGCTGCTATTACAGGACTAGCCACCCCAGGGAGATGATATGAAGGCAGGTGGTTGGTGACAACGTGCTCTGGCCGCCTGTAGTGGTGGTGGAGGTGGTGGTAGCTGGCAGGCAAACTGACACGCCGTACGTCGGGCGTACAGTGAGTGAGTGAGTGAGGTGGGAGAGGCGGCACACTACCACCCAACTGTGCCCCGCTAACCACCCACCACTCAGCGCCACCACCGCCAGCAGCAGGAACGACTACTCTCTGAAACCCAGAGCTCTGAGGGGATGGACAGCTCCCCCCCCCATCATGTCCTGTCCGTAATTTTTGGTTACTTTATCTCACTGGCGTAGGAAAAGGAGCGCCCCCACCACCACAATAACTCCTAGACCCCTGGGCCCCTAATTACACAATGAAAATTTGGTTCCATGTTCCTGCCCCCTGTATCTGATATCTAAAAAAGAAAAATGGCACCACAACCTATAGTAGTGTCATAAAAGAAAACATTAGAATTCAAAAGTTAAATTTCGTAACATAATTCCTTGGCTAGATCCAACATATAGAGCTCGTAGCCTAGGTTAAAAAACAACCAACAAACAACGGCACATCATTCAGTCAGTGTGGAGATGGTATGTTTTTTTAATCAATTGATCACTTTTTATTATTCGGCTTCATGCAGATGACCCAAATACATTTATCGATTGAATTCAGTCAGAATCAGGGCACACCTCCCCTAACGCTAATGCATACGTTAATAGTTTAACTCCCCCCCCCCCTTCATTTTATTTTGTTTTGCCATTTTGCAATTTGTAGATGAATGGTCTTCCATAGACGCAGACGACATCGCTCGCGGAAAACAATATTGCCATAATGAATTATGAAATATAACAATTAGTTCGTCTTGAAAATTGGTACAATGAAACTGAAAACCACACGTTATATCTGATAATTTACAAGAAACAAGATATATGTTTCTTTATGAAACTAAAGGAGTAAGCGACCATTGTTGGTTACTTGGGAACTTTGGCGGAAAATTGATAATGAGTGCTGCCCTTGACATTATGAAACAATATCTATGACGACACGAGTACCATAATACAATATATTGGCTGATCAAGGAGAGTTGTCCCTTAAAGGGGCATAGGAAGCAAATTTTTATTGGGGGGCAGGGGTCTCGGTTGGGGGGGCTGCTATATTTTATATAGGCTTATATAGGGAACCTCCTCATTATTAGGGGGGCCCAGGCCCCCCTGCCCCCCCCCTTTTCCTACGCCCCTGCAGCCTTTTACACTAACCGTGGAGGATAGGCTGCATTTAATGGTTCCAAGCCATAGTTTGTACAGTTGCTTGTAATTAACTCTACATGTAGACTATCACATGCCATTTCATAATTATATCCAAGGGCAAATTTATTATATATATATATATATATATATATATATATATATATATATATATATATATATATATATATATATAATCAATACCAGAATATGAATATGACGTTACGGAAATACAATGTAGTTATGTTATAACATAGGTCATGGTGTTATGGTCATAAGTCGTAAGGCCAAAGAGAAAAATAAGGTTGTTCGCTTATATATGTCAATTTATAGAATTCAAATATCAATGTGGGATACTAGATGTTTCTACATTCTAAAGTCGATTCATTTGATGCCAAAGGAAAAAAAGAAAAACAAACATAGTAAACACACACAGACACACAGACACAGACACAGACACACAGACACACAAATAACTCCAGGGTAGGACTAAAATACATGTAACAGGATAGGTCGGGTTACCTGAGCAAAATCTTTTATTTCACTCGACCATATCCAACTCAAGCACGTCCATCTGTCTAAGGACGTTTACAATTGACGTCAATGGTTCGGAAGTGATGGGTTTATGGAATGTGATCATGGCTCTGCGTAGGCTATAGATAGTACTTGTATAGGAAAATCTGTCAAAAATGGTGAAAATGGGATTGACTGGGGTTTGCTATATCAAAAATATTGGTGTCAAAATCAGATCGCATCAGACATATTAGTGGGAGCCTCTCACTCAATCCATCTTCGATAGTGACCCCATAGTGATAAAAGTATATTGTATTTCAAAGAGGGAAATTATTTGTATTTCTATGTACAATGTAAATGAATCACATTTTAAATTGTAGGACATAAGGGGCAAAGTTTATTATAGTAAAAGTGCACCTTGAGAGTCACTCTCAAGAGGTCAGTTAAACAAGGTCTGCCCCGGGGGTCTGCCGGAAAAAAAGGAGCCCATAGAACATGTAGGAGGCCGGTAGCCTACTCTACTGGTGATGGGGTATAAATGGGTCGAAACTGGAGTAGACTCAATCCTGAGAGATTTAAGGTGATTTAAAAAAGAATCAGAAGAAAAAACACAATGTGGGCTACTATTGTTAAGTGAGAGGAATCTAGAATGTGATACAGGCCTACGTGTACCATTACAGGGCACTGTCTGGTGTTGAAGTGAGAAGTTATAGACTATAAGACATCTTACAAAACCTCAGGTTTTGAAGAATGTAATGTATATGCGCCATTTGCGGTAGCGATTAAGGTATCGAATCAAAAGAATGACACTTTACCGGGTCCCTATAAGTTATATTTATATAAATTTTACCTGCACCCAGATGAACTTGCATACAGCAACCTGAGATATTATGATACGTACCCCTACTCAATGTGAAAGAACTTATAAAATAAATGAATTAGAAATAAATAGATTTGAAGGAAAGTCCACGTCCCCCTATCAGATAGATCCCCATGCCACCCTGACAATTTTATGTCTCCTTGTCGATTTAATAAAAGTAATGCCCCCTCGTCGATCTGAGGGCTTATATATACATTCATACACTAGGTCCATCAAAACTGTTGTATAATATGTGAAGGACAATCGTACGCTGGTGTTTAAAGGTATATTCCACTATTCGGTAAATCCTGATCTACCATCAGTTTCTCCAAATCACTTGGGATTATGTAAGTTCTATGTATCATGAGGTAGATTAAGCAATAAAAAACCATGGTCCATTATGCTAGTTTTAGATTTATTGACATCTGAAGATGGGGAACCCTTCACTATGGCCACTTATGGGAGAAACCCCCATTTTTCAACATTTTCTCAAATAAAAAAAAAAAAAAAGACCAGTGATATCTTAACTAAACTTCTCATATATCTGGTAGACATCATCTGTGATATGTTCAAGCAATAAAAACAGGTAGTCATTGGACAAAATAAGGAGCCAGAATTTTCCAATGAAAAAAGTGGAAATGAGAAGTATTGGAATTTCTTACATTTCTCACTACTTGAAAGAAATGGCCAAGAAATTGGTCACCAGACTTTGCAGGGATTAAGCTACAATTATTATGAACATTTTATAAGTAAAAATTTGGAAGGTTACTGGCAGAATCTAGAAGCCACAGATTTATGAAAATATTTATTCTTTCCTCAACTAATGAAATCTATGAAGTTGGCTGATAGTGAATCTTAGTCTATGGTAGGAAAAATGCAAAAGTCTTATATTCAACAGTTTGATAGGGATGAGTTAGTGCATATACAAAAGGGAAATGAGCATAAATTGAGAGTTAGGCAAAATTAGCTAGTTTTCCTTTTTGGCCGCCAGGTTGCGATGGGATAGATGGTGGAATATCCCTTTAAAACTAATCCCCAATCTGGAAAGAGCGAAGTGTACAGCTAGATGGAAGCAGAAACTAAAAGCTGCTCTCCGGTGGTATGCCACTACCTTTATCCACGGCAGCTATTGCATGGTCAGTATATATACCATATTGTGCTATATCTTATGTGTAATCTCCTATTCAGGTACTCCGGTAAGTTTGATGTCAAAGGTTAATCCTTTAATTCAATCTTTAATGGCCGATAATGCATTGAGGCATCATGATAGTGCATAAATGCAGCCCTGGCTATTAAATCACTAGAACTACATTCCATGATAAATAGACTCTAACAGGGTGGGCATGATCCACTAATGAAGTGCTGGTAAGCAGACACACCAGCACTGAGTTAACTCGTTATTCATTCTTGACGGAAGATGGATGCAGCCTCAGCGGTTAACTCCCCATGGCTACATTCTCTTTGCATCATGCCAACCCTGCAGGGTTGAAACATGTACTATATATATATCCTGGAGGGTCGGCATGATGCACCAATGATGTACTGGCGAGCAGACTCGCAGCACTTCATTGGCGCATCATGAAGACTAGTGGGCATGATGCACTCCTGCATCAGCGGCCTTTTATTGAGACTGGCCAAAGGCGTACAATATACCACCTGTCTGAGGGCGGGCAGGGTGACAGTGAGTGGCAAAGATTGCCTGATTATGAATGATGTTGGAGGTCAGGTGTAGATAAGAGTCATCCAGGGTCCTCACCATCTCTCACCCTCTTACACATAGAGGTGAACCTTATTGTCCAATGTACGCAGCCATTGCCTTAATTGGTACTGGCGAGATAAGCATTCCTAACAGCAACCAGATGCAATCTAAGAATTCAACAGCAAATGCATACATTTCTGTATAAACTATTCCTTGACATGATTACCGTATTCACTGTAACACACATACATGCCATAAAATGGCATAATATCAATCAGCGCCCATCCCCTCTTTTTGGTCACATTTTAGATTGAAAATAACTCCAAAATTTCTGTTGTTGGATCCCAGTTGACTTTTAAGTACTACACTTTCTTTTTTAGGTATTCTTAAGCACACCATGTGCTAATTACGTCGAATACACATTTATGATCTTGGCAGAATGTTAATTCCTGTTGACGCTCCATGCTTTGCAGAGCGCAAACGAACTGCTGCATGGTCACAGTACTAAATGAGGAGTAAAGGTTATACCCTTACTAAGGTCACATGGGGTTACCCCCTTATCTAACTTTATCCACCCTCTTATCTCAAACACACACCTGCTAACCGTTATGTGGACATGTCATACCTACCCCTGGGCAGGTCATATCCACCCCTGGGTAGGACCAGCTACATGATGGGTCTGGACCACTTAATTCAACATAGTGACATGGCCATTTCTTAAGGTCGACATGTAACATGGTCACTAGTGACATGAGGAAAAAAATGACATATGAGATGGGGGTTTCCTAAATTCAACATGTGAACTTAGAAGTGACGGGGACACAGGGCCTTGAATGAAATGATGTGAGCATTTCTTAAAATTAACATGTGTCCCGAGAAGCCCCTCATCCAGGGCCCCTACCCGACGCCCCTACATGAGTGATGGTCAAGCAGTACATGTAGTTTTCCTCCAGGAAAACTCAGGATCTGTACCACGTACACCTGACCGGCCCCATCCCTCACCCACCTCCATCTTATCCATCCCTCTGCCATCTCAACACAAAAACGATGTACCTTAGATCTCTAGTGACAGTATATAGGGGTACAGGGCTACATCATCAACACATGAAGGATACTGGGACAGTAGGGGCAGAGAGAATAACTTCTTGCCGTAAACTCCAGCGTCTAAGCCGCGGCTTATATGCGAACCTGGGTACCCTGTAGCTATGGTCTCTAGGTGCAGCATTTATTTGGACATTTAAATTTCAGGAACTCTATCAAACTGTTGCAATTTCTAAGTCTTGGCTGTGGTTTATAGTTTCCTGCTTGACTCGGTGTGGCGTTTATGCGACTGTGACTTATCCGCAGTATATATTGGTCTTGGAACTTAAAAACTCTGAAATCAGGGAAAACCTAAAGATTTAAATCCCTATGAATGCACCCTATCAATATAAGAAACCCTTGAAATGATCACCAAATATAGATTCAGATGCATTACGCGGACCAGAATGGATACCATAATCTCCCGCGTATAAGGCGCGTCTTATACGCGAATCAAATGGTGAGTGGGTCTTATAAGCGGGAGGGTTATTGCCTTGAGTTGGGGGTGCGCCTTATACGTGGGGCACCTCCTAATTCCAAATCAGCTTGCTTGCTTTGAATTTAAACCTCACCTATGTGCCTCAAGGACACGTCGAGGGTGAGAGGTCCCGTGGCGTGAAACCCGGACCCGTACACTAGGGGGAGCTAAGGTAGAAATCACGCCCCTACACATTTACCGAGGCAATGGTTCTTTAACATCCGTCACTACATAGGCATAGTGAGAGATGGACAGGCCTGTTTCAAGTCATTTGTCTGCCATGACCGCCGAGAGACTTTCCAGCACAGCCTAGCCAGAGCAGGGAGGAACTCAAACGACACCTTACGGCGACGTTTGGAACCACCACTATGCCCCGGCCGGGCCGGGAACCGAACCCACGACCTTACGGCCTGTGAGCGGACGCGCTACCGACTGCGCCACGCCTCCCGGCTCCAAATCAGCCTGATGTACACAGAGTCATCTATTTTCTTTAACCAAAGAAAAGGTGTAGTCTAATCCATGGTGGTCTAAATTTCCTTAAACTGCTGAATGATGCAAGCTATTCTGCTCACTATTAAAGTGTTTGGAAATATGTGTACACCCCACTCACTGAGAGCTTTATTGATTCCATTATTGACATTTTAATCAAGAGAATCCATGCAGCATTACAATCAATAATCATGCCATAGTGTGTGCTGCCACCTGGTGTTATGGAAGCACACTATGTCATGATGGCATGATTATTGATTGTAATGCTGCATGGATTCTCTTGATTAAAAGGTCAATAATGGAACCAGTATTTAAGCCATTGATATCACAGGTAACTCAGAACTATAGTGACAGCAATGCGAAAGACTAACAGGTCTATTGCGCGCCCGACATGTTGGATTTTGCCGTCAACCGGCTTTGTCGAATTAATTGTTATATTTTTCATTTGTATACAGAGAGAAATGTCCTACCTTTTTGACACTATAGTGACAGCAAAGAAGAAACGCACTCCATACGTATTGCGCGCTCTACTCGCACCCGCCATTTTGTTTTCTTTGTTGTCATTCGGCGGGCTATGTTGTACTACTGTGGCAAATTTTCTCAAATAATTTCAGATCATATTTATTATGTCTCTTTTGGATGGATCCATCTTCTATACTCTAACATATTATCAAATTTAATTTAATAACAGCCATATTTGTATCAAAGTAACATGCAATCGGAATGTCATAAAAGTTCAGCCGCTCGACCGATTTTTGGCAAAAACTTTCCGAGACGAACACGAATTGTATAACCGAGGATTATAGCACCAGATTTAATTATTTTTAATGCGTATACAGAGAGAAATGTCAAAAAGAACCATAGAAACAAGATTAACATGCAATATATCATTTTCCATTACATTCTTATCACGTATGTGACACTGGACCCATCACCCAAAATGTCACCCCCATAGAAAAGCATTGAGTGCACCAAGCGTCTAAGTTGGATTTCAGGTGATCTACTTTTTTCAAACCTAAATTTTACAAAGATTAGAATCTTATAACAGGTAAATGTTACACCTCCATGATCCTGAATATGTACTCTATCACATGACAGGTTTCATTTCATCTCATATTTAATGGTTTTCATGTAATTTGACCTCAAAGTTAACAACCTCTTCTGAAAAAGTGGTCACTTCCGGTCTTAAAAGTTTCGCCTGCCCCTACCCGTCTCTTAAAACTCGGCATTCCGAGTTAATTAATAAAGCTCTCAGTGAATGGGGTGAGTTACACATATTTCCAAACACTTTAATAGTGAGCAGAATAGCATGCATCATTCAGCAGTTTAAGGAAATTTAGACCACCATGGGTTAGACTACACCTTTTCTTTGGTTAAAGAAAATAGACGACCAGTTGGGGTGTTGGTATCTACAGACAATTTTTGAAATGCCCTTTTAGGTTGGGTCCCTTATGTGGACCATGCTCCTTCAGTTAGGGGTGCGCCTTATACGCGGGTTTTTCAAATATTAGACTCAGGATCCGCAGATGCGCCTTCTATGCGGACCTGCCTTCCCTGAGTTGTGGGTGCACCTTCTACGTGGGCTGCACCTTCTACGCCGGCTGCGCCTTCTACGCCGGCTGCGCCTTCTATGCGAGAGATTACGGTAGTAATGTAAGGTTCCATAAAAAGTTAAAACCGATGCTTGTTCACCGACTTAATGCACATATAATCTGCACAGATCTATGATAAAACTGATTTCATCAGCTGCAGTTTCTATGATTTTCTCAGAAGCAAAGTCTTATCTAACAGATTTAGTTCTCTCAGGCTGCCGACGTGGCTGTCGGCACGGGGTGTACCTTGGACCCTGTCCTGTCGTCTTTGTCCATTATCGGCCCCTGTCAGCTCATGTCGCCACCCTGGGCTTCAAGTATGGAGCTATCTATTTCAAGTACTAGACATAAGAAACTATACTGATAATGGGACTACTTTCAAGGACAAGCCATTTATGATAATGTATCATACTCATTATAACATAATCAGATACTTAAGGTGGTCTATCTAGGTTAAAGGTGGGCATTTCTTAACTCCTTAAATGACGTGTCCCTAATACCGTGAAGGAGCAAACACGAGATATGACCAGACGTGGTGTACAAAAAAAAAGAAGGTGGGGGAAAAAAAGAGATACTCCTCAGAAAGATCCCCGTCTGTCATGACACAATGCCTCAAAGACATACATAGATTAGATTTCAAAGACAGTGGTTATTGGATCAGTTTGAGTCAATTGAATCTTCATGTGAAGATAAGGCCAGACTAGTGTCATTGCATTACAACAAAGTCGGCCACTCACTATCATAATTTGACAGAACAAGTCACAAATACATATAGTAACAACAATAAAAAAGCAGCACTTAGTCTATCTCAAATATCTTCAACATTGTTCCAGCTCCACCTATTATTTATTTTCCCTTTTTTTTGCCCAGCAGTAGAGCCAAAATGAGAGACATCCGGTGAGCCAGGTCTCTCTCTCTTTGTGTTTAAAAGTTGTTATATGTGTATTGCTATTTCCATGTTACTGCATCTACTTCATCAACTCCAGCTCAGGGTAGGATAGGAGGCCCACGGGTTAATTCAGACCTGACCAATAGAGACTTTTAAACATTAGTAGATGTCATTTCCATCATGTTAATACTGTTTCCTGCACTGCTACTTGAGCCATACTAATATCAATATTATGGAACAGTCTAGATGTGGAGACACAACTGCTTGAAAGCAAATCTGAGTTCAAACGTCGGATCAGACAAAAATGGAATGAGAAGCCTCCTTGAATATACAAGTATTGCAGGAAAATGAACAACAGATCTTACTAACATATTTACTTTCTACTTTCCTTAATTCCCCTCATACTCATTTCTACTAAACACTTAATTGTGTTGTCATGTCACTCCTTATATTTTTGTTGTATTAAGCATGGCTTCTGCATGTCTCCGTCTTAATTGAGAGTTAAACACGGAATCAAAATCCCAGAGTATGATGGCATTCTGTATATCCATGTATGTTCATTGAAAAACTCCTCAGCTACCAGGTGAGTTGCACAATAAACTTTCAATACTTCTATCAATTTGCCCCTTAAAAGCACCAAGACATGGGTGAATGTTTTTGGTTATGTTGAGGGTACACGTGTCCGTAATCATCACTGGTGCCGCACAGATCACGCCACAACCAGCTTAAACCTTATATGGACAATACTTAAAAACTATGGAAGTCATCTAAACTTTAAGTATTTATACATCTGAGATAATCTAAACTTTATCAGGTACTTATAATATAAAAGTCAGAGATAAAAAGCTATTTATGTATCTTTAACCCAGGACTCGGTGGGGTTTGCTGGTAATAACCCCCACAGCGAAGCAGGAGGGGTTATTACCAGCAAACCCCCCCCCTTGACTGGGGGGTCACATGTTTTCAGCGAAAAAGCCCGCATGTTACTATAGGTTAAAAAGGCACGTTTGCACGCGATTTTTGCCTCCCAAGGGGGGGGGGGCTGGGTCGAAAAAATTTTGACCCGTCATGATGGGGGGGGGGGGGAATTTTTTCCCCACATCTGCATGCAAACCCACCAGCCCCCCCCCCCCCCCCCTGTTGTTAAAAAAATGATCATTCCCTTACTATTAACGAGTGCGGCTGTGACGATTTGAAAATTTGCCAGATACCATGACGTCAGAGGGGATTAGCCAGATATTTCAGGATTAAACTACTGGTAATCAAATTCAGGATTAGCTTTAAGGTGTTGGATTGAGGCTTAACAAAATGTATATTCAGACAGAATATACCCATATTAACTACATGTAAATGATTCTCGATGATATAGAGGAAGTGTCATAGTAGATCTATAGTTTCAATGTGTACCTAGATCTTTCTGTACTTTCTTGGATACATGATCATTTTAGTGATATTTTCTTGCTCTATGTGTTAACATGATTGGGACGAAAAGTGACTTCCAAGTAAAAGGAATTAAGATAATAGCAACAGCACTTATATACATGTCGCTAGTATGCTGATCATTAATAATAACTACCGTAATCTCCCCGTAGAAGACGCGCTGCACATATAAGACGCACCCCAAACTTAGCACGTGAATTTTCGCCTATAAGACGCACATTTTAATGCTGAAATTTGTAAGATTAGTACATTTCTATAGAAAAATTACCCCTCGTATAAGACACCCCCCCAACTTGAAAAAATCCCATAAGACTCCCCAGCATTTTGTTTGGCGTAAAGGACGCGTCTTATATGCGGGAGTTTACGGTACTGTAATCTCCCGCGTGGAAGACGCACCCTCTACGCCAAACAAATGCCTTGTGCGTCTTATAGAATTTTCTGAAGTTCGGGGTGCGTCTTATACGAGGGGTAATTTTACTATAGAACAGTACTGGTACAGTACATTTACAAAATTGAGCCCTAAGAGGTGCGATTTATATGCAAAAATGCTTCTGCTGAGTTTGGGGTGCGTCCTATACGCGCAACGCGTCTTCTACGCAGGAGATTACGGTAAATAAAAATGAGAATCCCAACTACTAGAACAATTGCGCATAGAAATTAAATGGAGGGAGGGTCCCAATGGTCCTTTATAAAACGGCTGGCAGTGCTCTGCTGCACGATAGAAGTGACCTTGATTGCATTATAGGAATACAGTGCACGGCTGAGCAAGGTCACCACCAGTCAGGTACCCTTAATTCCTCTAGATACTCATTGACTGGGTACTTGATTGATTGGAATGGAATGTAAAACGTTTTATAAAGACAATAGACGACTCCTTCTTCACATCTTGACTATCTGTTGCCCTATAATGCACTCAGATGCATTTGTAAATTATAGGACAACAGACAGTCTCGATGTGAAGAAGATCATTGTCTATTCTCTAAGTAGTAAACCCCACCTCCTCCTCAAGTGAAGAATTCTCTATTTTATGTGAGAGGTATACACATGTGCAGTCTGTGTAATAGACTTACGGCCTGTGTCAAAGATCATGACCTTTTCTAGATTCTCAAAATTCAAACTTAAATCTAGAATGGACTCTTAGGATGGGGGTCAACTTTTGGGTGGGTAAAATTAGTACAGATTATTTCAAACGATTGGATGCCAAAAAACATTTTGCCAAGTAATCTTTGGAAGTAGCGTCATCTTTGTCTTGGCCTCCCTCCAAGGACCACTAACTGTAGAAGCAGTCATGTGGGACTTTTATTAGGAACGATGGGACCTCTCCAATTTAAATCCCACTATTTTCAAATGGAGGACATTTGGTATGTTGAGTTTGCAATCCCAAATTAAATATTCTTATTTTACAGGGGATTCCCACGCTCCTTCTTTACTCAACAAAGCATAGGACAAAGAGTTTATTTCATTTTTCCTTTCATTTGAATATATGAATCCTAGGAAAAATGGAAGAGTACAATGTAGTCACCATTTTAAGAAGGAACATTCAAAATGATACCAATTTACCTTTTCAATTCATATCCATAAACTACTGGTTTAAATATCTAGTTTTCTGATATTCAGCTCAAAGCTACCGTCTTTTGAATGACAAAATCCAGTTTTAACGTCAAATATGATTTCCAAAACTAATATGCTACACAAAGGCAATGGGAAAAGAAAACATTTTAAATGCACAAATAAAACAAGAAATCATTCAGTCTAAATCCAAATAAGTGAGCCATTGATCAGGCCGTCAGAAAAATATGTTCTCATATGAATCATCTCACTCAAGTAAGTATGAGTCAATTAACATAGACTGCTTGAACTACGTTCAAGGAACGCGGCGCAAAAGAGAATGTCAACAGCGGACAGCTCGGGCGGGATCTTCCCCTACATACCCTGTGAGCACCTTGGCGCCATGCCGGTCTGCCGCCCCGGTGACCGATCGCCTCCCTGTACAGTTGCCATTTTGGACTTTTGTCGCCATGGCTGGCGAAAATGATATGATTAAACCTTGTAGGGGTACCTATACTATCATTGTAGCGAATGGGACAGCTCAAATCGCTTTTACTAACCTGTTACGAGGCCATTTCGATGCTATGTGTACTCCTCTCACCCCACCCATCCGCCATGTTTGCACTGTCTTGGCCTCTTTGTGAACAAATTGTGTTCAAAGCATAGACCTACGGTATGGGCGTTTAGGGCCAGCTTGCACCAACTCTCGTCAGTTCTTGCAATATGCACTAGCTATTGTGATACTTCAACCGATCTTACTCCAAGTGACTTCGCTGAGGAAATTTATAACTTCTTTACCTTTTTTTGTATAATAATAGCCTGTTTCGCGATGATATATAAGGTTTAATTTGAGATCCAATATGTTCCCCTTCGATTCCACATAATAAGAATGGTAGATGGTCGAAATTAGTTACTTTTAAGGCGGATTGAAAAATCAATACATCAAGCTCCCTTATACGGTGTCATGGCTTTGTGGGCAATACCAGAAACGCGGGCAAAAGGCAGTGGAACTTTTTTTAAATCCTATTAAACCAGACAACAGCGGACAACCCACCACCAAGCTCTTTTCATTGTGAGCAATGTACTTATTCCCTATGTTAAGCAATACAATACTACCAGTTAACAATCGTTACATATTTTATGAGTACGGGGTATAAGTAGTGGATATTTTGCTGCGTATATATGGTAGCATATAGCAAACGAGTAAATAGGGATCAAGTCAAAGCTAATACATCTACCAGTGTTTTATGTCATACCCACCATGCCGCGATTGTCCCACGGGTCCAAGGGGGTTGACACAAGTCATATACACGCCATATCCAATCAATAAGATAGTCCCTGTTCTATTCTTTACGTCATCTGTCTCCATATTCTCTCTCTCTCTCTCTCTCCCTTTTTTCATTCTATCTCATGTCCTGTATGCCATCACAATGCCCCAGCCCTTCTTGAGTTATTACACATTATTTGACACTATCATTTCTATTTTTCAGAAACTAAAATACTTAATTTGATCCCCTTTAACATAATTATATAGGTTTTGTAGAGGAATATATAGGTCTTTGGAAATTTAAAATCTCTGAAATCATGGGAAACCCTGAATACCGTAATCTCCCGCGTAGAAGACGCGCTGCGCGTATAAGACGCACCCCAAACTCAGCAGAGGCATTTTTGCGTATAAGACGCACCTCTTAGGTACCAAATTTGGAAATTCAGTACTGTTCAATAGTAAAATTACCCCTCGTATAAGACGCCCCCCCCCAACTTGAGAGAAAGTTATAAGACTCCCCAGCATTTTGTTTGGCGTAGAGGACGCGTCTTCTACGCGGGAGTTTACGGTACTTCCATTCCTGAGTATTGCGTCCATTAGTCTGATTAAAATTCGCCAGAGAACCCACCATCGATGAATATCACGACGTTTTTTGAGAGACAAGAATTCGAGAAAATGAATGACAAAATATAAAAATGAGATACACGAAACAAAGTGAATAAATAAAAAGAATTATTGATAGAATGAGAACTCACCCAATGCCGTGTTAGTTCCTCCATGGTACAAGGCTTTGTCCCTAATACAGCAGTGACCACCACACGTACCCAGCCCTGATCACCAAACCAAAATGACCACTATACATCTATATTGAACACTTCTGATCCACGCTCGGTGTTCTGGCACTGCTCAGGCCAGCACCACGGCTTGTGGTCAGCCCAAGCCACGGTAGGAACTAGGATTATCTAGATTAGCCAACCTCATGACCACTGAACCCCAGTAGCACTGGCCAGCCAAATGCTACTGGGTTACCCCCCCCCCCTTCCCACCTCCTCCTGGGGCCAATATTGTGACATATACCACCAGCATGGCCGGTATAATAACCTGCTCAGCTGGACCCATTGGGTTTAATATTGCCGTTTTACAGCAGTGTATTAAGGTTTTCAATGGTCCCACAGCGTCAATTTAGGCTGGATATGAGGGACCATTAAGTGGAGCTATATTTAAGATGGGGCCTTTTTCAAGGTCGAACACTTCTCTCATAGCTCTAGAAGATCAAAGCATGGATTCAGATGGGGATTCAAGCGGGGGGGGGGGGGGGGTAGGTGGGATGGGGGGGGGGTCTCTCCTGGGTTATCCGCCACGGTAACATATACTGACTCCTAGCTATCTAGAAGTCTGTAGGTCATCTGGACGAGGAGGGACACATGGTGAGAATAGAGGATACAACCCTTTTAGCTCCCTTTGTCTCTCGATAACTTGGGACCCTAAAAGAAGAAAAATTTCTCTTGACCGAAAGGACAGGGTGGGGGGGGGGGGGCGTGAGGCGTTTTTAACCCACCACTGAAATCATACAGCTAATACCGGAATCCGCGCATATAAGACGTGTCTTAATATACGTGAATCTGAGGCCTGCTTCGCTTCATAGTATTAACACAAAGTCAGTGTGTGTCTTACAGGCGGACTACTTTTATTATAGAAATATTATGGGATGAAATTTAAACGCAGTAGATATTATAGAGTGCGGCTTATACAAAAGGAGAGATGCTTGCTCCAACTCATAGAAATCGCATGAAGTCAGGGTGCGTCTTATAGAACGGTACTGAAATGACCGAAGTCTGATTCCAGATGCACCGCATAGGTCTGGCATGAACCCAGGGTGAGCTTGGGCGCGCCTTATACGGGAGGTGCGCCTAGTACAAGGGGTATTACAGTAGAACTGAAGTGGAGATTTGATCTCCTACCCTTTGGCTATACAAAGGAAGAAGAAAGAAAGATGGACCCTACTGCTGACACAATGGAGCAGGTTGATCCTTGTGGTCGACCTCCAGTGGTTTTTTTTTGTGTAGTGGGGCCGGGTCTACAGAGAGGCGGGGTCAGGAACAAGGGGTCCTGGACCACTAAACTCGACATGGGGACAAAGGCATTTCTTAAAATCGACTTAGGAAAAGTTAATTAGTGACATACTGGGAAAAAGAAAATAAGTGAGACGACATATAGGTTTTTCAACATGGGATCTTAGAGGTGACATGAGACATGGGAATTTAAGTGACATATGACATGAGAATTTCTTAGAATCGACATGTGACATGGGGACCCCCGTCCAGGGCCCCAGAAAAGAGCCTGGTTATAGGGTCATGGCCGCCTTGTGGGCAGGGCATTCGTGCAGCCATCTTGTCTCGGCGTCTCCAGTAGAGGTCTGCTTTATATCCAAAGTCTATTCAAAAAGGCTGCAAGTGTCACTGGGCCCAGGACCAAAGAAGGAACAGGACTGACAAAGGCCGGTGGTGTGCATGATAGATCGGCTATAGAATATATGCTGATTGAATAAAACAACCTGGTTTGTTCCACAGACCTCGGCCCAGGACCATAAGCTATATTCTCACACAGTCTGAATAACCGGTATTTAACATCTTATTTTTAGCTAGGGGTAATACGTTTAACTTGATATAATACCTCTCAGACTAGGAAATCATTTATTACATATACCCCTCCATCCCCCTCCCTACAGCTGGAGAAGCAGCCAAGATTCCTTAGGATAGGGTATCATCAACCTATTCTGACATAATTACCTATCATTAACCTCATCAATGACTAAGTCATTGGCAACGGTTTGGGACAACGCCCTCCTAGGTCAGGGTACACCAACCAAAGATGCACTTAAACACATTTATATTAGTACATAGACAAAAAGACACACTCGTGGGGGAGAAGCTTTCACTCTTACCTCGCTACATAAATGTTGCATTACTTAATACCGTGAGGACTATTCATTTATCACATTAGACTTATTTATTAAATTAAATACCCACAATATGATCTCCATAACAGGGTCATCCAAACAGAACCTATTGTAACATCCTCATGCCTTATGTTAAGAGAACCTCCTCAATTATTTCTAAGAATGTAAGATTCATTGACACATCCTCTAAGTACTATTACACTCAGAGTAGGGTAAACAATAAAACAAAATACTAGAGAGCAATTTTAAGTGAGAGCAATTCAAATGGTAACTAGTTACCAGTATGGGGGCCGTGGAACAAGAGAACAGAGAAAGTGTGGGGGGGGGGGGAACCAGGATTTCATCAGTCCCATCCAATATTTATATACAGCCTTACTGATATCTTAACATCAATCTACACCTGTAGCATGAACACAGGTATAATACACTCTTACTGAGATATAAGTGTGGTGATGAATGGGTGGTGGGTGGGACCCTCCCCCTCCCACCCACTGCTACTCTGATAGCCCCTGTGGGCATCTACTAAGCCACTGACCCTACTCCTGCCCAACTAGGACTACTGAGGCATGACTGAGTAGCCCCCCCCCCCACCCACCCACACAGGACTGCTGAGGAGTAGAGCTCTGAGGGCACCCCACCTCTTACACCCAGTGCTGTCTCTGGCTACTTACAACCACCTACCCACCCTCACCCTGCCTAGTACCCTCACTGGTGATTGTCTGGTGGTGTCACCACCTACCCACCCTCCCCCTGCCTTTACACTCATCTGGTTTAATGTGTTTGGTAACAAATAGGTAATTATAGCTGTGTCTAGACTCATCAAGCATCAGTCATAGCTCTCCCTGATCTTCAAGGCCAAAACAACCAGCCATGTTTTAATTTGTGCCTAGTTTTAACAACAATATCTCACTTGTTTCTATTCATATATGTGTACTTATCACTTCTACATATGACCAACAAACACATTGTAAGAGAATAAAAAAAATTCATGCAATAGTGTCTGTTCTTCTTTGAAATCAAAATACACATGAGAATCTTTGAAATCAAAATACACATAGAAACACATGAAATTTCTCACACATTCTCTTAATAAACACTACCGTATTCTCCAGCGTAGAAGACGCGCTGCGCGTATAGGACGCACCCCAAACTCAGCAGAAGCATTTTCACGTATAAGACGCACCTCTTAGGGCTCAATTTTGTAAATTCAGTACATTTCTATTGTAAAATTACCCCTCGTATAAGACGCACCTCCAATTTCAGTACATCCTATAAGACCCCCCAGCATTTTGTTTGGCGTAGAGGACGCGTCTTATACGCGGGAGTTTACGGTACTACCGTAAATTCTCTCGTATAAGCTGCGGCTTATACCAGAATCTAAATCAAAATTAGGCTTATAGGATTGGCCCAAAGTCAGGGTGCGGCTTATAAGAGGGTATTTAGCACTATAGAATAGTACTAAAACTACAATTCTCAGGCCTCAGACGCAGCTTATAGATTCTTCTGTAACACAGGGTGCAGTCTATACGAGGGTTCGGCTTATATGAGAGAATTTACAGTAACATCTGTCTTAAAAGCAACTTCCAACCTACAATAGCAAAAAAGTCAATTTACTATAGAAATGTATAGGGAAATTGGACACCTCTTACAAACCTCTGTTTTTCTACAACTTTCCTAACAAGTTTCAACAATCTGTGAAAACTGTAGGTCCCAAAAGTGTTAAACTTTCTCCCACTATTCTCAGATTAACTAAATTCCCCTTCATTGTTCTAGTATTAAGCGCCAACTTTTTCTTAATTTTTTGGCCAAAACCCCCTATACATAAAATGGGGGGTCCTTCTGTATAGCCAGACAACCATAAAGCAAATCACGGCCCCCCATAAAAGTCATTTAGGTTTGGACTATATTACCTTGTCTGATGATAACTACATGTATCATCCCTACCCTACTATTCCGAAACTGTGCAAAGTCCCATATTGCGCTGAACATATGAATACATTCCCTCTGTAGAGTGTTATTACCTCAAAGTACCATTTCTTAGAAACGTAACAGCCAAAATGGGCCAATATATACAGCTTTATATTAAAGCTATTAAAATGACACAGCAAAAACCCCTCCACCACAAGACGGTGGCAGTTGGCCAACTTTTATTCTACTATACATGTAGACTAATGGCATGACGTAAAGACGCCCGGACCAGAAGGCAGTATCTACTTCTCCTATCAGTGGCTACTGAGAATATGCTGATCAACAACTGCATATTGCAGTAGGTACTGCTGAAATACTTCTGAAACAGCTGACTCCACACTGCATTTTCAGTCTACACTCAGTAGTGTACTGACTATCAACTGAATATGCACTGCATTTCAGACTAGAATCAGTAGTCTACTGACTCTCAACTGAATGTTAATAGATTCCAGAAATTATACACTCTGTGCAGCAGCATAGATGCAGTAGTCTACTGACCATCTACTGGTATCACGGATTATTTACCTGATGCTTCTAAGACAGTCCATAGTGTGAATGTCAGTATGGTTGTGAACAGCAATCAAAAGATTCAGTAATGTAATAATGAAACTATCCAGTGTTTGTGGAGACAAGCATACTTCACCCCTTTACATATGAATATCTTATTCAGTGCCAGTAATGGATATACATGGATGTTGGGGTGTATGAAAGTGGGGAATTACTCACTGACTTTATATAGGGTACAAATATACTGAATCTTTTGGTCCCCATCTTGACATTTTTTTTTACATAGTATCCATGTATCATTGATAATTGCAAAGTACTTGTCTCATCACCTTAACATCAGTAAACCGAAAGGCATTATACTATAGCAGCACTCTATAGATATGTCTACTCTTACCCTTTTGCTATGGTAAGAGTTACCCAGTACTACTGAATCAATACTGCCCTAGCCCCCTCCTACATGATTTGCATGCACTACTAGGAAGTAGTAACCGCTCCACATAGCTGATGGGGCGGTGGCTCAGGGGGCTAATGCGTTGGTAGAGTAATCAGAAGATCCCAAGTTCAAATCCAGCAAGGACCACCTAGAGAGGCATTGGTAGTGCCAGTACTAGAACAGCGGCTGCTTCTTTTATGCTTCTACCTGCCCCCAGCAGTAGTTTTCAGTATGATCTACTGCTCAACTACTGCTATAGCAGCAGCCATTCAGTAGTGCTGATTGAACACTGCCCCAACCCCATATATGGTCATGCAGCATTAAATAAGTAGATACTGTTCAAATGCTGCCATCTAATTTACATAATTGGGACAACTGATTCAATACTGCTTGCATGCTGCTAATACTACTGTTCTACTACTGTACCACTGCTGCAAGTTTTGTGGTGCTGAGCAGTAGAATGACAGTAGATGCTGATACAATACTGTTTCTGTTGCTGCTTTCACACTGAATCACTACTGTCACACCACACTGTTTCCCAGCTGCTTTAGTGCTGCATTTCTACTGCATTTTGGTCCGGGCGTAAATCACCATTACCAATACAAGGGCGGGACCCAGGCTCCTCTTTCAGACTGGGAGCTGCACTTCCCCGTAGACTTAAGACAGGGAGAGGTAGTGGTATTTGAGGTTTGTCAGGCCAGGTGTGTAGGTTCCTCGGTCTACTGGTTTTTGGTATGCTCTAGTTAGTTCGCATGTCTACCATCAGGTGACCGCCCTGGGTGAGGAACTTCACAGTTATCGTAAAACCTTGCGTATACGCATTATACCCCTAAAGGCAGGGTGCATCTCACAGGTGGGGTATATATATTGTATAGTACAGA
This sequence comes from Acholoe squamosa, assembly GCA_949317995.1. Classification (NCBI taxonomy): domain Eukaryota; kingdom Metazoa; phylum Annelida; class Polychaeta; order Phyllodocida; family Polynoidae; genus Acholoe; species Acholoe squamosa. The sequence goes on along the minus strand of OX439036.1, from coordinate 99,664,693 downwards.
ACTAGATTGGCTCTGAGATTGGCCAAAAACTGATCCAAGGTGCACCTTATAGGTCAGACATGAACTATGTATGTGCCGTATGCATGAGATGCGCCTTATGCGTGAGGTATTATGGTGTGTATAAATGTGTGCATGAGAGTGAAAAAGTGTTTAACCATGTCAGCACAAACGATGTGCTACCCTCAACACAGCCAGTGCCTCCCAGGAATGTTAATGTACATGTACATATATGTACTCTACCCAATCATGTGTAGTGGAAACTACCGTAGTAAAGCGTGTACATGGAACACCCCGCATGTAGTGAGGATTCGGTATATGTGCATTCGCCTATGACAGTTCTGATCTTGGATTTGGTTTGTTTGTTTAGTTTTACGTCCGGGGGCCATCAAGGAACTCAGACATTCAAGGTTTCTCGGAAATTAGGTCCTTTCTTTTCTTTTTGGACAGGTATTTATATGCTGCTTGCCCGACACAGCAGTGACCGAATCTATGAATGACCGAATCTATGAGATGAATGACCGAATCTATGAGGAGGGTCAAGGGGGAAAACCGCTACCGGGGCTTCATTCCCCTACTCTTTTCGAAGGATAGCAAGTGTTCTTTTATTTGCCTGGTCCCATAGGCAGGGCCAGACAAACCACGGCCTTTGATCACTCAGACGTGGTTCACTGAGGGGGAATCCCATGGCAAAAAACAAGCATGTAAGCCCGGGCCCGCGCATATGGACACCAGCTACCCACACGCTCACCCCAAGACACAAGAAACCCCAAGTTTGTCGCCTTTTACGAATCTGGTATGCCCACTGTTAGTATGGAAGGAGATTTCTCCTTGTGGACTCCCAATGAAGTTATTCTGCTCCTTCATGCCCTCACATGAAGGTCCCCACTCCACAGGGGGAGACTGGAATCTCTCATGTTATTTAAGTAGGTACCTCCTACTTCCTAACTGCCTGACATGCCAGTTACAAGTCTGGAGCGAGATCAGAACTGGGGCTTGATTTGGGCAACTTAAGTTCTGTTCTATGATAAAGGCTGGTAAATATTCCCAAATAACCCTGTTCGGGTTGTGTGAGGCTTAATAACAGTCACAAGTAATCTGATAAAGAGTTTAGAGGTTCTGTTCTACAATACATTGTGTAGGTATATCTCGCCAATAAGGATCAGTCTCACTTAAGGCACATCCTAAAATATGCATCTTATGCCTATCTTCGCTCATAAGCCTCGCCTTATACCTGAGGTACTATGGTACTTATTACCGTAATCTCCCGCGTATAAGGCGCATCTTATACGCGGGGTTTTAGTTCTCCCTGGAACCGCAAGGGGGACATCAAGAACTTTCTTTTGATGTATTACACTCCCCCTAAGTCACAATATAACATAGGGGGGTCTGGGGGACACATAGGTTTTTGAATTTTGAAAATTGAAAATCAATTCAATAGAACAAAAGTTTTCATTTTTTTGACCATATTATAAAACTCTAGGTGCGTCTTATACAAGGGAGATAACAGTACTGTTTACATTGTCTGATGTTTAACTAACCTATTATTTTTTAATAATGGAGGGGTGGAGGAGTAGTATCATCAAGTCAAAGCAACGATTTTGAATCACCCATAGCACTTAGCACAAGAAATCTCTGGGGAAAAAATCAATTAGAATCCCTTGAATACTTGATTTGTATAGGACTGTTTAGGTCTTTGAAACTAGGAAAACCCTGAAATTAGGGAAAACTGTAGACTTTCATTCTGGACAGTGGATGTATAACTGCACATTTATATACATAAAACAATAGCACAGCCCACATTTACAGTTTACTCTTACACATCCCAATATATCTAAAGTACAGAGGGATTCTATTAGACCCTTGTTGCACTTCTGAACTCTGCAGCACTATGCTATATACGGTATGACCACCAGATAGCATCACCACCCACCATAGAGCAATAATGACAACTGTCCCTATGTTGAGACCTGTACAAAGACTGGGATGAGCCACCTTTGGCCTTACCTCTTGTCTTCCCCACACCCTGTCACCCCAAATACAATAGATGCCTTTGATCAATCAGTGGATCTATCTAAACTCTTCCACCTCTAGGGATCCGCTCCGGACTACTGCACAAGTACGAGGTGAGGGTAAGGTCAATCTAAGTTCACCATGCAGAGGGAGAAAGGAATAGATATAGAAATAGAATAGAAATACAGTTGAGTTCATAATCTGGGATGAAAGTCACTGAGCACAGAAATTTTTGAAATGATCAATTAGAACCCCTTAAATGTAGTTTAAAAAAAAAGAAGTAAAGGTTGTTGGAAATTAAAAATCCCTGATACCAGGGAAAACCCTAAAGAAGCCTATGCCTGAATTTAGGGAGGGTTGAGGGTCAGACGTTTCTGCCCCCCCCCCCCGGTGACTGATAATCATTATTTTGTCCCTACCCCATACACCCCCCCCCCCCACAAACGGTGACTGAAAATCATTATTTTGTCCCTCCCCTCCTGAGCTAAAAGCCAGAAATGACCCTTTCACGTAGTCAATGATACAGTAGACGTATCTCTGTAAGGCCCCAAATTCTTTTTTAGATTTATATACGACAGCTTCATTGAATTCAGGTCATACCGGGAGACTGATACCCTCACCAACTATCACTTAACTTAAACTCCATTACATAACAACTTTTTTATAGCTACGACCTCATACCCTTTACTGCTTGTCACAAAGAGATTGTGCTTTAATAGGGACATATGTGTGTACGGTTATTAAATCTATCGGTAAAATTACCGATACAATTGCTCTGATGTATGAAGATCAGGGCTGCTGATGAAATGGTGCATCATGATCATTAGTCGGCATGATGCACGAATGCAGCCCTGGAGAGGGATATACCCCCGAGGGATAGGCATGATGCTCCAATGAGCAGGAATCAAGATTCCATAACCTTGATCGTCCAAACCCTAACAGAGACATTTTCCAGTGGATCTGGACAAGATCACAAGGATAACCATTTGGACCAACCAGGCCTACTGTACATGAGCAGTACAACACTTATTGGATACTACCGTAAACTCCCGCGTATAAGACGCGTCCTCTACGCCAAACAAATCCCTACTGTGTCTTATAGGATTTCCTCAAGTTTGGGGTGCGTCTTATACGAGGGGTAATTTTAATATAGAAATGTACTAATCTTACTAATTTCAGCCTTAAAATGTGCGTCTTATACGCGAAAATGCATGTGCTGAGTTTGGGGTGCGTCTTCTACGCGCAGCGCGTCTTCTACGCAGGAGATTACAGTAAGATAAAATTCTACAGATTTCATCAATTTCAGCTGCATTTATGAAGGAATAGCTATTTGGGCAAAAAAGAAAACTGGCCCTCTCCACATCTTCGACGTACAGAATTCGTACTTAAGAAAAATGAAATAAAGATTTCGCATCCCTTACCCATCCCCCTCCTAGATGCAAATCCATGGACGAAATTTTCATCATTCAGTGGCCTAAAGGCTCAGAGATGCCACTCCCTGGCCTTCAATAACAAGGAAACCCTTTGATTATGGATACCTTCCCCAGGTAATTTCCAAGCACTAAAACGGCTCCAATCATTCTGCCATACCACATTATTGATATCCGCTACAGAGTTCTCCACCTGTGCATTTAACCCTTTAGGGGCCAATTATGCACTTATGAAGCATACCCATTGGTCGGCATGATGCATGAATGTAGCCCTGGCGAGTTACTCACCAGGGCTACATTCATGCATCATGCCGACTATGCACCCCCGGAGTATCGACATGATGCTCCAATTAAGTGCTGGCGTGCAGACTTACCTGCACTTCATCGGTGTATCATGCCAACCAATGGCTATTAACTATGATGCACTCCTGCATCAGAGGGCTTCAATAGTACACCCTAAATGATATAGATCAGAAGTAAAGTATATTTACATAATCTGGTCCCAGGAAGGCCGCAGTAGGATGTGACAGAAGACGTGCGAGAGGCGTGCCAGGGGGTCCCGGTGGTCCTCATGGCTCTGACATACACGGCACAGGTGTGCCATCAGGTAAGACAGCGTCCTCTGGTGGCACTCTGGTAAATCAGGCACCAACCCCACCAGCGCCGTCCGCCGCATGGCAGGGTCTACGATCTCTGTAGGAGGTAGAAGCAGCTCATATCAAGTGTCGTCACTCAACTATATTAAACACGTCTTGAGTACGGGCCATATCTTGTTGTAATTAATCTAAATATGATTCTAACTGATACCAGGTAAGGGTAGCAATAAGCAAGTTAAATTAGATGTCACTCAAATTTATTAATCAAGGCTGGAGAAAGAGTCATATTAATTCATATATGATTTTAATTCCCTTCATCAACATTTGGCGCACAAAGGCAGCACTAGTGAGTAACTTGTTCACCGAGTAACTCACTTTCATTGTTACAACACATTAAAGTGTTGATTAATAAGAGATTTACAGCCAGACTAATGACGATACTTACTGGCAGCTTGAATGAACTGGTTGTAATATTCTTCTGGTATCACTGGATTTGGCAGTTCGCGGAGATATTTTTTTAGTGTACCCGCTATACACTGAAGGCTATACTGCTCGGTGTTAACTCCAAGCACGTCACCTGGATTTCAAAAGACAATGGTAAATTTAGAATATAATGCAGGAATGTAAATTGCTGATAACTCGAAAAGTGAAAAGCCTGTGATTGGCTCCCATGAGTGGATGAGTTGTGCACTCATCCTGTTGCATCAGCACTTCCTCACCCAGGTTATTCGCACCACCAAGCCACTATTTGCATAACTCCCGCCAAAAATAAGCTATTCGCACCACATTGCCAAAAAAGGCGGGAAAGTTGATACATGGATCAACATCATATACCTTCACCATTGGAGGCAAAAAGTATCTTATGGCTGCCGACCAACTGAGTCTGTACAATATTGACAATTTCTCAAAATTTACAAAACTTGGTAATGAAATACCTTTTCCTGCAAGACCCCTACATCTCCTCCTTTAATGCCACTGCAAATTCATTCTAAAGTAATTCTGCCTCTTATATATAAAATTTCCATCTTTTTTTAAAACTTATTCGCACCACCAAAATGACTGAAAGTGCAGGGCCCCAGGGTGTCTCCTTATAACTCGCTTTTCGAGTTAAAAACAAACACGTCATAGATGAATCATCAGGAGTTTCATTCTAGGGTCACCCTGAGTTGAGACTTGAGTTTTGTAATTTCCATTTTCTCAAAATATCTCTGTACTAGTGACAGGTCTGTGATATTTACATGGGAGTGTCTGCTTGACTCATTAATCCAAGCTATAAAACAATTAAATACGGGAATACTTCAAGGATAGTCACACCAAACTAATAATGTTCTCATTTTGTAATATTCCCCTACCGCAAAGTAATATCAGCGACTATGACCGGTCTATGTGGATTGCTGTACATGTACATTAGGATTCCTACAAATTCTTTATCAAACCATAAAAACGACACAAACACAAATACCGTAAACTCCCGCATATAAGACGCGTCCTCTATGCCAAACAAATGCCTTGTGCGTCTTATAGGATGTACTGAAATTGGGGGTGCGTCTTATACGAGGGGTAATTTTACTATAGAAATGTACTGAATTTACAAAATTGAGCCCTAAGAGGTGCGTCTTATACGTGAAAATGCTTCTGCTGAGTTTGGGGTGCGTCCTATACGCGCAGCGCGTCTTCTACACGGGAGAATACGGTAATATGTTTTGGCAGGTTTCCCTGACTCGCGACAAAATGTCATTAGATTTCCTGACGAGTCCTTACTAATTACCTTGACGCCTGGTATGACTCCTGTTGATCGGCAGAAAGCCATGTATCATGTCTATGGGTAAGACATGTCTATGTGTATTGCTATCCATCATGTCTGGGGGTGTGAAATGCTGAAAATGAATATCCCTGAAGCACCACCTATGGCTTCGCAAAATTGTGCAAATAGTATTTTACAAGAGAATCAAGGGTATTTGTATTCATGCCCAAGGTTTAATTTGCCATTGGGATAGTGAAATATCCATTATTTGTATAGGCACAAGGCATTATGAGACACGGAATGTCAGACCCCACCCCCTCAAATAAATGCTAATCACACTCCTGATGTGTCAGGATGTCTATGGGTAAGACATGTCTATGTGTTTTGCAGTTTACTATGTCCCATGATGTCTATCGGTAAGACATGTCTATGTGTTTTGCAGTCCACTATGTCCCATGATGTCTATGGGTAAGACATGTCTATGTGTTTTGGAGTCCACTATGTCTCATGATGTATATGGGTAAGAGATGTCTATATCTTACCTGAGCTATTAAATGCGTGTTTCAGCTGATTAATATCCTCTGTAGAGGCAGATTTTCTGTACATATCAAACAGATCAGCACCTGCAACCAGCACACATCAACATTAGATTAACCTCAACAATTTCCTAACAAGCCGTATTCGACGATATAAGGGCACATATCTACTGCACCCATCTTTAATATTTTTTAAATCACACTCTAGACTAAAAGTGGCCCCAAATTTTCCATCCTTGAAGTCCAATTGCTATTTTACCTCCTAAACGTACATCTTATGCGATAACTAAATCAAATACGGTTATCTACACACATATAAGAGACCCTGGCTAAGAAAATGAATACCATGGAGACCCACTTTAAATGTATTTCTCACATATATCACCACTTAAATAGGCAAACATTCCTACGCCACATCCTCTCGCTGGTCTAGGAAATGAAACAACTACTGGTGAATTTATTACTAGGCTAATCGGAATATCACAAAAGGGGGAAAGAACACTAATTGGAGGAATTACAATGAATCCGGCTTTTCATAATAAGTGGGCCATGGTTTGATTTGGTTCTTTTCTGAAGACTTTCATCTCAGTGGGTGGGCTGGGGGGTGGGGGGGGGTGGAGATCTCACCTGTCTGCTTAGCTCGCTGCTCCAGGTCCGTAGTACATTTAATGACGACAGGTGGCACCATGGTAGTAGAGGAAACCTGACTGCTCAGGTCAGCCCCGAACACGGCCACTGCAAGCACAATCATACATACCGGTATGTTAATAATTGTAGATAAAAGCTTTTAAATTACTTTAAAAACCTCGCCTATTAGATGTATACCCTACATTATGTGTATAGAGATGTACGGTAAGTCAGACTGATTGAAAAATTCCGAAGATACATTTAGAAATTCTGCATTTATTGTAAAACATTAACAAAACATTGGCCCAAGAAAGGAAATTTGGATAAATCTGCTAGACATGGCTGATTCCAAAAATTCCGAAATCAGAGAAAGTTCAGAAAACTTACATCCCTCTGTGTATAAGGCAAACTCTGAATAGAAAGAAGATTCAACTGCGCTTGACTTTAGAACTATTCATCATAGATTTAATCCATTTTTAATACCTCACCTATACCACATTACGTGATACTGAGCAGTCTTATATATAAGTCTATACGAGGATTTACGATATATCATCTAATTATTTGTTACACTTCTCTATTAATGTTGCCAACATAATTCTGAACAGTCGCTCGTTTGTGGAGCAATTTCGACTACTTTAATTCTCCAGAAATAGGCTATCGCATTTAACACAGAGCACTGCAAAATGTCTGCTTGATGTTAGCCTTGGTTAAAGAGAGTCAAAGAGAGAGTTTGATTGGCTTGATCACGTAAGAGGCTTGTGGCATTCACTACGTAGGAGAACCTAAAATACCATGGCGTTGTCAACATGCGGACATTGGCCTGACATTAATTATCACATCTTTGACACTTTAAGAGGTGCTGATGCAGGAGTGCGTCATGCCCATTACTGGGCATGATGCACCAATCAAGTGCTGGTGAACTTTATTTGAGCAACATGCCAATCTTCCGAAATAGTATCGGCATGGCGAATAACTTGCCATGACTGCATTCGTGCATCATGATGGCCAATAGGCATGATGCATTAATGCAGAGCTGGTGTGTCTATCACCGGCACTACATTTGTACATTAAGTTCAGTGGCGGATTTAAGGGTGGCACCCCCCTGAAAATGGGACTTAAAATGACTATAGGAAATGTGGCCTAGGACCCTGGTTGTACCCCCCCCCTCCAAAATTTAGTCCATGAGGGTGGGGTACAGCCAGGGTCCCAGAGTCCTATAGGATTCTAGACCCCCACCCAGTGGATCCGCCATTTTGAATTTTGCTGGTTCTTCTAAAAGTGGCAAAACACATGGTAAGTTGGGTACCTTGTCCTTGGATAACAACTACTTCTAGGAACAAGCTGATTCCAGCTTATCAGTTCTTATCAGTGCATGTCGCCAGAAACCAGCTCCAGTCGCGCTTAGACACAATACCATCCATCCCTTCTGGATCCGCCTTAGATGTTCATAGATTACATGTACCTTACCTGAACAGAAGCTGTCCCTCCGCCGGTGTCCGACAATGTCCGAATTACAGTGAGGAAGTCCTAGTGCTGCACATCTCCGGTGGATGCAAATTCCACAATCTGTACAGAGGAGATTGAAAAAAAAATAGATTAACTTTCAAGTTTTGATTCTAGCAAGAAAAGTAACTCTCATATATTAATGAATACATGATCGCACAAAACATGTCCCCGTACTACCGTATTATGCCTCAGGTAAAGGTGATGTTTTAATCCATTTCTTTATCATTCATTCTCCCAGGAGTTTACTGGGGCCCCCCCATCCCCACTTTTTTCCCTGTATAATTATGTACCTCTGATAGAATGGTTGAAGGAAGACCTAAACCTGTATTTATATCTAATGTATAGACAAATCACCCGGTCAAGACCTTCAGATATCCATAGAAACCACCCAACAAACCATTTACTGACGTTTGATAAAACCATGGTTTGTCCCCAATAAGCTATTGGTCTTAGATGCCTCTCTAGCTCTCAGCACACCAGTGACCAGGGTTCTTAATACCACCGCTACCACTATCACAGTAGGCGGATACTTCACGCACTAGGCAAATTTGCTGATACCAGAACAAGAGTAAATAACGAGAGACCCTGAATAAATACAGATAGCAAAGTGACCATTATTCACAGATAATGAAGGAGCCTGCTGAGCTCTCCTTGTAATCAACCCTTTAAGGGCCGCTGATGCAGGAGTGCATCATGCCCATTGGTCGTCCTGATGCACCAATGAAGTGCTAGCAAGTCTGCTCGCCAGCACTTCATTAGGGTATCATGCCAACCCCTCAGGAGTGTATCGAATCTCTAGGGTCAGCATGATGCATCAATGCAGCCCTGGCGTGTGAGTTGCAAGGGCTGCAGTCATGCATCATGACAAGAAATGGGCATGATACATTAAAGTATTGGTGGTCCTTGAAGGATAACTTAATTAAAGGAGCCCCAGCTGAACGATTACCTACATCAATCTCCCAGAAGGGAACCTGGTAACCAACACAGAAGGTTAAGAGGATTCAAAGAGCCATCACTGGTTTTGCTCCCAGTAAGGAGTTTTTGGTTGGGTTAGCTGCTGCCGTTGGCGTTTAATGACCTTAAATTCTGGTTATGATTGCAAATCCCATCAACCATATTTCTGCCTAGAAATAATCTGAGGAACGCTTACTGCGGTTGCCTGCGATCGAATCATATGTAGAGATGCCGCGAAGGTTTTTGAGGCAATTAACCATGCAGGTGAAAAAGATACATTAAATGTAGAAGGGAAACTGATTCCAGCACTACACAAGGACAAGTGCACAGAATCCTTTTTCCCCCCACTACCTTATTAATAGAGAGGTTTAGATCGAGAAGTGTTTGGCATTTGTGTACGTCTAGAATGATGAGATCATAGGCTAGACGCTGACGTACATGTCACAAGTAGGCAAATCTATTAACTTAACGTTGTTATGTATCGGTGATTCACTGGCAAATTGAGTGAGTGTATGAGTGAGTAAAGTTAGTGAGTGAGTAAAGTTAGTGAATAAGTACAGTGAGTAAGTGAGTAAAATAAGTGAATGAGTAAAATGAGTGAGTAAAATAAGTGAATGAGTAAAGTGAGTGAGTGGGTAAAGTGAGTGAATGAGTAAAGTGAGTAAGTGAGTTAAGTGAGTGAGTGAGAAAGCGATTGAATGTATATGTTACAAGTAGGCAAATCCATTAACTTAATGTGATTGTGTATCAGTGATTCTGTGGTTAATGGTTCTTATATTAGTCTACTTGGACATTTTATACTTAAAATAAGGTGAGTGAGATAGATGTGTGAGTGTGACTAAATTGAGTGATTGAATGAGTAAAGTGAGTAAGTGAGTGATTGAGTGAGTAAGTTAAATGAAAGAGTGGGTGAGTGAGTAAAGTGAGTAAGAGGTTAGTAAAGAGAGTGAGTAAAGTAAGTGATTGATTGGTTGAGTGAGTAAAGAGAGTGAGTAAAGTAAGTGATTGATTGGTTGAGTGAGTAAAGAGAGTGAGTAAAGTAAGTGATTGATTGGTTGGGTGAGTAAAGAGAGTGAGTAAAGTAAGTGATTGAGTGAGTGAGTAAACTGAGTGAGTAAAGTAAGTGATTGAGTGAGTGAGTAAACTGAGTGAGTAAAGTAAGTGATTGAGTGAGTGAGTAAACTGAGTGAGTAAAGTAAGTGATTGAGTGAGTAAACTGAGTGAGTAAAGTAAGTGATTGAGTGAGTAAACTGAGTGAGTAAAGTAAGTGATTGAGTGAGTGAGTAAACTGAGTGAGTAAAGTAAGTGATTGAGTGAGTGAGTAAACTGAGTGAGTAAAGTAAGTGATTGAGTGATTGAGTAAAGTGAGTGAGTGTGTAAAGTGTGTGAGTGGTTAGTAAAGTGAGTGAGTGTGTTTAATAAGTTAGTGAGTGTGAAAAAGTGATTGAATGTGTGGGAATGAATGAGTCAGCACGTGAGGAAGAAAGTGAACAATGCTCGCGAGCAACTCATGGTTAGTGGTTGGGTGGGTCGAGGGAATGGGTAAATAATGAAAGTCACAAACCTCTACACTGGAGCCCTTGGCGCATGAGACCCAGGAGGAACTTGTCACACAAATGGCACCTCTGGGAGCTGGAGAAACTATATTCAGCCAAGGAGTGGTCATCTGCTGTACACTCTGTGAAAATAGAAAAATAGAAAATCATATGACTTTATTTCATGTTGAGAATCAGCCTTACTACTGATTTGTATGGAGAGACCCATTCCTCACAGGAACCTGGAAAAACTGATCTCATTCTCAATGGCCCCAGCCTCCATTGCGATCAAAATACATTCTTAGAGGCTGCCCCTGGGCCAGGTAATTTATTCTACCTCTGTCCTCACAGGATTAAATGTGACCTTTTGAGAAATCGTTTCTTGGCTAACATGAAATGAATACACAATCCCTTTGCTTAACTGAATATCATTTTTCTTCACTTGTTAGCCCACGCACTTCAAAACTAACTGATGTGAAACCACTCAGCTTGGACCCCTTCTTGTGAACCTCTCTGTACAGTACAGTTCCGGTATTTTATATTGTGCAGTATAAAACACGTACCCAAGTTCAGAGTCTACTGTGGGGATGTGGCCCATGCACCCGGGGGGGGCACTGAATATTTGATTGGTGGTACCAACTGCGAACCTACGGCCCCCCCTTTTTGCCACTTTTTACAGCCCCTTAAAATACAGCTCATTTTTTTACAGACCCCTTTTTTTTTGAAGAAGTCTGATAACAGCCCCCCTTTTCGGGGCACTCTTCCGTGTAAATTAAGGTTCTTTGACACTAATATTCAGAGCCTTGGAGTGATAAGGCCACACCAAAAAAATAAGTTGGTCTACGGATTTTGGTTTTGAAAAAATGGTGCAAGCAAGTGAAATTTTTATTTATTTTTTTAAAGAATTTTTTGACGTCCAATGGATTCCCTGCTGGAAAAGTGAGGTGAGCGAAAAGATTTATTTAAATTTTTTTTTTGCCAAACATCACAAAGAGAAAACTTATAGAAAGTGAAGCAAGCGAAATCCGTAGACGAGATTTTTTTCAAAGAAAAAAAAATTTGTATTTCCGAAAATATGGAGAGGGAAATCCATAGACCAACTTATTTTTTTGGTGTGGTTTAAAATGGAAAATTCAAATTATAGAGCAGTCCAATTCTATAGCAGTCCATGGTACTATATGTGTATATATCAAAACTTTGAGTGCGTATGTCCATTATTATAAGCTAAAGTTTTATTAGCAGGAAGTGATTTAATAACCACATGAATGTCCCTTTCTACCTGCCTGCTCACACATTTAGAACTATGAAACTATAACTATAGAACTATAGAACATTAGAACTATAGAACAATAGTTATAATATAGAAAAATAGAACTACTCTGAGAAAATAATGACAAATATTGACTAATTGCTGACAAATAATGAGTAAGTACTGCCACATATTGACTAATTGCTGAGAAAAGAGTGAGTAAGTACTGACATATGTTGACTAATTGCTGACAGGTATTGAGTAAGTACTGACATGTATTGACTAATTGCTGATAAATAGTGAGTAAGTACTGACATATATTGACTAATTGCTGACAATAGTGAGTAAATACTGACAAAAATCTACTTTTCTTTGGGGACAGTCTCAAACTATGCATTTGGATCCAAAAACACGGAAAATCACAAAAACAATTTTTTTTGTGACTGTCTAAATTCACCCAAGAGGATTTAAAGGTTTTTGATTTAAAGGACATTTATGATGGTGGGGGTAGATTTTAGATCGAGGGTTTTGATATGTTACAGAAAGTAATACATCATCGATGTAAATGCAGTAACTTCTCCTCAGATTAATCTTTAAAAATAGTAGACTTATACTATTACAAAGAAAAAGTGCATTATTACTGACATATCTTGACTAATTGCTGACAAATAGTCAGTAATTACTGACATATATTGACTAATTGCTGACAGATTGTGCATTATTACTGACACATTTTGACTAATTACTGACACATAGTATTAACAGCCTGCAAAAGCACATTTCAATTAAAATTTGCCATAACCCTATAACTGTCCCGTACAGAACCATTCAATGACATCACATATATGGAGAAAAATATAATAAAAAATGAGACCTGTGAGCTGTAGAGCACTTATAAAAAGCAGACATGATTTAACTATAGAGGTGAATGGGAAAACCATCGCAATAAAGGGTGCAAAAGGAAAATTTTAGGCAACTTTGTCCAAAAAACCATGAAAATATTCGTCTATAATTGTAATTCTCTGCATGCACATAGATACGAGATCACGCTGGGTCGAGGACATTATTAAGATGGAATTGTACATCACAGATGTAATGGCCGAGAGATCGTAGTAGAGATGTGTAATTACAAACTGACTGGGTACCTGACCATCATAATTATGTGAGACAAATACAATTGGGACACTTTATGGATGCCCTGTGGCAGAGGTAGGTGCCGTGAGAGGTACCGGAACATCATATGTGAGACAAACACAAGTGGGACACTTTATAGACACACTGTGGGCAGGCCAAGCATAGACTTGCATAGGTATTATTTGTTATTACCTATTTGCCTATGATGACATAGTTCTATTGCTATACAACCTATAATAAAGAATTAGCTAAATGACTAGAATCTAGTCTACACCACTGTCTTCATCACGGTTGACGGATTTCAGTAGCTGAGCTATAGTGGAGGACTTTTGGCTGTTTTTGACATGACCTGCTGTCCCCCTCCTACACCATGTATAAATGGCCGAGGAGACAAGTCTCTCGGCCAATAACACCAGAGCACTCTATAGCAAACAAATTGAACCAAAATATTACATAATGACTTAGATAAAGCAGAAAACCCAAAGTAGAGGACCTGTAATTACTTAACTGCTTGTGCTACAATACTACAGCTCCATAGCAAACTAACCATACGCACTCACAGAATTACTCCCTTTCCATGCAAGTTATAATAGATATTAACAGCACCCTAATCTCAATTAGTCAGTCAACAGCCCCCCCCCCCTTTCCCCCTCTTTGATGTATCGACAGCCACCACTCCGAGGGGTCAGTATCATAGTTGGTAACCATACCAAGGATCAGTGCCCCCCCCCCCAGGACTTGGGGCTGAGGGACCCGTGCAGTAATTACAAAAGAAATCTTCGAGGAATATTGTGATAAATGTTATCTTAGTTCCAGAAAAAGCTCAAGCGAGAATTTTTACCATGACATTTGCTGGCGCGCATCCTGGACACGTACAAAACTTACAAAGGTTCAGTGCCAAAATAGCTATATGAAGACGACACTGTCTTTTCTTGTTCTTTGATGTCCCTAAGCGGCTGACCGTAGTGCCTTATTATGTTAACTAATGAGGATAGTCATCTCATATTCCTTAATGAGGAGCACGACTGGCAAAGGATTACCCAAACCATGTCCTACCCTAGAAACCATTTTTTGATACATTTGTACTTATCTAATTTTCACAGAACTTATTTCACTGATTGCATATTGGACACAACCCCGCCAATATCACAAACATCCCTGGCCCCGTGACATCCCCGCAACGGACAGGGTTGCCCTCTACAAAAAAAAGGGGGGGGATTGACCCCCTAGATATGAACATTATATGAAAACTTAATTATATTTTCAGTTTTTTCTCCATTACATTGGGGCTACTCTATATCCATTCTGCTTTTGTAGTTGAGACTTTAAAGATTGCAATAAGGGAGTGGTCATTATTTATAGGGGGGGTGGTGGGTTTGAGGGGGGGGGGGTAAAATTTTCAGACCCCTCCCGAGGGGGGGCTAAAAAAATGTTGACCCCTCTTGAGGGGGGGGCTAAAAAAAATTCACCCTCGTTTAAGCAAAAAAAGCCCGTGCGCTACTATAGATCAAAGAGGGGCAAGAAAACTGTCCGCACCTGCGGCGCGGGGAAGGGGGGGCGCAAAAAAATTTTGACTGCCGTCAAGGGGGACGTAAAAAATTTCTGCGCGTCTGTGTGAACCCCCCCCCCCCGTTGATAGATAATGACCACTCCCTAACTACCGTATAGGTCACGTCAAGCCCCACAGTCTGATTCCACATTGGAGATCATGCCCACCCCTAAGCCTCTTTCCATATTGGAGATCATGCCCACCCTCAGCCAGTTTCCAGATTGGAGATCAGATATGCCCACCCTCAGCCTGTTTCCAAGGGCGGGGGGGGGGGGGGTTTATAACATGCTATAAGCAGCACCAGGGGTTTGAAATGGTCTATAAGCAGCAGCTTATACACAGGGTTTTATGGTATGAATATTCGTGTCAATAATAATTATTGCTGTAAAATAGCGATTAAAATATATGCGCCTCCCCCGACCTATATCCCCCCCCAACTTGTTACCTGAAACAACTTAATTTCTGCAGCTGATAGGACCACCCTGAACTCAGCATGCAGCTCATACACGTGGTTTTACATATAAGACTACAGTAAGGGATCAAAACCTTTTCATGATCTAAGGCTTAAACTATTCTAAGTCGGGTTGCGGCTTTTATGTCGGTGTGGCTTATATTGTGGGTTTTACATTAGTTCCGTCTGAGCAGCCCTTTAGCAGCTATTTATAGCAACTGTCGCCACTGCAATGTGATAACTAAATACATCGACCAAGGTCCGGGCTGGCCGTCAGGCCGTCACAAAGACAATCAGCTCCGTCCATTTAATGAGCTGCTCAAGGATACGAGCAACTACTGTAAAACCCTGCATATATAAGCCGCACCCATGTATAAGCCACACCCTGACTTTATGAAAATGCTATAAAGGGTCTGAAATGGTACACATTCCTTAGTAAAGTCTATATATGGAAAACCCCTTGTATAAGCCGCACCCCGATTTCAAGATTAACCTATAAACCGTACCAGGGGTCTGAAGTGGCCTAAAAGTTTACGGTATATCAGGACTCAGCCACGCACGTCTTCTAACCTTCACACAATATGCATGAATTTCCGATTAGTATCTACTTAGTACCATTTAGTGTCAGGTATCATAAGGACCTGACACAGTTACAGTTACAGTATGTCTGAGGGACATACTGTAACCCCCCCCCCGTTCCTGCCTTTTCCCATTGATTACAGTACCTTTTCCATATATAACAATCTCATGATCTAGTCCCCCCCCCCAACCCCAAAGCCGTATACACGAGAAAATATCCATGACCATGTACTATTTTTGCATGGGATTCCACAAGGTGGGACCGGTATACATATATCCAATAAAGCCATTATATGGCTGAGTAACCGACAAAACAAGTAACAAGTGCGTTAATGGCATAGAATGAGGAAATGTGTTCACGCTTGTTTGCATATGACTCTTCATATGACCCGCTGCTAAAAGATAGTGTTACAGTGTCTGTTACCCTCTCGTTTAAAAAAAATGGGTGTGTCTAATTACTGTAGTACCAAGTACCAATGCTTATATGCGAACCTGTACGGACTTAGCAGGTTTAATTATTAGCCAGTGAGAGAACCCCAATCTATTCACTGCGGTCCTTCGGGGGCCAACTGGTACCCATCTGGTAGGTGTTATCAGTAGAACTCACTGGTAATAAGCTCCAGCAATGGCCGCGCCCATGTGACAACCTGCTAACTGGGAGTAGCCACCTACGCAGGGGTGTCGCAACAAGTGGGCTGGCCCCCCCCCCCCAGCCTCAATCCCATGCGGGGCGGGGGGTCAGACTATGCCCGACTTTGCCCGACCCCCTCCAATTTGGAAACCATTATATAATTATATGGTGAAGTAGCAGGAAAAATGTTAACATTTTCCAAAATTGCCCCAGGGGGCATGCCCCAAAACCCTCTAAAGTCAAAATGATTCATTTGCCATGCTCAGAATTGTCCAAGTGTCCCGCCTAATGCTCTTTGCCTCCCCCCCCCCCAGTCACGTTGCTTCCGACACCCCTGCTGATAAAAAGAGATGGTGCGTCTTATAGGCGGGGTAAAATTACATTAGATCAGTACTAGCTAGATTGCTCAGAACAATATAGATTTTCATTTAATCTGGGTGTTTCTTATACACAAGATATGCCTTATACACGAGGTACTATGGTGGTACCGGGAGGTCGAATATGTACTGTTATCTACAGGGACGCAAGTCAGGCAATGGCCAAAAATTAGGAAGTCACATTTTTTATTGATTAGAACATAAACATAAAAGATGGTTTTGATGCTCAATATTCCAAGGACATACAGGTCTGTTGATTATACATTTTTTTGAAAATGCATTGAGCTTCTATATATTTTTTCTAAACGGCCCTCCTTACCACTTGTACATTGTATAAAGAAAAAAATGTTATACAAAAAATTCATAAAACAGGAAATCCTGCCAGGCTTCTAAAATGTGCATGGGTTCATCAGGAGACAGGAAATTCTGATCAAACCTGAAGACTTACATCCTGGTGTCCCTTATACAATACGTAAAGTATGCACCTCTGGTGCGCCTTATAGAAGCAGGAAAAGTGGGGTAGTTTTTTGTTCTAATATCTCCCCCATCCTTATATACAATGGTAAAAGGTCTGAGAGGCATTTGGGCTTCGAATTTTGAAGATCCATTTTAGGATCAAAGTTTTTTGATGTCATATCCACAAAGTCTGGGTGCGTCTTATACGTGGGTAGTGTCTTATACGCTGGGTATTACAGCCACTGCTGGATCCAGGACTTGGAAAAGGAGGGGGTGTGCTCCCTTTTGGGCCGCGCCTTCTAATTTTGAGCAAATTCTGGGATTGAAACATGCAATTTAACTCTGACAACAAGGAGGGGGCCCACCCCTGCGGCTGCCGTCTAGATTTGCCACTCTTCTTACGTTAGTTTAACTCTCAGGGCACATACACTGGTCACAAGACTTCCTCACGTTTTGTTGGACATTAGTCCTAGACAAGTTTGTGTCAATGATGTGTATTCTATCACCATGTAAGTGATGGGAACCTACCGTATTGTGTCACAGCCATGGAGTTAGATCCGAGCAGATCAAGATTTACTCCTGACCCAGGAGTAAAACACCCCAACTCTTCCTCCCTCATCTCTCCCTCCTCCATGGCTGAGGGACCAGGGGTGCTGGCCTCCAGGTAACATCCCCCTTGTGGGTCGTGCTCACCCAGGGGCAGCTGTTCCTCCAGGGCGGGGGCGGCTAGATCCTCTATGTACTTCATAGTTCAGGCATTAAACCATGGTCCTAGTTAAGTACCTGAGCGTCCTTAACACCTGTGTGCTTGGGACAGGAGCTAGACCCAGCCACCACTGACTGACTGATTAACCAGGGGCCGGCTTGGTTACACAGGTCCTGGAGCAGCCAATACCTCCCTACTGCCACCATCAGCTGCTCACTGGAGGAGGCTGCTTGCTCTGCTTCTTGGTATCTGCCTGGAGGTAGGAGGATCCACCCACTCCTCCCCCTTTCCTCCTGGTGGTGGTGGGACTGCTGCTGGCGCCCAGGCCCCTCTCCTGCAGGCAGGATGCTGGAGGAGCGTGGTTAGCAACTGGAGCAGTCAGTTCCTCCAGCAGCTACCAGCCTAGTCGGTGAGCAGTGAGGACAGCTGGCTAGAGTACAGTGCCACACCGCTGCAGGCAGCCTTGTTACCTGCCTGATTAGGGAGTGATCATTTTTAACAATCGGAGGGTGGGGTGGATTTGGAAGGTGGGGGCAGAAAATTTCAGACCCTTCTTGGGAAGAGGGGGTTGGGGAGAAAATGTTCCCCAAATTTAGCGAAAAGGCCAGCACATTATTATAGAATAAAAGAGAGCAGAGACACTTTTCAGACCTCTTGGAGAGTGGGTGATGGGTGCACATGCAAAAATCCAGACATCCCTCCCCTTTTTTTAAGAATATAATGTCCACTCCCTTATGGTGGCCTATGGTGGCTACCGTAGGCAGGATGCCAACTAACCAGTTTTAATCACCACTACCAGCACCACCTCTACAACCCTAAACCACCAGTTTGTAATACAGGTACAGGTGTTCATAGCACCATCCCCATGCACCTTTACTGCCAGTATATGGCTCTATACCAGTCACAGCTGGGGGTTACTCTCAATGCTTCTATAGTGCCAATATTCTGGAGAAGACAATTTTTCTATTGATATATAATAGAAGGCATGCCATTCTTTGTGAGGCCTGATGGTCTAATGACTCTGGCACACATGTCAAAAGCCTGTGCAGCATTGTAATGTCTAATGGCTGATCTAGGGTTCCCAGACACTGGTCAGAATCAATGGCTTTCAAATATTCTTAACAAACAGGGATGAAAGTCACAGAGCATGAAAACCCCTGAAATGGTCCAATATTCGCCAAAAAAAAACCTGCGTTTTAATATGAATGTATAGGCCCTTGGGTCTTCAAAATCCCTTAAGACTTTCATCCCTGAACAAAGTACCCTGCGTTAAAGGCGTGAGGATTCAGGTCACCCTGGATCCTGCAGGGGGACACCTAGACATTTAATTTAATGTACTATATTACCAGCCCTCATCCTCACCCCGGTCCCTGCAGCAACATCGAAGATAAGAGGAGTTGATGGTGATTGATTGATTTGTTTAACGCCAAAAAGTGGGATCCCACCTTCAAGGACTGCCTCATTAGTTTACAGACATTCAGTCTTTTCTTTCTCAATGTGAACAGGTATTTTAATTTAAAAGCTGCTTGTCCAAAACACCTAGACAGGTATTTATATCATGCTTGTCCATCATAGTGGTGACCGCATCTATGGATGACCAAATATATAAGATGGATGATCAAATCTATGAGGAAGGGTGGGGGAGAAAATGGCTATAC
Source organism: Acholoe squamosa (assembly GCA_949317995.1). Classification (NCBI taxonomy): domain Eukaryota; kingdom Metazoa; phylum Annelida; class Polychaeta; order Phyllodocida; family Polynoidae; genus Acholoe; species Acholoe squamosa. The sequence continues at coordinate 99,644,962 of OX439036.1, read as the reverse complement.
TGGGGCTTGATTCCCCTACTCTCTTTGAATGATAGCAAGTGTTCTTTTATTTGCATGGTCCCATAGGCAGAGCCAGACAAACCATGGCCTTTGATCACTCAGGCGTGATTCCCGAGAAGGGATCCCATGAATAAAGGCAAGCATCTTGGCCCGGGCCAGCACACATGAAGTTGCGATTCGGGGGGGGGGGGGAGGTCCTTGCTTTACATAGCTTTCTGAATTTAGAAGTTGTGTCATTTTGATTTTTCCTGAAAGGTTGGGGGCAAATTCACAGTCTGAGAAACGGCAGACAACTCATCAGATAATTAAGATTTTACAGATTTCGCCAATTTCAGTGTTCATGTAATTAGGACCAGAGTTATAGACATCCATACGCCATAAAAAGTCATTTGTGCACAGCAATACCGGTACCGTAATCTCCCGCGTATAAGGCGCATCTTATACGCCAAACAAAATGCTGCTGGGTCTTATACGTGGGAGGTAAATTGCCCTGAGTTTGGGGTGCGCCTTATAGGGGGGGTATTTTTACTATAGAACAATACTAAATTGACAAAAATCTCCCCTCAGGGGGGCGCCTTATATGCGAAACAGCCCCCCTGTGAGTTGGGGGGCGCCTTATATGCGAGCTGCGCCTTATACACGGGAGATTATGGTAGGTACCCAGGTAGTCATTTGAGCAGAGAAGTAAGTTAATCATACTCACCTAGCTGTTCAGAAATAACTCCACATGATGGCGGAAGATCCAGACTCTCCTGTAATGACAAAGTAACAAATGTGTTAAACAGACCCAGTTCATTTTCTCATTTTCAGAATATTTTGTAAATTGACTAAACCTGGTTTTCAGCATTTTGCTGCAGAATGAGTAACTCGCCAGGGCTACATTCAAGCATCATGCCAACACTACAGGATTTGGAGCCTGAACCACAGAGGGTCAGGCTCCAAATGATGCTCCAATAAAATGCTGGTGAGCAATCTTCCCAGCACCTCATTGGTGCATCATGACGGCCGATGGGATGGTGCACTTCTGCATCAGCGGCCCTTAAAGGGTTAATACCAGCATACAGTTTATCTAGGAGCCATCTCTAACATAATCCTGAATTGCACAAGGCATACCCAGACCAACATGCCCAGAAAAATCTGTTGATGCTGCAAAAATAAAAGGAACATCATGTCCAGTGTCATCTAATTATTATTGAAGAAGGCACTTTTAGAGATGAAGAAAAAATACCAGAAAAAGTCCAATGAAGGTAATGAGTCTGTAACAAGACTTGTGGATTTTTTTTCATGCTCTATTTTGATGTCAAGACAGTGGCTAACCAGATCAGGCTGATCTGATAATCAAAAGTGGCTTAGTCTGTAAAGTAAAGGGAGAAAACTGTTCTAACCTAGTGAGGACGTGCATGATATATGTCTATTACTGTACATACTGAATTGGTGATGGACGATATGTCAGAGTCCTTCTTACGAGTGGAACCCAGATATTCTAATTTTCAATAAAAGAAAATGAAAAGAAATCATGCAAAAAGAAGGGAAAACATAATGACATTTCGAAACAGAGGACAAAAAAGAAAATGAGTAAAGACAGAAGTAGACTTAGAGAAGAAGTATAAACAAACTCATTAAAAGTTCAGCCAGGAAAAGGTTGATCATTTATTTCATGCCTTTTTGAGATACTTGGTTCAATTTCCACATTTTGGTTCAGGCAAAAGAAATAACGGTATTTTTTTCTCTCACAGATACCAATATCTAGCAATTAATAACTCACAAATTATGGACCTTTTCCCATCTTTCCACTACCCCATGCAAAATCCATATACCGTATTCATTCTAATAAGGGCACATGCTCTAATAAGCGCACACCCCTCTTTTTGGGCCATCAGCACACACACCCATATTAATTTACACAAAAGATGTGTAAAAATAAAGACCTTTTAGGGCAGAAACAACGATTTAATGGCTTCAGGGGGTGCGCTTATTAGAATTAATTTTTGATTAAAGGAATTATGTATCTAACAATTATTTTTCTGCACATGTGCGCTTATTAGAATGAACACGGTATTCATTTGCAGGTGATTAGATTTTTCTAGGCTTTTCAATTCAAATATCAATTCCTAAAGCCATAAAAATAAGCAAGCAAAGGCAGACAAATGTCCCCAGAGAACCTCAGTATTTGAGTTTCCCAACTTGTCTGTTCAATCTCATAAGACATTGATTTTATATGATGGTAGATACATGTGTATGCTGAAATACTGAGGTGCCCTAGAGTTTGCACTACAATGCTGTATCACATGGGAGGTGTGTAATATGTAGGGTGCGTATCACACGATGCCTGGTCACCTGCAGGTCGTTGTACGATACGACAATGATATCGTGCATGAGATCAGAGATATAAAGGTACACAGAGATAAGATGCTAAGCCAGCAGGCTGTCCATCCTTGACATGGCACCCTGCTGCCACCTGGTGTTGAGTTGTGCAAATATGCACCAGGTGGCAGCACTCAATAGAAATGATTTTTATTTTCTAAAAATGCCTTCCTATGAACTTTTTGATAATTCAGATTCAGTTAAATACTAAAGAGCTAGAGCTTTCATATGCTTTTTGAATCAACTTGCTATGACCATTATAAGTGGGCCTAAACTTTTTTCCCAGTTGATCATTACATAAATTGTCAGAGAACATCAAACCAGTCTGTGTGCCGAGGGGGACAGTTTTTCTTTGCCACTTAGAATTTTCGTATCAAAATCATTCAAAAAGGGTCAGAAAGCCCTTGTTTTGTACTTTAGAACCAAAACGTTTTCTAATTGATAACTGATAGTACCAATTTACAGGGGGTTTGCAAATCTCTTGATTTTTTTTCTAAAAATCATAAAATATTAGGGCCCATTTCCAAAAATTCCCCCCTTTCAATTTTGTGATAATGAAGATTCAGTAAAATATTAAAGGTCTAGAGCTCTCACATGCTTTTTGAATCAATTTGCTGTGACAATCATAAGTGGGCCAAAATAATTTTATCCATACAGTCATTTAGAGGACTCTTTGGAGTAGTTCCATTGATGTTCACCAGGTGATCCATGTCACAGAAATCAGACTCATATGTAAATTGTGAGTCCAAGGGTGAGTTAAGAGTGAGCATGGCAATTCTTTTTTTGGCGAATAACTTACACGTGAGCCTTTCCATCAAACTAAGGCAATCAGGGCCCCTGCAGTGGCCATTTTGCGTGCAAAATAGTATAGACAGCAATAAACAACATTGTCGTCAGAGGACAAATACAGGTTTAAAATTACACTGACTATACGAAAAGTGAGGGATGAATGCAGATCAGATGAATGGATACAGACAAAATAAGATGGGTGGGAGTTGCAGAAACCAGTGTTGCCAAAACGACACTGGCACGCCGACCAGCACCTGCCATCATCTCAGCTTTCTGTTACAGTCAAGTCTCGATATATCGGTCTTCAATAAGTCGGTTAGTTCACTTACCAGCCACTTATTTCACCGAACAAATTTGGCTAAAGCCATAGTATTCTATTGTTATTGTGATTCAGAGAACCAGTCGATTCAGGAACCAGTCAAAATTTATGTGAAACGGAGGTGGCCGGTTTAAAGAGACATGACTATAAATAAATGGTGAATAAAATTTTCAATACAATACTGATACCGATAAAGTGTATACACTTTTTTTCTGATTAAAAATCAATTTCCCAACTGTTTGGTGTAGCCTGTTTTATAATGTAGACCTAGTCATTTACATATACTCTCAGTACATAGGCAGATAGCGGGATGCATTATCAACTAGTAAGATAATTCACTGCAGAAATTTTAGGGGCAACTGGACCCTCATGCAAACTGTTATCAGTGCTTACTCACCAGGTACCAGATCAAGCAGTGGTGCTACCCACCAGGGGTCCTGCTATCTGGACATAAGGCATATATTGTACCCATAAATTCTCTCGTAAAGGCCACGGCTTCTGCGAGAACAAAAACCAACGTCCGACTTATAGAATGTGCCCAAATTTAGGGTGCGGCTTATATAGGGGTAATAAACCTTACAGAACAGCATAAAACCTTCACTTTCCAAGCCTTGGGTGTGGCTTATTACAGCTTCTCCCAAACTCGGGGGTGCGGCTTATACGCGAGCATTTATGATACATCTCAGGCAATGTGCACAGGCTGATGGGTGCCCCCAGGTGGGCTTAACGCCATTTCTGAGAAATCTCACCACTCATCAACTGGTAACAAGTGGGCAATTGCCAAGTTATAATGGACTGTAGTATATGTATAGGCCTGCCCAGCTGGTCAGCCCACCTCTTATATTGTCATGGGATAGGGCTTAACTCAACGGGCCTGAAACGGAGCAACTATAGACTGGGGCAAAAAAGATTGAACTTGTGATATAGATCACATATGGCCCAGGGCTTCATGCAATGAATTGGTTTTGCTATCTACAACCTGTGAGTACAATGTATAAGTAGAAATATGTCATTCAGTATCTCAGTTGAGCTACCCACACTGATAAGTCAAAATTAATATCTATGCAATTAATATTTAGCATAGTAAGGCCATTATCATAAAGAACCAAGGTGAGAATCTGCTATATAAGCCCTTTTTCAGTCTATTTGTACAGTGATTTTTTTAATCTTACTCAAAGCTGAAATATGATTCTCTTCTCTTAATCTCCATCACACGCTGTGTCAAAATGATATACTACATTGTCTTGTACTCCTAGTATTAACAAAGATAGTGATTGTCAAGTTAAACATGCAGATAATGCCAGTACTGGGACTGAACACACACATTGCAACTCCGTTTATGCCTTCCGCAGCTGAAGGCAGCCAGTTGTGTGTATAGCTTGGACACTGTAAACATTGCCTGCTGAAAAAAAGTGTCTCACTTGGTGATTACCCCTAGGACTCCATGTGCTAATTTCATCGCCAAAATCTATCTGACCTATAGACCCAATGGTTAAAGGACTTGTAGTCAGTATAGCTTCCAAAAACATGACGTAAGTACAGCAGCTTTTTTTGTAGAGAAAGACATCACTCAACATAGAGGACAAAATGTTGTCTGATAGATGAGATTTGAAACTTTCCTTTGGCTTTTGAAAAATGTGTAAACTAACAGTATATCACTGAATGATTACACCCTAAAGTTGGTGATTACAAATTTGTGGATCTGGCTGAAAACCAGGCTCCAATAGCCCAGGGGATACCCTGGGCCAAAAATTGTTTGGTTTCCGGTCACCCAACTGACCTTAACTAAAGGGGTCGCCCTCAGTTTTTTTTTCCAAATTTTCCCCGATTTTTTGAAGATCTTTTTCAAGATGTTATCTGAAACATACGGTACTTTTTTTTTGGCCTGGGGTTAGGCTACACAAAGGTTGGCTCTTCAAGACTGAATTCAGAGGTACTGCACATCAGCAGGCCAGTTGGTACCTTCGACCCCTGGCTTTGTATCTTACGGAGTTCCACTCCAATAAACAACTGAGTTTACTTTAGTAAGGCCAGACCCGGACACATGTAACACAGGAAATCATGTGACATCTGTTTGTAGCATAGGAATGGTGCACTGTGGGATATAAACAGAGGTCTGACGAGGCTTTCGGAGTACTGCCGAGGGATCAATGCTGGTTTGTAAGGCCACCCCTCATTGGTCCTCCCCATGTAGGTCAATGTTGATTCCTGAGTTACACTTACTACCCTCCCAAGCATAGTTAGGGACTGGTACCTAGCCAGACCTGGCTGGGGTGGAAGGGGGTGGAGGGAACCAGCTGAGTTGGGGTAGTTAGCGTTTGAGGTCACCCCTACCCATAATGCAATGGATATCATTAGAAAACCGCTGCCCGAACGCCCCGTGAGGCTCTGTCTCTAACAGAACAACCTGCCCTGACCCATTTATGATGTCACAGACTGGTAGCCAATCCGATAATCCAGCAGGTTACTCAAGTAACTAACGCACGTCAGTTTGGCCAGGGGTCGAACGCACCGAGTAGGGCATGTGGATGTCATGTTCTATTTAAATACACTGATGGACAATCCCCTCTCAACTAGGGAAAAGGAACACTGCATAAAAGCTGGTGACGTATTTGCCCAAAAAAGGGAAACAAACAGAAAAAAAACAGGTTCCATCCCCCCTCCCCATCAAAGACTGACCTCTCACGAAACCAGAGCAGAGGATATATCAATAGCCTCAAGCAAGGATCAGGGCTAAAAGTGACTGTGCAAACGATCCTCGAAATGCTCAATTACCGCAACTTAAACATATACAGGATGGTTATGTATAGAAATGTATAAGTCTTGGAATTTTGAATTCCTGAGATCAAGGAAACTCCTAAATACTTCCATCAGTGAAGCATGAGCAGCACCAGAGTCTGGAACTGATTGATTTATTCAATTCATGCTGTGTTGGCCACAGTGCTGTCTGTGTCCAGCGGCTAAATGATCGTCTGAGGAAGGTCAATTGGGGCCATCCTACCCCGACCGCTACCGTAATACCTCACATATAAAGGCACATCCAGCGCATACTTTAGTTGAACGAAGAGCTATTAGGTGCAGCTGGGACTTGATTTTTTTTTAGCATTTTAGTGCTATTCTATCATGTGATATATCACCTTTCAGGCTCAGCCCCAAATTTGACCAAGCTATAAAGCGCAATAGCGCTTCATCTTGGCATATAAGATGCGCATCATGAGCGGGGATTAGGGTAGTTCCCCTTGGTCGCCCGGTCACCAGACAGTCGTTACATAACTGGTTGAGCAATGCTGTTTGCCGACCTTGGCCCCTACATGCAGTCAACCCTCTCCCAGACTAGGCTTTACACAATCTATCAGATTACAATTCCTAAATCACCCCTTGACACAGCCAGCCCCACAGCAAATACAACCAATATAGCGCATCATAAGGGACTGGTCATTTTGTAACAAATTTCAGATCCCTCCTAGGGCTACAGAAAGAATTTCAATCTTTTTTCAGCAAGTAGGACTAGACGTAAATTATAGATTAAAAATAAGGCGGGGGCGACAGAAAAATTGCAGGCCCCTCTGGAAGTAGGGCAAAAAAAAAAGTTGGTGCTCGCTCGGAAATCCACCAACTGTCTTTTGTAAAACTAGGGAATAGTTTTTAACTGTTGGATTGGTGGGGTGAGGGGGATCTTTACGTGGGTGTGTGAGTGTTTCTGTACCCCCCATTAGAGGAGTTCCCCCCCCCCAGATTCCACCCAAATTATTCACTTTTTTACTGACAGATCATACATCAGGTAGTGATATACTATTTTTTCCCTATCGGGTCCAATAGTGTATGTCCCTTTTTTGTCCCCACCCCTCAACTGTTCTCCCGACTCCTACCCCCCCCCCCCCCTCCTTCACAACTGACCACTCCACAAGGGTTCACCGTGGCGGTCAAACGCGTAATGTGTTACTACTGGACCTGCATGTGATGTTCTATTTATAGACATGTCAGAAGTGTCATAAGTAGGGTCTATATTTCATAAGGGATCAGCAGTGTCTAACTAAGTTGGAACCAAGATGGCAGTTTGTCAGGTACAACCCCCTCCCTAGAGAAGCTCTCCCGTGCTGGGCGTAATACCACATATATGCGAACACAATTTCCTGGGATAAGTTGCCCTAGGTACAAATGTACTTGAATAGGGTTTGCTGGGACTGATTTTTTTTTATTTTTTAATCTAGCACATGTCCATTCCGGCACTGAAATCCGTGCCCAATATAGGGAATTTTTACGGTAGATGCGTAAATCCTTAGCTCCGTCATGAAGATCTTTTATAACCCTTAAAGGGAGGGGGTGGTGGTAGTGTTAACACATAGAATTTATTGAAAAGGAGTGCTCCCGGCTCATATAAGAGAATGATCATTTGTCAATAATGTGTGTGTGTTTGTGGGGGGAGGGGGTGACTTTAACAGGGAGGGGGGGAATTTCCAATTCCTCAACAGGGTTATGCATTACTTGGCAAAGAAATTTTGACCCTCAAAATTTTCACCAGTCTGCGCATCGTGGCAACAGTAAGCATGCGTGGACCGTCGCAAATGAGGAGCGTCTCCCCTGCCTGCTTCCAGAGTTGGACATTCGACTTGGTCATGAGTGAATGAAAAAAAATTGACTGCATCCGATGTTAAAGAAAAAATGATGACTCTCTAGTGATAGCATAGCTCGTTAATCATGGCCTGGGACTATAGTGGCTATTGTTAACAGGGGTGACCTATCCACAGACAGGTGACACAGCGCCCAGACAGAGTCAGGTCTACAGGGAGACCTGTCTAGTACCTGACACCAAGCACACCTCTTGCTACGTCCTCTATGACCTTTCACTCACAAGACACCAAAACTCTTTTGAAAAGGGCACAGGAAGCAGAGAGCTGTTCCTAACTGCTCAGATCGACCAAGTCCTTGGCACTATGAGTCAGACCTTAACCCTTTAAGGCACATCTGACTTAGGGAGTGGTCATTATTTATCAACAGGGGGGGGGGGAGTAAAATTTTCAGACCCCTCCCGAGGGGGGGGCTAAAAAAATGTTGAGCCCTCTTGAGGGGGGGGGCTAAAAAAATTCACCCTCTTTTTAGCAAAAAAGCCAGCGCGCTACTATAGATCAAAGAGGGGCGCGAAAACTCTCCGCACCTCTGGCGCGGGGGGCGCAAAAATTTTTGACTGCCGTCGAGGGGGGGGGGCGTAAAAAATTTCCACGCGTCTGTGCGAAAATCCACCCCCCTCTGTTGATAAATAATGACCACTCCCTTAATCAGAGATGTAAGTCTGGTATTGAGAGCATGTTTAACACATTCACATAAAAACCTGGGAAAATCCCTATTTTGATGTAGATGTTGGGATGATATATATTAATGTACTTGGAAATCCCTATTTGTTTTTCTTTTTCAGGGAATTCCATAAACCCTCACATCGCTGCCGTTTGCCACCATGATGCATCGATGTATCGTACAGTCAATTAGCGAGAGTATCAACTTGATGCTGCATGAATGCAGCACTGGCAAGTTACTCACTGAGGTATCCTTCATGTATCGTGATGCCAAATGAGCACTGGCGAGTTACTCACCAGGATTACATACATGAGGATAAAGGGGTATACATTTATAATGATGTTCTGATGCACTATGCATGCCTTACTGGGTTAAGTGCCATAAGAGCAGCTGATGTTGGAGGCTGCTGGAAGGCTGCTGCTGGCCTTTTGCCGCAGTATGGCATGGCTCAAAGGGCGCTAATTACTTAACTGCAAACCAAGGACAGCCTTAAACCTTTAACGGCTGGTCGTGCATTAATGTACCGTGCCAACTGGTCTTCACAATGCATGAATTCGGCCATGGCGAGTAACTCACCAGGACTGCAATTATGCATCACACAGAACAAGGATTACCTTTTTCTGTGTGATGCATAATCATGCCAAGCCTACAAAGTTGATACACTAGGATTGTCATGATGCACTGCGGCCCTTCAAAGCCTTAAGTCAGCAGAGTATCACTAATACTCCGCTACATTATAAAGACACAGTGACCAACAAACCGTTTTACTTGAACTGTGACATATTGAAATGAAGTAAACTGACCAGACATCATGCATCATTTTGGAGGTCTTGGAGTGAGTGAGTAATGGTTGTTTAACGCCAAGCCGACAGCTAAGGTCATATTCATGGCGGAAAAAGTACATTAGACATCACGTCACAAAGGAATACATGTGCCTGTGCCCGTGCATATGGACACCAGACACATGTAAGAAAGAGGGGACAGGAAAGAGGAGATTCAAGGAACGAATATGTGCCAGTGCCCGCGCATATGGACACCACCCACACTCAGAGAGGATAGAAAAGCAAGACATAGACCCCTTTTAAAGATGGCCTGGGGCTGGGGAGGCCCGTTTGGAGGTCTTACCCGATGGTCAGATGAAAAGGAGCAAATAAGAATGAAGGTTAAGTTTAGGCCATTGGCCTATGTTGTCATTGACATAGATGTTCTATGTCATTGTCTATGTCCTATGTTATTGCTGCATGAGTTATATACAGTCAATGAATGGGCATTTATGCACTATTGGCCCTTAAAGGGTTAAGGTGATCCTTAAGGGGTTAATTGTTAGCAACTGGAACTAATCCTCCTCGCACCTGCAAATAATGTGCGACAGAGAGCTTGGAAAATGCGACAGTGACATTGAGGATATTATGGGCTTTCTAAATATGAAAGAATTTTGAAAATATTCCAACTAGAACCACTAGAACCAAAGAATCTAAATACTTCTGACTGTGGTTTCACCTTGAAGTCTAAATAGCTGATGATTGAACTCTCTCTCTCTCTGTTTCATTTAATTGGAGCAATATTATACTCCTCTTTTGCTCCTTCTGGAATTGATACCTGTTCAGATTATAAAGGAAGAATCTGAAAATTTTCTTGGAGCAATATGCCTCCAAAAATCAAGATCATATTGATTTTGAAGGCAGAATCTGTAGATTTTCTTGGAGCAATATACCTCCAAATACCTCAAGATCAACAGGGTAGAAGTTGGCAAATCTTAACTATGCTAGTATCTTGGCCCGGTGCATGGCTCGAGCCTGACTCTTACAGACACTTTTTGAATCATTCTGAGACCAACTCCCAAATGAAAAATAAGAAAACCCTGCATGTAAGGCACACCCCTAACTCAGACAGATCCTATAAGGCGCACCTGAGGTCATCCCTGCATATAAGGCGCGGTAATGATATTCCCAAAGTCAAGATGCAGTTTATACTTTGGTGTGGCTTATAAGCAGAAATTTACTAGTTACACTGTACTGTCAATGGGGGAGGCTGAGAATCACGGCTAGAGGTGTCAATTTTCCTCTGGTATTGTATATTTCTATCACCAATATGACCTATCAATAGGTATGACTAGACCAATCAACGAAGGCTGTTGAGTCTTGACTGGGTGGGGAGAACCTGACAAGTGGGTTATCATAGTTATGTCTAGACAAATTAGAACTGGTTTTCAGGGGCATGAGGAACATTCCTGGATATACTACCACCATCAAAGTCTATCAATGTTTAGAGATTTGACAGAAATTGCAAAATATGAAAATATACAAAGGGAAGGGACACAGGACAGATGGTCTGTGTGAATGTACAGGTTAGAGAACGCCATATTAAGGTCAGGGGAGCTAGAATAAAACTAACCTTGTATTTGTTATTTTTTTTTGGTCTATACCCACAACGCCAGTGTCTGTGGGCATTGCGGGTATTTGGTAGTGCCGGAGTAATAAGTCGAAGTTACAGATTGATAGACTTCACTTCACTGTGTCTAATCAATTAAGAATTTAATAGTGATAACGAAAAGACCCAATCTGACTGCGTCATGAGCCATCCATTGTCTTCTAACGCTCTAAGACTCACCTGATCAAAAGCACGTCCTCCTAATTCATAGACACAGAGTAAGATTGCCCTCCTATGGAATTCATCATTAATTTGCATGCTCTGAAAGAGGAAAAGGCCATTCTTTATTACCTATTATGTAGTCATTGTTTTATACATGATTTTCTGGGTTAAAATGCAGCATTTATTAGCGATTAGACTACAAATATAGCTGAGGAATCTTGAAATACATGGGCAGAGAATATCTAGTTAAAGTGTCATATACCATTGGAAAGCTTAGACTCATGGAAAAACACAGACCACCCTCTATTTGGGGTACAAATTGCAGATATTCAAAGTGCAGATATTCTGTTCCGAACTTTCTATGAGGAAAAAAAAGTAAGCACAGATCGAGTATGTAGGTGTAATGTACGTGAAATGTATTCTTGTACTCCTGTAATGAGCTTATCTATTAACTCTATCACGTTTATTCTAAATTGAGAAGTCTTCTAATGGTAAGTGGCAGTGGTTCTATCTGGGGGTTCCATATACCATCATGACTACGGATGTATAGCATGTTAATGTGTATAAGAAATCGCATTTTGAGAAAACCAGGCACCCTTTGAGACAATGGTATCAACTAAGCTAATAGAAGTGTGCCAAAAATAGACATGTTATAAAGGAGATGTCGGTAAGTGAAATTACCACTTAGAAGCAGGGATGAAACCTGCATGTACCTGGCCTGGGTGGATACCATTTATAGACCGGTAATATTTAGATGAAGAGTAAGACCAATTTATCTTTTTTACTAACAATAATGCCCCATTAATTTGCAATATGGCGCATTGTTCTTGCAAAGAATCCTACCTAGCCAAGAAGGCTTTCGGCAATGCATTTAATTCTATCAATACTCTAATAGGGCACACAAAGGCAGTACCCGTATATAGGCACTTACCTAGTTTTTCAAGACTTTATCCCATTAAACTTATCTAATGAGTAATGGATAGATCTTGAGAAAAGAAGTGGATTTGCTTTTAAAATGAAGTCTCTATGTCAATTTAAAATGGAATTATGACTGGTCAAAGGTACCAAATCAGACCCAGAATTCTGCCATAGTTAAGAGTTTAATTTGGATCCAATTTTGTGATCAAGCAAGATCAATCCAAGGTAGACTAGATCACTAAAATGATTATTTTGGGCAATTTTCTTTTAAGATAAGCTAGGTATACCCCCAAGAATGTAATTAATGATACATTTTATCATAATCAATTAATGTAAAAGCAAATTTTTGATGTCATCTTTACCCTTGAATTGCGCACTCTGATAGAACCACGGCAGAATAGCGTCTTTGACTCAGGATGTTAAAATGATCATAACTTCCATTCAAATTGTCATAAAAACTTCATTTAAAAAGCAAAACCACTTATTTTTATCACAGCTATCAATTTCTCACCATATAAAATGCATACAATAAGGTTTTAATTGATAGGTAAGTGCCCAACATGGGGGAGGTTGGGACAAGTGTCCAGAGATAATCTCACCCAAAAAGTTTGCAGGGTCTGTCAAACATACTGCAGCCCCTTAGATAAAGAAAAGCTAGACATTTTCTAGATGATTTTTATCCATAGAACAGGTGGGAACCATTTATTTTTAGGTGCTCAATGATCTTCTCATCATAAAGTGGTTCTAAACTTTTGGTTGAACTTCAATGGGGTCAAAGGCAAAATTCCCTGCATTCAACATCGTACAAAAAATATTCATTTTAAAGGTCTAGCCAAGCTTGTTAAAATGAGCCCTTGTTTGTAAAGATCCTCCAGTAAATAGCTTCAGAATAAGCTTGCAAAGAAGGGAGAGTTTAACACTACCCATTTTCAGCTTTATCACAGTTTCACACCTCTACTGCAGCAGACTCACACACTGGAGGTATTTCAGTGCCTACCGTATATGAAGTTTACCACTAGAGTGCAGTAGTGTACACATTGATTGACTATGGGGCATTCATATTTTGTTTTTGTTTTGTGCAGGGTGGACGCAAGAAGCATTAAAGCATTATACATTTCGATTAACAGTGATCTACTGGAAGTAACGCTGTATCTATTCCGATCTAGCATGTTGAGGGTGGTGCCGACGTGTCTAGCTGAAGCTGGTAACCAACATATGCCTTACACTGGTTTCAGGGGTCAGTTATGTAATACCTGGTGAGAATCCACTCTGTCCCACCCTACACAACTAGCTGATGTGTGTTTCTAAACACAGTTGACCCAGTGCATCATTGATACATGGCCTAGGTGCTATTGTGATTAAATGAAATAAGTAAATTCTTTTTGTTATTTTTGCAGATAGAATTTTGTAGATGTCATCATGTGATTCATTTTTGCATATAGCTTTTCAAACAAGGTATGTCATAACATCATAGCTGTTTTCCTTCAAAATCGATTGACCGAGTTACTGAAGGCCAAGATGGGTGGACACTAGCTTTAGGTTACAACTCACATACTTAATCCAGAAAGGGGTCGACAGCAGCGACAAGCAGAAAACTGGAAATAATTATGTCTCACTTTTTTCACAAGAAATTCAATTAAAATTCAAGGGTTTGCACTATCAACAATGCAAAGATACGTAGATTCCCAATTTTTCAGGCTTTCAAACAAGGTATATTATAACATCATAGCTGTTTTCTGTCAAAATTGATTGACCAAGTTACTAAAGGCCATGATCTGTGCACACACTAGCTTTAGGTTTCAAATTAAAATGGCCAAGTCAAAATCATCGATGGTGTATTGACAACAAATAGAATAAGTGTATAAATTCAATCATCACTGCATCCATGTCCCACCGTCACTGCATTCGTGTCCGACCGTCACTGCATCCGTGTCCCACCATTGCTGCACCCATGCTGCACCATTGCTGCACCATTGATTCAACCATGCTGCACCATTGATTCAACCATGCTGCACCATTGCTGCACCAATGCTGCACCATTGATTCAACCATGCTGCACCATTGATTCAACCATGCTGCACCATTGATTCAACCATGCTGCACCATTGCTGCACCATTGATTCAACCATGCTGCACCATTGCTGCACCATTGATTCAACCATGCTGCACCATTGCTGCACCATTGCTGCAACCATGCTGCACCATTGCTGCACCATTGATTCAACCATGCTGCACCATTGCTGCACCATTGATTCAACCATGCTGCACCATTGCTTCACCATTGATTCAACCATGCTGCACCATTAATTCAACCATGCTGCACCATTACTGCACCATTGATTCAACAATGCTGCACCATTACTGCACCATTGATTCAACCATGCTGCACCATTGATTCAACCATGCTGCACCATTGCTGCACCATTGCTGCAACCATGCTGCACCATTGATTCAACCATGCTGCACCATTGCTGCACCATTGATTCAACCATGCTGCACCATTGCTTCACCATTGATTCAACCATGCTGCACCATTAATTCAACCATGCTGCACCATTACTGCACCACTGATTCAACCATGCTGCACCATTACTGCACCATTGATTCAACCATGCTGCACCATTGCTTCACCATTGATTCAACCATGCTGCACCATTAATTCAACCATGCTGCACCATTAAATCAACCATGCTGCACCATTACTGCACCATTGATTCAACCATGCTGCACCATTGCTGCAACCATGCTGCACCATTGATTCAACCATGCTGCACCATTAATTCAACCATGCTGCACCATTACTGCACCATTGATTCAACCATGCTGCACCATTACTGCACCATTGATTCAACCATGCTGCACCATTGCTGCATCCATGCTGCACCATTGCTGCATCACTACAGGGGTAGTAGTGTCCATATTCCCCCAGGGCATCGACCAACATAACAAGTTGTATTGTCCATAGAGACCATATTCCCCAAGGGCATCGACTGACATAACAAGTTGTATCCTCCAGAGACCTCCATATTGGCATTTTTGTCAAGGCCAAGGTGAATGAAAATGAAGCTAGTGTCCACTTGTAAGATAAGGGCTGTGTCATGTAATCATGGGACTGTTTTCCCTTTAGCATTCCTTTGTGGCTTTAACATCAAGTCAATGACATTCCATACATACCAAAAACATCTCACCTTTGGTTTGCCATTGAACTCTATGTGTTATTGGCCACTAGCTGGTCTGGAGCTGGTTCCCACCACACACACTGATAAGATGGGACCAGCATGTCCCTGGAAGTGGGTGTTAACCAGGGACAAGGTACCCATCATGGTATATGGCTTATCAGTGGGTTTTACCTCAACCAGCGAAATTCAAGATGGCGGCTCCACTAGGCTTCCATACTGAGTCCTATAGTGAAAGTCGAAAAAAGAAGGGCTGTTTTCATACCTTTCCCCCATAGGCTCCAATGTTTTTCTGATGGATGCCTTCCTGAGTGATAAACTTGATGTACTAAAAAGTTTATAACTTCTTCTCGGATGCTCAGAAAATTCACTTTTTACATGCTATTTAAAGTTAAGTGTTTAAGTCATTGAATGATTTCTGTTTTTTTAACAAAGTTAAAGTTATAAGACATTAAAAAAGGCTGCTGAAGATGGAGAAAAAAACGTCTTAATTTGGTGGGAAAGTAGCACCTAAGACCACAGTGCACTGGGTCAATAAATGACTATCATGACTCATTAAATACCACATAGTGCCTTGAAAATATTAATTACAACATCAAGGGTATGGTTAGTGTAGGATATCACTCATCACACCTCCAGGTGTGAAAAATGACCCATGCAGAGAGTGGCCGCTTGACCCCTGAAGGCGGCAAATCTTGGGAGAATGCATGTTAATTAGGCCTGAGCTGGTGGCTGCAGTAAGAGCACACCTGTAGGGACTGCCTGCATGGTACTAGCATCCACGGGACAACATGTATCCTCAGTATAAAGCAACCCATCATCTCAAGCTGTTCCTTACCTATAGCATTCCCTAAGTTGGGAGTTAGACTAGCGCTAGTCCCTAGGTTCTCTCTAACTCTTCCCCTACTCCTCCTCCAGTGAGGTCGCTGGCTGAATTCATTTCAATTTTTATTTCATTTTTTTATTGATTACCGGACGGGGGAAATTGTGCCATATATATTGTGGCACCGGACCCTTTTTCTGCATCAAAATTACAGTTCAATGAACAGTATATTTCCCATAAAAGGTTGATTTAGAACTATTCCATAAATTCCCTTAGGAATCTCGATTGACCAGTGCCCTACAGATGGACTCAGATCATATCCCTGCCTCCCAGTATAATAATTTTTGTGTGTGCTAGCAAAATAGGGAAAATAAGCCCTGGTTTGTCATCATATCCAGAAATTAACCCCCCAATCAATATATTTTTATTTGGGGGAATTAATGACAACGTCATACGCCTTGTAATAACCTCATTTACACCTGATGAGACTAAACTAAGTCGAAACCTTGTTCAATTTCACCAGTATTGGAAAAATATCTAATACCCTCAAAACAAATGTTTGGAGCCAAGTCCAAAGCTTGGAGAGTGACATCTCTCCAGGCCCTGGAGGATGCATAATCAAGATGTGTATCCTTGGTGATGTACGCATCATTGTTTTCAATGACAATGATCACCATGGAGTCTCCCTTATTAACGGAAGTTGATGAGGTGAGGCGAGCATGGCGACGGTGCCATTTGAAGCAAGGTAGTGAAGAGGTGAGGAGGGACTATCATTTGTCTCCTGATTCAATTTTTATTTCAATTCTCTCATATTAAAATTGAGAGACTTGAGCAAGTCTAGTTGGGAGTGTGCCTTATAGGATTCTAGACACACACCATGTGGATCCACCATTTTGAATTTTGCTGTTTCTTCTAAAAGTGGCAAAACACACTGATAAGACATGGTTTGATGGGTACCTTGTCCCTGGATAACAACCACTTCCAGGGACAAGCTGGTTCAATCTTATCATCAACTTTTATCAGTGCATGTCACCAGAAACCAGCTCTAGTCCCTCATAGACCCAATATGCAGTGCGCACCTTATATGTAAGGTACTTGCTTTACTTACTCTTAGTTTGGCGTCGTCGAGACCGAGGAGAGTCGCACCGGTTATGTTGTGTACTTTGAAAAGTTCTGCATACCGATATAAGTGAAGAACTGCCATCCACTCTATAACGTTTGTTACACTCCACTGAGAGACTGGCTTTATGGAGAGAAGGGCAAGTTAGATTCATTTTTGTAGGTTTGTGTGAACAGCAAGCAGGCTACACTTTAAACTGTGAATACACAACTCATTTGGTGCCTGGTTTTAGAGAGTCATAACAAAACAGTAACAGAGAAATTCCAGTTCCAGATATCTTTGTCCTGAGAATACCTTGTAACCTGTTGGTACATTGCGGGGTTACAACTCTTTGCCTTCGCTTAATTTTCAGATTAACACTTATCACACATATTTGCTATAAATTAAGATAAAACACATTTCCTAAAACCATAGCATTTATCCCACTGAAAACTCAGTCCCGCACACACTTATGTAGGTCCGTGAACATAGATGTAGAAAAGTGAGAATCGACCCAAATTATCATGACATAGCTCCTACTCAATCTTTAATAAATAATCTTAAATTCATTATAGTTTATTAATGAATATAACGCCTGATGAAAAAGGAGCCAAATGAGACTTACAATTTCCCTATCTGTGACCGACCCGTTTTGTACTGAGTAGCTGGTCCTCCGACATGTCGCGTCAACGGCCGCCATGTTGGGTTGACAACTCACATGGCAGCACTGGTTACAACCTGCAAATACACATTCACGTATTGGATCTTTTTTTGATAATAGAGAGGGGTGTTAAAACTGTATCCTCCTATGGTAAACAGTTTGTTGAACATTCAATGATTACCGAAAAAACTCTTATATGAGCCACCCTGCGTATAAGCTGCACATAGAGGTCGCATAGGTGCGCCCTATGGCTTATAAACAAAAGTAGGGTGTGACTTACCGTAATCTCCGGCGTATAAGGCGCGTCTTATACGCGAATCAGACCGTGGATGGGTCTTATACGCGGGAAGCATGCTGCCTTGAGTTGGGGGTGCGCCTTATATGCGGGTTTTTCCCATACCTCAATTTAGATCAAGTTGCTGCTGCTCGAATTTTATCTCACCTCGTGCCTTCCTTACGGCCGACACTCAAGGGTGAGAGGTCCCGCGGGTTGTATCCACACCGAAGTGAGATTACCCTTGTGGCGTATTTGCCCGGACCCTAGTCTAATGGGGAGGGGGGATGATGGTGACCGCATCTATGGGGAGATAGAAAGCACGCCCCTACACATTTACCGAGGCAATGGTTCTTTAACATCCGTCACTACATAGGCATAGTGAGAGATGGACAGGCCTGTTTTAAGTCATTTGTCTGCCATGACCGCCTAGAGACTTTCCAGCACAGCCTAGCCAGAGCAGGGAGGAACTCAACCGACACCTTACGGCAACGTTTGGAACCACCACTGTGCCCCGGCCAGGCCGGGATCAAGTTGGGTATGATGCTGAACATATGTTTTTTTTATGCCACAAATGAGGTGTGAACAGAAGTAGAACTTATCTCTAACATTGTATCATCAGTTCTTTTGATTTCTCATGATTAAGGTACAGTTTGAGGTAAATTTCAATTGTATACCATCTTCTGACACAATTTTGACAAATCAACCACATCATGAGGACCTATTGACA
This sequence comes from Acholoe squamosa, assembly GCA_949317995.1. Lineage (NCBI taxonomy): Eukaryota > Metazoa > Annelida > Polychaeta > Phyllodocida > Polynoidae > Acholoe > Acholoe squamosa. The sequence goes on along the minus strand of OX439036.1, from coordinate 99,625,925 downwards.
TGATAACATTAAATGTATCATGTATAACAGTGATCTAAGCATGGATAACCTAAAATCCATTTACAACTACAGTACTGGGAATACAATCTAACACATAATAATAATGCAAACTATATCTTGACAATGATCACTTATAATCCTGTATTCAATAGGAATGATTCCTAGAAGTGCCACCAGATGGAGCCAGTATACCATTTATATACACTTGCTATGTGTTTGACTTAAGAATAGATGTTCAAACTATGTTTAGATAATGTTTTGATTAAAATTCATTCCCTAACATGCTACAACATTCATAGAATGCATGAATGTAGGAAGAGAAATCAAAAGAACTGATGATAAAATGTTAGAGATAAGTTCTACTTCTGGTCACACCTCATTTGTGGCATTAAAAAAAAAATATATGTTCAGCATCATACCCAACCTGATTTCAATCTTAACTAAGGCTATCCCCAACTACAAGGAGACCCTTGTAGGCAGGTCATGCACAAGGTGCGCCTTGTACGCGGACCAGACCTCCTTGGGTTGGGGGTGCGCCTTATACGCGGGTTTTTTCATAATACCAATTCAGGGGAGATAGGTGCGCCTTCTACGTGAACCAACCTTCCCTGAGTTGGGGGTGCGCCTTCTACGCGGGCTGCGCCTTCTACGCGAGAGATTACGGTATACACTGAAATTTATGGTAGTACGTGACAGTTTTGTAAGCCATAAGAATGAAAGTACATGTATTAGGACTGACTTTCCTTTCCAACAGGGGGAGTTAGAGGGTGTTGTCAACAAGAGATGGATAAGGAGGGCACAAAAGACTATAAAGATCATACCTGGTAGTAATAATTCCTTCACTTAATACATACCTGAGCATTTAAATCCTTCTCTTTCTGGTCCCCAAATATAGTCTTTGCCTGAGATAGAAAACAAAACCAATAAGTACAAGGTGCCTCCACATTCACCCAATGTTGATACATGTATATAGAACTGATCATAGGAAGAACCTGTATACAATACGCAACAGCGCATTTCATAGTACTTTTGATACAGTGACATGGAACCGACTATGATTCCATCAATTCTGTATGCCGAGCTACAATCTAGTTATGCAACATGGAAGAGTACAACTTACAGACTGAACAGAGGACAGGCTTAACAATATATGCATCTTGGAGTTGGTGTGACGCAGCCACCCTTGACACTGAAACAGAGAATCCAAACTCATTAAAATGGCTTTAAGCAGAACACATTTCGTACAACATAGAATGCTACAATATTTTATTTTCACAATACCATACAATAATTTTCTCTATTTTTAATTCATGATACATGTACGTATGTATACATTGCATTATTAGAACGTAGAAATTTGAAAAGACAGGAGACAGTCAGAGTGCGCCATGAAGGCGCTGATTTCTTTTTTAAATCGAAAAGTACTTAACAGCCTAAAATCAAGCACCAGATGCGCCTTAGAGCATTTGCTTCAAATCAGGTAGCACTTTATATGCCTAGGTATAACCCTAATAATGTTATTCATCTTTGGATAAAATATTCCACCTACCAGCTGGTGACCCAACATAGCCTGAGTCATCATTATCATCAAGCATATGATGGTTGCTTGAACCCGCTACAGAGCGCGGTGTGACAGGAGGCTTTTTGACGGGGAGCTTCGGTTGCTGGACCGGAACTTTTTCTGCCTTTACAAACTCCACATAGGTGCCTGGAAAGAGACCTTCCTGTCCCGATCTCTGATTGCGACCTTCCAACCATCCCTGCGGTTGCTCCAGCGTGCCCTGGAATTCTTCATCAGCCATCGGGGAGAGCACTTCAAGCAGGTCATCTTCGCGGATCTCAATGTAGCCCTCTCCCTGGTCCTCCCTGGAGGGGGTGTAATTGTAGACAGCCTGGTAGATGACTAGGTCTTTGAAGCCCCCAGTTGGTGCTGGAGATGTCGCCATGGCAGCGGTTAGTGGTGAGGTAGGGTGGGACTTACATCTGGCCTCAATGCCAAGACAGCCACACGGAGTGGTGGAGCCTAACCAGAATCACCAATTGGGAGTTTACCTAAAAATCATAATAAGAATGTTGTACCGTAAATTCTCTCATATAGGCCGTGGTTAGTACCAGGACCCAAATCAAAATTGTCAAATCAAAGTGCAGATTATAGGATGAGCCCAAGGAAGGGGTGTGGCTTATAGGAAGGTATTTGGCACTATAGAACAGTACTAAACCTTCAATTTTCACGTCTCAGGTGCAGCTTATAGCTCAGTAGGTAGTGTGGTTTGCAGTATTACTGTTTCACCCTTTAAGGGCTACTTATGTATGAGTGCATCATGTCCATTGGTCGTCATGATGCATGAATGCAGCCCTGGTGAGTACTGTAACTCACAAAGCCTCAAAGGCTACATTCATGCATCATGACGACCCTGCGTGGTTAATGCACTGCTGGAGGCTGACTGGAGGGTCTGCATGATGCACCCCTGAATTAGTTACCTTAAAGGGTTAACAGAGCATGATGTATTTGTCTTTCTTTTTTTATGGTTAAAATACAGAAGGCGTTATCTTGGAGAGTAAGGACGTCCATAGTCCACCTCTAGCAGTTTACTTTAACAAGTTATCTATCAATTGACCTCAAGTCCCATCCTTCCACTTTTTTTCCATAAAAAAATGACCTGACCAGGAACATATAAGTGTAAGCAGGAACTTTAGGTGAAGAAGGTCAAATTCTAGGATGAACGATTATTCCTATGTTAAAGGTCTGCCTTTCTCGTATCAAGTTCCTCTAAACTTGTTCTTTCTTTATTATGTACATGTATAAGTGTTTCTGTGTACGGCTGCATGGTAGTGCTAATCATAATACTTTCCAGTTCTCCAAAAACTCTGCCCCAGTCTCAATGTATACTGTAAACATATTAATTTTCGCGCAGTACATATTTTCGCTATTCTCACGCACCTGTCTACTGCGCAAAAATAAGATGAGCGTGAAAATTCCAAACAAAAGCTTAATGGACCACTCAACCTATCCCTGCGCCAAAATATCATTGCATGAAAATCTCTGTCTGCTGCGCGAAAATTTAGCTGCCTGAAAATATCTACGTTTACAGTAGTACAAAACAGTAACTACCCGGCACTGGCTCTGGGTCAAACTCAGTCTATTTGGCATTGTATGCGGATCTCTTAACCCCAAATAGGACACTACGTGACCCACAGGAAACTGGCTAGGATAGGACGATTATGGTTGGATCATGACCCATAAGGCTGATAGAACTTAGAAATATCTTTTACATGCAACAATTGTTTAGCTCAGCTGGCAATATTTACATTCACCTCTGAGAGAAAACCAATATGGTAATACTTAAACTACTGTAAACCCCTCACTGCATGGGAATGCATAGAAAGGCATACTATCGTTTTTGTTTATTTTTACGATTCTATAACGTAAAATGTAAGGGTTAGAACTGCGTTATTGGGTGGATGTAGGACAGGGTTTTCACAAACTTTTATCAATGCAGGCCAAGGTGGCCTGCTTCCTGCCATCTTACGTACCGGGGTAGGTCAAGAATATACATTAGTTTATGGACATCCAGTCCTTTCCTTCTAAAGTCTAGACAAGTATTTAAAAGCTGCTTGTTCAAACAGCTAGACAGGTATATACCGTACTGTCGTGTTTAAGCGCCGGGATTTGAATGAGCACCAGTCTTGTATAAGCACCGGGGGTAAGGGGAGTTGAAGTATCTCTTAGCACTGAAAACTAGATCTTATATAAGCACCTGTTTTGTATAAGGGCCGGGGTTAACCGACCCTCCAAATCAATAAGGGCTGGGGCAGTTATACATGACGATAAGGTATACCGAGGTTGCATGTGGTCCTGTGGGCGCAAGTACCAATGGTAACCATGCAGGCAGCCCATTCAGGTGTGCTGCACTGCAGCTACCAGCTCAGGCCTAATTAACATGCATTCTTGTAAGATTTGCAGCTTCAGGGGTCAGAATCCACTCTGTACATGGGGTGAGTATCCACACCTGTAGGTGTGAAGACTCAACACCTGGAGGTGTGATGAGTGATAGGCAACACACTAACCATACCTTTGAAGTTGTAATTATATATTCTTAACCCACCATGAGCTACTTTATGAGTGAGTGAGTGAGTAATATATGTTTTACGCCATTTCGACAGCTAAGGTCATATTCATGGCGAGAACTACATTACACAAGTTCACAGAGGAATGTGTCAGTGCCCGTGCATATGTGCACCACACACATCCGAGGGGATAGGAAAGATGAGATATAGACCCTTTTAAGTGGGCTAGGGAAGCCCGCTACTTTATAAGTCCTAGTAGTACTTTTGTATGTAGGGTGGGACAGAGTGGATTCCCACCAGGTATTACATAACTGTACCCTAAAACCAGTGCAAGGCACATGGCATATCCAGACCTTCTTGTAGGGGTGGGGGTATAACTCAACCCTAAAAAAGTGAAAGTGGACCTTTTCAGTAGGCCTACAACGGTGCCCCCCCACCGTTCCTAATAGCAGCCTAAGGGAGTGGTCATTATTTATCAACAGCTGGGAGGGGGGGGGGGGTGCGTGGACAGGCAAACAATTTTTATGCCCCACCTCGACGGCAGTTAAATTTTTGCCCTTTTTTAATCCAAAGTACCACACACTTTTCTTTTTTGCTAAAAAGAGGGTACCATACATTTTTTTATGCCCTCCTCAAGAGGGGTCTGGAAGCACAGCCACGGTCTGGGCCAGGGTTCAGCCCCACATTTCCTATACCAGCGGTTTAAGAGTTTAACCAAGGTCAAATTTCAGGGGGTCTAGGGGGACACATGGCCCGTGGGCCATTCCCTGGATGTGCTACTGAACATGGGCCTTTTTTTTAAAGCCCAAGGGCCTTGGGCTATTCCGAGGAATCGGCTCACGTACCAGGTATTACGATACATAAGGCTGGCCACTTTCACGCGGGTAAAGGCGAGATGGGTGGATCATGTCTGTGTACATACATGCTCTCGATTGGTCACTATTAAAGAAGGCCTATGTCGACTTTACTTAGACTTGAGTTAAGTTAAGGCTAGTCTTTAATTTAAAGGGGGCCTAGCATGGAAATAATCATGATCGGTACCTGCTCAACGATTGTGCACAAATTCACGGGATCCAGCAAAAAAATCGTGACGGCCTAATTGGTCAAGGGATGATCACATGACTTGCTAACGCGGGTATGTCTTATCCGTGCTAGCCGCCCTTTAAGTTTAGTGAGTAGCCTTTAGGGCCGAGTCATTTATTGCCAGCTGGGCGGGGGGGGGCTTGATAGATTTTGGCTGGTCGGCAGTTTTTTTTCCGACCCCCCACCACTACCGATAAAAGTTATTGCGACCCCCCCCCACTCAGAACTGATTTTGCAAAATGACCCCCCCCCAAAAAAAAAATCAGATACCGTAAAGTGGGGTTACTTTGGCCACTTTTGTTGGTCTCTTAGAAAGACACTTGGAAGTTGTAGGTATTTTATGTATTGTAAATGAAGGTTATATATATAAAGGTATTTTCCTACCAGGTCCTGTGATTTTGCTCTGAATATTAGACAACCTACACAGACAAGAGTGGGGTGGCCAAAGTTACCCCAGCCTCATAGTTACTTTGGCCACTTGACCTACTTTTCTCTTGTTAGCCAAGTGAAAAGTCCCTAATAATTGAAAATAACCATCAAAATTGAACTTTGGCATGTTAATTATGGCCTATGCTGTCCACAGTTGAAGTTGAAACATAGGATTTGAAAAGGCAAGGTACTCCACTGACATCAGAAGTCGGTTGGGTGAATTCACCAAAAACCAGTGAATTAGCATTAGCATATACACCTGTGAATATCAATATCTTGCTGTATCTGAGGCACATTCAATTAAGAAAATGCATTTATTTTTTAGAAAGATATATCAAATGCCTGTGATCTCTTCAGAGGATTTAAGGTTGAGGCCTAAATTTACAAGGATGTTACTGAGAAATTGAACATGACAACCATGATGGTTTCCATGGCAACTATTATGAGGTGTTGATCAAGCGGCCAAAGTAACCCCAAAATTGCACTGTAATAACTTTAGCCACTGACACATTTATAAGAAAACCTTAATTTTTCAATGATCATGCCAATGTGTGATGTAAATAGTGTCAATATAGTCTCTTTTAAACACTTACTTGGCAGGAATAATCTGTCTCTATAGATTTACGAAACAAAAGTCTATGACTATGGATACCCTTACAGACACTGAAATACTGGAAATTCAAAATGGCTGCCCCTAGGTCGGCCACTTGTATGTATTTTTTAGCCACACTTTTTAAAACATGTAGACTTATGTCACATATGATTTTGCTGAACAATATTTGCAGTACTACATAGGATTTTCACTTTATGTGCATTTTAAGCACTTTCTTATGAGGTGGCCAAAGTAGTACAGGGTGGCCAAAGTAACCCCATGTTACGGTATGTGTGTGGAATGACGCATCACAACGAGTATTTAAATTACCAAGCCCCACCCCCCACCTGGCAATAAATGACTCAGCCCTTGGGTAGGCACTTAAAGCTGGTATAATAGCTAATATAGTGTTGTCTGATATGTATTTCAGAGGATTATATACCCCTTCCCAAGTCATAGGGTGCCACTTATTATGGCACAATATGGCTCATTATGTTCACATCATTGGACTTTAGTTTCAGCTGGTCTATCCTCTTTGGTGGGAAGGGAAACCACTTGGTTAATTAGTTCAGGTCACATCCTCATGGTGGCAGCACTGATTGGTGTCTCTGCTGCCTGGCATCCAAATTGAAATCACCACCATTATAGTATACTCTGCTTTATGGCTTCAGATGGAGCCACTGTGCTGGTACAATCAAGACTGCTTGTTGACATGAATAAAATGCTGGAAGCATTTTATTTCTACACATATATCCTTGAATTTGACATGGTTAGAATGCACTGAATAGATTGAGATTTTGGCAGGACACTTTCACAAGTGGGGTTATGATAGATATGCAGAAATTGGAAAATCTATATATTTCAGATCTTGTCCCAGCTTTAACTACCCCCAGTACTTGGTTCTGCTGCAGTGGAGGTGTGTAACTGTGATAAAGCTGAAACTGGGGAGTGATAAACTCTCCTTCCTTTGACAGCTCATTGTGTAGCTATTTATTGGAGGATCTTAACAAACATGGGCTCATTTTAAAGGGATTGATTAGGGGTTTAATATGAATCTATTTGAGAAATAATTGATGCAGGCAAACATCCCATTGTCCCCAAGTGAATTAAACCCATAACTTTGAAAGCATTTTTTTTGTATAAAGGCCAACTCTCACATAAAAGAGAATAGTTCTCACAGTTTCTACAGAAAAAATGGTTTAGAAAATGTCTAGGGTTTTTCTTTTCATAGGGCAACAGGCTGTTTGCCAGACCCCACAAAAATGTTAGTATGCCATTTGCTATCACCCTTTCAAAAGCTTCTCCATGTTAGGTCCTAGTCTGTTTGCCAGAATTCAATCCTATGTATATTATTTATCTAGCAATGGATAGAGCTGATGAAAGAAGTGGATTTCCTTTTTAAATGAAGTCTTTATGTCAATTCTGACCAATTAAAGATCTCATATCAACTCCAACTTTTTACACCAATTCTGTCAGATCACTAAATCGCAGATGATATTAAGTCAAGATAAAATCGCTTTAAATTGATATCATACATTGATTTTCAACCTTTTATAGGTAACTCTTCCATACATGAAAAGAAAATAGTCCAAAATAATGATTTAAGAGATGAAGCCCCTTCTGTATCCGATATGCTTGATCACAAAATCTGGACCCTATTTAAACTCTTAAAGGTCACCATGCAAGAAGAGCTCAATCTCGAGATAAACCAATATACTTTTAACTTATTATGGCTAAGTGAAGAAAAATATTGTGAGAAAATTTGTTTCTTTTCATAAATATTCCAATTTTTGTTCTGTGGTCTTACAGATGCAGCTCTTGTCTTACCTGCCAGTGAGTGTTTTCACTCCCTCCCTCTAGGGGGCAGGCACCCCAGTCACCTAGATAAGGGTACTGATGATGTCATTAGTACCCTTCTCGGTAAAGACAACCATACACTGCTTAATAGATAAAATGCATGGGACAAACTTCGACAAAGTCTTGAAAACTAGGTATGTGCCTAGCTTGGGGAGTGGCTATTATAATTTATTAACAGGGGTGGCGGTGGGTTTTAATGCCCCCCCCTCAACAGCAGGCTTTTTTTTTTTGCTAAATAGATGGTAAATTCTTTAGGCCCTCCCTAAAGAGGGGCAAAATTTGTTTACATCCCCCCACCACCCATTGATAGAAAATGACCACTCCCTTAGGCTTTGATAGCCTAAATCTTTAGTTTAACTTTAGTAGGTACATCAAATATTGCCTGCACCACTCCCCTGGCAGCGTCCATCATTTGTGACGCAATTTTTGTGACCCAACAAATTGCTGCACTGGAAGTTAAACAGCACTAAAATTGGCATATTCTTACAGAACAAAGATTAAATGAACACATATAAGACTTTATTTGGGTATATCATGGTTCATTTTACCTATATGAAACTTTCCTGGGGAAAATGGGCCATTTCAAGACAGTTTTGTAGATTTTCGTCTAAATCACGTTGTCCAAAATGAAAAAGTAGAATGAAACTAAAAGAAAGTAATAGTATGTTACATGGCGTTTCATATAAAGTATAGGTTGTGCATGTAGACTGAATAGTACACAGCTGGGGACTGCGAAATAAATTCCAAAATCACATTTTCCTGTGTAAAAGGTGCACAGTGGTGATTTGACAGTTTTAAAACGTCACTGCATGACCTATGTACATCATACAGGTGTGACACTTACAATATCTGCTAAGATAAACTTGTTTTACAGGCTCCCCGATTTCGGGCGCAATTAACTGATTTTTGACGATTTCCCAACCATGTGAACTTGCTACCACACAGGAAAATATTATTTGATGAAGTTTGTAAAGAAATCTAGGTCATGAGCTTATGTTGGTCGAATATATAGATCAGCCAGAAACTAGGTCAATAGGAACCCATTAGAGGTTAATGTTAGGGTCAAATACCAGTGATTAGGTTATCAGAATGTCTACTTCTTCATATTTTACAGCCTCTGTTCCTATTTATTTGACCATATCAGAATCTAGGTCATGAGCTATTGAAGGTCAGATATATAGGTCATGGTGAAATTAGGTCAAGGTGAAATTTCGTACAGGTCAACATCCGGATCAAATGTTTTTTTATTTCTTGCTGATATTGTGATTCATTCCAATGGAATTGACATTTTACTAACTTACCTACCTTTCATTTCTTCATTTATTATGGCTAATTGGGATCCAGAAGGTCACAACAAATTGCCTGAATACATAGCCTTAGGACAAAAATGTCAGATTTCTAGATAGCCTACTAATTCTGCAAGTCTGCGAGAACGAAATGAGATATCAACACGATTCCAAGAGATTTTAATTCCCCACAGGCCACACTCTCCTGCACAACATAGACACAGCCGGTGTCACAGGGGTTTAGCCCGGGGGGCCACTCACTATATGGCCTATAGTAACTATGTGCTTACAAAACCTAGAGGGAAAGGGGTACCTTTTTACCCTGGGGCAGGATCCGGCCAGATCCGTCATTAGGGCTGCATTTTTGGCCATTTTAGGCCAAAAGGGGTATAATTTTGTGCCTGGATAGCTGACAAAATTGTCCCTAAAAAGGGGTATGTTTTGGGGCTCAATGAGGGAGGTCTCACGCCAATAGGGGTACGTTTTTAATCATTGTAAGAAAGCATTCCACAAAAAGGGGTATAATTTTTTGGCCTGAATCACCAAAAAAAACTTTCCCCTATTGTGGAATATTTCTAGGGTCAAATTAGAAGGGTATCACGTCAAAAGGGGTATGTTTTCTCCAATTTCTAGGAGGGTAATCCAGCAAAAGGTATGGTTTTGCCGATTTTTTACCTGCTAAAAGGGGTATGAACTAAGGGGTTGTGTACGCATATGGTAGGCACTTTGATAGGCGCCCTTTGATAACGCCACAGTGCAGGGTGAGAAAAGCTGGCAGGCTGGTTCGACACTTTTTGGCAGGTGTGACTGCAGCCAACATTCCCGTCCTCTTGGATTTCAGTGATTTAGGGCATTATAGATTTTTTGCTCAATGTATTTGGGTATTGATTCCTAAAGTTTAGATATTAGGCTACCCATCAGCGAAATCTAAGGGAAAAAATACCAATTTTCAACTATTTTACACCGACTTGAATGTGAAGATAATTTTTAGGCTTTGAAAAACACAATAAACAATGGAGACACCAAAAAACTAATACCAGACACAGTTTAAGTGCATACTGAACTATCACTATATGAAGTTTCATGTATTTATGATTTTGCCCAATGATAGTTTTGAGAGGACCAAAAAATGAAACAATAGGACAGAAATGGCCGCGCATACAGCCGCTATGTTACGATTTTTTACTAGCATTTACCCCTACTTAGAATTACCTTGGAAATTGATTTAAGATATATTTTGAAAGCTAAGATTCTGAATATTCTAAAGAGCCGAAATCTATATACAGTCATGTCTCTATAAACCGGCCACCTCTGTTTGGGATAAAATTTGGCTGGTTCCTGAATCAGCTGGTTCTCTGAATCATAATTACAATAGATTTCAATGGCTATTATCAAATCTGTTTGATGGAATAGGTGGCTGGTTAGTGAATCAACCAACTTTTTGAAGACCGGTTTATAGAGACATGACTGTAGATAGGATCACTAGAACATTACTTTCCATGTGCTTAGATATCAAGTGGAAACACAGAAAAGTGGCACCAGTGCAGGCTGCCTCATACTGGTCCACTGCGTTAGGCACCTACCCCCAGTGCATGCCTCTGCTGCAGTGGAGGTGTGAAACTGTGATAAAGCTTAAACTGGGGAGTGCTAAACTAGATCCTTTCTTTGCAAGCTCATTGTGTAGCTATTTATTGGAGAATCTTAACAAACATGGGCTTATTTTAAAGGGATTGATTAGGGGTTTAAAAAGAATCTATTTGAGAAATAATTGATTCAGATAAATATCCCATTCTCCCCAAGTGAAGTTACCCCATAACTTTGAAATCATTCACATAAAAGAGAATAGTTCCCACACTTTCTACAGAAAAAAATGGTTTAGAAACTGTCTAGGGTTTTTCATTTCATAGGGGAACAGGATGTTTGCCAGACCCCACAAAGGGTGATAGCGTGCCATTCGCTATCACCCTTCCACCAGTTTCTCCATGTTAGGTACTTGTCTGTTTGCTAGAATCCAATCCTATGTATATCATTTATATAGCAATTGATAGAGCTGATAAAAATAAGTGGATTTCCTTTTTAAATGAAGTCTTTACATCAATTCAAAGGGAAATTCTGACCGATTAAAGATCTCATATCAACTCCATAATTTTGCGCCAATTCTGTGAGATCGCTAAATCGCAGATGATATTAGGTCAAGATAAAATCCCTTTAAATTGTTAAATTTTGATATGATACATTGATTTTCAACCTTTTATGGGGAACTCTTCCATACATGAAAAGAAAATAGTCCAAAATAATGATTTAAGAGATGTAGCCACTCCTGTATCAGATATGCTTGATCACAAATCTGGGCCCTATTTAAACTCCTAACAGTGGCAGAATTTTGGGTTCGATTTGGGGTCTTTGATCATTCATAACTTCCCTTATACTTGGCATAAAGACTTCATTTAAAGAGCAAATCCATTTCTTTTGATCAGATCTATCCATTGCTTAAAATGCATGGGACATAGTCTTGAAAACTAGGTAAGTGCCTAACTGTGTGGCTGAACTCACATCACAGAAAGTGTGACACCTTTTCTACCATTACTATAGTCCTACTTGCCCTCATATTTCGGACACTATTTACCCTATATTTTTGGTTCTAGACTAGATAAAAACATATTTCAAAAAGAATTGGAAATTTCTCAATGACCTTAATCGAATGTGCCCACAGAGATACTTCTATATTCAGTTTAATGTTTTTGTTGAAGTGCCTACATATGGTAGCCATAAATTCGAGTGCCCCCCCCCCCGGTGGGTTTAGCTCTATTCATTATCCTAATTTTCATGTGATGTATCTAACTTTAGGGAGTGATCATTTTTTAACAACGGGGGGGGGGGCTGGTGGGTTTGAGGGGGGGGGTCAGAATTTTTTCAACCCCTTGACTGGGGCGGGTCAGAATGTTTCAATCCCTCAGATGGGGGGGGGGGTCAATATAATTTCACCTGTTTTTAGTGGAAAACCCAGCACGTTACTATAGGTTAAAAGGGCACGTTCGCGTGCAATTTTCGCCCCTTATTGGGGGGGGTCAAAAAAATGTTCTACCCTCGAGAGGGGGGTCGAAATTTTTTCCGTGCGTCCGCGCGCAATGATCACTCCCTTAGCCAGTTTAGGGCCCGGGTTTTACGACCGGAATATGGAAGAAATTGATTCCGTAGAAGCATCCTGTCGGCCCTTACAGTCTGTATACCACCACAACTGGCGTCACACCCATCCTCCCGCCCCGGTCCCAGTCGTCTCAGGTTCAGCATCACCTCACTCCTCAGCCGTCAGCGCTCAGCCTCGGCCCGGGGTAGTGCCATTTCCGTGAGTGAACAGTGGTGTTCACGTCCCATAACCTATTCTTTTACAACTATCTCCGAATAACTAACATAATCCTGGTACATAATTGTCTGATAGATCACTGTATCCCTATGACATTGGCCTCCTGTGACTGTCAGACTTAAAAACAGCGTTTTAGTCGAGTACTTACCATTTTCCATAACACGAGTCTGAAGACATAAGCGTAATTTAGCGTGACGTCATCAGTTTGTGTGCTACCGCATTGACCCCGCGACCTGACCTCTTTATCCATCTGCCACTTTCCCGCCTTTCCAGCAAGGAACATCTCTCTATATTTAAGGAAAGCCGGTGCGACACGCCAGTTTCAAGAATTTGCCCCTTTGTGAAATTTGCCTTTTTGACAGAATTTGCTCTTTCTAAGGAATTTGCCTCTTCCTGTGAAAAATTTGCCTCTTCTCAGATTATTTGCTTGTTTTTTTAGTCCACACAGGTTATAACAGGTTTTTTGTTTGGTACTAATCTAGCTCTTATGGGGGTGTGGATGGGGGGTCCCCCATGTCACATGTCAATTTTAAGAAATGGTTATGTCACATGTCACTTAAATCCCCATGTCCCATGTCACCTCTAAGGGGGGCTGTGTACAAATGACGTCATGCAGGAGGGGGGGAGGGGGGGTCCCACTTCCCATGACCAAGCATGACAAGGGGGGGAGGGGGGGTCATGGGCTGCATGACATCATGTCATCAAGAAATCACAATTTGCTTTGGTTCTGGCAAGAAAAGAAAAATTGTAAAGGTAGGGAAATGTAATACTTATAGGCCCTACATGCATGCCTTTCTCAGACATCTGACTCAATGAGTGTCACTGCCATCAATGTCAGTGTAAAGTCAAGTTGATGTCCAGGCCAGGGTGCACTACTCTTACCCCTAATCCAGGCCCCATACTGATTTAACCCTTTGTGAAAAGGACCCCTGCTGCCCTTAGGCAGCATCTCAAATACCACTGAATCTCCCCTGCTGCCTCAGGGTAGCATCGATAGTTATCCAGAGGCTTTTTTTGATGAAAAGGCATGAATTTTTTTTACCCCTCCCCCTCCCACTCCTTGAGGTATCAAAATTATTTTTCCTCCTCCCCCCAATCCACCCCCTCCCTTTGTTGAACTTGGGGGGGGGGTATCTCTCTGCATGACGTCATGCTGAGGGGGGGTCAAGTGTTGTATGACGAAACATGACAAGGGGGGAGGGGGGGTCAAAAATGGTCCAAAAATGCATGACGTCATTTGTACACAGCCCCAGAACCTCTCATGTCACATGTCGATTTTAAGAAATGGTTATGTCACATGTCACTTAAATCCCCATGTCCCATGTCACCTCTAAGAACCCCTCATGTCACATGTCGATTTTAAGAAATTGCCATGTCACCATGTCAAATTTAGTGGTCCACACCCATTCTTATGCCTGGCCCCCGGGGCCTGGCCCACCCCATTTTCCATGGATATTAGGGAGTGATCGTTTTTTTAACAGCAGGGAGGGGAGTTGGTGGGTCTGCACACTGATGCACGCAAAAAAAATTTTATCCCCCTTTTTCGAGGGGGTTAAAGGGGGGCTAGCACCGTACACTAACAACATGGGTACCAATTCAAACAGCAATCATAAAATCGCAGAAACAAGCGGAAAAATCGCGGCGATCTGATTGGTCAAGGGGTGGTCACGTGACATTTTAATGCGGGCGTGCATTACGATGCCAGGGCCCCTTTAAGTTTTTACGCCCCCCCCATAAGAGACGAAATTTGCATGTGAACATGACCTTTACGTATAGTAACATGCTGGCTTTTTCAATGAAAACAGGTGAAATCATTTCTACCCGCCCCCTCAGAGGGAACGAAAATATTTTGTCCCCCGGTCAAGGGATCGAAAAAATTCTGACCCTTCCCTTAATTCCAACTCCCCAGCTCCCGTTGTTAAAAAGATGATCAATCCCTAAAATTCCATGGTAATCCTCCCCTATAAACCGTGTTCTGAGGGGGAGCGTAAAAGATTTTGCCCCCTCCTTAGTGGGGGTGTACAAAATTTACTAAAACCTACTATAGATCAAAGAGGGGCGCGGAAATTCTCCGCCTCCGGTGCAGTGGGGGTGCGCAAATAACTGGGGAGGTCAAAAAATTTTCAACGCCTCTGAGCTGGGTCAGAATAATTTCATCCATTTTTAGTGAAAAAGCCTGCGTTCTCTCAAAGAGGCAAATCTATCTTAGAAGAGCAAATTTTAATTTGATCAAAAGGGCAAATTTTATTGAACAGGCAAATTATGATAGATGGGGCAAATAAGCTCAAAAGGGCAAATATTTTGGATGAGCAAATTTTAGGCAACTGGCAAATATTGGTCTATCAGAAGAGCAAATTTTGTCAAAAGGGCAAATTTTATTGAAAAGGCAAATTATTGTGGAGAAACAAATACTTCAGTGGGGCAAATTCTATACAAAATGGCAAACTTTGGTGAACTGGCAAATTCTCTCAAAGAGGCAAATTTCTCAGAAGAGCAAATTTTATCAAAAGGGCAAATATTTTTTGAAAAAGGCAAATTTTTCTGAAAGGGCAAAAAATAGGAAATGGCAAATTCTTCAAACTGGCGTGTCGCACCGGCTTTCCGTACTATATTCTTTGTTTCCAGGGAGTGATGACTTTTAAAAAACCGGGATAAAAAATAAGGAGGGGTAGCCGATTTAACCTTGTAATTTATAGATAAATCGTTTACCCCACCCCTCCCCACCTATCAACAATAGGAATTAATCTGCGAATTATCATTCATAAATAGGACCAAAAAAATAAATAAAAAGAATAAGGGAGTGATAATTTTTTAACAACAGGGGTGGCTGGTGGGTTTGAGGAGGGGTGGGTCTGAATTTTTTCAACCCCTTGACTGGGGGGGGGTCAGAATTTTTTCAACCCCTCTGATGGGGGGGGGGTCAAAATAATTTCACCTGTTTTCAGTGGCAAACCCAGCGCGTTACTAGATCTATAGGTAAAAGGGCACGTTTGCATGCGATTTTCGGCCCTTATGGGGGGGGGGGTCAACAAAATTTTACCTCATCAAGAGGTGTGGGTCGGAATTTTTTTCGTACGTCCGCATGCAAACCCCGGGGGGGCACTGAATTTTTTTTTGACGCGGGTGTGCAGCTGCAGGTTTTGCAACCCTTACACTTGCCTAGGGAGATTTTGAAAAAAATAGCCCCTTGACTAGGGAAATTTTGAAGAAAATAGACCCTTGCTTAGGGAAAATTGGGAGGGAATGGTACAATGTGGAAAAAAAATTAAAAATTTAAAGGTGCTCTGAATCGAGGACCTACGTCCGCCGATGTTAGCACTGTGGCGGACGTAGCCGATTCAGAGCTCCTTTAAGCATTTTCATGAAAAATTATGTGCTTTCGCGGCATTTTTTAGTCAAATTGTACCCTTGCCTAGGGAAATTTCCTAAAGGTAGACCCTTGCCTAGGGAGATTTCCCAAAAGTAGACCCTTGGCTAGGGAGATTTAGGATTGAAAAAGCACCCTTGCCAGCCGGACACTTGTGCATGTCAAACATATGAAGTGCCCCCCCCGGGGGTGCAAACCCACCAGCCCCCCCCCCCCCCGTTGTTAAAAAATGATCACTCCCTAAGACCACTCTTGCAGACTGAAGTTGCAAGTTGGGGCGGAAAAAAATGATACTCCCTTTATAGAGTCCAAATATTTTGTTCTGCGCTCACAAAAAAATCCACCCCTCCAACCCGTTGTTGAAATACCTTTTCCTTGGAGATTTATCGTATCTTTAATAGTGTTAGAGGATGGGGGCTATCCACAAATGATGTCATGCTGAGGGGGGGGGGGGGTGGTCAGGCCCATTCAGCATTGCAAGATTGACCAAAATCATGATGGGGGGGGGGGGGGGCAAAGAGTCAAAAATGGTCAAATTTGACATGACCTCATTTATGGATGGCCCCATGGGATGGATTTTGGTTAGGGAGTGGTTATTATTGATTGATGGGGGTGAGGTGGCTTTTGAGGGGGGGGGGGCGTAACAATTCCAGACCCCTCCTGGGGGTGTGTAAAAACTTCTGACCCCTATTGAGGGGGCGGTGTGTAAAAAAAATTCCCCTCTTTTTAGCAAAAAAGGCAGCGCAATACTACAGTTCAAAGGGTGGGAAAATTCTCTGTACCTCCGGCACAGGGAGCGCACAAAAAGTTGACTGCCCTAGAAAGAGGTGTAAAAGATTTTTGCACAGCTGCACGAAAACCCACCACCCCCCTGTTGATAGATAAATAATGACCACTCCATTACTAGTTAGGTTGGGATAGATTATGAAACAAACAGATCGCTTTCAAATGTCTATTCAACATGCATATTTTTTAATTCATATACATATTCCATCATTTTGGTACACATTCATTTGATTCAAAATTATAGTACAATATACATGATAACATTGCCGAGTCAGCCATGAGTCTATTGAAAAGTGGAGTGGGGGCCTAACTTCTTTTTTATTTTTGAAAGAATTTGAAATGTCTCCAATATTGAATAGCACAAAACTTGATCCAGAAAATGGTGAAATCAAAGCTATTCACTGGAATGTGATCACATGCGACCCTATGTATCAAAGTTATTTTCTTGACTTTCCACAAACACATTGAACAGGTTATAAACAATTAAATACAGAGACATGCATAGCAGCAAACCTATAATTAAATCAGATGTCTATGATTGAGGTCTATTTGTAGAAAGTTGCATTTTAGACTACGGTGTCTTAGGAGAAAAAAAAACACTTCTCTTTTTTAATAAAAATTTGATGTATCCCAGGGGAACGACAAATCATATCAACACATAACATGTTGAACCAATTATATTTCTTGAAGTACCCAGTGTTCCTCTAATACTTTGTACAACCAACCACTGACCTTACATTGGGGCAGTTATGTTCTGTCCCTTTCTACGTCCTGTAAAAATGTATAAACCCACTCAGAAAACTTTCAACAAATCCAGACGCAACTGAACCTATAGGCTTTAGTATGGGCCTAGTGGGGCTGCCATTGCCTGATCTGGTACCTGGATAGATGAGCACTGAGAACAGTCAGCACGTCGGGGACCATTTGTTATGTGATGTTCCAAAACATTTTGCAGTGAATAGATGGAATTATCTAATTGGTTGATAATGTATCCTGCTGCAGCCCTATACACGGAAGTAAGGTGACCTAGCATTGGCAGGTCCAGGATTTGCAAAAGGAGCGGCATAGCACTTCTTTGGAGTACACTCCCTTAATCTTTAGGGTAAAATCTTAACTGATGTAACTGCTTTCTATTCTGGAGTAACAGGAAAATGGAAAAGCATACCACCCAGGGATGTAAGTCAGGAATGGGCAAAAATCAGGAAGCCATATGTTTACTTGATATTAAAGACTTCTATTTTTCCAAACAGCCCTCCTTACCACACATATAAGAAATAAAATGTCATTTAAAAATTTCAGTAATCAGGAAATCCTGATAAATCCTGAAGATTTTCATCCCTACTGCGGTAAAAAAAAAAAAAATCAACAAGAATTTGTTCTATTAAATTATTCATATACACAATTTTTGTCATGTCAGTATGATGACAAGCTATTACATTTTTTACAACCCATGCACCTTCATTTGCCACCAAGCTTCATAACTGAAAGGTCCATGCTCTACTACTTTTTAATTTAAGATAACAATTTGCTGCAGGCCGGCTGATTATTGCACTGAACTTAAGCAGAATAATATACATAAGCTTATATGCCCGGTAGCTGCGAGAATATATGGCGTTTCCAATACGCATACAAAACATAAGTAATTCCTCGACCGACGAACACATAACAATTCTGTATAGCATTTTATGTACAAACAACTCAAGAGGTCCCGTGTTAAAACCTCCAAACTGATTACTAGCGATGGGCGCGATATGGTATTCAAAATTAACTGCATATATTATACACAAGCACATGGATACAGGGATCACAGAGTTCTAGGTTGTATATAAATTACGATATCATATTCTATACTGCCTATCTGCCTAGTCAGCACAGAAACTGACTAAGTTACAAAATGGTCAACGTGTCACTATGTTCAATTTATGGTGGTTTCATTCTCAATGATTGAAAAACCAAATGATCTGACAGAAAAGAATATCTGGTATGAGAAAGAATAGTCTTTATGTAAACCGAAATCAGCAATATGTACAAGTGCATTTTGGTGAAAATTCCTTGACCCGGAATGATTTACCTGATACAAAACACTTATTTCGCTTTAAATATGAGAGAATAATTTTCCCTAAAAATTATTTTTATGACAAATGGAATGAAGCCTTACTATTGAAAGATTTCTGATTACGTATCTAATATTGGAAAAAAAAACCTCAGGGATGCAACTCTCTCGATAACTTTGAGGGCCTTGAGGCGTGATCCACACACGATCAAACCGCGAATAAGTTTAACACTCTTTGATTTTATCCATTTCAATTACATACAACTGACGTTTAGAACATTAGTTTAATACAAAGGAAGTTCCAGGGTCTACCTTATTATGTGAGCACTGTATATACACATATATGTTCATCACTGCCTGATGGCACGCCCCGTCTGTAAAAACTACTGACCTGATTAACCAAACTAACCCTTACCATTCCTCTGTAAATAGATGTAAATGTAGCACAATTTCTGTAATTGTCAAACATTTAACCATGCTAAACGAGCATTGTTCTTGTGAGCCTCTTCGATTATTTTCCGTTTAGTTCTGTTAGACATAAAAAAATCTAGAAAACGTACAGGAATATAGTTACAGAGATGCAAGTCCGGTATTGAGAAATTCCCTGAAAAGCTGCTGTTGAAACAATTACCCCCCCCCCCCACCTTTACAGTAGATGTACAGTGTGCATATAATTGTATCCATACTCCCTCCCCTTGTTTCAGCCTATATGGGCCAGTGTGTGTGGTGTGGAGTTGAAACATTGGCAGTGTATAGTTGTAGTGTTTGGAGGGAGTGGGGTGGGTTTCATACGGCCCCTCTAAAGGGGATTACCCAGACCACAACACTCAGATAATGTTACCAATGGCAAGACACCATGTGGGGACCCTGTGTTCTACAATCTTCTGACTAAGCATTTTAGACCAATCAGAGAGCAGAATTCCATTCACTTTTCACTGAGCCGTATCACCCCTGTGGTCCCCTGCCCAAAGCTTACCCCTGGGCCAGTAAGTCCCTCTGCTTACACCAGGGGGCCTGCCTACTCCTTAGTGGAGTCACTGGCTGAAGCAGACAACTGAGGCCAGGGCCTGTGTGAAGTAGAGGATTAGGGAAAGAACAGAAGCTTCATTTAATTTGTATTATGATGAATATGAATACTCACATTGTCTACTACCCTGAGGGCTCATGATATCTCTGTTTTCACTAAATTGAAAGATTTTTGTAATCCCTATTTTCAGGGAAATCCCTGACAACTTACATCTCTGTAGTTACAAATACAAATACAGTATCCATATCCTTATATTTTTCTTAAATAAGACATCCTTGTATTTTTCTTGATTAATGCATCTTCTTTTCTTTCCTCCTCTTACATTTATGATTAGTAACCAAGCAGGAAGATGATAGTAGTCAATGGTTTGGTGAACCATTCTAGTCATCAGGGACAGTAGAGTTCAGCATTGGGGGGAGGCACCAGTGGCCGACCAAGCGACATATTACAATTAATGGACGAGTGTGAGGGCAGTCTAGGTGGACGCGTAGATGATGACAGCGATGATCAGTACAATAACGATGCTGCTGGCAATCAGCATGCACAAGCGTCGTCTGGAACGCTTCTGTGAAATGACAGGACAAGTTCAATTAAGAAGTACATAGAAAAAAATCCACTGACAAATGACTATAGTTGAACATCCTGACTTACCAGTACATTTCTTTTATTTTTTTTTTAAATCTTATAACTGTTGACCAACTTCTCTAAGAAACCTGAAATGCCACTATCGTAGCGGCTCCTCTAAAAGCCGAAGCATCTGTAACTTTCAATATTCCTATACCTCTGTCCCTTTAATAAGACCGGTGCTTATTTGAGACAGTTCCTAGTACTCAAGATTGATTTTAACACCCTTCTACACTCAAATGCTCTTTTGGGACCCCATGGCTCTTTTGAGACCCTGGCGCTTAAACGGGCCAATATTGTATAATATAATTTGCAATGATTGCTTGGCTGGTAGACTTGTTTTGAAGAGTTCAAAGCCAGATATAAAGGACTGTAAAAATTGTCAGACTTTGCACTGAGACATAAATAGTTATTAGGCAAAAAAAGAAATCATTTGTTTCAGGTTTCATGATTTTTTTTTTTATTTTGTAATTTTTTTTAACTGCCACAAAGACTCGCGACGAGTTATGACGACTCACGGACAACTAAATTGACTGAAAACTTGCCTAAAACCTATAATTTCTTAAAAAATGGAGAAAAAAATAGGGTCGGCCAGGTTTTGCTAGGTAAGGTCAGGTTACCTGAAACAAACAATTTTTTTATTTGGCCTTATGTAGCAAATGTCTTTGATCTCCATAGCTATGGTTCTTATCATTTGAGCATCTTTGTGAATCTAAACACATCAGGCATTCACAGTCACAAGGCATGCAATCAAAGTGTGGCCTGTGAGGACTGAGGAGGAACTAACTAGTTATGTACCGCCAAACATGCATTTGAACACATTTATGGAAAAAAATGACATTTTTTGTTGTTTAAGATAAAATAAATTAACATGTGATAGAAAGATCAATGACCATAAAAAGAGCAAAGGAAATGAATATGTGAATAGCTGTGAAAGTATACAGAACTGAAAATACAAACCAACCTAGTGTAATTATGGAATAGATTTGCTGGCCGGATTGGTTGTTCAGTTCTTGGGCACAGAAAGACCGATGATGAGTCCGATTATCGCCAGGATCACCAATATGATAATGATGATAATGCACTTCTTCCGACGCGCTTTAGACTGCACACATGGAAACAAAACGATACCTGTAGACAGCTATAACTAAAACAGAGACAGAGGGTGCAAGAGGGCACAGGAACCTAGTATATTTAGTCCACACTAAAACAATGATACTAGTATGTTGGTAACTAAGGGCCTTACAACACTAATATAGAATACTGCATGCTTACATAGTCAAACAATCATAGAACAAGAGCAGTTATCCAGTAACAGCGCATCTCCATGGTCACTACAGTCTGTAGGTACTGCATGTATGTCACCAGTCATTTCTATTTGTTATATGTATAGGTGCTGTTTATCCCTGAGGGATTCCCTCTAAGGACCATGCAGGAGTGCATCATGCCCATTGGTGGTGCATCATGCCAACCCTCTTTGCCAGGAGTGTATCAACCCTGTAGGATCGGAAAAATACATGAATGCAGTCCTGTCGAGTAACTCGCCAGGGCTGCATTCATGCATCATAATGACCAATGGTCATGATGCAGTAATGCACTATTGGCCTTTACAGAGTTATACATATAAGATTCTCCATTGTTCTCCGCAGTGCGTAGAGCAGTGCGAGAGGAGCGACATCCTACCTGGTAGTTCTTGGCCATGTGCAGTTGCTGTGCACCATCAGACACATGTACCTGGGCATCCACCACATTGGCTTCAATACTGTCTGTAAACCAGCATACAGTGTCAGGATATCAGAGAATCAATATCAGATCATCGATTTAAAATAAGAACAGACCACATTGTAAGTATCTCATTATCAGGTCATTCCTTGTGAGCCTTCACAAGATTCGCTTGGTAGGACTTTCTCAAGTCTGGCTGCAATCTCTTTTTTTTTATATCAATAGTACCAGAAACAATTAACATTGAGTCTCATAATTTATGCTAATGTTCATGTTATTATATGAATCATAGACATATACCGTAATCTCTTGTGTATAAGGTACATCTTTACGTGAAGTTTTAGTTCTCCCTTGATCCGACAGGGGAATACCAAGATCATTCTTTTGATATATTACACTCCCCCTAAATCATTATATGACATTGGGAGGGGGGGGGGGGGGCAGGAGGTTCCTGGAGGGCTCAGCTACACATAGCTTTTTGAATATTCTAAATCCATTCAGTAAAACAAAAGTTATGAATTTTTCTATTTTTTTTTTTTACCATTTCCTAAAACTCTAGTTGCGTCTTATAGGTGGGATGCGCATTATACGCGGGGGATTACATTAGTATTAAAATCTATGTGTGAACTTACCAATAACTTCTCCTTGTTCATGAACGAGCATTCCAAGGTCTTTGAAAATCTGGTTTACGTCCACAATGTCTGACTGTGAGAAAAGAAACACTACTTTTAAAATTGTAATTTTTGTTAGAGTCGCACTCAACAATATGACGATTGAGTATATATACAATCCCATAAGAGACTTCATGATTCTATATAAAGAAGGATGAAAAAAAGGTTGATTCTCATGTGGTCTAAGTCAAAAACGGCACCCAAATTTGTGAATGAAGTCGCATACCTCAAGTTTACGGATGTCTTGTTCCCGTTGTTGAATGAGCTGAAGATCAACATCTTGTTCCATTTGTACCTGTGTCTGGGTGGGGCTAAAGTGAAAATGAAGATACAAGGTAACAAGGTGGCGTTTGCTTAAAATTTTATCTTAGTTTTTTGTCTGTTATCCAAAAATGAACACATCTATTTACAGAGTGACTTCACCATGGACAGACACTTAAGCATTTAAGGTCAGTAGTTTTAACTATGCAAATGTCTGTATATTCCCCTAGGTCCTATCTAGGTCCCGTTTAGATCCCATATAGCGCTCCCATCCATCCATCCACAGTGCCTATCAAGGGTTGCAATGAACAATGTCGCAGGCAGTCAGTGCTGCCAATTTCCTTCTTTTCCCACAGTAAATTGGCTCTTAATTTAAAGGGGCCAGGCCTATCACTGCTGATACTTGACCCACATTCAATAGTCATAGAGGGACATCAAGATGTCTTCTATGATGTTATTACCTATAATTCATGCTACACATTTATGACTTGTGACATCAAAAATAAACATGGCATGACATGAGCCTATTTTAGCATACTCTAAGTGTAAAATAAACTACTGGCAGTACCGAGTCTTTATTTGCACAATACATACTATGCACACACAAAAGTCCATCAGTACCTAGACCAGTGAAAATCTTTTTTCTTTAAAAATCATGAAAATTTACAATAGCCATCAAAACACTCATGAAATATGTCTACATTGTTTTCTAACTTTATAAACTTCTTTCGTGAAAAAATTAGAAACTTTTAACTATGATGAACCATATCTTTCAAAGAAAACATAACTTTAATCACATCTAAAACCCCAACTGGTAACAATGGTCCAGATTACTGAAGCTTGGTAAAGATGGAAATATGGTTGATATGGCAACTATACGCGTTAAAAATGGCTTTACAGAGAAGCTGGGTAAATTAGATAACTGCAACAGACAGCTGTCAACTTTTCCAATATATCCTACGTACCCATAATTCTTCAAGAGGAAAGTGGCTTCTTCCCTTTGTAATTTGAGACAATTGAGATTATTATAAAGGGCATGTACTCAATTTACGAACAAGTCCTCTGCAACTTATAAAAGCCATAACATATGTACAGAAGGAACAATACCTGTCTAGTCCAACAAGTTGGTCATCACTTCGTTTGTCCTCTCCGAATGGGTCCTGCAATGAAAGCTTTTTTTTAACATAGACAAAGTTGGTGTGTTATTCTAGGCTAGTATTGGGAGAATTGGTTATGGCACTTTTTGAAGGGCTGAGCTGATAATCGTGTTACTTTATCCTTCTTAGCGGTAATTAAAAAAGTACTTTTGATAAGCTACAGGTTCGATTTTTGAAAAAAAGACTAAGCTTTTTTTTACTAGAAAGATTACCAAGGACCTTTAATTTTGAAATACCTGCACATATCCAGAGGAGGCTCGCGCCCGGGCAACGCTCGCCTTCTCTTTTTCTGCTGCCTGTCTCTGAGCAGCTTGGAAGTTATTCAACGCTGTTGTGAATTCATTAACCAAACGTTCTCGCTGCATTTTACGTTGACGCTGCAATGAAAATTGAATTCATGGTTATTTCTTAAAGCACCTAGATGAAAGAGTTCTACATCGATATCCAACATCAGTGATCAATTAAAATTCGGAGATCATCCTAATTTTCTCAATCCCGAATGGGAAATGCCCATGGGAATTACAGGCAAAAATTCGGAAATCCTAAAAAGTTAGGAAAGATGGCATCTCTGGATTATACATGTTAACAAATCAACTCCTTTAAAGTAGCATAAGTAAAATCGAGTGCTAGATACTTTACGTGTGGCAATGAAGAAAGACACTGTAATGAAAATCAATCTAAGTAGATTTTTTTTTGTGTAAGCACACGTCCATTTATAATATTAACAAACAGATTAATGGGTTTTCACTCCCACAGAAAGTGGCTACTTGGTACTGGTTGGTAAACTGACCTGTTCCGACTGATTGGGGGTTTGAGTGTGCCCCATCAAATCCCGTAAGTAATTTGTTGTTTCCTTTGCTACTTGATTTGTATAGTGCTGCACCTGGTGCCTAAATTGTGAACAAAGTGTGAAATAAATATGTCATTTAAACTGGTTTATTGGTAGTTAGAGAGAGGTGGGAGGGGGTTGGAGGTGGGGCTGACCAACAGATTATTATCTTGATCAAAGGAGGCAATTCAGTAATAGCTGGAATGCACAACCATGGGTAGTGTGATGCCAACTGCAGTCTTAGTCCTGAGTGGGTACACCCCTCGCACTACAGCCTAGGGGTCAGGTTAACGAGAATGCAACAATAGACTTGGTGCCTTCAATAAGTATTAATAGGGAGATGGTCGGTCTCTAGTCCTCCCCCCCCCCCCACCCTCTACTAACCACCCCTCCGGGCACGTCCCCTGCTACCCCCACAGGGGGAACATTCACTGCCCCTTCTGTATACTGTACTATGGGGACTGATTGTAGAGTCCTACTATACTCATGGTTACAGTTAGCCCTGTTGACGAGGGAGACAGCTACGCCCTCCTCGTCCTGTGTGAATGCAATGACATTTTTGAACAACCAAGTTCCACTAATTTTCAAGCCTTGAATTTTATCCAATGTTATAGAGAAAATACCTGGACAAAGTCAGAGATATGTCAATAGCCCAATGCAAACTGAATGAAAAAAGTGCCACACCCCCCTGGAGAATGTACTCTGGGTTTAACACCACCCCTTTTTATGACAGCCTCTCTAGAAGAAGATACGAGAGAGATCAACTTCTGACCTAGAAGGAATCCGTGCACGACCTTTATAAAGGGCACATATTATTTATAGCTAAATATTCAAGTACCAGGTACTTACAATTTATCACGGAGTTGTGGTGTGTCTTGGCTGGTGCCGATTTGATTAACCATTCTTTGCATCTGCGCAACTGAATGAAAGAAAGATAGTAACTTAGACCATTAAGAATGTTTAAACATTAAGCATAATTCCAGTTGCCAATACTTGCCAAAGTATCTTTACCACAATATTGATATTGGCAAAGGAAACATTGTATGAGATAGTTGGGATATTACACGATTTGCAATATAAAATGCGAACCTTTTAAATACATTGAAACAGTGTTATTAACACACAAATGCGTAAAAGGTCAGGCTACTGCATTATGATGAACTATTGGGGATAATGTACATACCATTTTGTGTTACTTTGTGGACGTTGTTGCCTACAGCTTGACTCAATCTTACAAATTCATTGGAACTATCACGACCTGAAAATGGAAAAGAGATCATACAGGGCTTTGTGACAAATTTCTAAATCTTTTTAAAACATGTTTACTTGTCACTGGCTCAAAAGTATCTGTTCGACCAGAAATTAAATCAATAATATTGATTAGACTTGAAAGGGTGCCTGAAGGGCTATGGCCCAAGCTAGACTTGGTTAAAATCCATTCTATTTCTACTATCTAATAGTATAAACCACTCTTCACACACCAGGACTATTTAACTCACCTGTTCCACCTTGTGTCTGGTATGATCCATAGCCACCAGCGTCTCTGTTCCCATAGGAACCAAAACTGCCTCTGTCTGACATGGCTGTGTTATTTCTCGTTATCCGTTTCTTAGAGTTTTTGTTCAAGGTCTCTAGACAGAAGGCCTCTGTTTCTATCAAACCCTATAGCTTGCTGAAAGGGAATATAAGGAGTTTTAAATTTAAAGTTGCTCAATAGATCTCTTATTATCACATGCATGTGTATTCCTATGACTACTAGTATGTTGTCTTGCTGACAGTTAGCCACTCTCGTAGCCCTACCAAAGTAGGGCTACTGGGCGAACCCCATTCATTTTGAGGGCAAAATTTTCAAAGGGGTGGGCTGCACTGAAAACATTATCTTTAGAGAATAAATGATACATGTCTAGATAGATATTTGTCTCACCTTTGCGGGTTGCATCAAATTAGAACTAAATAACACATTATGCAAATTTTTTGATGACATTTCTGATGATACCTGCAGTAAGAAACACAGCGGCGGCCATTTTGATGTACCATGTTATCATGGTAATATTTTGTTGATGCCCTCAATATGTCAAAACGTCACAGTCAGTTTGTGAATGGCAGAACCATTACAGACGATACTCAGTCTAGCTGACAGTCCGATTTGATCTGTATTGCTAATTGGGACAACGTCAATTTTCAGCTGTGTTCAGCCGACAGAGCTGTACCAAATCATTGTTAGTCACCCGTACTTGGCCGTAGTACATGTACATGCCTATTAAAGTCTTCTGACACTTACAAACAGCTATAAATAGGGCCCACACATTGAAGGCTTACTTCAAAATCGGCGCCTGAACTCAGTCTCATGGCAAGAGTCAAAGTTCAACAGCATGTTTGGCCACTCACTGACTGAGTGTGTCGGGTAAATTAATAGGTATTAACAGGACTTAGTGTTGAACTCATTACCTGCTTACTCAATCTATGTACGCATCTAACAGAAAAGAAAACTAATAAAACTACACAGGTGACACCCCCCAAAAAAGCAAAGGGTAAATAATCATGATCATGTGATTCTGATTGTTTGTGTTTCTTCTCTGACTCTGTGCCGTTTACGGCAACATGACGAGTCGGGCGTTACCTAAATTTCTGTATCAAATATGATGGTTTCAGCTTAAAAACCAACGAAATCTTGTTATTTTTCTGAAGAGCTGACGTACTTTATGATTGCTAGGATGGAAAGAGGTCCTTGGTACCACTATTGGCCCAAATATAGGAGAATATCTAGACTTCCGTAGATTTTTGACACTCCTACCTTTCGCGGCCACCATGACAGTTCTAAGTGATATGACGTCATATATGGCGTAGTATGGTGGAGACTGTTTCGCATTTAGTAAAAGGACTCGAAAATACGCCCAATTTCACCAAATTAAGTCTTGGTTGTAATACTAGCCTTGTCATTTTATGTAATAAAGATGTCAAAAATGCCATCTATGATCTACAATGCACATATACCAGCAATTCGCATATACGCCAGAGGTCGTGCTGCCATCTTGTGGTTGCACTGAGAACCACGGCCAAAACAGGAAGGGTTGGGGCTACTATTATAGAAGGGGGCGTGGCACCCAACATGGATTTATCATTTTGCATATCTTCTGTCACATCGCGGTATGTGCTTGAATGGTTGCATATAGCCTACTCATAATTATCTTATCATTACGGATACACTATGACTAGCTATAGCCTACATAATTAATAAAAGACAGACCTTGCAAAACGTCCATGCAAAATCTTTCACGATTTTTATCAACCAAGGTTAAAGTTCATGATAATGACATGGGACACAAGATCACGACCCGAAAATTTTTTTAATCACTTTACCAAGGATAAATCTATTTCAACAATAGATTAGCATTCTTATTACTTTTGTCCTTTTTCAACTTGGTATGATGAGTGATGCTAATTAGAGACAGCACTAAAACCATATAAATGATTAAAATCCTTTATTATGAACAGACAATGATGACATCAACATTTTATGATAAAACATTATTCCTAGATGTATGGAAATATAATAAATATGGACAAGCTACTTTATACCATTATTTACAAATTGCACAAACATATTTGTTAACTTGTTCATATCGTCTATGGGATGCGCCTTTGTGAAGCTGATGAATTGCCTTCTGAGACGCTGTAGTTCTGCCAGGGTCAATGTTCTAGTTAGTTCAACCTGTTAAAATAAGAGAAATTCATCTTAGAGAAACATTGTTTGGGTGAAATACAAAAAAAAAGAAAAACTTAATACAATTCACAAGTTTAATTTTCTTCCAATCCACCACACAAGGGCTGGTCTATGGGGGCACGCCACCCCCACCCCCCAACTCCCAAAATTTGTGGATCAACACGGTAAAAGGTACGCCCCCGAGGGAGTGCGTGGGCGTACCTTTTACCGTGTTGATCCAATATTTACTCTTGATTATAGAAAATACAGGATGAGACCCTGACCGTGCCCCCACCCCTTCCCCCTTGATCCAAACTCCTCTGCTTGTGCCTCGCCCCCAGACTACCCCTTCTTGGTCTGCCCCTGTCATCCTTGACAATATTGATATCCATTGATTATATCCATTGATTAGCTCGGTTGTTCACTTATTGTAACCATTCAATAACATTCAACTTACTTTTTCTTTTGTTCCTGGGATAGTGATATGGTCACCTGGGACACTGGTCTTCTGTGCGTCCATTATAACCTGAAATGATGTATGGCAAAAAGAGATGAAAAATTATTAACTACAGGCCGGTTTGTGAAGAAGATCAATGAAATATCTGTTTACTAAGTAAACAGTCATAAAACTTTATTTTACAAGCACCAGATGCGGTTTATGCCTCATTGTTAAGTCGGGGATGCGGCTTCTAAACGGGTTGATCGGTATTCTCATTCACGTTAAGACACATGAATTCAATGCATTCGTTGTACATTAGATACAACCCAAAGATTTATAGCCTTAATATTGCAACTTTTAATCCCTGGTTCTTGAGACTTGATACAAATAAACTTATTGTAGAGATCATAGAGGATTTCTACTTTACTTCCCTCACTTCAATGTTAAAGAAGCAGGCATGTCATTTTGAGAACATACATATAGGGTACACACCGATACAGTTGTCTGGGTGATTTTGTCCAGCTCGTGCAGAAAATTTGTTGCAGACAACGGTTGCTGTGAAGTTAAAAAACAAACAAAGTTTTTCATAGTTATCATTCACAGTAAACTATTCATATTTGATTACAGTAATATTTTTATTTATAATTTTTCTTTTTTTTTAAACCATAGAACGATCTAATACATTATACAACATTGATAAGGTACCTACATTTGGACTGTCATTTATCTCAAGTTGAATACGAGAGCCCCATAGGCTTAACCAAGAAACTCTGTATCACACCCCACAGTGTGATAACCCTTCCCCGTATCACACTCCCTGGGAAAACATTCAAAACGGTCAAATAACTGATGATAAAATCATTTCTAATGCCAAATAAATCGAATTTTGAACATATCTGACTAAATTAACTTGAGATAAATACAAAGGAGCACTTGAATTGGTCAGCACTGAGGGTTATCACACTCGGCTTCCCCTCGTGTGATAACCCTCAGTGCTGACCAATTCTCGTGCACCTTTGTCTATGTACCTATACTTACAGACTGGGTTGCTTTATTTGGTGGTGGCGGTTTCCGGCCTAAGATGCCATCCACAATCTCAGAATACGGCAACTCCTCCTCCCCATGTACCAGGAACAATGGTGAATCCCATCTGTTTTTGGAGTCAGGAGCCTCGAACCTCATCACCAGGCCATCCAACCTACAACAAGATGATAATGTAAAGTACCGGTAGTGTTCTATTGGGGTAATACTGGTAATTGTCAGTGTACATCTATTAATGGTATGCGTGATGGATACTTAATTTGTTAAGAACATGGTAATCTGACCGAGAATGGTTTCTGAGAATTGTACTCACTCAACTCAACATACATCAACAGATAGGTATGTAGCTGTGAAACTACTGGCAGCATCAAGACTGTTCTTTTATATGTGACAACACTAACCGCTGTCGTTAAAGGGATATAGTCATCCTAAAAATCCAATGGTAAGGTCTAGGGACTTATAGAGGAGGAGGAGAGCTGGGAATGCAAGGTTACATAACACCAGATGTCCTGATGTGAGGGCCTGGAGGGCTGACCAAGACTCCACCCTGGAGTAGTGTCAATCTCCAAGCACCCTTCCCCAACATTCCTTATGTATTAGAAGCACAGTATATGATTTGAGGGTGGAGAGTGTTTTGTATACAAACAAAAAGTAGGAGGGGCAGGAAATCCACAGGCTCAATACTGTGTTGCTATTCTTCAGGCACTCTGCCTATCCCTCCTTACTCATCACCCCCTTTATATCCCTTACTCTTTCCTTCCACCTGCCTATCCCTGGCAGGGACCAGATAGAGAGGGGGAGGGACCAGATAGGGAGGGACAGGGACCAGATAGGGAAGGGCAGGGACCAGATAGGGAGGGGCAGGGACCAGATAGGGAGGGGCAGGGACCAGATAGGGCGGGGCAGGGACCAGATAGGAAGGGGCAGGGTGGATCTGCCACCTTGTACACCACAGTTGTTTAGTTCTCTCTATTTCTGCCTATCCCCCTCCCCTCTTCTGCCCACCCATCCCATTCCTCAGGTAGGGAGGGCTAGGGACCAGATATAGAGGGGCAGGGACCAGATAGGGAATGGCAGGGCCCAGAGAGGGAGGGGGAGGGACCAGATAGGGAGGGGCAGGGACCGGATAAGGAGGAGCAGGGACCGGATAGGGAGAGGCAGGGACTAGATAGGGAGGGGGAGGGACCAGATAGGGAGGGGCAGGGACCAGATAGGGAGGGGGCAGGAACCAGATAGGGAGGGGCAGGGACCAGATAGGGAGGGACAGGGACCAGATAGGGCGGGGCAGGGACCAGATAGGAAGGGGCAGGGTGGATAGGGAGGGACAGGGACTGGATAGGGATAGGGAGGGACAGGGACTGGATAGGGAGGGGCAGGGACTAGATAGGGAGGGGGAGGGACCAGGTAGGGAGGGGCAGGGACCGGATAGGGAGGGGCAGGGACCAGATAGGGACGGGCAGGGACTATATAGGGAGGGGGAGGGACCAGATAGGGAGGGGCAGGGACCAGATCGGGAGGGGCAGGGACCATGCATATAGGGAGGGGCAGGAACCAGATACGGAGGGGCATGGACCAGGTAGGGAGGGCTAGGGACCAGATATAGAGGGGCAGGGACCAGATAGGGAATGGCAGGGCCCAGAGAGGGAGGGGGAGGGACCAGATAGGGAGGGGCAGGGACCGGATAAGGAGGAGCAGGGACCGGATAGGGAGAGGCAGGGACTAGATAGGGAGGGGGAGGGACCAGATAGGGAGGGGCAGGGACCAGATAGGGAGGGGGCAGGAACCAGATAGGGAGGGGCAGGGACCAGATAGGGAGGGACAGGGACCAGATAGGGCGGGGCAGGGACCAGATAGGAAGGGGCAGGGTGGATCTGCCACCTTGTACACCACAGTTGTTTAGTTCTCTCTATTTCTGCCTATCCCCCTCCCCTCTTCTGCCCACCCATCCCATTCCTCAGGTAGGGAGGGCTAGGGACCAGATATAGAGGGGCAGGGACCAGATAGGGAATGGCAGGGCCCAGAGAGGGAGGGGGAGGGACCAGATAGGGAGGGGCAGGGACCGGATAAGGAGGAGCAGGGACCGGATAGGGAGAGGCAGGGACTAGATAGGGAGGGGGAGGGACCAGATAGGGAGGGGCAGGGACCAGATAGGGAGGGGGCAGGAACCAGATAGGGAGGGGCAGGGACCAGATAGGGAGGGACAGGGACCAGATAGGGCGGGGCAGGGACCAGATAGGAAGGGGCAGGGTGGATCTGCCACCTTGTACACCACAGTTGTTTAGTTCTCTCTATTTCTGCCTATCCCCCTCCCCTCTTCTGCCCACCCATCCCATTCCTCATTTGCATACTGCTCATTCCCTTTCATTCCACCTGTCTATCCCTCCTATGTGCCTCTCCCCTCTTCTGCCTATCCCCTCCCCTCTTCTGCAAACCCCCACCCTATCCCTCATCTACATATCCCAGGAGAAGGTAGTGATAGAAGAGGAAGAGGGATAGGCAAACAGACTGTCAGTCAAAGAGTTAGTAAGCATGGCAGGTATAGGTAGAGCATGGAGGAGATTGATTGATTGATTGATTTGTTTAACGTCCTAAGGTTCATACACCTAATGGGACTTCCTCATTAGTTTATGGACATTGAGTCCTTTCTTTCTCAGTTTTGGACAGGTTTTTAAAAGCTATTTGTCCATACATCTAGACAAGTATTTATACACTGCTTATCCATCACAGTGGTGACCGCATCAATGGGTGACCCAATCTATGAGATGAATGACTGCATCTATGAGGAGGGTTGAGGGGGAAAACCACTACTGGGGCTTCATTCCCCTACTCTTTTCGAAGGATAGCAAGTGTTCTTTTATTTGCCTGGTCCCATAGGCAGGGCCAGACATACCATGGTCTTTGAGCACTCAGACATGGTTCACTGAGAGGGAAGCCCATGGAAAAAGGGCAAGCATGTAGGCCCGGCCCCACTCATATGGACACCAGCTGCCCACATGCTCACCTCATGTCACAAGGATCCCAAAGTTTGTCGCCTTTTACGAATCTGGTATGTCAACTGTTAGAATGAAAGGAGAATTTCTCCTTTGTGGACTCCCAATGAAGTTATTCTGCTCCTCCATACCCTCACATGAAGGTCCCCACTCCACAGGGGGACGCATGGAGGAGAGATATGCATTGGGAGGGGTAGGTAGGGGAAGGGACAAACAGAGGATAGGAAGGGATAGGATGGGTACAAGGATTATGTTGATGAGGGATAGGTCAAGGATAGGCAGGGGAAGGATTGGAAGGAGGATAGGTAGAGAAAGGAAATGGATAGACAGATGGATAGACAGGCATAGTACAGGAGAGAAGAGGGGAGAGGGTAGGCAGAAGAGGGAAAGGCACATAGAAGACCCGATGACACCTTCTCTACACAGTAGAGCACTGTGCAGACAAGGGCTTGGCTGCATAGTAGGCACTGTGTTGCCAAGGCATGCACTAAGTGTGGCTACACAGTGCCTCTTGGCTGCAGAATGCTGTTTTGCCAAGGCATTTACTCAGTGTGGCCACACAGTGCTCCATGGCTGTACAGTGCCTTACTGGTCATAGGGACATGGTTCCTGCCTTCCCGCTATCCCGGTCCTGCCCCTCCCTATCCGGTCCCTGCCCCTCCGTATCTGGTCCCTGCCCCTCCCTATCCCGTCCCTGCCCCTCCGTATCTGGTCCCTGCCCCTCCCTATCTGGTCCCTGCCCCTCCCTATCTGGTCCCTGTCCCTCCCTATCTGGTCCCTGCCCCTCCCTATCTGGTCCCTGCCCCTCCCTATCTGGTCCCTGCCCTTCCCTATCTGGTTCTTGCCCCCTCCCTATCTGGTCCCTGCCCCCTTCCTATCTGGTCCCTGCCCCTCCGTATCTGGTCCCTGCCCCTCCCTATCTGGTCCTGTCCCTCCCTGTCTGGTCACTGCCCCTCTATATCTGGTCCCTGCCCCTCCCTATCTGGTCCCTGCCCCTTCCTATCTGGTCCCTGCCCCTCCCTAACTGGTCCTTGCCCCTCCCTATCCAGTCCCTGCCCCTCCCTATCTGGTCCTTGCCTGGTCCCTACCCCTCAGTATCTAGTCCCTGCCCCTCCCTATCTGGTCCCTGCCCATCCCTATCCGGTCCCTTCCCCTCCCTATCTAGTCCCTGCCCCTCCCTATCTGGTCCCTGCCCCCTCCCTATCTGGTCCCTGCCCCTCCCTATCTGGTCCCTGCCCCTCCCTATCCGGTCCCTGCCCCTCCCTACCTGGTCCCTGCCCTCCCTATCTGGTCCCTGCCCCTCCCTATCTGGTCCCTCCCCCTCCCTATCTGGTCCCTCCCCCTCCCTATCTAGTCCCTGCCCTCCCCACCAGGTCCCTGCCCCTCCCTATCTGGTCCCTGTCCCCTTTCTATCTGGTCCCTCCCCTCCCTATCCCGTCCCTGCCCCTCCGTATCTGGTCCCTGCCCCTCCCTATCTGGTCCCTGCCCCTCCCTATCTGGTCCCTGTCCCTCCCTATCTGGTCCCTGCCCCTCCCTATCTGGTCCCTGCCCCTCCCTATCTGGTCCCTGCCCTTCCCTATCTGGTTCTTGCCCCCTCCCTATCTGGTCCCTGCCCCCTTCCTATCTGGTCCCTGCCCCTCCCTATCTGGTCCTGTCCCTCCCTGTCTGGTCACTGCCCCTCTATATCTGGTCCCTGCCCCTCCCTATCTGGTCCCTGCCCCTTCCTATCTGGTCCCTGCCCCTCCCTAACTGGTCCTTGCCCCTCCCTATCCAGTCCCTGCCCCTCCCTATCTGGTCCTTGCCTGGTCCCTACCCCTCAGTATCTAGTCCCTGCCCCTCCCTATCTGGTCCCTGCCCATCCCTATCCGGTCCCTTCCCCTCCCTATCTAGTCCCTGCCCCTCCCTATCTGGTCCCTGCCCCCTCCCTATCTGGTCCCTGCCCCTCCCTATCTGGTCCCTGCCCCTCCCTATCCGGTCCCTGCCCCTCCCTACCTGGTCCCTGCCCTCCCTATCTGGTCCCTGCCCCTCCCTATCTGGTCCCTCCCCCTCCCTATCTGGTCCCTCCCCCTCCCTATCTAGTCCCTGCCCTCCCCACCAGGTCCCTGCCCCTCCCTATCTGGTCCCTGTCCCCTTTCTATCTGGTCCCTCCCCTCCCTATCTCGTCCCTCCCCCTCCCTATCTGGTCCCTGCCCCTCCCTATCTGGTTTCTGCCCCCTCCCTATCTGGTTTCTGCCCCTCCCTACATGGTCCCTGCCCCTCCCTATCCGGTCCCTGCCCCTCCCTATCTGGTCTCTGCCCCTCCCTATCTGGTCCCTGCCCCTCCCTATCCCGTCCCTGCCCCTCCGTATATGGTCCCTGCCCCTCCCTATCTGGTCCCTGTCCCTCCTTATGTGGTCCCTGCCCCTCCCTATCTGGTCCCTTCCCCTCCCTATCTGGTCCCTGCCCCTCCCTATCTGGTCCCTGCCCCTCCCTATCTGGTCCCTGCCCCTCCCTATCTGGTCCCTCCCCCTCTCTATCTGGTCCCTGCCAGGGATAGGCAGGTGGAAGGAAAGGGTAAGAGATATAAAGGGGGTGATGAGTAAGGAGGGATAGGCAGAGTGCCTGAAGAATAGCTACACAGTATTGAGCCTGTGGATTTCCTGCCGCTCCTACTTTTTGTTTGTATACAAAACTCTCTCCACCCTCAAATCATATACTGTGCTTCTAATACAAAAGGAATGTGGGGGGAGGGTGCTTGAAGACTGACATTACTCCAGGGTGGAGTCTAGGTCAGCCCTCCAGGCCCTCACATCAGGACATCTGGTGTTATGTAACATTGCATTCCCAGCTCTCCTCCTCCTCTATAAGTCCCTAGACCTTACCATTGGATTTTTAGGATGACTATATCCCTTTAAAATACCTATTTTAGAACATCTATTTTCACGTTATTGAAATGGTCTAGTTAAATGAGTTACGGTACATGTACTTACACATCCTGCTCATACTGTTCTGATGCATCCCTTTTGGTGTTCCGTTCTTTGGCTGTCTCGTGACTGACACAACAGTACACCTGTACATTAGGACATACAAGAAAATGAACTGAAATACCTCAATTATACCACTCTATTACAAAAGTTGATAAGTGAAATAGATTCCATGAATCTTTATTCTCTTTAGATTCTTGTATACATAACTACGATTTGGTAATAGTTTAAAGAAGAACGTGATCTAACTGAAAAAAAAATACTCTCTATAACTCTTAAGCCTCACAGACCTCGGGCTAGTCAATGAAACATGACTCTGGATCTTAATACCTTTTTACATTACATTTCTAGATCATTTCAGAAAATCAAAGAATACATACCGTACATTGTGGTGTCTGTGCTCCCTTTGTGACGCAGTACAGCTCATACCTAAATCCTACACAGAGGGGGGTAAAATAAAATAATTATCATTTAAAACGGCATTCATCTGTTAATTTATGGTTAGATTCACACACAATTTGAGCAGCGATTAAACTCAATTTTGTCATCTAAATGACGAGTTGAAAATATGTGTATTCCAAATATATGTGTTTTAACGAATGCTCTTACCTTTTATATAGTTAGGAGAATCTAATATTGCAATAGA
The DNA here is from genome assembly GCA_949317995.1 of Acholoe squamosa. Classification (NCBI taxonomy): domain Eukaryota; kingdom Metazoa; phylum Annelida; class Polychaeta; order Phyllodocida; family Polynoidae; genus Acholoe; species Acholoe squamosa. The sequence goes on along the minus strand of OX439036.1, from coordinate 99,588,967 downwards.
ATCTTTGGATATATTTCTGAAATGAGAGAGAAAATATATTTACTTCACGGAAACTGCATGTAGATATAATCCAGTTAAAATATTTTTTTATTCATTTTTGTTAATTCTAGATGTCCTCTACTGATTAGGTAACGCCACTCGCGGGTATCTTCACAGCATACAGATGTAAAGTGAAAAATACATATGTAGGTGATTTATGAGAGGCTATGGAAGTGATACTACAAAGGGGCAAAGGGTTCATGAACCTGTCTAAATGATAAGAAGCTGAGATTTACCGTGATGGTGTTTTTTTTTCTTTCTTTCTGCCTTTACTTTAGTACGAACAGTGAAACAAGCTGGTCATTGTTTGATAGAGCATTGATCACGATTTTACCTCTGTACAGCTGACTTCAGATTCCCCCTGAGTTCTTTTTCTTTTATTGAGTCTGAAAGAAGATTGAGTATAAGAATAATTCACTATGAATGGTCCGGATTGTTTTTTTATTTTTTTTTTTCAGTGCGAGCATGCTTTCTCTCCACAAAGTGGATTATTAAAGGGAGTGATCATTTTTTAACAGCAGGGGTGTTTGGTGGGTTTGCACGCGGACACAGGAAAAAACATTTGCCCCCCCCCCCGGGTTAGGTATTCACTACTCCGTAGACACTCTGAGGGAACCTCAGAGACCAAAGGTGTCTGTTGGTAGTCTATCTACTCTGCCAGATTGGTTGAGTGCCCAGTTCTCACAGTTCTCTTACTGCCAGGTCAAATGCTTCCACCAACACTTCCCTCAATGCATATCCAAATGTTCACAATGCACAAAGCACTTGAAATACACACAGCAATTTATAATCCAGGTCGTTTCTAAAACTGCTTTCCTCAGTAAACAGCATCATGAGCATGGCCTTCCATGTTGGAGTCTGCACTGTGAACATAAACATGCCTGATTTATTGGAAATATTTCATGCTTCAACCACTTTAAGTTGCTGTGCAGGAAGAGTACATGTTTGTGAATAGGAGGGACAATTTCCAGGAAGTGACATTGAGTACTTAGTTCAGAATAGCCACATATTTGTGCCACTATAGACTTGTATGCAGGTATTTCGGCCTAGTATTCACGCTCTCTCTAGACCCTAGACCTAGTCCCAGATCACCACATCACTGCTACACTGACAACACAATAAAGAAGCTTATCTGGACAAATATTTTGTTCAAATTATTGGACAAATATCTTGTTTGAGGAACTAAACACCTTCTAGTACAACATCATGATTTAAATTATAAATCAGATTTACCGTGGGGCAACCTGAATCTGGCTTGGAGAAATTGTTTTGAGAATGAGAGACTTACCTTTGTAAACATCGTTTTTGTTGATTCCAAAGTCAGCATCAGCAATGGTTTTGACTTTCAGACTAGTATTTGCCAAAAGGTAGGTTCTCAGTTGTTCTGCTCGAGTTGTCTTTCCACTGCAAGGGCAGCCACATATGAGAATAAGAGGCATATTACCCCACTTTCGCCACTGCTCACGCTGGCCACTGAGCGATAATAGCAGCACTTCGTGTCATGGGTTGGGCAGTAATCCTATTTTCGTATATATATGTACATTTCTTTGATTATATTGCAACGTATAGAATACTAGTGTAGGTATTGTTCAAAACTATTTAAAATTACCGGGATTGGAAAAATATGATTATTTGTTTCAATTGATGCTACTAACCGTACTTTCGATTCTTTGTTCTAGGGTCATGACCTTTCTCAGTTGGCGCCAAATTCAGAATTACAAGTGCACATCTTCGGCGGGAAGACAACTTCACAGCAGCTGTCAACTCACTAAATCAGGGAATTCTTCCAAAATGCCTGAAGTAATTTGTGGATCATCATCGCCCCTAAAGAAGGCACCACGTTTAGATCAAGAGGAACCAACAAGCACACTAGAAAGCAACTCTCCAGTATTGAAATTTGCCAAACTCACAGAAAATGCATTAACACCCACCAGGGGATCAAAGCAAGCAGCAGGCTTTGACTTGTACAGGTAAGGAGGAACACGTCATTTATTGCCAGGTTGGGGATGGGGGGTGGGGAGGGCTTATTAGATATAAGTTCCCCCTGTGGAGTGGTGACCCTCAGGCTCATGTGAGGGCATGGAGGAGCAGAATAACTTCATTGGGAGTCCATGAAGGAATTCTCCTTCCATGCTACCAGTGGGCATACAAGATTCGTAAAAGGCGACAAACTTGGGGTTTCTTGTGGCTTGGGGTGAGCGTGTGGGCAGCTGGTGTCCATATGCGCGGGCCTGGGCCTACATGCTTGTCTTTTGCCATGGGATTCCCCCTCAGTGAACCACGTCTAAGTGATCAAAGGCCATGGTTTGTCTGGCTCTGCCTATGGGACCAGGCAAATAAAAGAACACATGCTGTCCTTCATGAAGAGTAGGGGAATGAAGCCCTGGTAGTGGTTTTCCCCCTCACCCCTCCTCATAGATGCGGTCATTCATCTCATAGATTCGGTCATTCATAGATTCGGTCACTGCTGTGTCGTGCAAGCAGCATATAAATACCTGTCTAGCTGTTTGGACAAGCATCTTTTAAAAACCTTTCCAAAAAGAAAAGAAAGGACTTGATGTCTGTGAACCACAGAAATGTCTGCTAACTTTTAAGTAATATAAGTGGACGTAAAATCAACCAAACCAATGAAATAAAGTCTTTGGTGTGTGTGGGCGGGGAAGGGGGGAACCCTAATACACCTTCAACCTGGCCTAAAAAGTTGCTAATCTCAGAGGAGGTCGGAAGCAGTACATGAACCTGTACATGATGACGCATATATTTTCACGTTCATTTCATTGATTATCGCGCACCAGTCTCGTGAACGGCTCTTTGTTCTGTACAAATATGTCTCAGTTTAGACTATTTTCAGAGAGAAAACTACTTGCTCCCACTTGCTCAATGAATAAATCCAACACATAAAGTGATAGTCTAATGGTATTTGAAGTAAGATTTAAAAATATCCACACATTGCTGAGCATTACTACTTTGGGTTTAGCTAATTATGAATTGTGGGGCCAACATTTAGGCTCCAACTGTCACCTGACTTTTTTCTGGATATAAGATAACTCTAGAATTGACCGCTTTAAAGCACACATCAGGTAGATGCAGGGAAGGAGTTGTAATTGCCCTGTATCAAGTATTCATCAAAAATTGTTTTTTTTTTATGTCTATGAAGACAGATTTGTGATGGCTGTTTTATGTCAAAACCGCATGTTCGCATTGTTATGACTGGAGTGCGGCTGCGCATGGCTGACTGTGTTTGGCAAACGCTTGGGCGCTTCTGACCTCCTCTGTGCTAATCTGTTGAAATTCAAAAAGCCTAGGCTAGCTTAGGCCACTCCAAATAAAAAAAACTTGTTTCTCATCACCAAGTCATGAAAAAAGTGACGAGAGGATTTTAATTTTTTTTTTTTTTTTGCTGTAGCATTTCATTAGGTTGTAAATGCATCGCAGGCTAATCGTGAATGGCCGTGTGTAAGAAAAACTGCATTTAAGGACGAGAGCGGCAGGCGCCTACCGGCTGTTTTGTGAACTACTGCATATAGCTCATTGAGGGGTATCTGGCAGTTTTTGAAGCAAGATTCTATCATTATTAGTTCAAAAGTTAAGTCTAGTGATAAAAGTGAACATTTTTACTAGGTTTGAAGAAAGTTTTGTAAATTACTATGGAGCCCCCATCTACCCCCCTCTGGATGTAGTCCATAGGCTTATGCAGCACGGGCCCACCCCACTTTCATTCGCACTCACCTTGTGCAAAAAGTAGCGATGGAACCATATGGTTTTACAATTTTTATCTTGATTATCATACATCAATTGACATAATTGTAGTTTTTTAGAGAAATTATTTGTGCAGTTTTCGAGATATTCACAAAAATCCCTCCAAAATCCCAATTGGCTAGATATTGGCCCTTTGAACTCAATGTTAAAGGGTCCTACTAATGATGGCCAGTACTGAAGAAAGTAGTGCTGATACTCCAACTTTTTATTTCATATTTCAGTGACACATTATGTAAAGAACAAATATTTCAAGTTACAAGGAAATCCTTTGTCAAGTTATTTTTGGGCCACCTGGAGCCCTTGTCCTTAACCAAAAAAAAATATCATTGACATAAAAGTGTGATAAAATCTATTATTGGTAGCCAGCTGCATTCCCTGGACCATAAGCTTTCATTTGGTACCAAACTTGACTACCGTAATCTCTTGTGTAGAAGGCGCACCCTTAACTCAGAGAAGTCAGGTCAAGGTAGAAGGTGCATCCTCTAGTTTTGAACTGGTTTTTTGACTAACCTCGCATAGAAGGCGCACCCCTAACTCCTGAGACCTGGTTCGTGTAGAAGGCGCACCCGGCACACCAGTCAGTATAACCTGGGTGGGGTGCTAATCATGTATTTTTTATGCCACAATTGAGGTGTGAACAGAAATAAAACTGAACTCTAACATTGTATCATCAACTTTTCTTTCTCCATTTGAGCATTCTATTATTAAACGAGGCAAGGGCTTTTGACACCACCTTTCTGACCTCTTGTCTACTAGCCCTTAGCCGAGTTTCTTATGATTACCAAGTTTCAATTGCTATTTTGGCCTCTAGCAGATTACATGCACCACCAAAAAACTATTCCATTACACAGCATATGCCCTATCACACCTTTCAAAGACCCCATGAGTCATATTTCTATTTACATGAAAATCTTTTGATAAATGATGAAAAAAACATTTCATGGGGTATGCTTTTCTTATATTTAGATTCCAAGAATTTGCATAGACCATCAAAACCTGTCATTTAGCCCTATTTCTGTTACAACTGAACCCCCAAAAATTAGTCATATAGTGAGACAAAAAGTAAGACAAAGCTATCCATGTAATAGAATTTACATTTAAGGTGTACTTTGATGGCTGTGACATGGTAATTACTGTTGGGTTTTTTCCCTATGGAGAAATGCATGGGATTTAGGGCTCTTTTTACCCTAAATAAAAGGGTAATCAAACTGTCTTTAACCCCACTTATAGACAGATTTCAGATTTTTTAGAAGAGGAGGGCATAGAGTAGGTATGGGGGCAGTGCATGCCATGGTTATCTGGGCAAATATCTTTTGATATAGTTGATTTTGAAGGCCTTCCAAATTGGTTTATTGATAGGTTTAATTCCAAGATTCTCTCATAGACAAAACATTAGTCTTGCATTGGAGTTGAATCTAGGTGAGTACATAGAGGAGCCTAGTAGGTTTCTCTATGGTAAGTATCAGCAGTGAGATAGCTGGGCCCTTTAAGAAGATTGGCTTCCAATTATTTCCCATGGGAAAGGAAGGAAATGTAACAAGTAATTATAACAAGGTCACATCACCTTGGCTACACTGTCTGTGATGTTAATTGTAGGATCAACAATGACTGTCTATGGATGGATGGATGGATGGATGGATGGGACTATGGGACGGGGGTCGGGACGGGGGGTACTCAGGCATGCCTCAATACTCAGAACTGTGCTGGTAGTTGTGTTGGGAGGGGGAGGAAGACAATCAAGCAGCTAAATGTGTCCTTAATGACATAGTGGGAAAGTCATGGGCAAGTCATCAAGCCTAGGCTCTGTACCCTTGCCTCGTTTCCTGTCTCTCCAAGACATACTCTCGACTCAACTGTTTTAAAATAAACGCTCTCTTGTTGTGGTGTCAGGGTAGGGAATGAACAGGAATTATCACATTATTTAAACCTTTCTCAAAATGCAACGTATGGAATTTGAGGGCCTCTCTCAAAATTCAATGTATGAAAAAGGTTTTCCTCTCTATATCTCCCTCCCTGCTCTTTGTTCTTGTAGTGCATATGACTGTGTTGTCCCTGCCAAAGGAAAAGTACTCGCGAAGACTGACATACAGATTGCACTACCTCCAGGCTGCTATGGGCGTGTCGGTAAGTTATTGCGAATCTGACACCCAGACAACTTTCTATGCCCCAATGTACACAGAAAAATATGAGTAATTTGAAAACTGTAGATCTAGAGGATAGCATTAAAGAGTGTATGATTTTAAAAATATTAAATTTTGAGGATTCTTGGGGAGAGAGGGCTGGTCTGGGGTATAACTTTTGTTGCATATGCATGAGATCTAGACCAGAGGAACGAAAAAAAAAACAAACAACAAGAAGCAATGCTTGGCATTTCAATTACAAGAAGGAGTAATTCACATCCTACATTGTTACTATTATGAAGCAATTAAAATTATGTACAAAAAGAAATTCCATGAAATGAAATTTATTCTTTCAGCCCCAAGGTCAGGACTCGCACACAAGCACTTCATCGACGTAGGAGGTAAAGATTTCTACTTATTTGTTATCAAGCTGATATGTAGTTTTCTTGGTGCAATATTCAATTGTCTTAATTGGAGATGGAAGTCTGCATGGGTTTCCCTGATTTCAGCGATTTTCAAGTAATAAAGTTCTTTCCATTGCTACATAAAATCTAACTGGGCGTTCTCTTTTAGCATTTTAGGTATCTTTATGTTTAGTCTGACACTTTCATCCCTGGTTGATAGCCGTCTATACCAGTTAGATTATTCACATGTATGCATTCCTTATTTTCAGCGGGGGTGATCGACCAGGATTACAGAGGGAATGTTGGAGTCATCCTGTTTAACTTTGGAGAGGAAGAGTTTAAAGGTAGAGTTCTAATTCATATACATGTATCTTACTGTCTCGATCAAATACAAGATACTTCCCTTTTTTCCGTATTTTAAATGATAAATGTTAAACCTTTATCGTACTGCTGTATTTGTCCATATCAGAATTCCAATCTCTATTCAAAAAACGGTCCCGACTTCCTACACTTTGTCAACTTTGTAAATGCAATCCATTCTCTAGTATTACGCCTCATGGGTAAAGCCTAAAATATTGTCCCTTGTAGTGGTACGAGGAGACCGGATCGCACAACTTGTCTTAGAACGAATCTACATCCCAGACCTTGAAGAACTACCGGTGAGTACTATTCATGTTACCGTGTGTTTTTGTACTCGCTATCATGTACATGTACAAAATGTAGTATCCATTTGAGTAGAAGGGGCATCTATTGCTGCTAATTGCCTGTACTGTTGTTCTACTTCAGCCATCAGGGCTCTAGTCAAACCAACTAAACTTAATCATCCTCATCTCACTCAAGGAGAATTGATATTCTAGACTCCAGCTTTTAACTATTGCCCTGTTACATATATATCTTGCTCATAAGGCGCATCCCGCATAAAACCCCGTGTATCAGCTGCACCCCGTGTTCACAGCTTTGCTATATACGGTATAAGCTGCACCAGTAGGTCTGGAATGGTCCTATTCCTTAGTAAAGCCCCTCATATAAGCCACACCCTGAGTTCAGGATGGACCTATGAAATTTTGTAGTACTGTACAAATGTATTAAACAGCGACCTAAGATCATTGAACCATTATTTTTTTCAGACCCTTGACGATACGGAGAGAGGCAGTGGAGGTTTTGGATCAACAGGCAAAAACTAAGTTATAATTGACACTACGATAAGACTGTACATATTACTTACACTTATGTAAATCACTGAATTATCTCATAGATCTGATTGTAACGATACAATAAATCATTCACAAAAACGAATAACTTTCTTCTGTCATAAATGTGCATTTCTTTGATCTGAAGTCAAGGCATGGGGCAGCAGGAATGGGGTTTTAGAAATTACAAACAAATTTTAGGATGCTCGAATCTTTTTAATTTGCAGATTCATTGTGAAGATACTTTAGGCCACTTAAAATCAATTATCAGCTTTGCGGACCCTTTTTGAAAAAAAAAGTGGTGAGGAAGGGAGGCTTTTCTTTTTATTTTTCAGTGACGAGGGAGGTCACTTTTTATTTTTCTTAACATTTTAAGGGGCGAGGGAGGTTTAATTTTTTTTTTTTTTTTTTTTTATGATAACCAGATTCAGACCCTGAGCCTTTAAGTTTAAGGGTAAGTTTATTTCTTAATAGAATTACACTCTAGAATGCAGGGAATTAAAAAAACCTCGGGAATCTGCAAGCCCTTGAAAATCTTAAATGATTTTCAATGGTTCCAAGCAATGGTAATAATTCATATTGATTTTAGACATGGGAAGAGGAATTTCCGGGGAATCTGAAGCTGTAAAAATCATAACGATCAGCCAAGTAGAACCTTGTGTATAGCTTATCATGTTAGGGGCGTAATTTTGAGGGCTTTTTTCCACCAAAAACTCCAAGTGAATTTTAGTCATTTTTTTTTCTAAAATAAAGAAAAAAGGCTCCATGCGACCCCTTTCGCAAGGGGTGGGAGGTATCTGCAAAGCTGATTATCAACTTTAATGGGCCTTAGTAGGACGGGGCTGGTCTTGAACACTTTCGCTTTCACATCTCTAAAAGTGAGTGAACGTATTTGAGTACTCTTGGATATTCAAGCCCAAGTCCCTGTCCTATGACCACAATTTGGACGGGGTTACCACTGGCCAGTTCAACCTATTTTTCTTTAAAAGTCGAGTAAAAAGATATTTTGTGAAAAAGTCTTTGATAATTTAGGGGGTTGATGGTCAAGAATTCAGGCAGAATTTGAAAAATGTCTTTAACACCCTTGCCCGAGAGTGGAGGAACTTTTTCGTGAACCCCGTAAATTATATCCAATATTTGATCAGTCAAAAGTTGATAAATGTCAGGTTAAAGTAAAGCCATGACCCATAAATTGTGGGAACCCTGTTTGGAGTTTAGTAGTACTTAATTAGGACATCAAATCAAATGCACCCCTGTTACTTGTAAATAAGATCAAGCTACCATAGAAAGGGCGTGTGCTGAAAATGCATGTACCTGAACAGTTTATAGGCATTTCCTTTTGAAAATTAAGATGTATATCTGAATTTTTGATGATCAGTAAGCGGACTGGGCTAATATGTGAGGTACCATGGTACATTGTATATCATGACATAATGAAATCCATAGGGATGTTCCAGATGTAAAATTAAAATATATAAGAAAGCATGTAAATGATGAATTATTTATTCTACAAGTTGGGCCCCTCATACAGAGTTCTAAAGGCTACTGTCTGGAACCAGGCCTGACATTGGAGCACTGATTTTGATAAGTCCCTGTATTTCCTTGAACTTGGGGTGGTCTTTGTCTCCCACAAGCTGGAGAAGAATAGCTTCACTTGTAGTCACTGTGGCTCCCATGTGTCGAAAACGCTGGAATGTAATGTAGAAATTCATATATGTAAAAAGTCTTTGATTTGCTGGATGAAATAAGTACACGTATTAAGGTTGATTTATATGTTTTGAGAAAAAAAAAATCTTTTAGAGAAAAGGGCTTTTGTTTGGCTACCCATGGTTGGATTCTTTATTTCTGTGAGAAGTCTTCTGAACATGACGCTAATACTACATACCTCAAAAGCAAAAAGTCTGTCCATCTGACTCCGTGATGAGGTAGCATCAGCGATGATATGGACTTGGTATCCTGACTTTAACAGATCAATCACTGTCTGCTGGATGCATACATGGGCCTGCACATAGAGTAGGCATACTAATAAATGTGTAAACAGCAGGTGAAAAAAAAATGCATCAGTGCAGATTGATAAGGGAGTGGTCATTATTTATCAACAGGGGTGGGGGGTGGTGGGTTTTCGCGCGGACGTGCGAAAAATTTTTGCACCCCCAGCGTGCGAAAATTTTTTGCGCCCCCAGCGCCAGAGAATTTTTGCACCCCTCTGAGCTTTAGTAATGCACTGGTTTTTTTTTTGCTAAAAAGAGTAAATTTTTTTTAGCCCCCCCCCCTCAAGAGGGGTCAAATTTGTTTAGCCCCCCCCAAGAGGGGTCTGAAATTTTTACGCCCCCCTCATACCCACCAGCCCCCCCCTGTTGATAAAATAATGACCACTCCCTAAATCAATTAGCTTTATAGAAGTGCCTTTATACCGTTGTTATAACACTAGTGTACATGGGATCCAAATGCATGGAGAGTAAGAGCTTTCTCAAAGTCTGGGTGTGCCGAACAGGCGAGGTATCTATAATTCAGAACAACAGGGATGTAAGTCTTCAGGTTTTATCAGCATTCCCTTATTTCTGAAAATTGTGAATGACGTATTTTCCTTATACGCGTGGTGGGAGGGCTGTTTGGAAAATTAGAAGGCTTTTATATCCTGATTTTTGCCCATGCCTGACTTAATCCCTGAGAAAAGTACCGTAATCTCCCGCGTATAAGGCACACCTCGCGTATAAGGCGCACCTAGACTTTTGGAATATGGTCAAATGAATTGAAAATTCATAACTTCTGTTCTACTGAATGGATTTTGAAAAATCAAAAAGCTATGTGTACCTAAGTCACTCAGGGACCTCCTAAACCCACCTATGTCATATTATGACTTAGTGGGAGTGTAAGATATCAAAAGAAAGCTCTTGATCTCCCCCTTGTGGGTGCAGGGAGAACTAAAACCTTGCGTATAAGACGCACCTTATACGCGAGAGATTACGGTACTATGAATTTGGTTCGTTTTAGAGCGCATATATTATATGTGGGGTCACATTTTAATTCATGTGAGCTGCTATAGTAGCTGTGTAAGTTCAACGTATGATACTTACAAAGGAAGGCTTTATGTATTTACCTCAATTCCTGAAAGTACAATGTGCTTTAATTTCCCATCGCATAATGTTGGTAGTAGCTTCTCCACGTCAGGAATGACCATGCTGAACTTGGTTTTAGGAAACACGCCAACAGCATTGCTGATGTCCAGCTCTTCCACTGTATGAAGAAGGCCTTTGGGATACTGAAAAGAGAAACATTGAAGAAAATTACAAAAGTGGGTACACATACCGGTACATACTACGGGAGAACTGATATTTTCAAGTCTCCCAACCCCCCAACCTATGATTAGGGAGTGGTATTTTCTTGTAACAGCAGAAAGGGGGGGGGGGGGCGATTTCAGACCCCTCCGAGGGGGATGGGGTTGAACAATGTTTGTTGCGGGTGTGCGATACCACCATCCCTTCCTCCCTGTTGAAAAATTACCACTCCCTTACCAACAGAGAAAATCCACCTTCGGATGATTATCCATTATTGTTTTAGTCAATAACACATTCATATATATGGAAACTGCCGCACAGAACCACATTAGATTAAAGAGGGTTTCTGACAGACATAGGAACATAGACAGGGGTGGGAAATTTCCGCGGAAACGCGGAAATCCGCGTTTTTGATGCTCAGAAAGACCATTCTTGAGATCTATGCAAATCCACTGAGAAAGGAATTTACCATTTGTAAGGGGGGGGGGGGGGGTCTGACTTAGAATTTCTGCCAATACCATTCCAGATTGAAAAATGTGGGCATCCCAATGGTAGTTCCAAACATACTTGTACAACAGAGTGTTATATTCTGCCCAAAGAACATTTAGATCATTTTTATCCAACATTAAAACATTAACTAGCAAGCCATATATTATGCTTCAGAGGAAATAGGTTTTGGGATTTCACACCCCTGATAGAGGGAAATCTGGTCTATAGTGTATTTCTGAACAATTGCCACCACAGCTAGGCCATGGTTGAATAATCTCTCTTTGACCTTATATGCATTTAGTAAATAATATGCTGAACCAGGTATGACAAAATGGCTTGGACAGCTGGCTTTTGCACCTAAGAGATAGAGCATAGTCAGCTGTTCATTGGGGCTTGAAGGTGGAAGGTGGATTACTGACGCCTCATTGTTGGTGCACACAAACCATTAACCCTTTAGGGGCTGTATAGAACTTAAACATTTTTTTCATTGAACTTATAAGCCAATAACAAGTAGGCCTGTGGCCTAGACTTAACCTTCATTTGAAAGCATTTCACTGCTGGTCACTTTCACCTCTCAGTAATTGCTAGTCAGAAATGTGTAAGAGTAATGGTTATAGTTTAATCACAGCTAAGATCATATTCATGGAGAGAAAATGTCCACCTCTGTGTACAAAGTGTACTTACTTGCTCTGTGACGACAAGAGGGACCTGTAATATTTTTGTGGCTGCGACCTAGAAATCAGAAAGTACATGGATTACTATTCATCATTAGGACAAGACCCCAAGCTAACCCCAGCTCAGATTGACCTTAGTAGTCTAAGTAGAATTGAGCCGCTGGGTTAGTGTGCATAAGTCCCCTACTAGGGGATGTCATCGCTTGATATGAGGCCATCCATAAATGATGTCATGCAAAATTTGAGCCCCCCGTCATGTTTTTGCCAATTTTGCAATGCTTAATGTATATGGAAAATTAATTCCTTCATGCCGGGCCAGACCCTCCATCATGACGTCATTTGTGAGATGAGCACTGATAACTACTTGCATTATGTAAACCAGTTGCACAGTTGAGAATTCTGGATTAAATGAAGGGTACCAGGTATCTCATTTGATATTAAAATCTATACTGAATCCCATCCCATAGCCTATCATAGGCTAATGTGGTTTTCAACTATAAACCATATTATGTCATGCCTGATACGAACGTCACGATAGATTAGTACTAGAACTGCTGTATTCAATGGGGGGATGAAATATAATGTGGCCGTATTCAATGGCTGACGATCATGTGACCTACAGCAATGAACAGAGCTAAATTTTGTTGAATTTCTCTTCTTAAAAGCATTCAAACCAGTGTAGCCATGACATAAATGCAAATGTCCACTCACATGGGATATTGCAAAAATATCCCATGCTCGTTGACATTTGCTTATATAGCCCCCTCCGCCTTTTAAGCTTGATCATTCCAGAGATACTAACTACGTGCTAGACCAAGAACTTGTCTTGAGATTTTCGCAAGGATGGTGGTGCAAATTTGTGACACTGGACAGACGGCAAAGGGGCCAATACACCTTCATCAGCCTCAGGGGCCATCCACAAATGACGTTGTGATGGAGGTGTGGGGTCAGGCCAGCATGACCGGATTAATTTTCTACATTGTATATACCAAAATTGGCAAAAAAAAAACACATTACGGATGGGGGGGGGGGGCTATGCCTAAGCCTCTTAGCCTAAGGCTATGCCGGAACGGAATTGGGGCTGCGTCAGATGGTACCGGGGGCAATGGCCCTAGAGACAGTTGGGCTGGGACTGATGGCCCCAGAAAATGAGACTGATGGTCCCACTTTCAAATTTGATGCCCTGTGTATAATCTGATGAAATAATTCACATATATATACCGTAATCTCCCGCGTAGAAGACGCGTTGCGCGTATAAGACGCACCCCAAACTCAGCAAAGGCATTTTTGTGTATAAGACGCACATTTTAAGAATGAAATTTGTAAGATTAGTACATTTCTATAGTAAAATTACCCCTCGTATAAGACGCACACCCAACCTGAGAGAAAGCTATAAGACCCCCCAGCATTTTGTTTGGAGTAGAGGAGGCGTCTTATATGCGGGAGATTACGGTATATATATATGTTATAGAATGAATGTTTATGTGTTGATGACTACTTATGAAACATGTTCGTTGTATTTTAGCACAAGTTTGGAGGTGTTAGAGCCACAATAACAAAGGCCTACCCACTGAGGCAGTGTGGGTAGCCCAGGGGGTGGGTGCCTGGGGATTAGCTATGACACCTTTCAGCTTGCAGAACTGACACGGCACGCTGTAGTGACTACATAATAAAATTGAAACAAAAAAAAAGAAAGAAATTGCAAAAACGAAACGGAAAAAATGGCTTCTGCTATTAGTCTAGATAAAAAGATAAAAAAAGAATGAAATGGGAAAAAAAATGAAAGAGGAAGAATTTTTTTTTCAAATTGAAATGGCAAATAACTAATAGAATATATTGTTAAATCATATGTAAGACATGTGATTTAATTGTGTTTATGTATGGATTCAATATAGAAAGCACACCTGAATGCATTTTTTTTCAACATTTTCTCTTAATAATATTTTTTTCATATCATTTTCAATCAAGTGTAACATGGAAAGTGTCATAATTATGCATAATTAAGGGAGTGGTCATTATTTATCAACAGGGGGGGTGGTGGGTTTTCGCGCGGACGCCCGAAAACTTTTTACGCCCCCCCTCGACGGCAGTAAAAAATTTTCGCACCCCCCCTCCATGCGCCGGAGGCGCGGAGAGTTTTCGCGCCCCCTCTTTGATCTATAGTAGCGCGCGGGCTTTTTTTGCTAAAAAGAGGGTAAATTGTTTTAGCCCCCCCCTCAAGAGGGGTCAAATTTTTTTTAGCCCCCCTCGAGAGGGGTCAGAATTTTTTACGCCCCCCCTCAAACCCACCACCCCCCCTGTTGATAATAAATGACCACTCCCTAATGAAGATATGTGATGAATGTGGGATGGACCCTGGTTTAAAAGTTGGGGCCATAAGTCATTTTCTAGGGCCACTTGGGGCCATCAGTCCCCAGGGCCATCGATCTCTAGTCTAGCCTAGGGCCATCACTCTCACAATCGTGTCAGACTATAATTATATTAAATATAGTGACTCAATATACACTAATAAAATGTTATTATTATAAAGTCTTACAGACGAGTTAATTAGCGCAGACCTTTATAAGTTTATTATTTATACTACACAGTCACACGTGGGGGATTTCTACCCCTTCCTCAGATTCAGAGGTGTTTTTTTTTTTTAAAGCCCCCCCCCCCCCCCGCCACTCCGTGGAGCAGAAACTTTCTGCTGAGAAAGAAATCCCCTACGCGCCAGTGACTGCCAGGAACAGATGCGTGGACTTCGAGTACCGTACCGTACGAACCTATTCGAGCCCAATGGCGGTATCAAAATTCGTCTCTTACCAATCTTTTAGTAACTTCTAATATATCCGGGAAATATTTGATAGCCGGTCTGAACCGCTCCTGCATATCACATAAAAAGAAAGCTGTTTTGTCGGCTTCGACGTCGCCGAGGTTCATGGTGGCCGCCATTTTGAACTATGGACTGATCATGTGACTTTACTTCTCTACCTCCTCAAGACTAGTTTGAAGAGCTCTGTAAACAAAGCCGCGAGAAGAACACGGACAACTTCCACAAGTTCCAGGGTGTGTTTAAATTGGACTTTATTGCCAGGAAATGTATCAAATATGATACTGTCATCTGTATTTCGAGTGCAGTATATATAGGGCATCGGGTTCTGTATTGAAGGTAAGTCAACAGATAAATATCACTCCGTTGCTTGGGTAAACAAGAACTAGGCTACTAGTACTACTAGCAATGATTGTACAGTATAGGATAGGTCAGTCCATACAGTCCTATAGTGAAGGCCAACCCCCCTCTAGGCTCTACCCCCCCATGAAACTAGGTGACCTTGTGTGTTCAGTATTGGGCCCTATATAGGATAAGGGGGTTTATGGAGCTATCATGTATCTTCCTGAAAGGGATACCAAATGAAATGAAGAGACCATCTAAGCCAAAAAATCCTGCTGAATCCAAAAATGTTGGTCTTTCTTATCAAAATTTGACCAAAAGTACCCGAAAATGATGTTTGATGAGGGAAATACTTTTAAAAATGTACAAAAATGATATTGAAAATGATTGCAAATCTTTAAATATAGAACACATAAATCAGAGTTAATACCTCAATCCACATACCCAAATGTCTGCCTATCTCTGAGATCTAAGCATAAGATAAGGTGTGGTCATTAAACATCAACCGGGGGGGGGGGGGTTGAAGAGGGGCGGTAAAACCTTTGAGATCTTGGGGGGGTGCATAAAAACCTTTGACTTGACTCTTGAGCCTTGAGTAGGGACCCCAGAAAAAAAATAGAATCTATTAAATACCACAGTTGACCAATTACTTTTGATAGAGCCTGAGCAGGGAAATCTAAATCTTTTGGAATTTTGTTTCTATCTACAGTAAAATTCCGTTATAACAAAGTGCTTGGGACAAGGAAAAAAATAAACGAATTTCGTTCTAACCAAATCATACAATATGAGACCATTAGGGGCCAACTACACACACCCCCCACTTCCCTTATCCCTTCTGCCGCCCTGAGTTCAATAGAGACGGCTGTAGAAGCCCCATCACACATTCTAACACCCCCTCCCCCCACCTCCCTTATCCCTTCTGCCGCCCTGAGTTCAATAGAGATGGCTGTAGAAGCCCGCTCACACATCCTAACACCCCCTCCCCCCACCTCCCTTATCCCTTCTGCCGCCCTGAGTTCAATAGAGACGGCTGTAGAAGCCCGATCACACATCCTAACACCCCTTCCCCCCAACTCCCTTACCCCTTCTGCCGCCCTGAGTTCAATAGAGGCGGCTGTAGAGGTCCTATCACACATCCTAACACCCCTTCCCCCCAACTCCCTTACCCCTTCTGCCGCCCTGAGTTCAATAGAGGCGGCTGTAGAGGTCCTATCACACATCCTAACACCCCTTCCCCCCAACTCCCTTATCCCTTCTGCCGCCCTGAGTTCAATAGAGACGGCTGTAGAAGCCCCATCACACATCCTAACACCCCTCCCCCCAACTCCCTTATCCCTTCTGCCGCCCAGAGTTCAATAGAGGCGGCTGTAGAGGTCCTATCACACATCCTAACACCCCTCAGATACCAGATAATGTTTGTATAAGCTATGAAAAATTTGTTATAAACGATTTCAGATGATGTAAAATTCGTTATAAGGGGATTATTTTACTATAGAAATGTATGGGGCTGATTTGGGACAATGAGATTAGTTTGTTGTAAACGAAATTTCGTTGTAACAGGATTCGTTGTAAAGGAATTTTACTGTATCTTAGAACCCGAGATATGATGAAATATATGTTAGTAGGTATCTGACTAAAAATTTTAAACACATGAGAGCTCTTGGTTTTTGGCACAGTCTTTTCCGCACATATGTGAGAAGCAACATGCTTTTTGAATTGTAATTTTAAGGTCATTTTTGGGTGAGTTATTGAGGTTTTTGTGAGACAAGGTTGGCCAAATTTTCGTCATGAAATTAAACTCTACAAAGAGGAATTGTCTGTGACCTTTAGCTACATTATTGCCATAATTTGAAAAGAGATATATCATAGCAAACCATATATTTCCTGAAAGCCAATGACTTTACGGATACAATGCAGTTTAAATGAAGCTGATATGACCACTAGGGTCAGAGATATGAATTTATGAATATAAAAAGTTGAGAAAAACCATCAAAATTAGCTGAAATTTAAGTTGGCTGATCCTAGAAACCTATGTGCTCGTCGATAGAATTCCTTCATATTTGGTAGAGATGAGGTTAACACTATGTACTTGCTGTTCTATATGTTTTTGTTCGATTTCCTAAGTTTTATCATATAATGAATGAGAGATTACTAAAACATTGACCTAATTAAGGTGGTAATTAATTAACTAATTAGAGTTCATACAAAACTGAAACACTAAATCAAAGGAAATCTTGTCTTCTTGGCAGATAAAATATCAGGAACCTTATTCATCAACTATTTCTATAATTTTAAAGCTAATCACTGAGACCTATCCCTGCACACACCTCCCAAACCTGTCACAGTTTTCTAGGACATGGTCCGCGCTCATAGCAGCTCTTTCATTCACGTACCTAATGTTAGTAAATCCCAGGATTTGCTACCCATACATTTCTATTATAATAGAGGCTAGCCTATTAAAGCTAAGAAGTTGTGGCCAAAGACATCCAAAATCTAGGGGTTTTCTAAAACACCCTGTAAAATCTAATTTCACTTCCAGTAGGAGTTTTTAAAAAATTCCAAAAATCCTAGATAGATACATATACGCCCCATTTAATCGAGTAGTCGATTGACCTTTTGACCTTGACCTTTGACCAAGATCTTACTCTCGGAGGTCACTGAGCTTCACATTCAAACAACAAAATCCTTTGGGAGCATGTGAGAGCATCGTCCGATTGTTCTGAAATTTTTTACAGTGCATCTTGAGATAAAGTCCAACCTAAATACTGAGTAGCAACCAGTAGCATTGATAACTTCATGGTTTGAGAAGATTCTGGAAATACCATGTCTTTGACAATAGTAGAATCCAGTGTTTTCTCAAATGGAAGCACTTTTGTTGTATATGGTTGGATAGGCCTTTCTTTGGTCTATACATTAAACCATTAACCTGTAAACATATGTTAAAGAGCACTCCCTCAGAGAAGAGGTTTTAGACCAGTGTCTGCAGAGCCTGCCTGGGCCCCCTGCACAGCTCCCACTGCAACTACCCTAAGTGGCGCCCCTAGTGGATTCTGGGGTCCCTACCTTGAGGGCCTATTTTTTTTTTGGGGGGGGGGCGCAAAAATGTTATTCCAAAAAAGTCAATCCCATTATCATTGATAAAAAATGACCACTCCCTGAAGCCAATGGAGTGGTCCTTTTTTAACATCGCCATTCTTGCAGTCTGAGAAGCATCATGTCATACCCGTTTCAACCCTACGCTGGATCCCTGCTCTTATAAATCTTAATACGGCGACGTCACAGGCGAGGCATGACGTCACAACGACGCCCGCCATTTTTGTGGGTGAAATATTACGATGCATTTGGCTTCTTTCCGTAGGAGAAAAATGTGGATTGTGGCTAAAATAAGTTGATAACCACACCTGTTTTGGGCCAGGTAGAAAGAAAAGGATAGATTTCTCGATACATCTGCCATGTTTTTCCGATCAAGAACCTTGTTGGCATAGAATGCAGGTTTTTCTTCTACCGGCCGACCCCGGCAATGTCATCTTTCCCCCATTGGAATGACGACATAGCAGCGCCCCCTAGATTTCCATCAACAACTCATCGGAAAGAATTAGGTGGGGTGGTCGTTTAGCCGCACGTTCCCCGAATTTCACCCCGGCTGTAAGGGTCAAGTCATTTATTTCCAGGTGGGGGGGGGGCTTGTTAGATCTAGGGGGGGTCAAAACTCAATAAACCTTCATACTGGGTGGGGGGTCAAAACTGAATATGGGCAATTTCAAATACCCATCACCTCGCATTATTCCACGCATGTATCCGATTTTTTGATTTTTTTTTTTGGGGGGGGGTCATATTGCAATATCAGTTCTTAGTGGGGGGGGGGGGTCGCAATTATTTTTGTGATAGTAGTGGGGGGGGGTCAGAAAAAAATCTGCCGATCCGCCAAAATCAATCAAGCCCCCAAAAAAGTAGGTCCTGCGATCTCTGTAATACACTGAGAAACTCTTTTACCATTTATATGGAGGGGGGGATGTCTGATATTACATACCGTATCTGATCCTTTTGCGTATTCTGTATATTTCACTATCCCAATGTCAAATTAAAACCTGGACACCAAAAGATTGTTATGATATTGATCAATGGACCCCTTTTAATAACTCTATTCTGTTTAATATAAAACATAATCTAGGGGGCCATCCATAAAATGACATCATGCTTAATTTGACCCCCGATCATGTTTTTTTTCCAATTTTGCAATGCTGAAGATATATGGAAAATTAGTCCCGGGCCTGACCTCCCCGCCCCGCCTCCCCCGCCAGCGGTGGGTGGCCGCAAGACTTTGCCATGAAGTCATATAGTGCGCTGCAGATTATTTAATTTTTGGCATTTCATACTGCTTATCACTTGGAGTGTCACTGTGTGTGCGTAAAAATGTCAGGCCTCGAATTCTGCACTAGCCTTTGGGTTGCATGGGGTAAGAGAGAAGAAGAAGTCGGGAATATATAGCATACATGCACATGCACAGCCATAGACTTTTGCAATATTTTTTATCTATTATTTTTTTCATAAAGGTACTGCCAATGATTATCAATAGTGGTATGACAGTCTCTGTTCTTTGTTTCTTAGTCTAATTTACTCTTTATTGTTGATTACTTAACAGCCACATGGCAGACTTTCCTTATTGGACTGAAGAACAAACCCAAGATGAATGTTGATGCCATTGCTTATGTACGACCTCCAGTTCGTGGAGAAGTAGCGACCAGCTTGGAGACAGATGGACCTAATCGTCTCCTCGCCAAACCTGGTGGGCAATCGCTTGAGTAAGTACACATATGGGCCTATGGGTCAGAATTACCGTATTCAATGTAATTAGCGCACAGTGCACTTAAACATATATATGTATCTAGTACATTTGTAGTTGAGAGTTCAGCTCCGAATCAGGAAATTTTGGGTCATTTCTAGTCTAAAATGTGATCAAAATGAGGGGGTGTGCGCTTATCAGGGTATGTGTGATTATTATGTTGAATAAGGTATTTTTTTTTCAGTTTGGCGATATTTTTCTGTATTGTATAAAATTCTCGCCTATTAGGCACAGCTAAGGAACTTTTCTTGTGTATTAGCCACAATTTATACCCTAGGTATTATTGTAGTAGATCAATGAAATTCGGGTAGACATGGTAGGATGTCAAATGTCAAGTTTCTTCTTTGATCCCTACAGTGTGCAGCAGTTGTACCGGTCTGGCACACCGCTTACAGATGTCTACAGACAGTCGGTGGATCCCCTCGTCGACCTGTTTGTCGCTGGTTTTAATGTAGGGCTGCTCGTCACAGGGGAAAGCGGCTCGGGAAAGTCCTACGCCATGGCTGGGGAAAATGCATCTGGAACTGGAATACTACCCATGATCATGGATGCTGTGTTCCAGAAAGTGAGACAAGGTATGTCGAGATCTTAGGAATTTTCTTGGGGGGAAAAGTTTGAATTGAGAGAGAAAAAAAAATATCACTTGGCACGAGGTGGTTGTAGCATCTTTGATGAGAGTGAGATATTTCCTCAGATTGAGCCCTTTCTTCAGAAACAAGACCAGTAGATGACTATTCGTATTATTGTTGTTATAGAGAAAACTTTTAAGGATATGCCTACTGATATTGTGTGGTGCTTATTTTCATTCACTAACTAGATGAGCGATTAGCGTATGAGTCTGCACGGCGTTCTGATGCGCAGGTGACGCTGGAGGTGTATGAGGTATATAACGAGTTGGTGAGGGACCTGCTCCAGGTGCCAGGAGTCACACCCAAATACCTTAACCTGGACGATACAGCCACAGATGGTGTACATGTTAAGGTAACTACTCCGTACTACCTTGCTTAAAAACCATGCCTTATGACATTGACACTTCTTATCATGTTATCAAATCGCCCCTCATTGAGGCTAAATGCTAGGACCACAGCAGTTACTCTGACTCCCTTGAGTATTACGGTACAATATCTAGCCAGCCAAACCTAGGCTAAGGCTACGTCCTCCTGTAACCCGTCCGGTATGCATCTCCCCGCTTTGCAACCCATCAGGCATGTATGACTATACCATATCATGATGTATATGTATTGTCACAATGAAATGTACAGGAAAAAGAACCCAACAACAAATGTAATGAATGTGTAGTCTTTGTAATGATATCACTGATAAATGTCCTAAAGATCTTTAGAATTTCACTTTTTTTCTGCCTTTTTGTATTGTAAGTACCTGGTAATCACAATGTGTCTCTCTTATCCATGAACTTACACAAAAGAGTCAATCTTATATATCTCTCTCACAGAATGGGCGTGTGTCCCCGGTGCGCGATTTGAGTGAAGGAGAGGGGCTGTTCAGACAGGCCTGGTCAAGGCGCTCAGATCACTATACTGACTTTGGTCCTGCCAAAAACTACTCCTCTGTCATAGTCCACCTAGATCTGGTTATGGTAGGCATCCCATAATACTTTAATCCAAGTTTCTTTCATTTATTTTTCTTTCAATTTTCTACTTCACAATTTTTTCTTTGTTCTCAAATCTAAGACTGATTTTGAAAGAAAAAATATGAGAAAAAACATCTTTACAAATAGCATCACAAGGGTATAGCGGGGTAATTGTTTCTTGCTATCAAATTACATCATTATTGAGGCAATAAAAATGAATTCAGTTCTTGGTTTTCATTCACAGACCTCAGGAGAGAGTCCATTACCAAACCAGTCTCGGTTTACAGTGGTGGTAACATCGGGTGCAGAGAAGTTGGCGGAGGATCCCCGGCAGCTGAGGGTCCGAGAAGGTGCAGCGCTGAGTAGGGGTATGGTAGCTCTGAGCCAGCTTGTCGCTGCATTGGCAAACCAACCCTATGCAGACAGGGTCATCAATTATAGGTATGCTCATCTCAACAGACACTTTTCATGACGCTTTCTGAACACAGCCATACATAGTTATGTTACTGGTTAAAAAAAAATTCCCAGGAAGTTATATATTCAATACCATTGGGTTTTCAACAGAGCAACTAGATTATTTACACACAAGATGTTAAAGCCTGTCCATCCTCACTATGAGATTGAACAGTCAATCGAATTTTCTATTTCGAGTAGTACTGGTAGTTTAATTTGATATTGTATCATTAATAATAAATTTATTTATTTATTTTTTTTTTAAATTTCTTGTGTGACATGTTATGGGATCCGGCGCCTCAAAAATGGGTATGTGGTTATTTACCATGTACTCAACGGGACACTTTTTATGAACTGTGTTTATCTTTGCCACCAAAGGGACCATATTTAGCTACTAAATAAATCCCTGACTGATTTTATCACCTGTTTGATTTATCTAAGACCAATTTTGTCTAGCAAATTTGGGTGGACCGCTGTGACAACTTTAGTTGACACTAGGCCCATTAAACTCCAAGTCTCCAGTAGATTTGGGACCACTTGGCTGCACAGCCAATTAAAACAGTACAAACAGATGCCTGATGAGTCCCTATAGGACGAAACTGCTCAATCCTGTCAACAAATCATTTTGGTTGACAGTTACCATGGGTGCCTAGCAACCCTGGTGAACATGACAACTCTGTCCTTGGAGTTCTGTCAACAGTGGCTGTTGCCTGGCAACAGTGTTCTGAATGACGTCATAGCCCCTTGGCTTAACCGTCATTCAGAGTGGTTGCATCGTACAGTGAAGAGGTGAACCTTAGCCCTGTCAAAAACTTAAATGATAAATTTATTTTGTTTGTTAGCGATTCCAACCTGACATCCATGTTGAGAGACGAGTTAGGCGGTAACAGCAAGACGTGCATCCTGCTGTGTCTGAGACCCCACACGGACCACGTCCTCCTGGAACCCATCCTCCGCTTTGTACACCAATGTACGCAGGTCAAAAATTTCCCCGTCCTCAATGATCCATTCGCACAGGTAGGATATGTAACATTTAAATTGTTGCAAATAATTCATCGTTTGATGAATAAATTTGTGTGTTCGGACATAGAATTTGTACATTTGCCCCCCCCCCCAAAAAAAAATGAAAATGAGATTATTTCTGTCCTACTTTAATAATAGACTTATATTATTGTATGATGACTGTGAATTCAAAATGTAGAATGAGAAATTGTGAGAGGGATTCATTGATCGAACTTTTATTGTATTGGCTAGTGCATGATATAACTTTTTTTTCTCCACTTTTTGCAGCAACTGCTTACCCAGTACAGGGCACATGTGTTAAACTTGAAGCAGCAGCTTGGACTGAGTACAGGTCTACCTAACGCCAATAAGGTGCACGACACGCATGACGAACTACGCAGACTCAACAATGAAAATGTCAGTAAAACTAGAGTATTGATTACATGTATATATACAACATTTCTTTGAGATCCAAGGATAAAACCTGCAGCTATTTGAGAATTACTGTATAGGAGTAATAGCACCGATAAATATAGATACATGTATATATAACTTGCTCCCCCTGGCAGCGCTCGGCTTAGACTCTGTATAGACTTTGCATACTCCAACCCTTTCCCTCACATCTGTGCTCTATGCAAGCGTCACAATAGGAACTGGTTGAAGATGTATGAGAATTAATTAACCTTGCTTTACAGATACCATGCATACATGGGACCTTAATTTTTCCTGTACATGTATTCAACTATTAGGTAACACTTCGTGACCAGAATGATCGGCTTCAAGAACGACTCGATCAGCTCCACAGCCGATTTGGATCTTTAGCCACTGCAAAAACAGATCTGTCTTCACAACTTCTCATGACAGAGGAGGAGAAACTCAAGGTCAGACCCAGTTCCCACTATATACAAATGTAGTACTAAAGTAACAAACCTACCTAATTAGATTTATTACCTTTTCAAACTTGCATACATAAACTGTATCCATTATGCATTTTCACCCCTTTATTTTCAAGGTGTCGAAAACCCTTGTCGAGATGCAGATTGATAATAATAAGCTGAAAGAAGAACTAGAAGCGGCAAAGTTTGAACTGACAAATAAGGTAATTTTGTACACCGTAGTGCTAGCTATATTAATAAAAAAAAGAATGCTCTGTATATTTAGGTACGGTGAATTCGCCGTATAGTTTTCATGTTTTGACTATAACAACTTAAGTAATTTTCATGAACATTGTTCAAAAGTGATTAAATCGAAAATTACCTATTATTTTTTTCAAAGTCAGGAGTCGCTCATATATCAATATCAATGTCCAAAATGATTTAAGTTAATAATTTGCAAGGACAAATATCTTACAAACTTTTTTCATTAGATTCTTCAGTTGGAGAATGACCTGACCCAGTTGGATATAGACCGAGACAAACATGCACGAGCAGAAGCAGCTGCTCAGCAGCGCCTCGCGGTGTTGGGGAAAGAGCATAAGGATGTAGCGGACGAGTACATAGCACAGAAGGCCAACTATAGTCTCCTTAAAGCCAGCCATGATCGTGAGGTACCATAATTTTTCTTTATATATATATATATATTTTTTTTTTGTCTTTTTTTTTTTTTAGATATTTTTCGGGATGAAGGATGATCCCAAACAAATCTATGGCTTTTACATGACCAATGACAAATTATATAGATAGTCTGGATGGATACATGAAGCAAACCTACTACTATCTGAAATCTGTGCTGTCACTTCAGGTAAAGAAGAACGAGGAGCTCAGTGTTGAACTGCTTAATTTAGTGAATGCTAAGGCTGCCCTCATGCGGCATCTAGACAAACTAGAGTCAGGATCAAGGAAAGAAAGTTCACAGGAGGAATTAGAACGTGTGAGAGCCATTGTTAGTCGGATGTCTATGCGAAGGGTATGTTGTATTTTTTACCAGTTTGGTCATGTTTCTCTTTTTTCACCCTTGGCGACTTATCTTAGGTTATGATTTTGTGCAATTTTATAATATGCAGTGTAAACTGAATTGAGACTCAAGTGCTTGACTTTCTGATGAGAATTAGTTTTATGGTATCTTAATTGGACCTACAGTAAAACCTTGTGTAGAGGCCGCGGCTAATAGAACATTTCAGAGGTCTATAGCTGCTTATAGAGTCTTACGGTACTCATGGAGTTTTTTTTTTTTTTTTTTTTTTTTTTTAACAAAATAGAACAGTAAAAAAACAGCAATACCCAGGCCCAGGTGCGATGTAAGGCACAATCGGGAATATGCCTTATATACGAGATTTTACAGCAGGTCCTCTATAAATTCATCCAGAAAGTAGATACTTGCCGTTTTGTGAAATGCTCCTCAACTTAAAACAATTATTTAACAATACCAAAATACCAAAGAAGGGACAAAGGAGTCTAGAAGGTACAAACAAACTTACACTGTACATAAGATAGTGCAATCCACTTTTGCAGCCAGAAGATTTAGAAGCATCAGACGAAGACAAGAGGCGAACAGGACGAGACGTAAGCAGATTCCTGTGCATATAATGTCCGGATAGAAATCTATTTTCCAAAACTCCCAGCGATATGCTTTAAAAAGATTCACCTCTGTAGGGATTGAATTTTAAAAATGCAAAAATGAACAAAGGAAATTCTGCTGGAATCAAACTCCCTTCCCCCATATCTGCAAAGTCCTTTTGCTGGCGTGTAGTACATTACTTGTCCCACATGTTTCAGTGATAGAATATCTGAATTTTATGACCATAAAATGGTCTTTTCTAATGTTAGATATCTTTTATGTTTTCGTTTCCAGCTTTTCGGATCACAAGCTCAGTTTGAGAAGGAGGTGCAGTCTATACGAAATCAGTATGAAGACCACATACGTAAACTTGAGCGGAAAATGTAAGTCTAGAACTGTCTTAACCATTCAACCCATGCATTCACCAAACCTGCACTTGCATGCACTAAATCAACACTTCAATGCACAAATCATTACGGGTATTTAAAACCCTTTAGAACCACAAAGAGCCTGGTTTCATTTTCCATATTTTGTCAGGTATAATGTTCAGCACTGCATGATCGTGTTTTAATTTCTGCTCACATGCATAACACCTTGTTTCTTTGTGTTAGAGAGTGGTCATGATTTACAACGCCGTCAACGGGGAAAGGGGGTGGGGGATCGGTGGCTTTTGGGGGTAACAGAAAATTTCAGGCCCCTTTGAGGGGAGGGGTCAGAAAAATGTCACTCCTTTTTTCAGCGAAAAAGCCTGTGTGTTGATATAGAACAAATAGGTGTGTATGGGGGGGGGGGGCGAAAAATTTCAGACCCCTCCGAGGGGGTGGACTGAATTTTTTTTTTTGCATAATGCCCCCCAAAAAAACCACCAAGCCCTCCCCCTGTTAAAAAAAAAAAGAAGAAAAAAAGATGACCACTGCCTTAACTCAAATTTGTTTTGCACCTGTGTTATGTGTAAGGCTCTAACCTTTCAGAGCTGGCATGAAGAAAGAAATACATGAGTCTAGAAATGTAGCAAGAGAAAGACAACGGAAGGTGTCTAACATTAATGCTGTAAGTTAGAAATAATGTCTAAATTCATATATATATAAAATGTATACTAGTGGTGATAAAAAATATCTTACTAATTGAATAAAGAAATCTGTGTAAAGGGAGAAGAGATGTTACTAATTCTCTTTGTATATGACCTCACACTCTAATATTGTTTTCCGTGCGTCATATGAGTTTCAGTTCTACTCCTGTTATCTACCGCGTATATGTCGTTTTTTTGTCGCATTCATTTGCATATATGATTTCATTTTCATTTAAAATTGAAATAAGAGATAGGTTGCATACATCACATTTCTAGTTAGTAATAAAAGCAAAATAAAAGGATGAAATATGACTTAAAATTTCTAGGTATTATCTTATCATTTTGTATCTTTCAGCGTTTGATAACGTTACAAGGTGAAGCTGATCACCTTCAGAACCAGAACAACAAACTCCAACACAAGATGAAGGACGCCACCACAGACTTCAGGTCCAGACTAGTCAAATATGTAGAAGATATAGCCGTAAGTATCACATATAGATGTACTTTATGAGTCAGATGCTATGTTAATTCCTGGGATTTTATTTTAATTTAAGCTTTTTGTTTTTGTTTTTTTTGTTCTTGGAATACCATAATGTTCATGCCAGATCTAAAAGGTGATAATGAAGATTTGCCATTTTAGTATTGTTCTTGAATGTAAAATACCAGCATATAAGGTGTACCCGGGGTCCATCCTTGTGCCTCATATGTGGCGTATTATGGTGGCTAAATGTGGTTAGGACATAAAGAACTGATGCTTCCCATTTTCTCCTGTCTAGGAATACATGGACGGTCGTGGTGACAATGTTTGTAAGCCTGGTGAGGAACAGATGCGGGACTATATTACAGGGATGCTGAGTGACCTACGGAAAGCGCACACGTTACGAGAAGAGCAACTCAGTCAGGCAGCCCAGGGTTACCGACAGCGTCTCAAGGCCATCACACATACACACGAGCAGCTCCTTATAGCATACAGGTAATGTCACACACACAGAGGAGTACCTCCTTATAGCATACAGGTATTGCCACACTCAACTGCTCAAAATTCTGATTTTCACATGAAATAAAATTCCTATTCATGGTGATTATTCTATAAAAGTTATAGTAACACTTTCTATGTCTGGTTACTGACAGGGAGCTGCGGCTGAGGACAGAGGCTGCGCGACGCGGGGAAGATATGGATCTGACGCCGGATGACATAGAGCTGTCACTGAAAGATCCGGAGTTTCAATCCTCCCACCAAAAAGAGATCAATCACCTAAAGGAGCAGCTTGACCACGCACTACATCAAATAGAGTCACTCAAGTTAGGAGTAAGTTCTATGGAATATTCACATTTCAGTGGTATAAATATAATGATTATCATATTTTCACTTAAGTTTGTTCAGATCAAGTAAGGCATAGAATTTACTGGTATTCAAAATGGCGATAGAGTTGTCTATAGCCCTTTCTTGAAGGTCACCATGCACGAAGAGCTCAATCTCAAGATAAACCAATATTTACATACTTTTAACTTATTATGGCTAAGTAAAGAATATATTTATGAGAAAATTTGTTTCTTTTCATAAATATTCCCACTTTTGTTCTATGATGTGGCAGATGCAGCTCTTGTCTTACCTCTCAGTGAGTGTTTTCACTACCTTCCTCAAGGGGGCACACCCCAGTCACCCTTGGTGCATGTTTGCCTTCACTGATAAGAGTACTGATGACGTCATCAGTACCCTTATCTCAAGATTAAGCTCTTTGTGCATGGTGACCTTTAACTCCAAAATCGTAGACGATGCCCTGGGTCTTATGCACAATAATCATATGCAGGGATGAAAGTCTTCAGGAATTTCCCTGATTTCATGGATTTTGAAGTTCCAAGGCCCTATACATTCATACTAAAACCCAGGTTTTTGGGCTGATGTTGAACCATTTCAGGGAATTTAATGCTCTGTGACTTTCATCCCTGCATATGGTATGTTCTATACAGTATGGTATTCATGTTCTATATAACACGTACCTTCACAATGACTGAATGACATTAAAAATGGTTAATGTTACCAGTTTTTATCATCGTTTTCATACATACTAACGCTCACATTTTATATTTCAGCTCAAGGTCGATGATTTACCTGAAGTTAAATCATCAAGGTAAGGTAGATTAGGTTTCCTGTCCAATGAGTTTGTACAGCTATATCTCATCCCCTCCCCTTTATTTTGCATGTACCGATTCTGTTAGGCAAATGTAGCCACCACTGCAGTAGTCATACATAATCAGCACTCAGTGACAGTGGACTTGTGGGGGATGTGAGGGAATTCATTCCTCATTTCAGGTTACAACTATGAAATATAGTTAACTTTTCATAAATTTTAACAGGTCATTTTGTACACTTTTTTTTGGCTGCTCGACAACTGATTTCTCCTGTTATGCTTTAAGCCTCTATATTTTCGAAACCAAATGTAAACCATGTTTAGTATATGATTTGGGCTTCCCTAGCCCACTTAAATGGGTCTATATCTCCTCTTTCCTATCCCCTCGAGTGTGTGTGGTGCACATATGTGCGGGTACCGACATATTCCTCTGTGTAATTTTGTAATGTAGTTCTCGCCATGAATGTGACCTTAGCTGTCAAAATGGCGTTAAACATCTATTACTCACCCACTCAGTATATGATTATTTGATCCCGAATTCCTCTAGCCTAAGAAACTTACCTAGCTCAGTGTAAGTACAGTATAATCGGGAGGCTAAGTCATGTCACATGTGGGCGCATTCTTGGGACTCCCAGTTTAATCAAGCTGGATATCTTTAATTTGACAAGCTAAATTGTGTGTCTACCTGTAGGCCTGGGGGACCAGACCGGGAGAAGTCATGGTCAGAGTTAAGGCGGCAGCTGCGGCAGTGGACGGTGTCCACCCACCAGCAGCTGGAGGACGAGCGGGCACAGCTCCTCACCACTAACACCCTCCTGGAGGAGGAGAACAGTGAGCTTAGGGCATACATAGACACACACCTCAAAAGGTGAGTACCGGTATCTATAACTGTCATTTTTGTTTTTTTGAAGCATGAACATATAAATGTTAAAATATGTGAAAATAGATAGTCTTTTCACCAGGATTTCGATATTTTCCTTTGATTTCATGAGGAAGTATACTTATCGGTAACCTCCCCCCTTAAAAAAAAAAATCACAAAAAAAAATCCAGAAAGTGATAACAAATTCTATTCTGTGATGTTATGACAATTCTGAAAATATTGGCTATACACGTGTACATGTATACTACAGTTAACTCCCCTTCTCCCATCCTCCCTCTTGAGTCATGGTTCTGACTAACATCCCGGGTACAAGCCATGGCTTACATGCAGAACACAGAATAAACTGTAAATGTGAATTAACTTACTTCTGCAGATACAAAGATGAGATTACCCGTCTACGTCAGATGCTGGGGGTGACTGACACTGGGGGATTGGAGACCCCCGGCCCTATCTCCAGACGTCGCTAATGAGCACTGCCGCGGCTTATATGTGGGAGTTTCTGATAGAGGTACATTCATGCATCATGCCAAGTCAACCCTTTTGTAGTGTGTTGACTGTCTAGTCAACATGATGCAGTGATATCTATATGGCACCAGAGTAATCCGGATATAAGATGACTTTCGCATGTAGAGCGCATGTAAAGCTTGAGGCTTTTGTAGAGAAATTAAAGACAATATAACCAACCTTTGCCCTGATTAAACTATATGCGATTAGGACACCCGCGGACTATAATTATGTGACTCACTGACTAGGACATCCTTGGACCCCCGTGATGCTCCTGCAGGTATTGGGCGGGGAATTCTCCCACTTCAGGATCACATGCTGTTCCGTATACACAGGGCGCTATGGTAGCTTCCCAATATTTTGAATGTATTTACTGAATGACATCTTTTGACACTGGATTGTAAATCGTTCTATAGTATCAAACATACGATCAAATTGTTATTGTAATAATTCTGGTGCATTCATGACATTGCCAATATGTTTTTTTGTTGTTTTTTTTTTTTGCCAATATGTATTACCACACAGAGCTGCAGGTAAGGTCTGTGTAGTAATTTCTCTTTGTATGATATT
Organism: Acholoe squamosa; assembly: GCA_949317995.1. Lineage (NCBI taxonomy): Eukaryota > Metazoa > Annelida > Polychaeta > Phyllodocida > Polynoidae > Acholoe > Acholoe squamosa. Next base: position 99,558,319 of record OX439036.1, on the reverse strand, counting down.
CAGAACATAGAAAGTGTTCTAGATATTTTGTTGTATGTTTTTACTTGTTCCAATCAAATTATTACATGTCTTATTCCTCGTTCCAAGAATAGAATTCTGCCGCTTAAGGGGACCTTAAAAGTCAAACGTATCCGTCCAATACTATGTCTTTTGCATGTAATTTCAAGGCCCTTTTTTGTCAATTTAGTGGCATTGGGAAATAACGATTGCATTCCAGTTGTCTTAGATGAGAATCTATCAGCATGCAAATTATACCTGGAGTGACACACAGTGGTTACTTCAAAAAAGCAGTGGACATCATGTGAGAAATTTCTTCATTGATGATGAGGAATTAACATTGGTAATAAAATAAAATTAATCAAATATTGACAACGTATCTGTGGGTGTTATTATGAGCATACCGTGTTTGTTCTAAAAAGTACACATGTGCGGATAAAAAAATGGTTGATATTTAAACACTCAAACGATAAAGGAATTCTATTATGCACACACCTCAACTGAAAAACTTTATTTTACTTTTTAGGTTTAATAATTGTCATTTGTCACCAAAAGGGTGTCCTTAGTTAAGATAAAACGTGTGTGTGTGTGGGTGTGCGTGCACGTGTATGTGTGTGCGCACACTTGTTAGAATGAATACTGTATATAGCTCACATAGCCATTATCAGCTGGGGGCCGCCATTAGACCCCGACGGCACTATGACTAACACCTTCAGCCCCCGACTCCGCAGTATATGCCAGGGATGCCTCCCATTGGTCAATAATACAATAGCCATGTGCCGTATACCATGAGTCACTCTAAGTCTCTTGAAACAATTGTTCCCGTAAACATATGCTGTTGTGTGAATCTGACCAGTGTGTAGTTTTGCAATTAAAGACCTCCTCCCACCTACACTAAGCAGAATAAATCACTTGAGCATTAAAAACTGAGAATGGGAAAACCGTGAACTGAATGCTACTGCCATTTTCAGTATTATTAAAATGTGAGGAGATGGTTTAGATTATTTTTTTTTGTATAATGAAAGAACCAGAAGATTGCTGCTAGTTCACATCGATTTTCATTTTCAATCTGATGATTTTATTTAGATGAATACAAAAAAAAGTTTACAATTATAGCACAATATTCATACAATTGATTGGCATGATTCTTTCTACAATTACTGTGATTAATCCGACCATGTATGCCATGGGTTTCTTTTGACGCTATTAAGTTCATGTATTTCAACTTTTCATGGTGCGGGTAGAAAACCAATAGTTTCCAAAATTAACTGATGAGTTTGATAAGACAGTCCTGCTGAAGATCCTCACGGATCGAATCGTCGGCCAGAAACTGACTTGGTTGAGTTTGTGATAATTTAATGTAGCTTAAAACCAAAGAGGGTTTAGGGAATATACTTCAACTTTCCAAAATTAACATCATAAGGGATTTACAGCAATCATTTAAATCAATCTGTTCTTGCTGTGCTCACTTGATGTCCTTTAGCTCCCTGAGCAGCTCCCTGAGTTTCTCCAGTTTCTCTTCTGTTCCCAGAGCCCGTGGTTTAGACCTGCAGGTGGACCTGTTAACCAGATAATCGTGGTTACAGATGTTGAGACTTCTGTCAAATAGGGTACCTTTAGCACAGGGATATTGGTACATCTTCTTAGCAACACACCGGTAGAAACCATTACATTTCCACTTTGGGTAGAAGCCATCCTTCCTGTTCCGGCAGTTATAGGCCATCTGTTCTGGTGTAGGCTGCAGAGGTCAAGGGAGAAATCTTAGGGTTATAGAAATCAATTATCTCCCCCTACACCACCTACCAGCCCCCCCCCTGTTGTTAAACAATGAGAAACCCCTTAAGCATTTTATCAACATTTCATCCTTTTACCATTATGACACACCTGGTAGCTGCCCTGACTGGAAACAGAACTAAAACTTTCCCCACAGAAAATAAGTTCTCCAAACAGATGGGTCACATTTCATGATCAGAGCAAACACCATTAATCCACTTTGTTGACTTCCCAGAAACTTTTTAAAGATACAGTTCTTTTTGCAAAATTAAAAAAACCTTCTGTGTACTCCAAACCCTCTTTTAGCATTCCATGAAACAATTTTATTTCTATGTTAAAAAACATAATTTCATTTCATCGCTGACATGAGGGGGTGTGATGATCTTAGAAAGGAAGCAGTTTTTTTCTTTCTTCTGGAATTTAGAGGTATGGTTTATGCCAACAAACCTCTTCACGTTTATCTTGAGTTGGGCAGGTGTAGGTCGTTTCCGACTGGCATTCTTTCGCATCCTCATTGTAGATTGTGTCCTCTGCACAAAAGTTGGTTATTTTATCACCATCAGTGCATTTGAAGTAGGTGTGACATCCCCTGTTCTTGTCGGCATAGTAGCCATTAGCACGACCTTCACACTTGAAGTTCAGCCAATCAGGTGCCCCGTGAATTTGGGTCCTTTTTTCGTACTAAAAAGAATTAAGCATAATTCATGGATGATTAGACATTAATATGTATATGGGAGTTTTTCCTATCATAATTCTGAAACTGCGCAGCAAAACAAGTGGGGCAATTCCGGAATTGTGCAGATTCCGATATTGCGCCTAACATATACACTAACCACCCAAAATTTTATTTCTATGTTAAAAAAACATAGTTCTAACTTTTAAAAAACGTAACAAATAAAAAATTTTACAACATCGAAAAAACACATTGAACTTTCCTTTTACCTAACACGTTTCCAGACGTTACTGAATGTTGAGAAAATTTGTCTTTCGCCAAATGGGTCGAGTATAATTTCATAAAATTCGCTTAAAAGTACAGTCACAAAGGGCCGACACATAACAAAATATATCAAGTTCTCTGGTAAAAAATGGGGATTCGGACCTATAGTGGAGGCTCCACTACGCGATTTTTTGCTACATTCTCATGGAATGTTAGCCCTATAGGGTTTACCCGGGTTGTATTATTGACCAATCAGATAAGTGCCTGTATTCACTGCAGAATCTTTTGGGTACATTATGTAATACCTGGTACCCATCATGCTGGTTGTTATCAGTACTTATCTCACCCAGTGCCGGATTAAGCAATGGCGGACCCACTAGGCCTCAGTACTGAGCCCTATAGTGCCTAAGTTATAGGGTGTTGACATTCCTATATTGTGAATATAAGACTCAAAATTGCAAACATGAGATTTCAGGGGTCATTTCATGGGTGATCTCTTTTCTTGTGTGCCATAATTACAAACAAACCTACACCTGCATAGACTCTGTGATTGGGTGGGAGTTCAATATATAAACATCAACACACTGCAAAATATAAATAACACAGCAGTCACACAGATCGCAGGGTCTTGTACTATAATTATCAAACCTCTCTGATATTGAATTGCAGAGACTCATTAGAGTGAAAGTCTGCAATGTTTACATTAGACCAACTGGATTTAGTAAACAAAAACATATTTTGTCAACAAAAACATGCCCCAGATCACCCACAAACCCTTTCCCACATAAACAAATGCCTCTGTCAACATTCAATTTCTACACTGAAAGAATAACAAATATCACCATATAAGCTGTGTTTGTGTCTCCTTTCATGAGAATAGCTGCGATTCTCTGATATGGGAAAATCGTGTAGTGGAGCCTCCACCATTATTGTAAGGTTCGGAATCGCAAATAGTTAAAGCCATTTTTTGAGGTTTGAAAAGTATTTATTGTCAAATCACAATCATACAAAAGTGGTAGCATGACAATAAGATGAATTCCTCGATCTTTTGTTACACCAAATTTGTTTGCACAGATAATGTGTATGATGATAAACCAAATAAAAATGAAGGGTGAGGGCATACAATGTACAAAAATAGAACAATTGATCTCATCATAAACAACAGATCTCTTATAATTGAGTATTTTACCTAACGAGAAGAAAGTGATAAGTTGACATGCAGGCACATTCATTCTATGTCATAATGACCAAATTGCTATGGCCGTAAAGTAGCTTTAAGTGGTTATAGTTGTCTTAAATTAAAACAAAAGTGGGCACTGGACGCGTGACTGAAAACAGTAGGAAAGAGTATGCTTATTGCTATGCATAAAATGAGTGCCTGAGCGTACACTTTTTAGCCTATCAGAATTGTTGGGACAAAACGGATTTAAGAAGGGCAAAAGTTTTAGTATTGTAGTGATCATATCACTTGTATAATAATTGTAATGTCGGGGCGATCGGTCCGGTGGTAGCCACTGGTACGGGAGCGCTAGTTAGGGTCCGTCTCACCTGGGGGCGACACGGTGGCGACCGGTGACGTCACGCTCGTGACGTCACATTTAGGGACGCCATATAAGGGCGGTCCGGTGGTCGCGAGGAGGGAGGGCAATAAGAGACTTGCAGGTGGCAGAAGTGTGGTCGGTGACTTCGGGTTCGGTGGTTGCGATCGGTGGAGACCTGCAAGGGTGGTGCATCTCAATACAAGCAAGGATAATTGATGTCAATTAATGAGAACTGTTAGTGATAAGGCCAGAAAGAAATAAACCAAACACCTTCTACTGTTATCAAACTTTATTGGCTGCGTCTGGTCCTTTTTGTGTTTACTACATTGGTGACAGCGGTGTTGTTGCTTTTACGAACCCGCGCATTTACAAAGGATGGATAAGGCTGATAGTGACTATAGTGGAGGGGAGGAAGGAGGTCTAGGTCAGGGAAGGAAAGGATCTCTAGTGGAAATAGTGGACGAGGAGATATTATTTCGGAGACAGATGCAAAACGGCGGCCCGGTGGCGTCCGGTGGTTCCGCCGACTTGACCGGTGGTGGTAAAAGGTGGTATGGAGTGCGGAAAGATGCTACAAATTGGCAGGAGTGGAAGAGAGAGGAGGATAAATCGGGGGAGAAGGAGTTGGGGGAGCTCTTGGACGGAGCGGCTAAATCACAAGTTGGGGCTGGTGGAAGTTTCGCCAGGAGGGGTTATAATCCGTTCCGTGGGGCGTCCGGTGGTACACCCGGTGGTGCAAGCGATGGAGCCGGTGGTCCCACCGGAGGGGATACTTATTGGAAACAAGAGAGAACGGGGAGAACAACAGAAGGCGGTAACTCGGGAGCGGGTGACCAGTGGGAGGAGAGGAGAGAGCCGGAGCTATCTAGGGATCGGAGGAACACCCCCTCATTCGAGTACAGGGGAGAGGGTACATCGCCAGTGGGGGTGGGGGATCTCCCTACTCCTGGGGAGGAGGCCCCAGGGGCCGGGGGTGACAGCCCCGCCCGCAAGCCCATCGTGATGCCGGGAAAGTATGACGGGTCAGGTGACCTGGAGGAGTTCCTCTCGCATTTTGACCTCTGTGTCTTAGCCAACCGATGGTCGGAGAAAGAAGCAGGGACCTTCTTAGGGATCAGTTTGTCGGGGGTGGCGAGACGGTTGCTCGCAGCCGTGAAACCAGCATCAGAGAATGGGTACAAACTGTTGAGGGAGGCACTGATAAACCGGTTCCAACCTCAAAGCCAGGTAGAGTCGTACAAGGCCCTGCTCCGCACCCGAGTGAGGAAGCCGGGGGAAGAGCTCCAGACGTTATCCGAAGAGATATCCCGATTGGTCCGTCTGTCATACCCTAACGCAGACGCGACAACGGTGGACGTGATGGCCAAGGACAGGTTCGTGGAATGCTTAGATGATGGGGAACTCCGTAACTGGATATATCAGGGAGAAACAAAGAATTTGCTCCAGGCTGTGGAGAGGGGGGTACAAGCGGAGGCATACCTAAAACAGGAGCGGGAGAAAAGTAAGCAGGTCCGCGCCGCGTCACTGTCCATGGCCGAAGAGATGTCTGAGATCAAGGAAAGGCTGGCGGGTCTAACTACCGAAATTAGAGGGGGCCAGGTACCCAAGACCGGGACCTCACCGATGGGGCCGCGGAGGTCATGCTTTGAGTGTGGGGCTGAGGACCACTTTAAACGTAACTGCCCGGCCTGGAAGAAGCGAGTGGAAGCGGCAAAGAAAAGGGATGCTGAGGGCAAGCCGTCGGGAAACTAGACGGGGTCTCCCCCGCCAGCCGGGGGGAGGCCCAGGGGGTCGAAAGGCAGAGAGAATGGCTGGGACGGAAAGAAAAGAGCGGAAACGGCCTAGAGGTGGAGGGGGTGCTATGGGGACAATCCATCCATCTTGTGGTGGACACCGGGGCAACTAGCAACTTGTTGTCCACGGCATGGTGGAAGGGGGCGGGATCCCCTGGACAGGTGGCTCCGGTCACTTCGGCAGTTCACACCGCCGATGGAAAACCACTCCAGGTGGAGGGCAAGGTTTCTACGGTCCTGCAATGCGGGTCAAGGAATGAACGCGCTTCATTTATTATCGCTGACATTGCGGCGTCAGGGCTCCTAGGCGCTGATTTTCTGCGGGAGACGCGGGCCACCATAAACCTAGCGGAAGGCAAGTTGTTATGGCCAAGGGAGGTCGTGGATGGCAGTTGCAGGATAGTGAGCGTTGCTACGGAGGTGGTGGGAGGCGCAACCGAGCGGGTGATTCTGGGCCGTGTCTCACCAGAGTTTGAAGGGGAGGAAGTGATGGTGGAAGGCTTACCTCGAGTGGAGGGCGCAAGGGGAATCCGGGTGGGACGCACAGTGTCCATGCCAAGAGGGGGCGAGGTGCCCATGTTGGTCTGTAACCCGGGGCCTAACCCTGTCACGGTCTACCGGGGTATGCACCTGGGTCAGGTGGAGTTAGTAGGCAAGCCCGTGTGCCGGCTGGTAACGGAGGATAACTCAGGGGGCTCCGGGGCCAGTCGGGACAGTACGGGCGACGACCTCATAACCGTCTTACTAGGGGGAACTAAGGTGGAGAAGGATCCTGTATGGATACGGTTGTTAGAGCGTAACAGGGCGGCATTTCAAGAGGGGGATGAGGACATGGGCCATACAGACGTGGTGACACACTCGATTAACACTGGGGAGGCGGCCCCCATAAAGATGGCGCCCCGCAGGCTAGCCCCACACAGGCGGGCGGTTGTCGATCAGGAGGTGGACAAGATGCTCCAACAGGGAGTGATCGAACCAGCTTCGGGCCCATGGGCGAGCCCAGTGGTCCTCGTGAAGAAGAAGGATGGCCGTGTCAGATTTTGCGTCGACTACCGACGATTGAACTCGGTCACAGTGAAAGACGCTTATCCTCTCCCCAGGATAGACGACTCTTTAGACTCAATGTCCGGAGCCTGTTGGTTTAGCACCATTGACTTGGCGTCAGGGTATTGGCAGGTCTCTATGGAGGAGGACGCTAAGCCCAAGACAGCTTTCGTGACCCACCGGGGGTTGTTTCAATTTCGCGTAATGCCCTTCGGGCTATGTAACGCCCCCGGGACATTCGAAAGGCTGATGGAAATTGTCATGAGGGGTCTCCAATGGACGGTGTGTTTGGTGTACTTGGACGACATCATTGTATTCTCCGAGACCTTGGAGGGGCATGCGGAGCGACTGGAGTTGGTCCTGGGACGCCTCCAGGAGGCCGGGTTGAAGATAAAGGCCACCAAATGCCAGCTAGTACGGGAACAGGTGAGCTTCCTGGGGCACAGAATCGACAGGAATGGGATTGGCACGGACCCTGAGAAGATAGCTGCCGTGTCGGAGTGGCCGGTGCCTACCTCAGTGACGGAAGTACGCTCCTTTCTAGGCCTGTGTGGCTACTATCGTAGCTTTGTGCCGGGGTTTGCTTCGATAGCTAGGCCGCTCTCGGAACTAACCGAGAAGGACAAGAAATTTTCCTGGAACCGAGACTGTGCGGAAGCTTTCCAGGCGCTCAAGGATAAGTTAGTGAGTGCCCCTATCCTAGCCTACCCGATGGCAGAGGGACGGCTCCTGGTGGACACCGACGCCAGCAACCTGGGGCTGGGGGCTGTTCTGACTCAAGTGCAGGATGGTCGGGAGCGGCCCTTAGCTTACGCCAGTCGCACATTGAGTAGATGTGAGAGGAATTACTGTGTCACCCGCCGCGAACTGTTGGCGGTGGTTTTTGCGGTGAAGAAGTTCCGCCACTACTTGGTAGGGCGCCCTGTGCGTATAAGGACTGACCATGCCGCCCTGAAGTGGTTGGCCAGTTTCAAGGAACCTGAGGGGCAGGTAGCCAGGTGGCTACAGTTATTGGAGACTTTCGATCATGTCATCGAGCACCGCCCAGGGAAGGATCATGGTAACGCGGATGGGCTGTCCCGGAGGCCGTGTAATCAATGCGGCATGGGGGAGCCCTCCGGGTCTCCGTTGTTCGAGGACTTCTCAAGCGAGGGGGCAATAGATGCCCTGGCCGAGTGTCGTGCGGTGACTCGTAGCGAAGCCGCCACCGATAGGGGAGCAGAGGAGAGGGTGGGCCTGGAAGTGACGGCCGAGGAGACGGACGGGATCTTTATGGACCAAAGGGAGGCCTGGAGAAAGGCCCAGGAGGGCGATCCCTTACTCACCAGGGTTCGGAAATGGATCGAGGAAGGCGAGGTCCCCTCGAGGGATGCCCTCTCGGGGGAGGCCTACGACGTGCGCGCCTTGGCGGCACAGGTTCCGCGGCTGAGGGTGGAGGGCGGTGTACTCTGTAGGGTTTGGTGGGAGCCGGGCGGCCGCACCTTCCTGCAAGTAGTGGTGCCGGATAGTAAGAAGGAGGAGGTGTTGGCCGGGGTGCATGGGGCCCCGTTGAGCTGCCATTTTGGTCGGGCCCGGAGCCTGAGGCGATTCCAGCAGGCCTACTATTGGCCCGACTATAGGAGGGATGTGGTGCAGTGGCTGGCCTCTTGCCCCCAGTGTCTGAGCCGTAAGGCAGCGCCCCATCCCCCTCGAGCCATGATGCGGCATGTACCGGTAGCGTTCCCAGTGGAACGCATGGCTATGGACCTTATGGGTCCTCTCCCGCGCACCCCGCGTAAGAACAAGCACATCCTTATCGTCATGGATTATTTTACGCGATGGGCGGAGGCAGTCCCCCTACCGGACCAAGAAGCGGAGACGGTGGCTCGGGCCTTCGTAACGGAGGTGGTGTGCCGGCTGGGGCCCCCGGGCACGATCCACACGGATCAAGGTCGAAACTTTCAGGCTCGGATGTTCCAGGAGGTGCACCGGTTGCTGGGAGTGGCGCAGACGCGCACTTGCCCCTATAATCCTAAATCCGATGGGTTAGTGGAGCGTTGCAATCGTACTGTGGAGTCGATGCTGGCCATGTCGGTGGCTGAGGACCAGACGGATTGGGATCTGCAACTGCCATACGTAATGGCTGCGTATAGGTCTTCGGTCCAAGCCTCCACTAACCAAACCCCCAACTTTCTGATGCTGGGAAGAGAAACTCTTTTGCCTGGTAACCTGTTGTACCCGCAACCAGACTTCGTGGGAGGGAAACCCGACGACTACGTCGACTACGCCGCGGAATTACAAGGAAGGATGGCCAGAGGGCATGCGTATGCCCTCCGGCAGATGGGGGGGGCGGTCCGTCGTCAGGAAAGGAATTACTCCACCCGGGTACGGGGGGAGCCGCTAGAGGTAGGGGACACGGTCTACTATATGGTTCCCCGGAAAGAAGTAGGCAAGTGCCCCAAGTTCATGTGCCCTTGGTCAGGGCCTTGGAAAATTCTCAGGAGCCTAGGGGGTCCTGTATGGGAGATCCAGATGGGACGGAAGAGGAGGATAGTGCATTATGACCTACTGAAGAAAGTGGAGAAGCCTCGGGAGGAGGGTGCTGGGGAGGCCCGGGCGGTCTGGGCCCCCGAGCGGTGGCTCAGCTCTCCGGTGGCGCCACCTGCCACCACCGCGGTGGGAGTGCCACCGGTGCGCCACCTAGAGGAGGAGAGCGGTTTCCCGCCACATCCGGGCCCTGGCGGGATTACCATGGCAACTGCCGCCGCGGTGGGAGAAGGGAAGAGGGAGGACCAACCTATGGCTCCACTAGAGCAAGAAAAAGGGCAAGAAGAGGCGTGGAAAGGAAGGGGAAGGCGCCTTTTACCTTCTTTCATAGTAAACTTACCTGAGAGGGGCCCCCCCGGCGGGGTAAAAAGGGAAACTTACCTGCAGGTGGCCGGAGGAGGGCGGTCGGCGGGCTCGGTGGAGGTAGTTCCCGGGGCAGCGGCGGGGCACGGCTCTCCTGCAAAAGAAAAGGGAGAGAGATTAGTAGGAAGGAGGGGATCAAAAGACGGGGAGATGAGTCGGGCAGTAAAAGCGGTTTTCACAGCTAAAAATAAAAGGTGGGAGGAGCAGAGGCGGGCAAGCGAAATGTGGGCCACCGAAGAGGACCACCGGGAGGAAGAGGCCACCTGGTGAAGGGGCCGGGAACTGCACCGTGACCTAGTTTCTGCCACCGACCACGCGGCACGAGAACGAGGCGGTAGCTGGGCCACCGAGCGGTCAGCAGAACTAGACAACAACACAATGAGGAAGTCGGAGACTCCACTGAATTGCCCGGAGTGTGGCCGCACTTTTTGGCGCAGGGATGTCCTAAATCGACATATCTCAGCGCTGCACAAGTCCTGCGGACCGGGGTGGAACTGTCCGGTCGAAGGATGTAAGTTTCAGGTCAAAGGAGGAAGGTGGGACGATCTCGTCAACCATCTGGTGGCGCTACACGCCGGCCATAGCTGGATAAAGCTCCCCCGAAGCCAGCGACCACCGAAGGCTGTGATTCAGTATCACACGAGGGAAGCCACCTCCACCGCAGGGTCACCGGCCACCGCGGCGTCACCGGCCACCGCGGCGTCACCGGCCACCGAGGGGTCGCCAGCCGGATCGGTGGAGACAAGGCAGAGAGGCGAGGAAGGAGAAGGTCAGGAGAGCCTTGACTCGTCACAAGGATCTCCTACCTCTCCAACCGTGCGACGTAGGAGCAGCAGGAGGGCCGCGCACTTGGCCACGGAACGGCTGCTGGAGAGCACAGGAACGGGGGAGGAGGAGGTCCGGACTCCTACGCCGGAGGGGAAGGAGGAGACGCCGAGGCGTTCACCCAGACGGCCCAAGCCTCGTAGCGTGGTGGGGAGGGTCATCTCCGGGGCGTCCCGGCAGCGCAGCCGCTCACCGGTAGGCCGGCCAGCTGCACCGACCTCCAGTATCGGCGGAGAGGTCAGCCGGAAGAGGAAAGGGGTACCGGAAACGGGTGGAGAGGAGGCTCCCTGGGACGCAGACCCACCGGCGATCGTGCTGGAGGAGGCACCAGGCGGCGAGGGAAGTCCGCCCTCCAAGGTCCCCAAGACGGCATCCGACCCGGTGGCGCTCACCTCGGCGGTGACAGACGGGGCCCAGGAGGGGACACTGGAGGAGGAGTGCAGCCCCCCGCCTAAGATGCCGAAAACCACACTGGAACCGGTGGCCTCCACGTCAGCAGCTGCGGAGGAGGATCTACTGAGCACCAGGTCCATGGAGGACTTCGAGGCCGCGCGGATATTAGCGCAACAATTGGGACAGGGGGAGCCGGAGAACCTGGCAGAGGAGGCGAGCCAGGTGCTGGAGCAGGTGGTGAGCGGCCCGGCGTCCAGTGGAGACGGGAACCCCATATTGTTGCAGTCCCTGATGATTGACAGCGACGGGACCCTGGTTCCTGCTGAGGTGGGAGAGGAGCTCCTGAAGGAGACGAACCGGAGGGCAGAGGAGATGGCGGAGGCTGCTAAGAAGCAGTTCCAGAAACACCTGATTGCGGAAGCACTGCGGAAAAAGGCGTGGCTGTCTCCTGCCGGCCACGAGGTCCGGATAGCGTCGTCCCCACTCTTCGAGGCAGTGGCACCGGAGACGGAGGGGCCGGCGGCCCTCAGAGATGCAGAGCAGGTGCGCCAGATATTGACGTCGTCACCGCCGACGGTCCCAACCCACACGTCGGATAACAATACACCCGTGGTGGGAGGGCGGTTGGAGCGTTTGATGGCTTCCCGAGTGGACTTGGGGGAGGAGCCGGAGGAGCTAGACTGGGAGGAGGAGGAGGAAGACCCGTTGATGCTCCCACCCAACCAAGTCTCATACAAGGCCGTCGCCTTGGACACCGAGTCGGAGGAGGGAGGCTCTTCGCCTGATAAAGGTGATGTCAGGAGAGTGGTGTGCAGGGGGGACCGCGTCCCCGAGAAGACCCCAGGGGCTGACACATCTCCGACGGGGGAGACAGATGGGGCTAAGGGGGTGTCGCTGCACGAGTCGGATGCGGAGGAAGAGACCGCGCCTCTTGCTAGGAGAACGGAGGGGGAGGATAAAAGCCAAAGGAAGGAGAGAGAAGATAGAGATCGGCGGCGCGACAAAGAGAGAGAGGGGAAAGAGGATAGGGAGCGCCGAGACAAGAGGGAGAGAGAGAACGAAGGGCACAAAGAAAAAGAGGGGAGAGATAAACACAAGGAAAAGGAGGATAAGGACAAAAGAGAAAGGGAGGAGAGGGAGACACGCAGGAAGGAGGATAAAGATAGGAGAGAGAGGGAAGAGAGAGAGAAACGCAAGGAGAAGGCGGATAGGGACAGAAGAGAGAGGGAAGAGAGGGAGAAACGCAAGGAGAAGGAGGACAAGGAGAGACGAGAAAGGGACGAAAGAGAGAAGCGTAAGGAGAAAGAGGAGAGGGACAGGAGAGAAAGGGAGGAGAAAGTGAAACAGAAGGAGAAGGAGGACAGGGACAAGAGGGAGGAGGAAGAGAGGGAGAAACGGAAAGAGAAGGAGGACCGAGAAAGGAAGGAGAGAGAGGAGGAAAGAGAAAGGAAAAGGAGGGAGAAGGAAGAACGAGAGAGGAGGGAGAAAGAGGACAGAGAAAGGAGGAAGGAGAGGAGTGAGAAAGACAAGAAGGACTGGGAGGAACTTAATGCGAAAGAGAAGAAGGAGAGGGACGATAGAGACCGAAGAGAGAGAGAGGAGAAACAAGCGGAGGTGCGAGAAAGGAGGGAAAGGGAGGAGAGACAGAGGAGAGAGACAGAGAGGGAGCAATCGGGAGAAGGAGCGAAGGAAAGCAGGAGAGAGGGAAGAAATAGGGGTCAGGAGGACCAAGATCTTAGGCGTGAAAGAGATAGCGAGAGGCGCGGACACAGGAGGCAGGAAGAGGTGGACTTTGGGAGACAGCGAGAGTATGAGGAATATGATCGACGACGGGATCAATACGAGTATGAGCAGGAAGTACAGAGAGGAAGCCGGGGCGGAGATTGGGGGGGTCCATGGCGACGTCACGAGAGGAGGGACGAATGGGCCGACGAATGGGGGGAGTACTTCCCTGAAAGGCCCCGGGAGCCGGGGTTCCCCCGCGTGGAGGGGACGGACCCTCTTGGGGGTCGGCCTGTTTGGTATGGCGAGCACCCTGAGCGTATACCCTGGAAGCGGGTAGAACAACCGGATCGCCTCCAGAAGTGGGCATCAGGCCTGGCCCCATCGCCGGACTTAGGGGAAGAGTATACACCTGTAGGGGGAAGAGCGCACGGTTGGGTGGAGTTGATTGGGCCGTCGACAGTGCAAACCCATTATTATGCTACGACCGTCCAGAAGTATACTCCAAGGGGGAACCAGGATATGGCACCTCCACCGCCTCCCCCTCCAGCAGCGCGGCCAGCAGGGGGCGCGACCGGGGTAACACCTGCAGGATATCCCGCACCACCAGCACCAGCCTTCAGCTCAACCCTCCGGGCGTCCGGAACACCAGGGCTAGCGCCCGCGGCAGCAAGATTTCCGGGCCCCGGGCCAGCTCACGCAGCAGCCAGGTTTCCGGGTCACAGGCCGGGCCACCTCGGAGGGGACCTGGAGGAGCGGATACGCCGCATGATACGGGAGGAGACGTCCCGCCCGCCCCAGTCCAAACCGCACCGGGACGGTTGAGAACAGGGGAGGTGGGGGGCAGTTCACGGAGTGACCGGGCGGCATCTTTGAAGAGGCTGAGGGGGTCCGGAGTAAGAGAGGCATTGGTGGTTGGGTATGGAAGAGCCGACGGGCCTCCACTTGTTGTCCAGCTTGGGCATGCAAGGGGGAGGAGGAGAGACCACCTGACTGGGTCATAAGCAAGGAAGGGGGAGAAGGGAGGGGTAGTCGGGGGCCTGCGGGGTGGGGGAGTACTGGTGGGGGATCGAGTACCTGCCGGGAAACCCCCCCCCGTGGGTCACCGAGACGCCTCGGTCCCGTCCCAACCAGGGTGGAGCGGAGGCGGCATAAGCAGACACCGACCAGAGGGCCAGGACAAGGGAGACAGCCGGACGAGGCCGGACAGGGGACGTCGACCAGTTAGCTTCGTGTAACAGCGCCCATCTAGACCGGATGTTGTATTATATGTTCTGGACTATTGTTATAGACTTTACCCAAGTTCACATATAAGAGTTTATAGTAATAAGAGGGGGGCCCATTGTAGGAGTCCCCAGTTAAATGTATAAATGTTAAAATGTAGCGGTTACGACCGGCGTAAATGTTGTAACACCTTTGACCATTATGGCAAAGATTCACGGATATATTTTCTACAACCTAAGTTTGAAATGATAAGGGGAGAGTGTAGTGATCATATCACTTGTATAATAATTGTAATGTCGGGGCGATCGGTCCGGTGGTAGCCACTGGTACGGGAGCGCTAGTTAGGGTCCGTCTCACCTGGGGGCGACACGGTGGCGACCGGTGACGTCACGCTCGTGACGTCACATTTAGGGACGCCATATAAGGGCGGTCCGGTGGTCGCGAGGAGGGAGGGCAATAAGAGACTTGCAGGTGGCAGAAGTGTGGTCGGTGACTTCGGGTTCGGTGGTTGCGATCGGTGGAGACCTGCAAGGGTGGTGCATCTCAATACAAGCAAGGATAATTGATGTCAATTAATGAGAACTGTTAGTGATAAGGCCAGAAAGAAATAAACCAAACACCTTCTACTGTTATCAAACTTTATTGGCTGCGTCTGGTCCTTTTTGTGTTTACTACAGTATGTTCACCTGCAATGACCCCGTTAAAAAATAAATCACTCCCTTGTGTGGATACATGACTATTTGAATTTGTGTAGAAATGGTGATCGTGAAATATATTGTGAGGATACAAACAACTTAGTTGAACATTGTCTAAGAGGTGGGACAGCCATTTTTAGCCACACACTTCTGTCATAACCAAAGTGAAAAAAGATACCCTCTTTGCAAAAAAGAAAACCCATTAGTTTTAGGGTTGCAAGTTTTCCAAACGTTTGTTTTGAATGTACAAAAGAAAAAAACACACCAAAAAACTAAATGTAAGTGACAAATATTTTTACATTTTGTATCAGGTTGCTATATTATGTCAAACTACGTTTAAAAACGTTTTTACAAACTCTTTTTACCCACATCTATACTAAACGCTCGTAAACATTCAAAATACGTTTCTTGTCAAGCGGGTATAGTGACTTTGGTCTGGATTCACATCAAAGATTGCTTACCAGATGGACGTAGCGCTTTGCTGGAAGAGGGCAACTGTAGAGTTCAGTAAGGTCACAGGCCCACAGGTTCTCATTGAAGACTTCTCCCTCTTTACAATTGCCTGACTGCTTTATTACGCCACCCTGGCACTCATACCAATCCTTGCATCCACGTTCAAGGTCGGCGTAGAAGCCATCAGAACGACCATCACACTTGAACTGATCTGGGGCTTCATGACTCTGTGACTTTTTGGCCTGCAATGCCAGAGAGGTAACTCAAACATTAGTTTGTGCAATGGGGAATGGTAGGGGAATTATATACCATAACTCATTTTTAAAAAGGTATGGTTTAGGCTATCCAAATCAACCTAGCAAAAACAGGACCGACCCTAGAGTTTTTCTTGGTATTTTAATGTAGTTTACAACTAATCGAAAAGCTTGATTCAGTGAAATTTTAGTCCAGATTTTGCCCAAAATTAGAAATAGTATTTTGGTCCAATTTACAATTTCTTATATCATTTTCCTAAAACTCGGGTAATTTCGGACTTAATATTTATAGTGTAAAGGTAAAATCTCAGGGCACTTTTTTTCACTTTGACACAGTAGGCCAAGATAGTAAAAAGAAATAAAAGGAGAAAGCACTCACCAGGGGACTGGCACAAGCCAGGGCAATGAAACAAGCTGAAAAAATAATCAATAGGTGGAAGGTTAGGTATTAAATTTTGTTTTAGATCTGCACTCTTTTATTCTGCAATGTATCAGACGCGATCAAAATTAGATTAATTACTTTATGTGTTATGCACAATTAGCTCCTTGGAAATGTTTTCTTCCCTTAAATATATCTATCATGTATTGCCAGATCTTTTGCCAGATATTCTAAGACATGTCTTATCACATCAATTTCACTGCAGAGTAAGATCAATGTTAGTAGACCAGGTTAGAAGAGAGTGTCCACTTACCAGCAATGAGGAGCTTCATGTCTGATATCAATGCTTGGAGTGTTGTCTCTGAGGCCCCCACCTACCTGATACACCTATATAGAGTCCCACTTATAAAAAAAAACAAAAAACGTTTTTCCAACGTTCCAGAAGATTTGAAAAGGGTTTGGATGAAAAAGTTTGTAAAACACTTTTCTCATGTTGAGGATACCGCAATGCCCTGCATATAAGGCACACCTTATACGCTAGGATGAACCTCTGCTGCACTTTATATATATTTTTCTAAAAGACTCCACTACCCAGATTCTTTCGTAAATGGAGTCCAGGAAAGCTCTGAGGAGCTCATATATTTGAAAATCTATCGATTAGAACAGAAGTTATGTCATTTAATGTTTCTATGACGCCCACAAAGTCAGGGTGTGTCTTATATACGGGATGCAAATTATGCGCAGATTATTACAGAAATTACTTCATGGTATTTTCAATGCTTTTGCAACATTAATCTTTTCAACCTCTGTAAAAAAAACGTTTGTTAGTTACGTTTTATAATGTTAAATTTGTTCTTATTTTTAATCTAGAAATAAAAATGTTTAACAGAACCTTTTTTCTTGATGCACAGAAAAACACCCTTTTTTCAAACAGTAACAAAACTTACAAACCGGAAAAACCGTTTTTTTTTTCGATGTTAGAAAAACGTTTCTTTTGCCAAATGGGATGGCCATTCCGTCACCTCATTCCTGGGGCACCACTTCAACCAGTCTGACGTCCACCTCCATAACTACATTATCTCAAATCTCAGACTAGTGGGAACAAAGTGATGAGAACAATGCTAGCACCTTCAATTGACGTATTAATAAGTGCTGATAAAGACTTTAATCTTTATTACTATCATCACCTCACCCAGCCCTAAATCTTAAGTCTTCTATATCATGACCAACAAGAGACATGTTTATTTGAACAGTTATTTAGATTCACTAGATCAATGGCCTTGAGCTAACGGACGTGATATTTAAGGAATGAATTTCTTATGATGCACGTAGAACGAAAAATTTATACACACTCAAAGATTATCAATTCCATGTAGATCTCAGAGGCAAAAAGAAAAGAGCACCATTTTTTCTACTGTTTTGCTTCTGCATTTAACAGCCTTTTAATTTTCCTCAGGGTGTGCCTTATACCCAAGGTGAAAAGTGGCATGTTACTGTAATTCTCATCATAATACCCAAAGTGTTAGGGGCATCCGTGTTAAGCTGCATCCTTAGTTCAGGAACAACCTCTGAGGCGCCCCCTGGTGCTGTATCTTTCAAACACTATAGTACTAATCCAATGTGACTTTCCCACCTATATACATGTAAGCCAGACTCCAACTTTTGCAGCAAGCTTCTATGAGGAGCACCAGGGGTTCCTCTTCACATATACATATATAACGCTGCGATGAGATGTCACTCCTAGTTGACTATACACTTTGGTATCCCAGAAGACAACTGACGGTCAGATGTTGGGCCTGAAATTGTCCTAGAGTCGTGGGGGTATTCACATCTCTGATTCATTTGAATGAGTATGTTATGCAAAGCGCTTTTCATCACTTTCTCATCATTGTTCGAATTGATTTGTTATTGTTGTTTAATCTCTTAAAAAATGACCATAAATAGTTCTTTATTCTTCCCAAAAATGGTCGATGGTGGTGGCTTTCTTTTGCCACTTTTGCCCAATTTTTTGTCAATGGCAAGCCGCGAATAAAATATCCACAATGGAATATTTAGAAAACCTGTTGCTCTTGTTTTATAATGTCAAGGAGCACCTTGGTGTTCAAAACAAATTATCATCTCTCCACAATTCATAACAGACAAAGGTTCAAAAGGCAAGGTAAAGAAATACTCTGGCCATCAGTCATATCTGCTTAAATCAGGGAACATGAGTGTCCCTCTATATTCTCTGGTTAAATCAATGAAAGAATGATTCAATGAAGTAGTGAATGTAAATGGCTGGGATCTAAGGGTTTGATGTATCACATAATAAGTCCTCCTGGACTTCCTAATCAGACATCTTTCAAATGATCAAAGTATAATTCATTGAACACATTGTTAAACAAGTTAAGTTAATTAAATCAAATTCAGGATTTTGTAATAAAAATCATAACAAGTACACTTAGGGATAATGTATCCCAATGGCAAAAAGAAGACGTTTCTCAATGTTTGAGGACCTTTGGAAAAGTTTGGGTAAAACGTTCGTATACATCTTTTTTTAAGCTGTTTATCTCAAGTCATATTTATTATGCATCTATTTCAATCATATGTCTCATTACTTTTTCAATGTAATTTAAAATCTTCTGATTATAGGTAGTTCACAATATGTCCTTACCATGCCAAATCTGAAATCATGCCCAATATGATCCAATCAGCTAATTTACGATGTACCGTAATCTCCCGCGTAGAAGGCGCAGCTCGCGTAGAAGGCGCACCCCCAACTCAGAGAATGGCTTTTCACGTAGAAGGCGCACGTACCTCTTCTGGATCGATTCCTGGAAAAACCCGCGTATAAGGCGCCCCCCCAACTCACAGGGGGGCTGTTTCGCGTAGAAGGCGCCCCCCTCCCCACCCCCCCCCCACCCTCACTATTGTACACCTCCCGGTCTGCCGCGGTGCTGGGTCTATGAGTTCAAGCTGTCATCGGCACACGGTCGGCGTCAAACCCGCCGAGCGCCCATCGACACCTCCCGGTCTGCCGCGCTGTTGGCTATATGAGTTCAAGCTGTCACCGGCACACAGTCGGCGTCAAACCCGCCGAGCAAATGTACAGCGACCGGGCTGCCGCGCTTGGCGCTATGAGTTCAAGCTGTCATCGGCACACGGTCGGTTTAAAAAAACGGCGAGCAAATCTATAGCGACCGGTCTGCCGCGTTGCTGGCTATATGAGTTCAAGCTGTCACCGGTGCATGGTGGGCCTTATCCCCGGCGAGCGCGTCGACACCTCCCGGTCTGCCGCGGTGCTGGCGCTATGAGTTCAAGCTGTCATCAGCACATTTTCCCAAATGAGATGTTGGAAAAACCCGCGTATAAGGCGCACCCCCAACTCAAGGCAATTACCCTCCCGCGTATAAGACCCAGCAGCATTTTGTTTGGCGTAGAAGACGCGCCTTCTACGCGGGAGATTACGGTAATTTCAGTATCAGGATTGCCAAGCATGACTGTAAGTCTTATAAAATTAAATTATCTTGTTATTACTAAATGGGCTTCTTACAATTATCCTAATATCCTTGGTATGATGCATAATGACATAACAGATCAGCATATTATATCAGCCCTAGTTCTATAATGGAGTGTTGATACCAGAATGAATGCACTAACTGTAAAGGTAATACCATTATTTTGAATGTTGCAATGTCTTTAAAAAAACACAGTTCTAAACATCCTCCTATAAACATTCCACCACCAGAAGGACAAAGTGAGTGCAAGAGATACGCACCAATTAGAAAATGTCTTTTTTTCACTGGAATCTTATATGCAGAATTCGGTCCGTGAATGGGCTGGCTTAACATTGACCTGTAGACAATATCGATTATTTACAATGATGTACAGCATGACTTTACAGGGCTTTTTTGTACACTTAATAAACTATTGTAACACTATCTTCCCACTCGGAAAAAGGTTTTTGTAACGTTTGGAAAAGGTTTAGGTAAAAACGTTTGAAAAAGAAAAGTTTGAAAAAAGAATTGTTGTTTCTTTTTGCATCCAAAAGCGTTTTTCAACATTTTTCCATGTTTCAATTTCAAAGTTCAAAAAGAAAACGTGATTGAAACATTTGTAAAAAAAAACTTTTGTTTTCTACCCCTTTTCCGTCAAATAACATCTTTTGATCTAGAAATAAAATGACTTTATTCAACGTTAAAAAAACGTCTCTTAGAGTACACGGAAAAACATTCTTTGACTTTTTAAAACGTTTGCAAAACTTCTTAATTCCAAAATATCACAGGGGTCCATCCGATGAAATATTTAGTTACTTTAAAAGCCAGCATTTATGAGACAGAGCATAGTTCAAATATATTCTGTCGGTAGCATCCACCAACCACTAAAGGTGAGCTTTACCACCATGGCACCTAACATTGCACTCTCAGCCCCAGTTGTAAATGGGCTATAAAGACCACTGTAGTGGGTACAGGGCAACCCACTGTTGTGTCATTGGATTTGTGCTGACAGAAACTTCCACTGTTTTCCAAAAATAGAAGCAATTTACTGTAAAAAGCTTGCCCCAGTCTGACAGTGTAGTCTCATATCCCATAATGGGCAAATGAGGTTACCATTTCAGCTGCCAACAGCTGCCTTCAAACATGGAACATGATAGAAGTAGGGAAAATAAGAACATAGATAAGACACTCCAAGCTGTAATCCAACGGGACAAAACAGCAATATTTTGTTTTCTTTGATTAGCAGGAGTAGGGCTATTTGGTTAGTCCATGGTTAGTTGCTGCCTAGCATCTACCTATGCTGTCAGACTCCTGCACGCTTGTCCCTCTGAATTATGTGATCACACGGGTCAGTTTTCACTTTTTTTTACTCCTTCAGTATATACCATATTCCTCATGGTTGACTGGTCTACGTGATTCCACCATTTTTTTATAGAAGATAACTATGACATCATTTCTAAACAATTCTTTTTGTGGGGAAAGCCAATTATATTTTTAATCAATACCAAAGTGTGGGTAACAGAATGGAAAGAATGTGCAACATGATTGAAAAGTGATTAGACTCATAGACATATTTGCCAGTATAGGCCGAAAGCATCAAAGGTAATTATTTAGAAATAGCAAATTCTGCTGTATGCCATGTATTTTTCTTTCAAACTAAGTAAACCTGAGTATTTACACTCATCCTTTAGTAAAATAACTAACTATAGCTTTTGGGTGACCTATACTAATTTAGTGAAAAAAGGAAACAACTAGGTAAAATCAAGATCATATATTATATTTTGTCTCATATATAATCTTTCAACATGGTGGTTAGCTATTTTGCAAAGACATTGAAGCATTATATTATTTCTGCCCCAATGATATATTTTGACCTTCACAAGAAGAGCAGTTTTACTTGCTCAAGGTCACTGAACGAACCCTTATCACTCCAGAAAAAAAAACTTGTTTTTTTTTTATCATCAAACCGTTCAGTAATCATCATTTGATAATCTTTTCATACTATCTGAAAAAAATTCTATGAAATGAAAGAGTTTGGTATCACATTAAAGCTTATAAGGCCTCAGGAATGCTGCTGGTAATTATAGTCAGTGATGATCATTTTCACAATTACCCGATGTTATTGGCGAAAATGCTTTTTTTTTTCACCCGTGGACAGACGCGATGGATACAAATTTGGTCGTTATTAACTCATGATGCAAAAGGAAATTAGGAAATGAATAAAATGCACCCTAGTCAGCTTGTCCACGTTTAAGTCTCTTTTTTTTTTGAGTGGCCCTATAGCCTACTGAGGGTTCATAGTCATTTACATTGTTTGTTCGCTTTCTTCGTAGGTTCACAATATCGATTTATGCTTATAGTCCCAAGAGGACCACCGTGTACAATTTAGCAGGTGGGAACTCATATCAAGGTTGCTTCAAGTGCCCAACATACTCTTGAGAAAATGGATTAGGGTGGGTATGGCACTGGCGTAGTTTAGTGTATCTAATTTAAACCATAAGGTGTGATGCTTGTTAGTCTGTGCATCCACCTTTGATGGAACCTAGGGTAGAACACGTTAAAGAAGTTGAATGTATTCTGGGGTCTCGAAAGGAAATTCCTTACAGGCCTTCGGGGAGGTACAGACTCTCTCCAACGTCTGAGGTCCACACTGGGCAGGGTGTGACAATGGACGCGGTCATTCCAGGCGCCGTTATAAAGTTTGTAATATCTATCCACGTCCTGAGTTCTGCCACTGTCCCTGGATTAGGAGAAAACAAATATGAATATAGAAGAGAACGGTCAAGTTTCACAAAGTGGACTGACCATGAGTTATCTCACTCGGCCCCGCCTAATACATTGGTTTGCCTCGTGAGATACCTTGTCAGACAGTTCAAGTGAACCTTTGCATTGATCACATGGTATGGGTGTGTGCAATATAAGGATCCTTGGTTACACCTATGGGACTGCTGTATTCAGCTTGAGATAATACTATAGTCTGTAGGTTGTGTATATGGGTCATGGATCTCACTGAAACACCTGAGGAGGGTTCTAGGAAAGATGAAGTGGATAGATATAGATAAACATACATAATAAACCTACAGATGCTAGGTTATATAGTCCTCACTGTAGGACCTCAGATATACATGTGACATGTACTGGGAATAGGGACCTTATTGCACCCTGCACTAAGGGCCCTTTTCGCAGATCGTGTCACACATACAGAATAAACCTACAGATGCTGGGTTATATAGTCCTCACTGTAGGACCTAAGATATACATACAGAATAAACCTACAGATGCTGGGTTATATAGTCCTCACTGTAGGACTTCAGATATACATACAGAATAAACCTACAGATGCTGGGTTATATAGTCCTCACTGTAGGACCTAAGATATACATACAGAATAAACCTACAGATGCTGGGTTATATAGTCCTCACTGTAGGACCTAAGATATACATACAGAATAAACCTACAGATGCTGGGTTATATAGTCCTCACTGTAGGACCTAAGATAAACATACAGAATAAACCTACAGATGCTGGGTTATATAGTCCTCACTGTAGGACCTAAGATATACATACAGAATAAACCTACAGATGCTGGGTTATATAGACCTCACTGTAGGACTTCAGATATACATACAGAATAAACCTACAGATGCTGGGTTATATAGTCCTCACTGTAGGACCTAAGATATACATACAGAATAAACCTACAGATGCTGGGTTATATAGTCCTCACTGTAGGACTTCAGATATACATACAGAATAAACCTACAGATGCTGGGTTATATAGACCTCACTGTAGGACTTCAGATTTACATACAGAATAAACCTACAGATGCTGGGTTATATAGTCCTCACTGTAGGACATCAGATATACATACAGAATAAACCTACAGATGCTGGGTTATATAGTCCTCACTGTAGGACCTCAGATATATCAGCAAATGTCCACGACCATGGGATATTTTTACATTGTATTCCCTGAGGTGGGACTGGCGTATCCCACGAAGCCATTATATGGCTGAGTGGGATGCGACCAGTCCCACAGAGGGGAATACGATGTAAAAAATCCGCATGGAAGTGGACATTTGCATTTATGTCATGGCCTAGGGGGTTATTTTCTTTTAAATAAAGAAAAACAGCTCAGATCTGTTCAAAATCCAAGATGGCGGACACCCATTGAATACGGACACATTGTATTCAATGCCCCCCATTGAATACGGCGATTCTAGTACTAATCTATAGTGACGTGCGTATCAGCCATGACATAAACATACAGAATAAACCTACAGATGCTGGGTTATATAGTCCTCACTGTAGGACATCAGATATACATACAGAATAAACCTACAGATGCTGGGTTATATAGTCCTCACTGTAGGACCTCAGATATACATACAGAATAAACCTACAGATGCTGGGTTATATAGTCCTCACTGTAGGACTTCAGATATACATACAGAATAAACCTACAGATGCTGGGTTATATAGTCCTCACTGTAGGACCTAAGATATACATACAGAATAAACCTACAGATGCTGGGTTATATGGTCCCCACTCAGCCATATAATGGCTTCGTGGGATACGCCAGTCCCACCTCAGGGAATACGATGTAAAAAATCCCATGGAAGTGGACATTTGCATTTATGTCATGGCCTAGGGGGTTATTTTCTTTTAAATAAAGAAAAACAGCTCAGATCTGTTCAAAATCCAAGATGGCGGACACCCATTGAATACGGACACATTGTATTCAATGCCCCCCATTGAATACGGCGATTCTAGTACTAATCTATAGTGACGTTCGTATCAGCCATGACATAAACATACAGAATAAACCTACAGATGCTGGGTTATATATTCCTCACTGTAGGACATCAGATATACATACAGAATAAACCTACAGATGCTGGGTTATATAGACCTCACTGTAGGACTTCAGATATACATACAGAATAAACCTACAGATGCTGGGTTATATAGTCCTCACTGTAGGACTTCAGATATACATACAGAATAAACCTACAGATGCTGGGTTATATAGTCCTCACTGTAGGACCTCAGATATACATACAGAATAAACCTACAGATGCTGGGTTATATAGTCCTCACTGTAGGACTTCAGTATCATTCGAGACTAAATAGAGAGGATAAACATGGTCATATCATGCATGTCAGGCGGGCCTGAATGGATTCTACAGTATAGATATAAATTAAGTCACTGCACTTGAGTTATAGATAGAGCTCACTGGAGGGTATGGTTAGCCTAAATACCAGTGTTTTTTTAGTTTGGGTTTGAAAAGTTTTATTTGGCTGAACAATCATACACTAAGTCGAAGCAACAGGAATCTGTAAAGGAAACGAGAGGCATACCGTAATACCCTGTGTATAAGGTGAACCTCACATATAAGGTGCAGCCAGACTTTGTAGATGTGAGGGAAGAAATAAGAAATGCCATGCCTTCTGTACCATTCTATGTATTTTCAAATTTCAAATACCTATGGCCATCTCAGGGCTTCCCAATGGATAGGAACACAGCAGTATTGGTGACATTTGACAGAAACACCTCCGCTAAATTATTCTGCTTCTATAAAGCACAGCAAGGGTCCATCCTCGCGTATATGACGTGCCTTATACGCGAGGTATTACATGTACATGTATATTAGGCCGATCACACCGAAAACGTAGGTTAGAACTAGTTGCTAAAATGCGATTTAAGGCCACTCCAACAAAAAAACTTGTTTCTCATCACCACCCTCGTCAGAAAAATCGACACATTAAAATTCTTTATTTCTATATTTTTTTGGTTAGAATTTTCTGATAAAAATACATTTAAAATGGACAAAAGTAGTCAGGTTATGGTATCAAACTAAAGCTTAATTTAAGGCTGACAATATACTATAGCAATACACCTAGCTATGAATAATAACCATTTCTACAATCCTGAAATATTGATGATAACTTTACAATGAAAAGGCATTTTTTCTTACCAACACACAACTGCGACGCCAAGGTTTCGATCTTTAACAACTGCTTAGACTCCATCCAAAAAAAAAATCCTCTTTCATCACTTTTTTATCACTTGGTGATGAGAAACAACTTTTTTTTAGAGTTGCATAGCATTTTAGGAATCAAAGCGACTCCATGCCGGGACTACATGTAATGCAATATCACTACTGTAGAATTGGTAATGGAGACACATAAATATCATGCTATAGCTAGCATCATGCGATATAAGCTTTCTAGATCTTATCCAGAAACACATTAAAGAGTCTACTTTTCTTTTGTATTTCAGGTTCTACATACGTTCCATAATATTATAGTATAAATATTCAGTTAGCCCTTCCTTCATTGGATTTGAAAACTGCAGGGGAAATGTCCGAGGAAGATTCTAAAGTTTTAAATGAAATCTAATGGAGAACATAGAGCTAGTTGCCAATATTATCCTTAAGTGATAGAGGCATCTGGGCCGGAATCTGAATGTGGAATATAGTAGTTAATTTACATACCTGAGTTGGCTGTAGACCTCACTGAAGGGTCTGAGTAGGGCTCTTGGCTGGATGGAGTAGATAGTGTCTGAGTTGTGACACAGAATCTTGGCCATTGAAGCCTTTCTTATCTCCCTCAATTGATCTGTAAGAGAAAATAGAGTTCATGTTTTAGTGGGTAATATCCCGACATTTCATGTAGTTTTACTACATTGTCAAACCTGAGGCAAACCATTTCATCAGCTATGGCTGATAGACCACTTCAGGAGCTTAGGGAGTGATCATTTTTTAACAACAGGGGGGGGGGCTGGTGGGTTTGCGCGCAGACGCACGATAAAATTTTCGACCCCCCCCCTTTCGAGGGGGTAAAATTTTTTCAACCCCCCCCCATAAGGGACAAAATTCGCGCGTGAACGTCCCTTTCTAGCCTATAGTAACGCGTGGGGTTTTCCACTGAAAACAGGTGAAATTATTTTGACCCCCCCCCCATCAGAGGTATTGAAAAAATTCTGACCCCCCCCGGTCAAGGGGTTGAAAAAATTGTGACCCCCCTCCCTCAAACCCACCGCCCCCCCCCTGTTGTTAAAAAATGATCACTCCCTTATTGCAGCTTACAGAATCCACCTGGAATCAGGGTGCACCTTTTTGATAGGTTTTTCATAATGTAGGACAATTTGTCGCCTTAGTACAAGAAGGTTGTAACTGCATTTTGTCAAGTTTCATAGGAGCGTCAAAAGACGTGTTATAATTGCCAAGTTGAAACAACCTCATTGCAAAGGGACATGTTATAGGCACACATATTAGACGCACAAGACAGAGCTTCGGTACTTACATAGTAGAAAGACAAGTGATTTTGCAAACATGCCAGTTACAACATTCTTGCACTTAGGCAACAAATTGTAAACTTGAGATTTTTCTGTGGCTTTATATATTTAGGATCTGCGTTAAAGATGCCATTTTCTCCTTTCTTTTTAAAGAGAGTTGTCATATATTTCTTTCAACGGGATGCAATTAGGTCCTATAGTCAATATTATAAACTTCATTATTTCACTTAGTTCATTTCATTGTGACCCTCTCCATTACCTGGTGTGAATGGGTAGGGCTGGGTGCGGCTTTCATACCAGAACCTGTCTGCCCTCCTGGTACGTTGGAACTGGTTCGCCAGGATACAGGCAAATGTAGGCCCCATGACAGCCCCATGTGTAGGGGTCTCTGAGAGGCCTGCAGGGAACAGGTCCACGTCTTCCACATGCCTTTTAGTTAACAATAATACAATTATATAATAAAATTAGATACAAGGTTACACAGTCAATATAGGACCCACTTGGCAAAATAATAATAAAAAAAAACATAAAAAAAATGTTTGTAATATATTTCAACACTTAAACGTTTGTTTGTTATGTTTGTTGGTGACTTTTTCACATGTTAAAATTGCGTTCTCTAGCCTAGAAATGATAGTTACAGAACATTCAAAAAGCACGTTTTTTTTCGGTTACATGTTTTGAAAAAATAAACGCTTTCTGCCAAGGGTGGGGGAGGGGGGTGGATGTGGATGCTACTGGATAAGTCTTTGAATTGAGCATGGACAACAGATCTCAGCTTGACCAGGCATGTAGTATGATAGAGCCTCCTATACATTTCTATATTAAAAGGGAGAGAGGGTTTAAAATGTGTACTAAAAAGAATGAAGTCATTTATGGACAGCCGTATAGATGTATACACCATCTAGATGGATTTCCACCTTTCTGATATGACAAAATTACAACTAGACTGTCGATATGTCAATAAGTATGAATGTATTAACAATGCGATGCATGCATGTATTTGTCATTGCTTTCTCAATTCGTCAGATTAACCAGTAACCGCCATTAATATATGCCAGGTGACCACTGACCGATAGATTCTTTCTAGTTTGTCGACTATCCTCTGAGGTATATATTTGGAGAGGTCTGCGAAGGTTTTAGGCAAGCCCGTACCACACCACTCTCTCCACTTTGCATAACCTGTCAACATTGATGAAATTACAAACATAAAAAGTATGTGTTATCGGAAACATCCTGTACAACATAATATTAAGTGTTTGAGATGTGAAAGTACATGTTATTTTGGACATACATGCATGTCCCAGTGAATATGTGTCAAGACATGCTTTGAAAAGAACTATGAAGTGTTTGTAAGTCCAATTATCTTTGAAGTGCAAGTTTGCGTGGCAAGATAGACAACCTCGTAAATTTTACACACTATTTCGCACTTATCTAAAAGATAAAGGTGAAGGTACTGAAAACTGAGGCATGTGTGGACATCATCAGTGTAGGAATGTTAGATGTGACGCATGTATTAGTCATTTGAAGCACGCTATAAAAAAATAGTGTCGTACACTATATAAAAAAAGCTGTTGTCAAATAACGATGGAATCAGCGTCCCAAAGTTGCCAAAGATCCATAGTTATTTTCAGAGATTGCTTGTACATTTGTGGACCACCATACTGTCACCTGGGGATTCTTGTACAAATTACACTGGTTCACTGCAATACAATTAGAGTGGTTCACTGTTCAGTTTTACGAGGATCCCTGGTAGATTCAATTGTTATTCTTTACAGCACAGCATACAACCAATAGGGACTTTTAATGTCCTCTTCCTATTAGACAATTGTGATATAATACACCTACTTGTAAGTTGCATAGCAACGTGCAGCTTTTCCTTCACTGTTGTTGCAAATATACAAAACACATACCAAAACATTTCATGTGATATATTGTATCCCCCCCTTCCCATAATTGGGTCCATATAGGTGTCCGGGAGTCACATAGATTTTTGAATTTTGGAAACTCATTAACTTGATTAAGTATAGAAGAGGTGTTATGTCATTCTGACTTTTCCTCTTTTTTGTTTTTTCTTTCCTTTTTCGGGGGTGGCAGGGGGTTGGGGTGTAGGGGGCAGACTCGAAATCTTGAAGCAGTGCAGCCTATGATTTGTACCCCTCAAAAGTTATGAGTTTGTTTGACTTCTTTATGTCCAGAAATCATCCTTAAAAAGTGGAAGGCCCCCTTGCCTTACCTGGGATACCATGTTCTCTCCCCCGCTGTATGTTGAGAGATGGTAAGTCCATTCCTAATCCATGGGGTGGGTTGTCAGAAAAGAGTCTATTTGTCACCTCTTCTGTCATATGGTTGTCTACGGATTGTGCACGCATGCTGATGAACCCTCTCAAAATGTCATCGGCCATGGGACGGTCAGACCTGTACAACATGGCAGGGGACCGGAAAGCCTGTATATGATTAATAATGCATACAATTAAACACATGTAGTGGCTATTGTAGATACAATTGATAATTTCCAAATCTAACTAATAAGACCAATATATTATATACATGCAGCCTGGGTTCTGGTTTGCACTTGGCGGGAAAAAAACTTTTCTACATTTGTAAGTTTGATAAAGCAATTGTTTAAAATGTCAATAAAATGTTTCTCTGTGCACTGTAAATAACATATTCTTTGCGTTCGATAAGAATGTTATTTCAAGGATAAAAACATAATGCAACTAGGAAACACTTTTAGAAACATTTCTCGAATTCTTTTTTTTTTTTTTTTGCAGAACAATCAGAGGAGTATCTAAGTTAACACAGGTAATTGTTGTTTACCCAAAGCCAATTTCAAATATTCCAAAATGTTAGAAATTTGCTCTTTGCCTAGTGGGTTACCTAGATCTTGACAAGATGATTTCCTTGCCTGTCGCGCACAACACAGCGCTGACACCTAGTGTCAGCACAGTGCAATCACATCCTAGGGGCGCTAGACTGGAGGCTGGCCTGTATGCTACAGACTGGCACAAAATATATGTTCCAGAAACTGGTTTTTCAACCTCCTATAAACGTTTTTATTTCTCGGTTAGAAAAACATAATATTGACATAAAAAAACAACATAAAAAAAAGGTTTTTATTTTGTGTATATACGCTTTTCTACCCAAAAAAAATAATGTTTTTGCCAAGTGGATGTAGATGTTACTGCGGTGAATATCTTTGCTACAGCCCCGTATTACGGAGCCCCTAAAAGGAAATCCGTTTTATACACATTTTTTTTATAGAGCTTGTTTCAGCAACTTTTATTTTCGTTTTTGCAACTTTTATTTTCACTTTCGCAACTGTTATTTTCGTTTTTGCAACTTCTTTGTTCATTTCTGCAAGTTTATATTTCGTTTCTGCAACTTAATGTTTTGTTTCCTCAACTTATATCTTTGTTTTCGCAACTTAAAATCCACAAATAAGTGACTGTGAATAAACAAACCCATCAAATTGTGGAGACAAAAATAAAAGTTGCGAAAACGAACATAAAAGTTGTGGAAACGAAATTAAAAGTTGCAGAAACGAAAATAAAAGTTGCGGAAACGAAAATACTACTTGCGGAAATGAAAATACTACTTGCGGAAACGGAAATACTTTTTGCGGAAACAAACTATAGAAATAAATGTCTAGAAAACAGATGTCCTTTCCAGGGCTCCATACCTTGTTGTTATGGGGCTGTAAGTGTTGTGAAGATATTCATCACAGAAGGATTTTGATGCAGTTCCAAATTCCCGTGCTGGGTAGCACTGGGGGAAGGCATTGGAACCAGCTCGTTACTATCCAGGAACTGCTTGTGGAAGATAATGGATAGATGGGATTTATTCTCGGGCAGAGGGATTGATACAAAAGATATGCCAGGACCGATAAACATCGGTAAAGCTCTACCCACACTACTGAGTTTGACCTCCTCTTGTTTCCTGTATTCACTGTTCATCAGGTCGATCTTGTCCTGGATCTGACTGTGTCCATACCTGAAGGCAGCTGAGGCAAACCCATTTGCAATGTTTGCCTGCACGCGGTAGTCGTAATCTGTGAGATAGACAATGGCAGGCAAAATCATATCCATGTACAACACAGCCATAGACCAGTATGGTCTATTGGCATCACACCACGTAAATGTTGGAGATGAACTTCCTAATCTTTTCCTATCACAGATTAATTTCTATAGATTATTACCTTAGCTAGTAGTGGTAGATGCAGTCTAGGAAATTGGCCCAGAAAATCCCAAGTATTTTTTTTTTGTCTTCAACGTCTAGAAAAGCGCATTACTTTGACGGTATTAAGAAGAGCTGATGTCCAGTATAAGCTGTCAGCCCTGTGAACAGAAATCACGTGCCTCTAGATAGCGCCACTGATCCAATGTTGGCCGTAACGCTATGGGGGGTTAGATCAGTTGTAGTGCTATAGGCAGGTGATCTGGATCAGCCTGATGCTAGAGGTAGGTGATCTGAGCGAGCCTCGTTTCAGATCCAATTAGGTCATGAAGTCATGATGTCACACGCAGTGATGGCAGCCAGCTGGCGGCTGGTTTGTTGTATATACACTGAAAACCTATGACTGCAGAAACTAATCAGTAGTGATCACTTTAGGGTGCTCAATTTGATGCAGACCAGGGAGAGTACCGCTTTCATCATATGTGATTAGTTCAGGTCATCAATACGATTACTTCAGGTCATCAATACTGATTAGTTTGTCACATGCTGAGATAAAAATGACCTGGATAAGCAATTTGATTGAAGTACAATGTTGCTCAAAAAATAAGAAATAAAAGAATAGTCTTAAAATTCCCCCGACCCCACCCTATCAACCTAACCCTCATTCATTTTATTAGAGTAGGTCTTCTCCATAAGGATATGGGATTCATATAGTTATATAAGTTGGAGCAGTTGATGATCAAATTTTAGCTCACCTTGTGCCTTCCTCACGGCCGACACTCAAGGGTGAGAGGTCCCGCAGGTTGTATCCACACCGAAGTGAGATAACCCTTGTGGCGTTTTTGCCCAGACCCTAGTCTAGTGGGGAGGGGGGATGATGGTGACCTAATCTATGGGAAGATAGAAAGCATGCCCCTACACATTTACCGAGCCAATGGTTCTTTAACATCCGTCACTACATAGGCATAGTGAGAGATGGACAGGCCTGTTTTAAGTCATTTGTCTGCCATGACCGCTGAGAGACTTTCCAGCACAGCCAAGCCAGAGCAGGGAGGAACTCAAACGACACCTTAGGGCGACGTTTGGAACCACCACTGTGCCCTGGCCGGGCCAAGAACCGAACCCACAACCTTACAGCCCGTGAGCGGACGCGCTACCGACTGCGCCACGCCTCCCGGCTGGAGCAGTTGATGCCTATCTTCATACTTCTTGATAGGACCATTGACAAAGAAAAGGTGTTTATGCTCTAAACATGCCTATTTTACTTTCATTCTCATTTTACAACATGTCCCCCTTTCAACACAATTTTACATAGCTTCCCCATTTTAAACATGCATGTTGATACATTTATGGCAATTATTTATATCAATTTTACCACAACAATGATCTGGATTGTATGAGACATGTCACATCATCATAAAGTAGGGCCCCCTGGTGGGAGAAATGGTATGATCAAAATGATTACTTTCTTTCATCAATGAGGAATGATGTCCTAAAGTCATCTGCATTGATTACTTTTCAACAAGCCTAGGTTTTCTGTGTACAAAGATAAGATCACCTGCCTATGCAATACATAGTGATTCATTCTCATTCCCCATAGCATTATGGGGTCAGTGGCGCTACCTAGAGGCAGCTTACATTCTGTCCAGAGGGGTTAAGCTGTAGGCTTGAGAAAATAATGAAGTGGGATAGAACAGGGTATACTTGATGTTCGTGGACAGAGAAATTGCATTGGTCTTTCCCTTTGGTGAACACTTAATAAATTCTCTGTCACTGCCACTACTGTGCAACAATGGGCATTTTCTAAACCTTCTAATGGTCATAATCATTATTGTTTCAATAATTCAATCAGAGACAATTATTATTATAGGATTTAAACATACCATTAGTATAACCATGTGACTTTAGCTGTAGGTGGTAGAACTTTGTGATGTGCTCCCCCAGTACTATTGGTATGTACTCATTGTAGACGATATGCTGCCACATAGCAGTCAGTATCCGTCTTGTTTCCTGGTACAGTTTCTCCCCTGACCAGTGAGGATTTAAACCATACAGCTCCTTCTCTATCCTGTTGTGCTCACGAGCAAACATAGTGTGTAGACACATCAGTCCGAGGTGCTCGTTCACACGACTGTCACCTGGCGGAAAGAGGTAGAGATAGAGGGGTTATCCCCCTTGGCTTATCCCCCTTGGCAATAAACATTTTGTTAACGTTTGGAAAAATGTTTGGGCAAAAAGACGTTTGGAAAGAACGTCTTATTATGCCCAAAGCGTTTCTAGTCGTATTTTTGAAGTTTTGTAACTGAATGAAATGTTTGTCAATTACGTTTTTAAACGTCAAAGTTACATTTTGGTGGGATCGAATCCCATTTCATTTCTTTGAACGTTCTCTGAATATTGATCAGGTTTTCTGTAGTTACTCACCAGCCTGGAAACACTTGACCGTGTTATTCTTTCCCTTACATAGGTCACTGTTGGTAAACTCTTCCCACACCGGCAACATCTTCCCGTAGGAACGGTTTAAGGGGTGAGAACGCATCTTCTGTTTACCTCGACCTGCAGATGATAAGGTGAGAGAGAAATCTAGTATCCATGTGTTTTTCAGAAGGGATTGTGCTATACTGCCTCAGTTACCAAGGCTTACCCGGGGGAGGCACAGGTGTGCAGCTGGAGGTCATGCAGGCCTTACCCTTGCTTCAGGAGAAAACAGACCCTTGCTTAGGGGGATTTTCCCTTAAAGTAACAATTGCTTATAGGGAATTTTCCTTAAACGTAGACCCTTGCTTACGGAGATTTAAGATTGAAAAAGCACCCTTACCAGCTGCACATATATGTGTATGGAGCAGGAGCCCGAACTACATATTGCTTCATGCCTATAAGGTGTGGCTTATACGCGAGGATGGACACTTAGTGAGCCTTATACGAATAGCTTTGTTGGGGGTGTACCTTATAGTATGAATATCATACTATAGAATGGTAATAATCTACTTGGCAATAAACGTTTTTTTTCAATGTTTGCGAACGTTTCGAATAGGTTTGGGTAAAAACCCGTTTTCTACATTTAAAACGTTTTTGATGTATTACTTATGTAATAAAACGCTCATTTCTTTCCAACAGTTCTTAATGTAATGGTTTTGTTTTTATGTCATTTTTTTTGACCTAGAAACTAAAACGTTTATAGAAAGCTAAGGAACGTTTTGAGTACATGTCTTGACTTTTTTGCATTCAAGACAAATGCGTGAAGTACTTGCAAACCATAAAAGAACGTTTTAACATTAAAAAAACAGTGGTTTTGTTTTGTCAAGTGGGTAACTGCTCAAAAGCAAGCCTTTACTTACGTGTGTCTTTGAGGTCCCTGAGTGTGTCTGACTGCCGCTTGGTACTGCCGTAAATCTGACTGCCGTCCAGGTAGGATGTGATCTGGTTCAGCTGCTGTCGAGGCCCTACAATATCCACACGATTGTTTATTTTCGGTATGTAATTTGCAATGTTAAACTGATAATAAAATGGTTTATATGATCCACAGCTTCCTTAAAGGAAAGTCTTTGGGTATTGGACCCTAACAAAAGGGAAAAAAATCGTTGACTTGATTGACACTCTGAAGTCAGTCTGTTAAGTGGCTGGGTGAGGGGTCAAAATCTTTTTGCTGCCTTGACCAGGGGCGGGGGCAAATTTCTCCTCAACCCTTCTGTTTTTTTTTTCATTAAAAAGCCTGCGCATAACTAGATGTGAAAAGGGCACGTCCATGCATGGTGTACTACGGAGCCCTGGAGCGGACATACACAAAAATATTGGAAATACATTCTTGTACCCACAAAAATATTTTTGCACCCGCAAAAATATTTTTGCTCCCTTAAAAACAAATTGTTGCGGCTGTAGAGATAGTGGGAGGCTATAGCAACCTAGGTCTTTTAGAATTTTGAAAATCCATTAATTAGAAGATCAGTTATGCCATTTTGAAATATTTTGGGGAAAATATTCTTTAAGTTCAAGAGGTTCAAGGGCAAAATCTTTTCTACCATCTGCGCAAAAAATAAAAAATAAAAAAAAAAATGGTGGAGGTTCCAC
Organism: Acholoe squamosa; assembly: GCA_949317995.1. NCBI lineage: Eukaryota > Metazoa > Annelida > Polychaeta > Phyllodocida > Polynoidae > Acholoe > Acholoe squamosa. The sequence continues at coordinate 99,523,381 of OX439036.1, read as the reverse complement.
TACGCGATTTTTTTGGTACATTCTCATGGCATGTTATCCCTATAGTGCCTAAAGTCCTATATTATAAACATGAGATTCAAAATTGTCAACATGAGATTTCAGGGGTCATTTCATGGGTGATCTCTCTCCTTGTGTGCCATATTTACAAACTAACCTGCACCTGCATAGACTCTGTGATTAGTTGGAAGTCCAATATATAAACATCAACACAGCAAAATATAAATGACAACAGAGCAGTCAAACAGAATGCAGGGTCTTGTACTGTAAAAATCAAGTCTGTCTGATATTGAGTTGCAGAGAGTCATCAGTGTGGAAGGCTGCAATATTTACATTAGGTCAACTTGATTTTGTAAACAAAAACATCTTTTGACAACAAAAATGTGCCTGAGATCACACACAAACCCTTTCCCATATAAACAAATAGCTCTCTCAACATTCTATTTCTACCTTGCAATAATAATAAAAAAGCACTGTATAAGCTGTGTTTGTGCCTGCCTTTATCAGAATAGCTCTGATTCTCAGCAGAAATCGCGTAGTGGAGTCTCCACTAATCCCTCATGTTGTCACAAAATGATCACTCCCTTAGATGGTTTCAGGGTCAGCTCACCAACGGTACAGTGTTCGTCAGGTACACACAGTGTGCGTACGAACTCCATACACTTCATCTTCCTGAAGTGGGGGTCATTAGAGCGAATCCGTATTGGTAGGCAGTTGGCAAAAGGACCATCTCCTGTACGACACCCATCATTCCCACAACGCACATTTTCTACGTCTCCAAAACCTGTAGTATGCACAAATACATTCATCTTATCATTAGCCTACTTCTACTATGGGAGAGTAGAATAAAAACAAAAGAGAAAGTGTAAAAATAAATACATAAATGAAAGAAGAAAAGGTGGCCCGGGGCGGGGATGCAAGAAAACAACCAAATTGAGAAGCATACAACTACCTTTCTTTGCAAAACCAACACATGTCTCGTTTAGGTTAAAGAACTGATTTTAACGATAAAAAAACGCGACTACGTAAAAACGAATGTTGATAAAAACGTTAGAAATAGTTGCAAACGTTTTAGAACGTAAGAAAATGTTGTTTTCTTTTTAACAAAAGTGGGTTTAGTTGTGTTTATTGATAAGTTTATTTTTAATAAATCTACCTGTCTAAAATGTGTTTTTAATTAAGCAAGCGTTTTTCACTAAAACATATTCCATGTTTCCGAAACGTTAAAAATCCTTTTTTTTTTTTGCTAGGTGGATGCAGAAGTGACCCTACCTGTCTTGTCATCAGAGAGTTTAGAGATGGCTGTCCTGACAAGGTCGTGGTCTATGAATTGTCCGGTCAGCATGACAAGCAGTGTCATGGCTGTGTCCGGCTTGCTGCTGTCGTCATGTACCCTCCAACTAACCTCGCGTGCCAATGGTAACGGAGGGCCTGCACGACTGGTGCGAGGCTCCTCAATACCTGGGAAAAATTATCAGTACTTACATTGGAGGTTAGATTTAAAACACACTACATGCATGTCCATGGTTTTAGAGATCATCATGCATTACTACAGAAAGGAATGTATGTGTGCTGCTAATGGATAAATATTTGTAAATCCCAATAAGGCCTTCCCCGCCATGTTAGTATCTGTAAGAACAACGCGATTACATTGCTGGAGTTTTGTATATCAAGTTAAAATTAGAATTCAGAGAGGCGATGCATATCATCTCATTGATGAAATAGCACATGTATGTTATATCGCGAGACCAATAAAACCAAGTGGCTCCCTCTAGTAGCAGCATAGAACACCTTAATTAAATCTGATTGCTTTGACAGAAACATTTTGGATCTATCTCATGTTGTTTGTTAATTCAGTGCGGACCAGGAAGGTATTTCTCACGATGGTACGACTAGACCCCTTTGAATCGTATTGGGATCCCTCACTCTCCTGCATTTACTACATCAACGTCAAGTGCTGATCATGTAAGTCGTACCACATTACCTTACATTTAATTACCCACCCTAATTTTGAGGTTTTCAGATCGTATTCTGACCTAGCGTGATACATTATTGACCAATGAGAAAATTCCTGTCATTCACTGCAGACATTTTAGGGTGCATTACGTAACACCTGCATGGTACCCATCAGCTCGCTGTTATCAGTCCGTATCTCGCAAGGTATCAGCTTCAGAAGGGGTTGGCCCACTAAGGAATCTGCTAACCCGGATATGGCTGTGTTCAGTCTTACCATATTCAGAAATCCATTTGTGTGTCTATTGATTGTGGTTTTAATGCGCTTCCAGTACCAGGGTGAATATGATATAACTAATAGTAAGAGTAAAAAATTTAAAAAAAATGTTAATGGTCCTACCATCAGCATAGTCAGGAGGTATGAGACGTGCTAGTGGCTGGAAGGCTGTCCCCCATAGAGGTTGGTGTATGTTATTACATGAGCCATCATAAGACCGGTATTTATACCTCATGTTACAGTGTACCCGGGCTGGGTAGGGACACATCCCCACTGTACCCCTGAACTTCTCATCATCTTGTGTCACAGAATATGTGTTACGTGCCAGTAGGGGTGGTAGCCTTGGCAGCAGATGCTCAAAAGATTGCTTGTCTAGTCCTAATCTGAAATTTGGAATGAATAGGATTCTTTTAAATCAGCAAAGATGACAGCTTGTAAAGCTAGTTCTCACAATAAATTGTTAAAAGTTACCTTTCGCCAGCCCTCAGAATCTTTACAGTTACTACATAAGGTAAGGCTACAGTCAACCCTCACTTCCTCGACCATTTGATTCCTCAGATCCCTCATTACCTCAGACAGAAAATCTGGAACTACCAATGTTTTCTAGTATATTTGGACTTAACTCCTCAGATAATTTGCTTCCTCAGACATTTTTCCTTGCATTTTCCGTATCTGACGAAGCAAGGGCTGGCTGTATATATCAGCCAAATATTTTGCACTGGTACTCTTCGCATATTACCTTTCCTCTTGCATTATCACTCAACCTAAGAAGAATTTGATAGACCATGTCAATGGAAAATGTTTAGAGGTAGGTAGATACCTTTGTTTGAGGAGTCTGAGTGAATTAAGTTGTATAAAGGCACCATATGACATCTGTTTGGCTTGCTTTGTGGCTCCCATGATACTCTGTGCCATTCTGGAGGATGTACTAGTGCTCCGCCGTCCTGTAATAAGGTTATAATTTTACCATGAATATGAAACTAGATAAGTATGATATGAGGCTAAAAAAACATGAAAACACATGTTTCAATGATGATGGTTAGAATGATAAGTATTCATGAGTTTTTGTAACTCAAAACCTGTTTTCATCCAAATATATGCAGGCCAATAGTTAGTTCAATGGCTGTCTCTTGTCATCATGTTGTCTTTATAAAGCCATCAATGTCTCACCAACAATGGTTGGCTGCATCTAGACCATAGAACAACTTAACCCTATAGTAATAGTAATCATTGTCCAATAAAGCTAGTGAAGCAAAAAGGTCTGATATTATCACTTGCTGCAGTGGTACAAATCAAGACATGAAAAAGTACCTATTTCGATCCATAACACTCCAGCATGACTAGCTGTTACATTACATTTCACGTAAATTCAATATTAATGGGATTTCCAATCCTCACAATGATAGTATAAGTTAACTGCTAGCGATGTTGTACCGGTTAACTACTACCGGTATAGAACTATTACTGTATCAATCGCTGCATGCTGAAGCTGGTATAATATTTTAGTTAACCGGTATATTAATATAATAATGATCCAATAGGTTGCTATGGTTACTGAGTTGATGTTACAAAAGTCCTTCCACCATAAGAAATCCTTGATTATACCTGGATTAAGTTTAATTACACCTCTCTTTTTAGCTTTAGCCATTAGATCAAACACTCCCCTACTAAAAGTATGGCCGCCTCTAACCACCTGAGAACAAAATGACATCAATCCTCAAATACTTTGTAAGGTTTTTTTTACTGGCAAATTTTCTACCAATGCAATTATCTATGCCAACAGCTAACTTGTCAACTTTCTCGTTTGCCAATGATAATTTCATTTTATGGGAGTCAATGTTGATCCCCAGAAATACACATAACTTGCTAGGACTAGTAACTTTTTCTTTAGAGATCCTAAAGCCAAAATGCTCCATTATTTCTATTCATAGATTTCTTTGACACAGACATTCCTCTTCTGAGTTGGCAATCATGATGAAGTCATCTAAATAATTAACTAGCCTGTCAATGCCATAGAAGTTAGCAACTTTTGCCAAAAGGTCAGAAATTTGGTTAAATATATACGAAGCACACCTAAGACCAAAGGTTAGTCTGTTACTCTGGTAAAATTTAGGACCATTACCCATTAAGAAAAACCTTGGAACTCCTGATGTGCAGCATTGACACTAATTGACCTATAAGCATGAAATCATTCTTGTTTACCATTGCCGTAACAGAATTTATGGATTTATATGAAAAAAGTTTGAATGTTGTATCCATAAAATTATTTATACTTTTTTTTTCTAGGCATGCTACAATCTGTTATTGGTCTCAATTTACCATTACTCTTTGGGACACCACCAAGGGCGTGTATGCATCTAGGCTTGGAGGTTACTTCAACAACTGAACCATCCTGTAATTCCTCAATTAAAATTGCACACATTTCATTATAAAAATTACCCTGAAATATTGACTGTAGTGTAAGGTAAAGAATTACAGTAGGGTTGTATAGATTGTCATAAAATAAAGTTTGTATTTTCTGGTTATATCTGTAACATTGAGAATGTCATAGTTTATAACTAAATGGGTTAGAATCAAAGTACAGTAAAGGTATGTTGATGGTTGTATGTTTCAATGACCTAGTATTATGTGGTAAGCCTACATCAGCATTCTTGGAACATATCCACTGGCTGATCTCATGCCTGCTGATGTCATACTTGTCTCATGTGTACCACTCAGTGTGCTTACTTCATCCTTTTAGCTGATATCATCAGTCACCTGTTTGTCTCCCTATCTGACATCAGTCTGACCTCATACTTCTGGATGATGTGAGACTCTGATCTCAGCCTTTAGATAGCATATAAAAGCAGGTCCCTCTCTCCTCCTCCTCAATCACTACATCTGATCTGTGCTGTTCACATCAACCCTATGGACTACCTTGCTGATATACTGGACTTTGTACCTGAGGACTAAGAGGAGGCAATATTCTTTGTACAGGTTATTACCCTGAAGGTTATTATACCAGATTACCCTGAAGGATATATCCATGCTAAGGTTGGACTACTGAATGTTATTGCACACAGTTATGTTCAATGGACTCTATGCTGAAATGTTATATTACCTGAGGACATTTGTGTGTTACTATGTGCTACTGTGACAACCATAGGAAATAAGTGTCTACCAAAGGGGATTAGGCCTCCTGTGGCTACTTCAGCAATAAACCTGTCAACAAGTCAACTTGTAACAAAGACTTTGTCTGCAATCATTGGCCAAGGCCACCACATTGACTTATATTTCACACATTCACACCTAGCCTTGTACCCAGGATCAACAATTCTAAAGCTCTTGACAAAACCTGACCATAAATAATCTAAGTCATTTTTGGGTAAATTTACAACACCTTCCTGTCGTAAAAAAAAACACATGCCAACCAACATGGCAATATTTGGGCCCTATGGCCACCAATATAATGTTCAAAGTGACATTTACCATCAATACAACTTTGATAAAATTTAACATTAAAGTTACCCTGATGTTTGACATTAAAAATGGGGTAAAAATCACCAATATTCGGGATACTTTAAGAATAGAAACCCATTATTACTTGGATGTTCACAGCTGGCAAAATTGAACAAGTCTACACTGTCTGAGACTGGAAGAAATTCATCTACATCATGAATTGTGGGCAAATTGCCAACCATAAAATCCTCTATAAGAGGGTCTACCACAACTGCCCTCCCCCCATTGCCAGCTAAAATGGGGGCAGGACCCTCCCCAGAGGGAACACTCTAATTGTCAGTGTCAGTTCTTGAACATTTGTCAGCAGAGTGGCTGGTAGATTCACATGTACTGCAAATATGCTTGTACCAGCACGGGTTTAACTTGCAATCCTCAGGCCTATTAAAGGCATCCCAGGTAACAAAATGAGGTTATTTCAATGTTAAATTAACGTCATTTCCTAGTAAAAAAAAAACAGTCAAATATGGTTCAGCTTAACTCCATTTCGTGGACTCAAACCAACATTGAATAAATGTTGAAAAAATGTTGATTTAACACAAGGATTCTCATGGAAATATGCATTAAAATGAGTTTGGATTAACCCTGACCAACCCCGGGCCTCCCCAGCCCCAGGCCATCTTTAAAAGGGGTCTATGTCTTGCTTTTCTATCCTCTCTGAGTGTGGGTGGTGTCCATATGCGCGGGCACTGGCACATATTCGTTCCTTGAATCTCCTCTTTCCTGTCCCCTCTTTCTTACATGTGTCTGGTGTCCATATGCACGGGCACAGGCACATGTATTCCTTTGTGACGTGATGTCTAATGTACTTTTTCCGCCATGAATATGACCTTAGCTGTCGGCTTGGCGTTAAACAACCATTACTCACTCACTCCCTGACCAACCCCATATTGATCCCTACCATGCCTGTGTATTAGCATAGGATATTTACTTTATTTTTACATTTTCTGATATATTTCATTGAATAGGATTCATTTCCCCTCATCTCTTGAGGCTGCAACACTACATGAGTCCCATTTTGCCATGGGACCATGTACTTCATGCGACAGAGAAGACACAACAGGAATGCCTTATACAAATTCCAAATGTTTCAATAAAGGTGTCTGCCATACCATGGACCCTAATGTAGGGGACATTTTCATTCATTTATGGATATTTCTTCACTAAGATATATCTAGACATTGGATCTTGATAATAAGGCTGACACAACTATGATATCATTATCATTATCAATTACCATAGACAGATACCTCTATGCATCATCTAGCCCAGACCTATCATAACATTTCCTGCCATCTAGTGAGTCATTCTGAAACCACAAAATAATGTTCAATCAATGTTTTTTAAACCAGGTAAATCAACATTCATCAAAGGTTATCTGGGAAATTGTTATCTGCTGAACCTTGTTTGAATGTTAAATCAGCATTTATGAAAAAAACGTTTTCTCAAGAACCCCAGATCAACATTGAAACAATTTTTTTCAACAAATGTTAGTCTAACTAATCATCAGTCAACGTTAATCAACGTTCACTCAATGTTTCTTGTTACCTGGGATAACACGGATTTTTTGAGGTGGCAACCTTCTTTGAACTAGTTTTACTGGTTTTTGCTAGTTTTTGGGATGTGAATGTGCTATGATAGCTTTTTTTGTTTTTTTCTGACCCATCTTGGCCAGAATTTCGGCGATCAATGTTCCTTTTTTTCAGAAAGATTGCCCTTAATCAACCTTGGCAAATTAAAATATTGTGCCAACCCCCAGCATAGGGGTGTTGTGCACTGTACGAGTTCTTGAGTCTGACTAGCGAGTCGTTTGAAAAACATTCCCTTATATAGTACTGGGTAACATTGCTAGGATTACAGAACGTCGTATGGTAAAATTGCGTGCTGCAAGTAGTCCCACATGGTGACTCATTCGCTGCTGTTAATCATATACATATACACCAGTGTATATAGTTCCATAATTATGTCTGAATGGAGATATGGCGTGTGTGCTCTACTGCATTGTGTGGTATACTCTATTTGTAATAGCACATGTGATTCTCTTACCTTGGAACCTGATGGTCCTAGCATGGTCGGCTTCCTTCCTTAAGGTGTCATTAAAGATGAGTTCAGCCTCCCTAAACACACGAGGTAGCAGTGATATTGCATACCTCACCTGGCTTTTGGATACCCCATTGTGTCCTGCTGTAAGGGTAAACCAACATATACATACTACATAATAAGTTATTGTCAAGTCTCTTGTAATGCTTTCTATGAATTAAAATGATTTTCCTCACTTTTCATAGCTGGAGCTAATAGTTAAAGGTGAAAAAGCTGACATAATAATGTTATTGGTTGCCATGGTAACCAAACTACACATCAATCATAATTTATCAATTGAAATTATGAAAAGATACTCCCCTTGAATAGTCAATTTTGTTTCATTGTATTTGGTCCACTGAATTTTGAGATAAAAATTTCAAATGTTGATTTGAATTGAATCACCAAAATGAAATAAGGTACTATGTTTATGATGATGCAACACTCTACTCACAATATTAAAAAAAAAGGAATAGTGGTATTGAAGGTTTAACCTCCCCCATTTGTTTATTTGAGTATAATATCGAAATTCTCTCAAAAGGTCACCAGGTGAGTTATGAAAATATTTAGAAATAACTCCTGAATACTGCAACAATCCCCTTCCATCCTTATGTTCACATAACTTACCACAGAGCTGGGTTAGACATACAAGAAGGAGGCTTAGTGCATTACTACACAACCTACAACAGGAGAGGATATTGCCAATATTAGTATGGTAACATAGTATATAAAAACACATGCAGACATATCCTTACTTTTTTTTTATCTATATCACACATATTTCTATGTCAATCGCTACAGTACATCAATTACATGGAAGGCCCATGTTCTGCTGATTATTTAAATCAATAAGTCATTTTCATGGTTCTTCTGCAAAGAATGCTGTCAATACAAGATGAGTGAAAGAGATATGCTCATCAAGAGGGTCTTTATAATTATACTTCTCAGTTGAGGTCTTCCCATAGCCGGAATAAAGGATTTGAAAGGGTAAGGGGCATAACATTGAGCTGCTAATATTGACCTGATTGGAAACAGCAATGCACTGAAAAACATTGCATACACTTGAATAGTTGGAATTGAACCAGAGCATAATGATATGATGATTGTATATGCGGATACGGGTAGAGTGCCTCTGAAGGCTCAATGGGAAGTAAGAGCACTAAAATATTGGGAAAGGGTTGTTAACTTAGAGGAATCACATATTCTCCATAGATGTTGCATGAAACTGCACCATCTTAACCAGCAAGGACAGGATAACTGGTGCACAAATGTTAAAGGTTTGCTATATTAGCTTGGTAGAAAATAAAGTCAGCTTTGGGAAAACCAGTCGACATCTAATAACTCTAACATCATAACTAGTGCAGCTGAACCAATTTTTAGTAAATATTCTGAGAAAATTATGAATGAGATTGCGCTTGCTGGGGAGGGTAAAAAGAACATTCAAAAAATTCAAGAGCGAGTTCAGGCGTGAACACTATCTACTTAAAATTAGCAATCAAAATCACAGGATTGCATTAGTGCAATACAGACTTAGTTCCTATAATCTTGGTATTGAGATAGGGATTGTAGGCCCCCCAAACCTGAATGTGACAGAGTATGTCTATACTGCTCAACTGGTGCTATTGATGATGAGGTACATTTTCTGACAACATGTGAACTACATAAGGCAGCTCGAACAACTTTTCAAAATCATATAGATGGTAAAATCTGTAATTACCGGGATATGTCAAATATGGATAAGTCAAATATGTCAAATATGGTTATGAAAGAAAATAACCCTAGTGTAATAAATGCACTTGCAAAGTTTGTGTATACTGCATTTAAGCAGAGGCAGCAGCAGCTTTAAACTACCCTCTGTGGAATCTACAAAGGGTAGCTGTATAAGTGTTTTTTAATGAGCTAGGCTTAAGTTAGGAAATTGGAGAAATAGTTCCTAATTATTCAGCATTTCCAAATTTTTGCCGTTGTGGCATTTCAGGAGTTTTTGACCATCACTTTAGCCTTTTGGTATACATAAAGATATATAGTGTACCAGTTTGTACACTGAATTTGGTCCAGCCAGACCTATATTTAATAGGGCCAAATAAAAAAAAAAGGTTTGTTTCCAGTAACCCGACCGACCCTAGCAAAACAGGGGAAAAACAAACTTTTTTTTATGATTTTGAAGAACTTTGTCTCATTTTCTCACTTTTTAAAGATTTTTTTCATTATTTTTTGAGGATTTTACCTGTACCCTTTTCGTGTTCTTTTCCCTCACAGTTGTCATATTCCCATCATTATTTCACAAATAAATCAAAGAATTTGATACATTGATATGTGCCCTAACATTTCCTATGTAAATGTAAAAAACAAAAAATCTAAATTTTATTTTTTCTTGGCCTAGTTATAATCATGCTGCAACTGTTTCCGTTCACTCACGTCTCATTTTTTTTAAGGTTTTACGGCATCTGTGATAAAAACTGACATGTTAGGAGTTGGATCCTTGAATAAAACCTTTTAATAAGCCATGATATAGGGCTATCAATAAAATATAGTGTTATAAAGAAATACTGAGTTTGTTAATTCCAGACCCATGCCCCCCATGTCAAGAAAATCCTGGAATGAGCCATATAAATATATGAGGTATAGGTATGTACAGTTAACCCACCTAGGTTATGTATCCTGTGTCTGTATTTATGTATCTCTGTAGGGATTTTTCGGTCTACATGATACCTTGTAAGTATGCTTGTGTGTGTGAATGTGTGAGTGATCTCTGTTATACAGAAGTATCTGTTTTCATAGATTTAGTTCTGTTGTACTGTATACTATGCATGTAGTTTGTAGAATATGGAGCATATACATTATTGTAGTGGACTTACTGTATGACAGATAGGTCAGCAATGACCTCACTTTTTGTTGTCAATGAAAGCTATTATTATTATGAAGCAAGGTTGCACAGAATATGTGATAGGCCTTATGAAAAGGGTTTCTTATCACCAGATTGCCATACCGGATATAAAGTAGAGCCAAAGTGGAAGATCATCAGGTTTGGGGTTTACTGTGCCGCCATCTTGAGAGAAGTTAGACAACTACTGCTTAGTGATATGGGTATGGAGGCAGTTTCAGCTGGACTGTTTTGTGCTCTGTTACCTGACCCAGATATCAAGGGTACACCCATACTAAACCAGCACCCACAGCCACTGGGTGAATTATTGGTGTTAGTGGTGGTGGAGGTGTGTCTACCATGCCCCCTGTTCTGTGTCACAGGCCAAATACATATCCTGCAATCTGATCAACAGGGACCACAACAGTGCCTGGGCTCACAGCAGAGGGAGACAGCCATGAGTTCTACAGAGGAGGAGGGTGATATGCAGTGGCTGCCTCCTCCAGGCATCCATGAGCCTTATAAGTTACTGGATACCCTCACCCTACAACAATTCAATCAGAGAGCAGGTATATATGTAAATCTTATTTTGTCATTTTTGCACTGACATTTATTAACTTTGATCTGGCCAAGGCAATACTACAATTGGAGTACATAATAATAACAAAGTATATTATGCAATATGCTATTTCAGATAAAATATATTTGAAGGTCCCCCTAAAAAAGATGGACATGGATGGCTAATCATGAAAGGCCCCCCTGGAAAGGACCTTGGTGTAAATAGAAAGAATTCAGTTCTATATTTATAGACTTTCCTGTACAAAGGACCTTCTACATAGCTCTGTAGGTAAATGCTCCAGGAGGTTGTTTCAAAATGGTTTAACGTCACCCCCACCCCCCTGTGATGTTAGCAAAATATATGCCCATCACACTCTGTTAGTATATGGCTGCACCTATCCAGATAACATTATTGTACACAGTATGGGGGGCCTGGGAGCAATAGTGGTTGCTATTTGGAGGGTCCTGACATTAGTAGCACAAACAGCACTATACTTAAACATTGGTCCTTATCAATGTTGCAAATGTGTCCAACATTAACATTTCAGGGGGTTGGTGTTAGGCCGTTTAGAAATAAGCTCCAGGAGAATGCTATCGCAAATGACTGATTAGATACTGTGCATAGTGCAGGAAGTTGAGGAACAGATATACAGGTCCAGAGAGTAATGAATGCAGACATATAGGCGATTTGTATAGACTTACTAAATATGGATGGATGTTGGGCTTCTCCAACACCAAAAGCCCAACCTTAAAGAGTATGCATTTACCCCACTGTATTCAAGAGTAGACTATGCTCATGATTTTTGGTATAGTTGCTTTTAAGTATATCAGATTCACAACTAAAGATGGTTTTGGCCTTTCAGTGCAATCTACCTGCTATAGTATCACAGGGACCAATAGACACTTATCAAATTGTTACAGTTGCAATAAAAAGGGATAGATGTAAAAAAGAAAAACGTAATTTCATTATTTCTGTGACAAAAAGAAACTCGGTAGAATTCGGTAGAATTTCTCTCTGAAAAGATGATGGTAACATTAAAGAGACATTTCTCATTTAGAAAAAGAAATCATTGTTTTCATGGCAACATACTATCTATAATGGCGGTTTTAATGTTTTGGGTGCCATGGTTACCATTGTTACAAATTATTATCAGGTATTCCATAAGACACTCCACATCTTCATCTCAATTTTTACTTCATCTTCTATGGTAAAGTCAGTCTTGCGAAATTCTAATGTGGGATTTGCTTATACAGATTATTTTAGGTGTCTACACATAAAATTCTCAAGGCCATAATGTTGGTATTATTACACGTGTGGTAATTAAGGTTAGCATTCAGGCTTTGACCCTATTTACTGTCGTCTTCAAATGGCCATGGATTCACAAATAATAAGAATAGCTCTAAAATTCTTTCAGTTTGTAAAAAACTAATGCCATCAGCATTTTGTCCACCATAATCAGAAATCAGCTGAAACAAACACCCCATCCTTTAAGGGGCTATCTGTTATCAGGGCCCATTCTGAAAATGATTATAAGAGAGGTCTCAATATGTGCATTCACATAAAGGTAAATGAATTCAAGTAAGTTGATTCTACCAAAATTCGCAGTAAAAAAGTTGCATGGTCTGCTGGTTTAGGACGTCATAGAGCATGATCATTTATTGCGCGTCACATGGAGATGCAGATTGGCGCTGCCAGAAGTGATCCATACAAATGCATTCAAGCACACTAAAACCATTTAACCACTGTTTACATGAGAGGCTACCGTAATCTCCCGTGTATAAGGCGCATCTTATACGGGGGGTTTTAGTTCTCATTGGATCCACAAGGGGGACACCAAGACCTTTCTTTTGATATCTTACATGCCCCCTTGGTCAAAATAGGACAAAATGGGACCCAGGAGGGCCCAAGGTGGCCCAAGCTACCCATAGGTTTTTGAATTTTGAAAATTCATTCAGTAGAACCAAAGTTATGAATTTTTCATTTTTTTGAGAATTTTCCAAAACTCTAGGTGCGCCTTATACGCGGGCTGCGCCTTATACGCAGGAGATTACGGTAGTGCCTAGATGTGGCTTTTGTATGAAGATATTTCATTTAATAGTGTGAATCATTGTTAGCCTCCCTACATAGTATAATGTTGGTATACATGGGAGAAAGGTCTGCATGGCACATTCGGGGCTCGACAAATCAGTTTGGACACACTGTGCCCACTGGGCACAAGGGCAAAAAAATGTTGTGCCCAGAAGACAAGCTCTGTGCCCAGCATCTTTGCTTTCTGTACTCAAATCTAGATGGTGGCATTAAAGTGCTAATTGTGTGATTGCCAGTGCAGAACCAATTAGAAGGTTTTATCTAATAATTAAGGATGATGATGGGCACAAATGCACTCGGGAATTGTGTTGCAGTGTAGTGGAATAAGCATAAACCAAGTCAATAAACAAAGGATAATACCGTTTGGACAGCTGTGCCCATTGGGCACAACTTGAATTTTTTTCTGTGCCCAGTGAGTCTGGGGCATTGGGCACAGGGATTTGTCGAGCCCTGACATTCCAAGTTAAGTCTATCTTTTGGGGGTCGTTTTTGAAGGCACAGCAGGACACATTGTGTCATGCTAGAGGGAATACGGTACTTTACTCACCTAAATGGAGCGTACTAATAAGGATAGCCATAGGTTATATATCACCATCCGATTGGTCTGTTCATCAGCTTTAATTTGGTACCACTGCTGTTTTGTATATCATTTATTAATCATTTTAGAAGCATTTACATGAGAAATAGTGTGATTTTTATAAAGTATAATTAAATGTTCAGAAATGAACGTTCGGAAATAAAAATCTTATCAAAAAGCTGCAATATAGTTATTCAAATGTCTCACTTGACCCTCTAATAATTTTTTTTCAGATTGATTTAATTGAATTTAAGTTGTTTGACAAATATTTCATTCATTGAATGATTGTATGTGCCATTCATTAAACGTTTGGAAATGAAACCCTTAAAAAATCTATGTTTTTTTTTCACAGCTTTGTACAGTTATGAATAACTTACAATGTATGCCTTGCCTAAATGCAAAAGGTCATTAGGTAGTATCACCTAGGTATATTTATTCTAACTAAACACAAATAAATATTGGTATTCAGATCATGTTTTAAGTCATCATATAATTAATCATTTGGAAATGAACTGAAATCTGATGACATTAGAAATAAATTCATATAAAATTCTCTATTTACCACAGACTCAAAATTCAAAATATATGAAAAAATTGAAATGACAATAATTTCACCTCTTCACATTAGTGAGGTATTACTATCAAAGATCATTTTACAATTATGCTTCAAAAATGAATATTTGAGTTGAGGCCAGGCATTTTTGACTGTTTTTGCATCTTTGAACACACATACTTCAGGTAAAGTATCATATGGAAACATCTTAATGCACTTGAAAAATATCTCTGAGACTTACGGATTTGTTAGAATATAATATAAACATTATATTGTATCTTTTGAACTAGATGCACCTGAGGACATGGACAGATAGACTTAAGCTGGAATGTGCCACTGCATGAGTTATTGAGTCTAATCTCCCTCTAATATTAAATTGATATATATATATATATATATATATATATATATATATATATATATATACATCTGATTTTTGGTATTGCCCTATTTACCACAAACACGCTTTAATAGCTAATGCTTAAGATTCTGTCCATGCTTATGATATTCTGACCCTAAAAAGACTTAATTATCATTAGGAGTCTTGTAATTTTCTGCCAGTTTCATTATTCAAGTAGATCCTTAGAATTTTGAAATGTTAGGATTTTTTTAGGAGCGCTCCCCTTGATCTCGATAATAGTAGAAGTTCTGTTGAATGATTACTGATATCACTCTCATGCCTTACTGTCCTAAATCATTCAAGGCCATCTGACACTGGGTCAGTAAACATTATGATCCTTCCCACGGGTGTAGGTCCGTAGAAATCAATAGCCTTATCTTGTGAAGGGTCAAAATAACAATAGGAAATGACATAACTCGGTCATTAGGTCGCATATCATTTTTTTGTCAGGTATCTTAAACCCGGAGTGTATACTATCATTAGTTTATTTACCTCTTTTTAGCCTAGAAGTTAGCTGAAATAAGGGGCTATAGTTAAGGGGCGCGCCCCCTCCTATTCAAAATCATGGGTCCGACACTGGTTATTTGCTATCATGGTCGTCATGCATCACCGCAGCTAGTCAGCAGGGCTGCAATTCTGCTTCATTACAACAAGAAAGTACGGAGCCCCTAAAAGGACATCCGTTTTCTACACATTTTTTTCTCTAGTTTGTTTCCGCAAGTTTTATTTTCGTTTCCGCAAGTTTTATTTTTCGTTTCCGCAATTTTTATTTTCGTTTCCGCAAGTTTTATTTTCGTTTCCGCAACTTTTTATTTTTGTTTCCGCAAGTTATATTTTGTTTCCGCAACTAAACATTTTGTTTCCGCAACTTTATGTTTTGTTTCCACAACTTAACATTCACAATTGATTGACTATGCACAAAGAAAAACTATTAAGTTGTGGATATAAAAGTATAAGTTGCGAAAACGAAAATTAAACTTGCGAAAACGAAAATAAAACTTGCGGAAACGAAAATAAAACTTGTGGAAACGAAAATACTACTTGCGGAAACAAAAATACTTCTTGCGGAAACGAAAATACTTCTTGCGGAAACAAACTCTAGAAATAAATGTGTAGAAAACAGATGTCCTTTCCAGGGCTCCGTAATAAAGATACCATTATGTGGTCAGGCTAGTGCTAGGTCAAGCCTAGACGGAACCATCGCTAAAGGAGCGATGGTAAGCGGTGGCCCTGGTGTTGTGGTGGTGGAAGTTTCAGAGAAGTTTCCCAAGCCCCCAATGAAAACTGGGTCCCTAGTCTTAACTGGGGCTGGTCTTTGATATCTGAACTCTAGGACCTACCTACTTGTTGTGTATTGTTTTGAAATGTAAAATCATATGCCATGCCTTTGCTTTTTGTAACTTGATATCTGGGGCCCAGGAAGACTGGGCTGAGCCCTCTGCAGACTCAGTGGACATCAGTTGCTGGGCCTCTGAATGAATACATCAGGGCCCGGTTAGCTGGGTAGGTCAAGCCCTTTAAATACTGGTGTCATTTCGCAGGTCCCTTTTAGATTTAATCCTATTGCTAAAGGACACTGACAGTTAGACATATAGGCCGTCCTGCACATGTCTTGTTGTACATGTTTCACTGGTATCCAGGTGTGTTGACTGAATTATGTACCTACAAGTAATTTAGAAGGGGCCTACAAGTAACTCAAAACTAAGTACAGGTGTGCTGGCGTCATACGAGGTAGATCCCATCTCTAATTCTGCTGCATACCACACAACAATCAATATGATTGTCATGATAGTAGTCCTGGTTTTGAATAAATCACTGCTATAATGCAAGCTATTAAGTTATGGAGGCCATTTTTTTTTATAATCTCTTTCATGAATCTATTCGACCTTGAGGAAGGTTGTCCTTGAATTTGTGCTTTGTTCACATTCATGTGTATACTTAATCACACACAGAGAACTCTATCAGCATGTTATAAGATCTACTGGTAGGAATAAGTCAAGTATAGTCTCTATATGCACACTGATAAATTCTATTTGACTGCCAGCTGACACTTAGAAATAACAAATAGCCAGTGTTTCCTATCAGATAGAGACCTGTTCAGTGTGCTATACCAAATTGGAATATTTCCAATATCTCTTGCATCACACAGTAGTTATTAATTTTATTGTTAATTGTGTGCTTGTAAATACAAGGTTGTCGTCGTTAGTTGTGATTGGAATGAATCATCAAACGCCACCCATAAGGCAAGGCTCCATTATAGTGGCACTGCCGCGGCAGGGTTCCAGTGCTTTGTTCCTTTGTTCTGTATGTTATTGATAATTTCCTAATTGTCATGGAAAGTCTTTTTTTAACTGCTATCAGGCTACCACTGGTAGCATGGCGAGCACACCACATATTTGTTGTTATTTTTTAATTAAGAAAAGGCCTTGACAGCAGAGACATGGAAGAACACAGTGCTCAGCTGTTCGGCATACTTCTCAACTAGTTGTTATTATGAAACCCTTTCCTGTATTCTCAGAGAGAATAGGGATAGACAGATCGAGTATATCTGACCCACCCTTACAAACTGAGGGACAAGTTGAATTTTTGACAACATAGATACAGGCCCTCTCAAAGGTAAAAAATAGTGTTTTGTCCAAAATGGGTTAGGGGCAGCTTTGGTAAAATAGATGTCAACTGAGCTGAACGTTTTTAAGGTAGATATCCACTCTGAATAGTGCTAATCTAGCAACATAAGACATAGTATGCTTATGCCATCATAGCCTACAGAATGTTAATGGCATAGTGATATATATTAGGATAGTGCCTAACAATAACAAATGGTGTTTTCAGGTTGCCATGGTAACCAAATTTATTATTTTCTTTAGTATAGTATTAAAAGGCCAGTCCAACAGCCTTCAGAAAAATGTAATATGAAGTATATCTCAGCACAGTATTTTCAGCCATGACTGAATATATATCAGTGTGATATCTGTGTTGAAAATCATTGACTTTCACTGAAATTCATTTTTATGAAAATGGGAGCAGGTCCTTTACAGAGCATTTTGACGGTTTAAGCTATTTGAGTTAACACTTTTCAGAAATGGTTGTAACCTACTTTCCATATCCCTAAATACCAGTGTAATACATCAAGTGAAGGCTCTTGACATCCTCTCTTGCAATCTGGGACTAACTCTCTTTTTTCCTATCTGCGGCTTGTCCCTCATTTTGTAAGGATGGGTCACAACTATGTGAGGCTGACAAACTTCAGTTATACCTTGACACCTATTGATTTAGCACTGGCATGTAGCCGAGCAGCTCCTGCCTGGGGGGAGCGGCTAAGTGGTATCAAATATGGAGCACCTGGGGTTGCCTAGAGGCTCTTGCCAAAAAAGAGACGTGAACCAAGAATGAAAACGTGCACGTTCTTGCCTCGCTAATTAATTGTATGGATAATCGTTTAGAGAAAACGTGCACGTTTTTTCACTTCTTGAAACGAGTTTCCCATAGATTCTGAGGTAATTCTTTTGTCAATGCTATGAAAACGAGTTAGGCCATACACGTTTTCCCCAGCACTCTCTGAAAATATTAAGAGAGGTACATCCTCGTTATCTTTTGGCAAGCCCTCCTGAAAGGTGATGTTCCAGTGGTGGCGTGTGGTCTGGAGGGTCTTGCCAAAAGCTGACAAGAAAGAACCTCTTAAATATTCTTGATGCAACACTGGTAGAAATAATTTACAGCAGAATGAATGGAAAACACGTTTTGAGGTGTAGGAAAACATGCACGTTTCATCTAAACGAGTTTGTGAAAAATTATTTAGCAATATAAAAACGTGCATGTTTTATTTTTTGGTTCTCATTTCAGTAGTGATCGCTGTTGGTTGATTACTCCATAAAAAAACTACACAAATTTAAGTGGTTTCAGAGTTGAGGCTCTCTTGGAAATAATGGCCCATACAATAGAATAGTTGTACTCAGATATATATTCTTGGCCACAGTCAGACCAGCCCTGTGGGATTATAACCCTGCAGCATTAAGGATAATGCACTATGATTTTGCCCAGCCGTGTTATAACATCGTATAAAGGCCATTCAGAGTACATCATCACGCAGAGGGTCCCCACAAGCAATCGTACAATGGTCTTCTCTAAACATGCATACGTGGGAAATTAAAATCGGACCAGATTACCTCCTACCCTATGTTTAAAGGTAGTGAAGGTACGAAATGAGGGGTTTTAGTTTTCAGAGGGTCACTTCAAAAGGACGATGGGGGAGGGGTTTGATGATAAAGGGCAGGCAAGTGTTTTGTTATCATGGACAAGTGTCTCTTGTATCCAATCCATATACAATTTTAAAACATTGCCTATGCCCTTGGCAGAGCAGCAATGCTTTTATATTCTCTACATCCAACAATCTATGTTTCCATATATAATCAGAGGCTAGAATTGACCACTTATATTACCCTCTTCATTAGGCAAGAAATTGAAAATATTACATGGCATCTTAACTACATTTCTCAGTGGCTTTGGTATAAATAGGTCCCGATGTACACCGGAAACTCGGGTTAGTTTCTAAGTATCAGCTGGAAGGCAAATAGAGTTTATCAGTGTGCACATATTGACTACTTGACCTGTTCCTGCCAGCAGATCCCATAACATGCTGACTGATAGATGTGTGTGTACTGCGTGTGTTTGCCTGTAAGTGCTGGACAGAGGGTTTGTTGACATTCTCCATTCTATTAAACCCCTCTCCTCACAAGGGGGGGGGGGGTCCAGCGCTAGGCCCTCAGGTGGCAATCAGAAGCGTAACCATCACCACTGAGACTATTCAGTGGTCCAATTGCCTTATACATGTAATATGCATGGGTCAGCTTTTACTACTGTCCTCTGGTCTTGTATTTGACAGTTGGAATTGGCTAAGCTATATATTCTTGGGCAGAATTACATTGCTAATTATCTAACTCAACTGCTGCACATAGAAGGGTTGCATCTTGCTCTAACCAGTTTGCCTTTTATAGCCTCTCAACGTCATCAACCAATCGTTTCCTGTGAAGGGAGGCATGTGACATTCAATGATGACCAGCCAATGGACCGATGTCCTTACTACTCTACACCTACTGAGGGGAATGCTGTACACATCATAACCCATCGCCAACCTGGAACTGACGCAAATGAAACCTACACCTGTAACCTACTGGAGCAGGGCTTGGTGTGGTTTACCAGCAACTCTCCATATCATATAGAAACAGCTGTCATGTCTCCTGACCATAAATACCTCCTGGTAGCGTTCAGCCGAGAGTCAGACATCTTTGCAGTTATTATCGACGTTGTGCTTGATAAGGTGATTGGAGACTTGGAGGTTGAGCGTGAGGATGGACATGTGTACTTCTTCAATCAACTCTTAGTCACACCTGGGCTCAATATGGTAGTTATACTACTGAAGAAGATGCCCTTGGAGATGACACAGTCCCTTGACATGCTTAATCGCTTTGAGATCTACGTCTTCCAGAAGGACAACACAAGCTGTTCAGGATCTATGACTGGAAGCAAGTTCATTAAGAAGTACCAACAAACACAAATTGAGGGCATGATGATTGAAGGACCTGGGATGGGTTATCTACCAGGACAGACCACATCCATGTATTGTCTTGCCAATATGAGGGACCGTACACTCTTAGGTGAGGACAATGTTATGCTGGCCAAGTTCAATATGCATTCACAGACCTATTCAGCTATCCTAAGTTGTGATGACCCCAGGGTGTCCTGGTTTGATTAGTCACTGGGCGCGACTCAGTTAAGGACTGAGTCGCTGGGACTGGCATACCTAAAACTTTCAGGTGCTCTAGAAACGGCACGTTTCTAAGAATAACATTTGACAGAAAAAAATTCCCAACAATCAGCTTATGGTATTGACAAGAGTACCACCTCAGTTTTGCTGTCTGTGAGTGGGAAGAGCGTCTTTTGTTGGAAACCTTTAGATAGCACCCTTTTCCAAGATTTGGCACATGCCATGTGGGTTGCACAGGTAGCTATCAGCAGGTGCATTTTCTGCAAGACAGGAAGTCAATCTCCATTCTCCAAGCAGATTCTCATGAATAACATTATTATATGAATAACACCTCTGTTGTGAGACCTGAAACCACATCCAACATGGCCGACCGTGGCAGCTAAACTTGATATGAAGGCTAACAGATTTGCCAGAACCAAATAATCTGGGCCCCCATATTAAAGGTTTCTCACAAAATGGCCTACAATTCCAGCCACTATGTCCTACAATTCCAGCCACCTGACAAATGAGGCCTATGCAGGAAGCCTGACTCTCCCGTCAGGTAAGAGTCAGCGCCCGCCGGACAAGGTTTGATCTGTGGTATTACAACATCCATGCAGTCTGTACAAACCCCCAAGGCACCCTGATTATTATCTGTTATGAAACTTCATCGGACCGTCGTAGTGCTCAGCATCAGGCTAGCATTCTGATTTTTGATGCTGAGACTCTGGATTTAATGAGAGAACTTTTCTCGCCTGTAGCATTGGTTATGTCTAATGCCCAACATTTTCCAACCAAAGGATGTTATGCTAACTTTATACCCCATTTCTCCAGCTGCGGGTCACAAATGACCTTGTTAAGAACACAGTTGCAGAGAGACAATTCAATCCAGCGATATGTTGATGTCTATCAAGTGCCTTGGAAATGCCTGCTACAGTCCCTTTGCCGCTCCGTTATACTGGATTCCATAGCTCATGAAAGCCAGTTGAAGCATCTTCCCTTACCCACTAGGATGCAGAAATATTTGGCCTTTCAGGAATGAAGATCTTAGAACTCTTACGTCGGTTCTTATAACGTTTAACACATCGGTTATTGATTTAATATTAAGGAGCAAGTATGTGAGTGCCTTCACGTCTATAGACTTGGTCTCTGCAGCTATTTTGGAGCTTTTAGGAGGCACAATGCAACTTTCTATCATATCAGGTGTACACATAACCACAAATCAAATCTTTTGCAATGGTATCTGGCACACTGGCTTCATTCAATTTGCGCTAGACCCCAAGGAAATGATTCAAAATCTTTATAGGAGCACATTTTCAACTTCTTAATTGGATAAAGGTGTAATAGCCTTGCCTCTCATCTTCATTGAGGTATGATTAAATGTTATATTTGTTAGCCTACTGCAACTTTAATGTTAAGATACCATATCTTGCAGGTTTCACATGATTCTTATGAATTAAGATTATCTTCTTGTTTGTAGCCCCGTGTCTTTAGCCTAGAATTACAGTTAAGAATTCACATTACCATAGTGAAGGAATTAGGTTGTAGACTATCTATCAACATGTTTTTGGTGATTTAAATTATTGTTGAATAATCTAGTTACTATCTATCAATCCTCTGCAATATCACATAGGTCCTAGACTCCTAGTGCACTTTAAGGTTATTCTTCATCATACTTGATATAGCTACATGTACTGTAGTCCTCTAGAGAGTATTGAATTCTCTCTATACATTCATCACTCTCAGCACACTACATCTCTCTATAAACACCTCAATAAAGTTTCACTGCATCCTAGCTCTCGAAGGTGTTGTGTTGTATATGGATTTTAGAAGAATATAGACATATATTTCTGTATTACACCTTAGGCTATTACTAATGCACACATCTATATCATTAAAATATGGCTATTGCCTGTACATAAATGCAGGGTAAGGTATTAATTAAAAAAAAAATCGAAAATTGTAAACATCAATTCTTCAGGGTATTGCAATCTCACATGCTTGCCTCTTGATTCGAAAATTGTCATGATGCATATGTTTTTAAATGCATTTTTTCCTTCAAATATTGAAGGTATATGTAGCTCTACAAAGCAGTATCATCATGTTTTTTTTGTTTAATAGTACAATGTCTAATAAATTTACTTTCCTTTACAGCACAGCTAGGGTTTGACAAGCGCTGGGCATGTGGCGGTAAGCGGGTACCCTGGAGGGAACATCCCTCTTACAACAACTGTAACCACTTCTCCACCATGGCCATGACCTCCAAAATAAAAATCATGTCCAGTGACCATAGTGGGGTGCGTCCTTGTGACAACTTTGTCTTCCATTTTGAAGACCTTGAAGAACTCAGCTCTGTAATGGATACTGACACCCCTGTTGTCATCAAGTATCTATTATCATCAGACCAAACACATGTCCTGGTTATCTTCCATGGGAGTGACATGGTCAGTCATGTGGGGGTTATCTTCAATGTCACCAACAAGGATATCTTTGGGTATTATGTTGTAAGTTCTCAGGCCCAGTTCCCTGTACAGCAGTTGAAGCAGTTCATGCTTGGTGAGAGCAGGAACACATTGTCTCTGGTGGTGGAGAGGCAGTATTCTGATATGACACTCTTCACAAGGCAGCAGTTTGAAGTCTGGTCCTTCAGCAGAAACTCTAAACATACTCATAGGTTTGATGCACTGCATGTACATAATAGCTTAGCTGCAGCAATGAGACTACATGGCCCATTATTCACTGCTGTTCCAGGACAAGGGGTAGATATGTATTGTGTGGCTTTCTTCAAAGATTCCTACAGACTGAAGAACTTATATGGTTCCTACTTCATAGCCCTTATAAATATGGTCAGGAACAGGTACCTTAGGGTGGTTGGACCAGATAGTGCTGGTATCAGAGATATGGAGGCTTCACTTAGGGCAGCACATTTCCAGCACCTTGAGGCTAGTCCATGTGGCACCTACCTGGCCGTCACATATGAACGCTTCCCTGGTTTCCAATTACAAATGTGTCTGTTTGACACCTTATCCCTGACACTTGTTCACAGTATCCAGTTGCCATTATACATGGGGCGCCTGGAGGGACTCTTATCTGCAGCTTGCTGTGCTAACACCAGGGTCACTTTCTCCCACTGTTCATCAAGAATGTCCATCTTCTTCCAACCTAACCGAGATGCTATGCAACAACCAGCCTATATCTATGTCAAGGTCTACCAACTTCCCATTGCTGTCACTCTTGCCAATATTTGCAAATTCCAGCTGCTCAGAAGTCTGACAAGAATGGAAATTGCCCAGTTGCCATTGCCTGAATCAATGAAAGGCTTTGTACTTAGCACCAAGCCCCAGCCATCGGAAGAGGACTACATTGAAACAAACTGTGGTCTTCGAATGGCATAAGACATTGTGAATAGCATACATGAACTAGAGACTTGATTACTGAAAAATAAAGAGGAATATATAAAAGTGAGGTATCTCATCTATATAGAGCTTAGCCCCAAAGTATGACCAATCATAACTTTCCACCACAATGTAATAAAGTTGTAAATATCTGGGATCCATACCGATATATGTTAATTGTGATGTATAGTGTGAACAAGTCACATTTCAACTGTTTAATTCTACACATGGTCTGACAAATGTAAGGCCACAACATGTATAAATATTGCACGTTTTTATCTGACATTAATTGCTATTGTGAATAGTTTGGTGTTGCAGTCATACACATAAATATGCCTCTGTGGACCTATAATATTATATCTACATTGGCAGTAACTTTAACAGGTACGTTGTTACCCATCCTACAGATGACAATATTCCATGTATAACCAGTGTATTGTTGTAAAGATATTTAATTAGTTTGAATATCTGTGCCAGTCTTAATGTTGTAACATGTTATTTGCTATGCAGCACATGCAGGAAGGATCTTTAGCAGTATTAAACAATTATATGAAATCGATATTTATAAAATGTTTCTTTGATATATGAATAACCATATGGAGATTGGGGCCTGATGTCGGACCATTAATAGGCTCCGATAAAATTAGATGTTTTATACGTGTAATGATTAAGATAAGATTTTTTTTATGTTAAATTCCTCCGAAAAAGCTCACACCGTCGACTCCATTACAAGGAGATACCCTTTATGTAATTGTACAATTGATACCAATCTGCATTCCCTGGACCATATTCTTTCATTTGATACCAAGTTGAACTATTTTGTTCATGTTTAGAAAAATCCACCTCAATTGACAATTTATCTGACGAGGGCGCTGATTGGAACTACCAGGTAATATTTCTTCTCTACTTTGTACATCTATGGAATGTATCCTTTTTAAATTCGATACAGATAGTATCAAGATACGCTATCAGGAGAATATGTAACTGTTTTCCTAAGACCTGGAAGTCATTCCTGTAATCGAGAAACGCTACCAAGTGCCACCAGCGCCATCTATAGATAGAATGTCGAACTAACCTGCCTCCTATCCTGGTAGACTACTTTTTATGACATTGTTAAGAGGACAATGTATTTGATTCTTCCATGTCAAGGTCTGACATCTAGGACAGGAGGGCTCTAAAATACTGGGTGATAAAAAATGAGATTTCCAAATTATCCGACTATTGAGAAATTGGAAAAGAGGAATAATTTTAATATAGGGAAGATGTCAATAAATGAATTGGCCAATATCAACCCATTTTAGATATGAAAATTGGTTTATAAAGAACATATTTTCACTTCCAATTCGTTACTTGCATCATAGATTATATGGCTATATTATGGGAAAACTCTCACAACGTGGACTCCATTACAAGGGGATGTCCTTTATGTAAGTGTAAATGTAATTGCTTGTGTGATGGGGACTCTATAGATGAATTTTACTGTGATTACTGCTGTGATAGGGACCTGATTCTACACACGTTTACTATCAGCCCCCAAAAAAAAACTAAGGAAAAGAAAACTTATCACTAACGTATCCTGTGTTTGTTTTGGGTGTAATGCTGCATTGTTTTCCCGTATTATTTCCTTTACACAATAATCATCAGAAAGATGAGAGAAATTTCGGTTCTTAGAAAAGGTGGAAATGGGAGAAACAAATTGAAATGCAAATTGCATAAAACACTGAGGTTGCCTAGTTTATGTGCACAACGCCGGCCAAGGCTAAATAATATTTCCCTTGTTCCCACAAATATAAGTCCCAAGTTCGAGAGTGATAGAAATACCTAACAACAAAATAGTTTAATCCTCTGCAATTTCATGGTTGTTATTTCTGTCATTCACCGTCATTTACGATCTTAGTCCTGGACTTTCCAATGGTTATGTACTGTACTTTTTATCTGTATCTTCATAACAATAAAATGAACATGTCTAATGCAGGTTTGATCAGTAAATTAGAGTAAAACGGGAGAAAGAATGAAAAGAGGCGATGAGACAAAAGGGTTTGTGGTGTACTTGAACACTTATCTATGTAAATTGTACATTGCATGTCACGTGTCTTATCACCCTACTTGATTTGCTTCTGTAAAAAGGCTTTATTGTGTAAAATAGATTGTGGTTGTGAAGATAGATGCTTCATCTGACAATGTTTAGCGATGAAGAACAGCGATATCCGGGGTCATTATCCATAATCTGGTAACCTCTTTTTGATCTCATCACAGAATATGGTCCATTGTTTATCTAATTCTATTGGAAAGCTACTCCTAAAATTAACAATTTCAGTTTCACATCTAGAACGGGGATTTTGCTTTTCATCTCAAATCTTCTTTTTTTAAAATAATGGTATGGGAGCATTCAACAATTACGTCACTGATTAGGGGGTGGTGGGGGGGGGGTCTTTGTGTTACTCTATATGTTCCATACAAAAACAGTGACAAGGGGGGTGGGTGGGTCCTGAAAAATGCCTAAATACCGGTGACATAATTGTTGAACGCTCCCTATGATTTACCTTAGCAATATCAAACAGGGAATTTAGGGAGTGGTCATTTTTTAACAACAGGAGAGGTGGTGGGTTGGGGGGGACAAACAAATTTCAGACCCCTCTTAGGGGAGGAGAAAAAAAATGTCGCCCCTTTTGAGCGAAAAAGCCTGCACACCACTAAAGAATAAAACGGGGATGAAAAATTTTCAGACCCCTCCGAGGGGGGGGCGGAAATTTTTTTGCAGTGTACGTGCGGACTTTCACCAAACCCCCCTGTTGTTAAAAAATGACCACTCCCTTAGTATTGTAATGCATTTATTAAGGGTACATTTAGGGTTACTTTTTCACACCTCTCCCAGTTGACAAAAATAAAAGAACGCCTTCGTGACGTTTGTGAATATTTGTAAAGGGTTTGTTAAAAAATGGTTTTGCATTTCGTACTCCCCAAACTGTTTTAAAACGTTTTCGAATGTTTAAAACCTTTAGGTAGGCGAATCATTGGGAACACTACATAAAAACGTTTATTGGCTATTTTTTACATCAACAATAGGTCTTTGACCTGGAGAGAAAATATTTTGAAATATATGAATATGGTATCTATACATTGTACACTTTGAAGTGGGCTGTCATTTAGGGGAGCCTATGTTCACAATAATGTCCGGAACATTCCTATAATAAAAACAGATCTCCTATTGTGATAACTTTGATTTAGAAATAGTGTCAAAATAAACCAAGCTTCCCAATGTTTTAATGTTCTTCCTCGCTCAATGTGACATAGATGTAAAATCTGTCTCTATCCTGTGCATTCAAGATACTTGACTTCCAGCCCTTAACTCAAAACAGAAGTATCTTAAATCGGTTAAAGTTCTCACTTAAACAGTTTTCTTTTAAAGTACAATGAATTATAATCATATTCTCATATACGATCATGCAGAGGACGATCTTGGTTCATCATACAATTGCATGTTGGAGTTTATTTCATTGTTATCATCTGCCCCTAGGATCAATGACAAAAACGATCACTTCCATTCCATATCAATCTATTCTATTTAGACCATGCAAGGGTAATTTTGCCACATAGATGTTCTTGGGAATAGAAAAAAAGAGATATTATGTACATGTGCTACCATACTACATGGCATGGCATCAATATAAAGGGATTTTTAGTGTGTATTGTTTTAGATGCAAAAAGATAAAAGCCACAGCAGCGATTTTCATCTTGTCCGTAAATGGCTTGACTATTTATATCCATGGTTGAAGGGCTCCCGAATGTAAAATCTTATTACTGGTAATAGTGGACATATTTCCATGTTTTAGTCAACACCAATGCATCAATCAACACCATGCAGGTTCTTGATCCCTTGCGTATGAGGCGCACCTTGCGTCCCGGGGGGGGCACTTGAATTTATTTTGACGGGGGTGTGCGGCTGGGCCTCTGACAGCTCTTACCCTTGTTAGGGAGATTTTATCCTCGAAAGTCCACCCTTGTTAGGGAATTTTCAGCCAAAAACTCCATGTTTTGGAAGGAAAATCTGATCAATGAAATCACATTTTGAAAATTGACTCAAAAATGTCTAGTAGTTGGGAAAATTCTCTTGAAAAAACAGCAAACTTTGCCTGATCTGCAGGCTTTTTGCCCAAAAGTAGACCCTTGTTAGGGAGATTTTCTTAAAAGTAGACCCTTGTTAGGGGGATTTTTCTTAAAAATAGGACCCTTGTTAGGGCGATTTTGGCCAAAACGTGACCTTGCCAGCCGCACACATGTGGTACCAACACATATGAAGTGCCCCCCCCCCGGGCCTTGCGTATAACTATAAACGTACATTCAGGAGGATGTTATAAAACGCATCTGAGTTTCTCCAATCTGATCAAAGTACTACATCTTCATGTATAAGGTGCAGCTCTAACTTTAGGTGGGTCTCTCAGGCACATAAAGTGCCCATCCACGGGTATAAGCTGTGTCTTATATGCGAGGTACCTAGATATGTGCATGAAGACTCAGAGAAACCTTCTTATGCAATTGTGGTATTGATGCCATTTTGGATAGTTGTCCACCCATAAAGTGCTCCCCTTCGGCTCAGGTAACTAACAATAGAATTGAACAAATCGCCTAATACTGTACAATGCAGCAGCTACAATGCCAAAGAATTGTAGCGCCTGTACACAAACGGGTTATGAAGTTGTGTGGTGAATATACTATTGCTTTCAAGTTGCCAAATGTTGTATATGAGTATAAGATATATGCCTTACCTTTTCAGCAGCATCTTCAGTCCTCCTCCAGTAGCGGTATTAGAGCATCTCTTATGTGTATATCGTGTTATATATATAATTTTCAGACGCTATCATCCTGTGATTGGCTGTAGATACAACCACTCTGATGACTTCATACCGAGGACAGCAGTGTAAAATACATGCAGGGTTTATTGGTCTTCTTGTTCCCGATATACAGACAGCATAAAAACCAACATGATTGGTTGGAAAGGAGAACCTTGGACTTGGTTACAAAATTAAGTGTAATCATACAGATTTGTTGGAGCTCCAAGCGTGAAAAGAAAGGGGAATATACTAAAGCAAATAATATACAGATTGAGATAAGATAATAGTGAGAAGTAGGGGAATTGGTCACCTTTTTCAGTGTAATTACATTTATGAAAAGAGTGCGAGGATTTGTAAGAGGTTGCAGCCCTACATTATGATGTATATTGTGAGGTGATGAAAACCTTTTGAACCACAGAAACGTGCATGCACTTTTCGTTTTGCTAAAAATAGGCGAATTCTTTTATGTCCCATCTCAAGAGGGGTAAAACATTTTGTGCCGCCAGCCCATCACCACCCCCTCCCCCTGTTGATACATAATGAGCACCCCCTTAAACACTTTATAATACAAATGCACAAACAAAACACCATTCATGAGATGCCATTTACATGTAAGTAAAAACATCACATGTAATGTTTATACATAGTCAGGATATGATGTAAAATAACCTCCAGTGCATATACAAAGCCACGTCAACTCCCAAACTTAATGTCAATATAATGTCTCTTATAGACCCTGTGCATGGGGAATTTAGGTGACACTTGATTAGCAAAAGACATTCATCAGGCATCTTTATGAAGAGACTCTAACACATGTGTCCCAGCCAATAGGCCCGTTGGTGATGTTTGCTCTGTGTGTCTTGTTAATGCAGTGGCTATTGTATTATTGACCAATGGGAGGCATCCCTGGCATATACTGCGGAGTCGGGGGCTGAAGGTGTTAGTCATAGTGCCGTCAGGGTCTAATGGCGGCCCCCAGCTGATAAAGGCTATGTGAGCTATACTTAGGCCACACCAAAGAAATAAGTTGATCACCCTCTCCATATTTTCAGGAATATGATTTTCATTTTTCTTTGAAAAGTTTTGTCTACGGATTTCGCTTGCCTCATCTTTTGCTTGCACCTCACTTTTCCAGCAAGGAATCCATTGAACATCTAAAAATTCTTAAAAAAAAAAGAAAAAAGAATTTGCTCGCTAACTCACACCATTTTTTCAAAACCAAAATCGGTAGACCAACTTATTTTTTTTTGTGTGGGCTTAGATATTCTCATTTTACCACACTTGATTGGAAAGAAAACGGAAAAGCACAGCTAAATATCAAAGCGGTCCACTGGGCACATATACCATCCCCCATTCCCCAGATTGTGAATAGGTGTCAAGTGTGGCTACATTGTTTTCAATATATTCAGCAATGACCAAACCAGTAAAAAAGAAGGTTCTACATCACTGAGCCATAAAAACAGTTTCTCGCTGAGCCACACACAGAATGACGTGGGCAAATTTAATTTTGCTTATGAGCTGGTATGGTCCAAAATATATGCTCTGTGGCTGGACGCAGATAGGGAAGAAAATGTATTTTAACTAATAATTTTAAGTGCAAGTGTCCTTGCCCATTCAGCGATTCCTTAGAGGGGTAAACCTTCTTTAGTCTCCTCTTCTTTGTATTAAGGCTTGGTCCAGCCTGACCAAACCCTTTTTATATGCCTCTGAGCAAATTGGAGTAAATTGACTAGTTCCCAGAGAAAGATATATATGTGGCCATGATGTAGTTTTTGCTATGATATATGATTTTGGTTTATGGCAGCCATTTTGGATGTCTTTAAACTCTGGCAATGTTATGTGTGTATTTATCTGGTAATGATATTTCATTCTATGTGACGATTGATATGAATATAACATTTCGCGAATATAACATTTCGCTGATGCTGGCCAAATGACCAAATCGAAACATTTCTTCAGCACCTTAAATATCTGAGCATATAGATTATGTTATGTGTATATTTTTACGCGGAGAGAATGTCATTTCGTCACCAATGACTCTTATTGGAAATCATCAAAGCTGTCAGATACAAATAATATCAAATACCAAATCCCATTTTTGGTTATGCACGATTATTTTTGTCTCTTCACTACACAATCTCCACCACATCAGAATCAGCAGCAACCTGCAAGCTGGAGTTACCGATAAGGAAGTGGTCATTATTTATCAACAGGGGGGGGCGTAAAATTTTCAGACCCCTTCCGAGGGGGGGGGGCTAAAAAAAATTTGACCCCTCTTGAGGGGTGGCGTAAAAAATTTCCACCTCAAAACGAGGCCAAACCCCCGACCCTGGGCGGCGCTGCTATCGACGGCAATCCTCCCTATATATAAATGGGGCCAGGGGGGCAACATAGCCCCCATTGTTTCGGCCTAGCCTTTCTCGTGGGGCATATAATGCCTTTTGTGCCGTACATAATTGTTTCCATGAGCCATAAGATTTCTCCTTTATCGATCTTCTTTCATCTAAACTACAAAGATTACTGCATATTGTCGCCTCAGTGCAAAAAGGTTGTATCTGCATATTTCAAGTTTTGCAGGAGAGGCAATTACTATAGCACACAATAGGCACAACTTTATTTCATTGGACCCTGAGGGCACATATATAGACAGAGCTGTAATACTTTCATAGAAGGTAGACAAGGGTTAATACATGTTAACACAGAAGAAAACTCAATTTTGCCAAAATGTCAGTTACAACCTTGTTGCACTGAGGCGAAGATATCAAGCATGAGAACGGTCAGTCTAGCCTCTGTAGTCCCAATGACGCAGTTAATTTAATCATACATTTGATTCTCTTAAGTTATTTGACGATCCCTTCTGCCCAGGGAGGATGGCCACCGTCAACATAAATTTGCATCTGATCAGTCTAAATTAAAAAGGTATGGTCAGTACAATAAATCAATGGTACCCGGACTATCCAAGAGGGAAAAGAAAGATTGCTTTTAAACAGGACAATATGACCAGCTATGAAGAAAATAGGAGTGAGTCCAATAAAATTGCACATGTTTGGTCATATGAGTTGTTTGGAAGCAAATAAGCAGCAATCCTCTTTTAAGTAGCTGCACTCCAAGAACAGGTGCTCCATTGTTATGATGCTGCTGATAATGCAATATGGAATGTCCACATCGTTGCCTCAAAACATGACCAACCTGGAGAAGGGACTGTCTAATTTACAACCGTTACCGTAGTAACCAATATGAGCACCTGGACATTCTTCGTGTTCAGCAACCATTTTGTCTTATAATGTTATCGTTGTAGTACAGTTTCCGAATCCAGAGAGGTTTACAAGGTTTGCTCAGTTAGTCTTGTTGATGCAATAGCGATAGCTTCTTACCATGTAGACACATATGAAACACCCACTTGGAAAAAAACAACAACAAAAGTAATTTCAATGTAAAAAATAACACAACCTAAAAACGTTTTTGTTATGCCCAAAAGGGTTCTTTAACAAACAAACTGCTATGTACTCGAAACGTTTTTTCACCAAAGTATTTTCATACAAACCTAATACAAACGTTTGAAAATGTTAAAGATACGTTTCTACCAAGTTGGCACTTATTTGGCTATCTAGTCATCTACCTCTTGGGGCCATCTTTCTTCATTGAATATAGGTAGCTAGTGGCCCCATTATCTCCCAATGGAGCAGAGCATATTCACTGCAGAAATGTTAGCGTGCTATCAACTGCTGCCAATAATGCTGGCTCTTATCATTAAAGGTCCTACGACAACACTCTAAAAATACGGCTGAATCTACCAGTAAAACGACCGTAATTGTATTGCAGTGAAGCAGTGTAGTTTTTTTTATGAAGTCCCATATGGCAGTAGGGTGGTACAAGTATTCTCCATGAAAATAACAAGAGATCTCTGGCAGTATTGAGACAAGGATTTCGCCATTACTTTGACTATGTTCTTTTTTACAGTGTACCTTCTTATGTCGTGTATATAAGGTGTCTCATATAAACACACTTGGCCATGTATACAAGGTGTCTCATATACACGACCAAGGTTGGTCAGAGGACAGGAGCAGGGGAGCTAAACACATTTGTTTACGGTTGGTCCCCAGGGGGGCGATTCACCTCCAAATGTACCGGGATGCATGGTCATAAATTGGAGTGATATATATGTGTCTTTTTTCAGTGTCAAAAGAGTGGGACTGTGAACTCACATATGGGTGGCTTTTTTCAGAGACTTACCGTTCTCCACAGAAAACACTGAGATTTGGAGGCTTGAAGTGAAGACCATCATTTTTGTTCAGAAACACTGACAATCATGTCAGCCCCAACCCGCTTCAGTGACCTGACAAAATCCAACAGACACAAATGTCATATTCGCTGCTCAGATATGGGTCTATTTTTGAGAATGAATTCACCGTTATGGGCCATTTTTCTAGAAATCAGCCTACTCACATATGGGTCAGTTTTGGGGGTCCATGACCACACATCCCGGTAAAATAAATTCAAGTCGCCCCCCTGGGGGTTGGTCAGGGGACATATCTGTTTTCTTTAGGGTTGGTCAGAGGACATATGTAGACTGGATTGGTCAGATTGAAGGTCGGTCAGAGGACATGTCTATTTAGGGTTGGTCAAAGGACATGTTCAACATGTATTTATGGTTGCTCCTCTGATGAACTCTGAAAAACATGTCCTCTGACCAACCCTGAAAAACAAGTCCCCTGATCAACCATGGTTAGTGTCCTCTGACCAACGCTGAAAAACATGTGTTCTGATCAACCCTAATTTGATGTCCTCTGACCAACCCTTAAAAAGGTGTGGGGGGAGGGGAAAAATGGGTTGGTTGAGGGTTCGAACCTGCGATAGCCACATATGAAGTCTGACACCTTATCCATTAGGCCACTGGCCATTGTGTGGTGGGCTATGGCATTAGGTGTTATATAGATATGCTTGTTCTCTGACCAACCCTGAAAATATGTCCTCTGGCCAACCCTAAACACACACTGGGGTATGTCCTCTGACCAACCCTAAACACACACTGGGGTATGTCCTCTGACTAATCTTGTAATATTTTCCTGTGACCAACTCTAACTGTGTGTTAATAAGACCGCTTATATACACATCATCTGTGTGTGTGAATAAGAACCACTATATACACATCAATCTCGTGTATATATCGCCGGCGCTCCCCTAGGTGTGTCACGTTGTTTTAGGGAGTGGTCATTATCAGACTAAATTATCAGCAGCGGGTGAAGGGTTTAATGGGTGGATGGGGGGGGCGTAGAAACATTTCCCCCCTCTTGAGGGGAGTAGCGTAACGATTTTAGCCTACTTTTATCAATAAAAATCCTGCACACTACTCTCGCCTCTGGTGTAGGGGGTGCAAAGAATTTTGACCGGCATTAAAGGGGGGGGGGCGTAAAAGAATTTTCCGCATCTGAGTGAAAACTTACCACCTCCTGTTGGTTAATAATATTAATAATGATCATTCCCTTAGCGCTGCCTCTGGCCGCACAGGTGTCCTCTTGCACACCTGTCCATCCCTGCTCACTCCTGCCACATACTGCAGCGGCTCACCATTCTTGACCCCAGAGTCCGAGCCATCATATCTCAAATGATGATTTCTATCGCTAAATGAGCAGTGAGGGTTGTATCAAGACATCAATCACTCCAAGAAAAAGGTGAGTCTACTGCTTCATTTGCTTAAATGCAAACCATACCTTATTTTTTATGAAAGTTAATTTTGATAGCCTTTAAATGAAATAGAAATATTCTGACATGAAAAATTTTAGGGAAATGTGCATCATGTCTTTTTATTTCATATGAAAGCTATCAAAATATGCTATGGTAAAAATAGGGTACTCTCTTTCTTTAAGTTGAGCTTCATTTTCCCACAGTAAGTTGAAGGGACCACTGGGTGAGTAAAGTCTCCATGACGATAGCCCCAGCTGTTCCCCTCAAACGAGCCTGCTTCTCCTTCTCCCTCTTGTCATCACCTCTCCACTTTTTCAGCTTCGCGTGCCCTTTGGTTGGAAGCTGAAACTTTTAACCCAAGGGGTTCACGCCTCATAATTATAGACCTTGGATTTTAGCTGATTGACCCAAATCAGGTAAAATTTCCCCACTGGTGTATCATTAGGTCCGGATTTCATCCATTCCCCATCGTCGCTGTCACCGTCCATGTTGACGGTGCCAAGACACATGTAGGGGATTGTGTTGTAGGCACAATCGGCTAAGCAGTGAGGGACAGGTTCGTTAAATCCCTCAGCTGCGTTCTTCCACATCCACTTCTGGTTGTCATCCTTCTACATGTCCGTTGTCATGTCTTCCCATGTCGTTACCACCTCCAACTCTGACTTGGCCGACTCGGGCAGCTCCGGGTCGCTTTCGTTCCCCGACTCGCTGCTCGAGTAAATCTGTGCCCCCTTGGGTTGGACTCGACTGGTGGTGAGTACCAGTCATAGTCACAACCGAGGTGACAGCAGACGACCCGCTGGTAGTGACAGTGGGTGCTACAGTAACCGCGATGGCCGTGGTGACTGCTGTGGTGGTAGGGGTTTTTGTCCCCCTTCTTTGCAGAAGTAGGAGTGGGCTCAGCCAGACTCTCCTTCACCACCTTCTTTTCCTTCTTCTTCTTTCCCTTAATGGGCTGTTTTGGGGCTTCAGGGCTGGAATCCGTCTTACCGGAATCCTTTCCTTTACCCCTGGTACTCCTTCGGCTACTGGTGGGAGTATCAGTCTCTGACGCAGTACCCGACTTGAGCTGGGCCTGCTGCTTACGCTGGGCTCGGCGAACAGCAGTCAACTCCTTCTGCTAGGTGGCAAGCTCACGATGCTTTTCCTCCACAGCAGCTTGTCTTTGTCCGAAACCGAACCGGCTGCCTCTGGGGTGTTGGCACCCGGCTCACTCTCGGACTTGGACCTCTGGACCCCAATTCTGGTATCCTCATCCTGAGGTCCAACTCGGTCAGGAGTCCCATTGGTGCGGGCTTGCGAACTAATTTCTTAGTTCGCCCTGTAGTAACCGACTGCGGTAACCGACTGATGGTAGAGTCAGTGTCCATGGCGGATTCCGACTCCCGCAACTGTGTGGTCCTCCGGGAAATCCCTTCGGATACCAACACAGCCCGTGCCAACTCCTTGTCTAAAATCATGGCTCCGGCGAGACGTTTGTAGTTCAGCAGCCATGACACTGGCATGTTTTCAGCCAGCTCGTCAGAACAAGAGTCAATGACTAGTGCCCTGAAATCATCAGGTATCTCTCCCGGCTGTACAGGAACCTCGGCTCCCACGCCATACCCAAACATTGAAGGGTGCATTGGGTCGTAGGTTCCCCAGTTCGTATAGACGATCCCGGCTTCCTCTTCAACGTGGGCGAGGCGCTCGATTCTCGTCTTATATCCTGGAGGATACAATGGGATATTCAAGATATCCAAGCCTTCTGCCGTCAAGTCGGTTGGGTCTGAAGAACCCGACGCAGAAGCCACTGGACCCGGAGGTGGTGGAGGAGGCATTCGGTCCCTGTCTGTCGCGGCTGTCGATAAGGCAGTGAGACAGTTAGTGGCCTCTTCCACTTCTGGCTCGCGTCCTAGGCCAGCATCGGAGGTCTCCATTGTTTCCTCCACCCGAGACGCGGCTGCTAGGGCCTCGTCTTCGTCCAACTCAATGTTGGCGGCTTGACACACAGCGTCAATTGTTCCCTGTGCCATTATGGCAGAACAACTTCCAATATAAAATTGGAGACAATAAAGTTGGACTCCTCCTGAAGGATTTGTCCAACTACAAAAAGGTAGGCACTGCGACTAATAGCCGCTGGAGGACGCAAAACAACCAGAGCGAAAATCAATGGCGTGTAAGCACCACGATTTCACCCTAGTTATAAATGGGTCAGACCAATATGGCGTCAAAACTCGTCTCGCGAGATCCCGCTGCGAGCTATCCGGTGACCTAGTTGTCCAGTCTCGTGCCACCACCAGTGGCGCTCTCACATAGACTAGATCCGGACTGGGGCTCAGCTCGGTATACCAAACTCATGCTACTACCGGGGTGGTATCATCTGGAGCTTGGTGGTATATACATCGCTATGCAGCAAATGTACTCCACCACTCACGGGATACGCCACCGAGGGAACATACATCTGACGCCCCGACCCGCTATAACATATGTCATTCGCTTACAGCGAACCACACACAGGTACTCGTTGTGTACTGAGTTAGGTTACAGCAGCCCTTAACCTTGGACTGCGTCTGACGCCTTCGGTCAGCATTTTATTTTTCCTGGTATTACCCACGGCCTTCTCCGGGTCCTGCGCAGCCATAGCTTTCCCATGTCTAATACCTTCACCCAGCGAGACGTTTTTCAAATTCTTACGATTTAGCCGTTTCCAACCCGTCTTCTTCTTTTCAGAAGCTACCTTGGTCATCGGATGCTTCCTGGGCCGACCTCTGGTGCGTTTCTCGGTTACTTCTCTGGGTCGGCTCTGGGGGTTGGTACCCGTACTCCCTCTCTGCTGCTTCGCGTCCCTTCCAGGGTCTGAGCTTATCTACATTGGTTTTCCATTCCCTACCAGTGTAGCAATCCTTCATTATCACCGTGGACTCGGAGACAATGCGTATAATCTTGAACGGACCCTCCCAAGGTGTCACGAGCTTCAACCTTTCAAGCGGCTCGTAATACCTTAGCACTTTGTCTCCTAGATTAAAACTTATCATTTTAGCATTAGTGTCATAACCCACCTTCTGCCATTTAGCATTCTTTAGTAGTTCATTCCGAACTACTTCGTATACCTGTTTAAATCTGTCCCGGAGTGATTCCACAAAGAGCACAGTGCAAGGAGCTTCCGGATCAATTCCAACCACACCGTACACCAAATCGGCAGGCATAATTATGTCCTCACCGAACACCAAAAGGTTTGGGGTACAATTAGTGGCTGCATGGACGGTGTTATTGTAGTACAAACTCACACTGCTCATCCCAATTGTCCTGATGGCTATTCACTAGAGGCTTCAGAACTTGTATCAGAGTTCTGTTGGACCTCTCCACCTGGCCATCAGATTGTGGCCGGTATGGGTTTGTTCGGGTCTTACATATAGCTAAGTAATGGCACATTTCCTGCAATAACTCCAACTCGAACTCCCTACCTTGATCACTGTGCATCATAAGGGGTACACCCAAATGTAGCACCCAGCCTTTTACAAATGCTTCAGCACATGTAGCGGCCTTATGATTTGGAAGGGGAAACACCCGAATATACTTTGTGTAATAGTCGGTCACGTCCATCATAGATGTATTCTTCTTAGGTGTTGTTTTGAATCCACTTATGATGTCGATTGCTACACGAGCAAATCTTACACCAAACAGCTCCTGGGACAAGGGTAACTTGCCCAGGCCATGTCCTGTCTTGTTTTTACAACAGTCGGGACAAGTTGCAATCCACCGAAGTAGGTCGCTCCTCATCCCTGGCCAGTAATATTGTCTTTGCAGACGTTCAATGGATCTTTTCTTCCCAAAATGGCCACTCGTTTGGTGTCCATGACAATAATATATGATATCCCTCCTCATCGAGGTAGGAATCACGATTTGCAATAGCTTATTGCCAGTGGAAGTGGTTTTCCATCTGCACAATATGCCATCTCGGATCTCTAGCTTGGTCCATTGAGCAATGAATCGCCTCGTCTCTCTGTCCTCCAGAGATAACATTGGCTCAATACCTTTCCGTAAGTATTCCAAGATGCATGCAGTGGTGGGATCCGACTGTTGGAACTTCTTGATGGTCTCTGGAGACCAATCGAGATAGCTACATACAGCCTCCTCCCAGGGGATACGGGGGGTGGTATAGTTATATACCAACCTGGCCTTCTACTGATATTCGGAGGTGGTGGTGGTGCTTTGCTATAGCCCCACTGTGACTGTCCAGCCCTGGTGTTTCCACCTCCACTGCTCCCATTAGTGGTAGTACCCGAGGTCCCACTCGCCCCTTGACTGCTCGTATAGGCAGTACCATTCTGTCTGCTAACATTGGGCATACTACCTGCTTGACTTTGCTGCCCTCTACTCTGCGTACTTTGCGAAGTGCCTGGGTTGCCTGCATCCAATCCGACGTTTTCAGTCTGATCCACATTTATGTGGAACCCGCCAGTTTCGGCGTTGCGTCCAAATTGTCTCTTTGGACGAAGTCTGGATCCAAATTATGGATGATAGGAACTTCACTGATGCGGACTCTAATAGCCCTGCCATTTGGATCCTGGGTTCTGACATAGACCCCCTCTTGATCCACATTACGAGTGGCATTATCATTTATAAACGGGTTGTATGCACTCATAGGCTGTATCGGCATTGAACAGGTACCAAAGTCACCCTGTTTAATGAAGGTCCGATCCGGGCTCGGGTCAGAGCCCACTGGAGGGGGATTAATTTTCTCCTTTTCCTGCAAGTAGCTTTCCATAGCAGACTTGTTTAGAGTCAGAGTCACAACATCAGTTGTCAGATTCCTCTGTTCCTCCTTTAACTGAGCGTTTTCAGACAAGATTTCGGATCGGATCTTTTTCATTGTCCTCAACCACTCGGTTGCGTTCTAATTGAGCAGCCTGTGCTTCTCTTTTCAAAGTATCCTTTAATATCCGATACTTCTCACTCTTTTCCTTCTGAGATCTCTGATACTCAGTCATTCCCCTACAGATCTCGTCTTGTTCAGTGACAAGTTTAGATTCCGTCTCGGTTTTGCGTAATTGAAGTCTTTTCAACTTCTCTTCCATCGCACTTAACTTGGACTGTAGTCTGTTTACATCTCAAGCCTTAGCAACTTCCTTCGATCCAGCTTTGTTAATAGCTCTCCGCCTATTGGCTTCCTCTTTTTTGAGTTCTGCCAACTTACTTTCCCTTCCTCTCTCCTCCTTTGATTGCAACTCTACCCTATGGGCTTGAGAGGAAAGTCTGTATTTAAGGTTGGATTCTCTCAGAATCGCCTCCTGTTCTATAGAACGAAGTTTATTAATCCGTTCTCGGGTCTCATCCTCAATTTTCTTCTGAGCAGCCATGAATGCTTCATGTTGCTTCTTAGCTTGTTGCTCTACCTGGTCTCTGGTTTTTAGATAAGCCGAAGTCGACTTATATCCAGGGCCCATCTGACGACCATGTCTGGATTTACGGCTCCCTCCCGGATTGAATACTGAGTCCGATAGGGCCTCATCTAAGGATAATCCCAGCGTATACATTTCTGTGGATTTCAGTAGTGTAGTACGATTGATATCCCATTAAGGTAGGGCAGACCCGATAGGAACATCATCTGCCTCCACACTATGGTGCTTACCATCCCCTCTATCGTCCTGATCGCTTTCGTGATCCGACGATGTCATTAAAGGTTGATGTTGCCTTACTCAGGTACCTTTTTGCGCCCCATACTCGATTGGCGTTCCTGTCCTTTGGATAGGACTTTGAGCCTTCGGAGTCTTAGCACTAGTGGCGCCCACCGAAATACCGGCTTCCAGTCCGCGCCTTCTAGTTATCACCTGAGACCAATCGCTCAAGTCCAACTGAGCGGGTTTAATCAACCCACCCAGCAAACCGGTATCCGTAGCCGTATGGCTAGGGGTACTCGGATACAGTTTTACGACCCCATCTCCAATCGTGGTGGGATTGGCCATCATACCGGGCTTTCAGCTTTCGGCCGTCTGGCCACGCTTCACCCCCGAACCAACTGGTCACGGCACCAGTGTAACGGTTTGTTCTATATGTTGAATTGGGTGGCTCTTAGGCTCGCTTAATCACTACAAGCAGCACACAACACGAAAGGTTCAGGTTGGGCAAAGCCCTTAACTTCCCATCTGTTCGGATGGACTTTATTCTGAGAAGGAATATAACTACGTCTGGACTGGACTAGGTCCAGTCCCCTTCTGCTGATCGTCTGGCTCCTTAGTAGGAGCTTGGCTGGTCCCGCAGCCCAACCTCCTACGATCGGTATAGGGCAGGTAGCTAGCAACTCCAAGCACTGGCAGCTACAAAGCCTTGGTATAGGCGAGTGACCCACGCGCATGGGCATGCACATGCGCGTGGGTCACTCGCCTTTACCAAGGCTTTGTAGTTTGCCAATGCTTGAAGAATGATATGCAAATCATAATTTATGATAATGATATTCTGGTCACGTGTTAGCTCTACTAGAACTCGTGACGTCATAAGGTCAGTCAGTAGCTACCAGCGGGCATATCGCATCGATCCCGCAGTGGTACCAGCGAAAGTAGGAGCTGGATGCGAGGCGTGGTGCTGCCCACTCTTGTACCAAACGGGTATCTTGAAGCGACACCTGGTTGGCATAGAAGGAACGAGCATAGATCCTAAACATAATTCTAAACATAATCTTGTCCCATCTTTCTGAACACAATAATTTCCTAAATACATGAAAAAGTGTTCAGAAAAATCACATGTTTAGCTAATTAATGTGTTTATGCTATAAAGTGTTTAGGTTTATACTGTTTTTTTTTTCTGATTTGAGGAATTTTGCTTAGATATTCAATTTGCCTCTCTATGCATAATATGATATTGTATTTTGGATTTGGTCTGTGAATGCATTTAGGTTGAGGACCCTATATCATTCATGCCCACTTTCTGAAGGGGATCAATGCAACTTCATCTACAGGGATAGCTATATTGTCCAAGTATTTCATTCATACTATATTGAACCCATATGACATCAGTGTCAGGGCCCCATTGTTAAATACATCAGAGCCACAGAAAGGATTTTGCCTTATATATTTTCTTAATTCACAAAATGGGTGTCCAGCACTAGTTGCTTCCTCCTGGTGCACTATTAGCAATTGCATAGGGTTTAATTGCATAACCTTTTACTTTTGACTTACTGTACATGCTGTATTATATAAAATTGATTTAGGAGAATACCGCAACATTCTAAGTCTAAACATGTTTAATGTAACTGTTTAGGTGTTTAGAATTTAAATGTTTAAATCCTAAACACATGGTTAATTAAACACCTATTGAACAAAAATGTTTAGATTTTAAACATGTTTAGACTTAAACATGTTTTAAGTCTAAACACCATGTTTGCAGAGTATACAGTTTTCAGATCACACTATATTGAAATCTCCCCTCCATCAACTTCAATTTATAACCTGCATATCCACCCATAGTTATGGTTCTTAAACTGTACTGATGGTTAGTAGATATATGAATGGTGTGCAAGTAGTATACTTAATGTGAAATATTTGTTGTTCACAGGAGAAGGAAGCCCAAGATGGCTGGTGCAGAGAGGATCAGTCGATATCTGATTCTTCTGATTGCATGGACATATGGGTAGGTACTTTTCCTCCTAAAGCTTTTGCATTTTTGGTTCTAAGCTGGTAGGTATTTTAGTTAGACATAGCTAGAGGGGGATTCATTATAAATTAGTATGGACACTCAGATCGAAGAACTGTTGTAGATAAAAGGTTTTGTGTTTCCCTTCCAAACTTCAATGTGCAAGAGATAGATTGCTGGTGGGAATGCCATGGGAACAGTTTCCTTTATGGCTATATTACCCTGGAATTAGTATAAATGTAGAAAAGAAATTTGCTATCTGTAACTAATTAAAGTTTCGATTCTGTCAGGTTGTTATCTGCATCAACGGTACAGTAAATCCCAGATAGCATTAATTTCTAGAGATATAATGGGCACAACAGATAAAGTTGATTTTTTTTTACACAGATAGTGGTTGGATGGTCAGCCTCTGTGTGCAGTCCTACAGATAACGATAGTTTAGGCAGATATTGGCTGTACAATTGTCAGTTCAGTTCTCATGGTTCTGCCAGCAGTC
Source organism: Acholoe squamosa (assembly GCA_949317995.1). Classification (NCBI taxonomy): domain Eukaryota; kingdom Metazoa; phylum Annelida; class Polychaeta; order Phyllodocida; family Polynoidae; genus Acholoe; species Acholoe squamosa. Next base: position 99,480,778 of record OX439036.1, on the reverse strand, counting down.
ACGCAGAGGTTATTTCTGACTTCTACAAATCTGTCTACAAATTAGCATTAACGTTCTTTGGCTGCCATCGGCTCTCAGAACGTCATCTTAGGTTCGGACTACCATGCACTGAATTGAAGCTGCCTCCTGGGAGCTATATGAATATAGAACCATACTCATTGTGTCTGCCAAAAGTGACAAAATACACAGATGGAATATGCCATGACGGATATCTTGTCCTTGGATAAGACCCATTTCCAGGAAGAAGCTTGTAGCTATTTGACAAGCTCCTATCAGTGAATGTCGCCAGAACCAGCTTCAGTCCCACTTGAAACGGAGGTTATATCAAAATAGTGAGAAATTGACATTATTTAGAAATAACCTCCAGACAGGAGAACCTCCATCGTGAATGAAAAGAATTTTCTTCTGAGAGACAGTCCACTCCCCCAAGGTGTTTCATGGAGAATTGAAGCTGAAGCCCCTGATCATTCAATGAAATCAATGATATTTCCAATGCTAGTAGTTTCTAGTGAAATATCGTATTTTGCCATCCTTAACTGGTCACGTAAGCTGAAACACATTTTCTTTTGTTCTGACTTGATAAAATGGTATCTAAAAGAGTCCACGCGATAAAATATTCAAATCTAAAGCTGACAATATAACCGATCTCTATTTCTCTCGTGACATTTTGCCCTGACAATCAGTGGTTTGACAATATTTTTTAGTTACCTTCGAATTGCAGAAAAATGGGAAATTCATTTTCGTTAATATAACAGCATTGATATATAGGCATTCGCAGGGAAAGTAATGCACATAAATTATTTGTGCAAATGGTATCTGACTATCAGCTAGTGAAGTGTCCTCTTCTAGCTAGTGAATTGGTAGTGAGAGCATGAGAATGTCATGTATGGACCTATTAATTGTTAAGCCTATTAATTGTTATTGCTCATAAAGTTAGGTCATAGGTCTTCTAAAAGTCCTCCTCAAATGATATGCAAGGTAATGTTAATAAACCGCAGTTTTATTTGGACATTGAGATGTTTAGAGTCTTGTTGAAGCAGACTACTACGGTCTGGATGATGTGCTGCTATCCATACGTTGGTTATACAATCCTTCACTATTTCGTTGAAGATTAAATCTTCACAACCCTACTCAAAGAATGCATAGATCACTATGGCACGTTCTTCAGGTGCCAATGAGATCTCTGCTGAACTCTGTATTCATTTCACGAGCTCCATGTATCTACAATTTCTTAATCCCTGTGACATTCTATTAAATGAATACAAACAGAAATGCAACACCATCACTTTTGATTAAGCATCCCCGGAAGGCATCTCAAAATAAGACCCTCCAGTGCTAATACATTATGAAGGGTAGGTGATAAATATTTAAGACAACACTAGCTCGTATTTTACACGTGTACCTATTTTGACAGTACGATAGTCCATTCTTCTTTGCAGGTTTTGTGGTACAGTGGCTGCAGATGACGTCCTCCTCCCTGCATTACTGCGTACAACTAATGATGAAGTAGCAGCTACAAGTGACCGTTCCATCCATCAGACCCCAGACCAAGTCAGTGAGAGCCAGCAAACCCCAGATCTGGTCACTCAGAGCCAGCACACCCGAGACCCAATCACTGAGAGTCAGAAGACCTCAGGCAAAGTCACTGACACCAATCAGAGCCCAAATCCAGTCACTGAGACCTACCACAGCCGAGACCAAGTCACTCAGAGCCAGCATAGACAAGACCAAGTCACTCAGAGCCAGCATAGCCAAGACCAAGTCACTCAGAGTCAGCATAGACAGGACCACGTCACTCAGAGCCAGCATAGCCAAGACCAAGTCACTCAGAGTCAGCATAGACAGGACCACGTCACTCAGAGCCAGCATAGCCAAGACCAAGTCACTCAGAGTCAGCATAGCCAAGACCAAGTCACTGAGAGCCAGCATAGCCCAGCCCAAGTCACTCAGAGCCAACGCCAATCCATCCCTGACAGTCGGACCCAGTTTCCACACCACAATACCAACAACTATATAGAATCTACATGGCACTCAACTGACAACCACCCATATAATGAGACTACTGACACTCCTCTCGACACCACCGATGATTTAAACAGCAGAAACACCTCTGGTAAGGTTTGTGTAGAGTGTAGCACAGTTAAGACAAACTATCTGATGGCAGCAAAGCTGGTTGATCAATATGGAGGGGCAGTCACCCTCCTGTTGGGAACAGTTGGTAATGGTCTGGTATTAGTCACCCTAAAAAGTCATCTCCCCAAAATTCCCAGCTCCCTCTTTCTATCTGTCATGGCGACTACTGACCTGGCCTTTGTCCTCCTTGGTCAGGGTGGACGACATATTGTGAGGTCTGTTAGTGGAGTGGATCTGCTGGCTCTCTCTCAGCCTTATTGTAGAATATGGTATTGGTTGGTGCCTGCGCTTTCAATGTATGCCGATTGGGTACTTGCTGGTTTCAGTGTTGAACGTGCCATTGCCATAGCTTCCCCGCTATCAGCTAGGTCCTACATAACCAGTCGTCATTCCAAGGCCTACCTTTTGGTGATAATGTTAGTTTGTGGGGTGTACTATACCTACAGCTTTTACTATTATGGTATCCTACAGAGTCCATCAGCTGGAGGCAATACACAACCCATCTGTACCATAGCAAATTTAGATATCTTCTCCAGCACTGTACGACCCTGGTTAGAGTTCACCATAAACTGTATCCTGCCAGCCACCATCATTATCATTAGTAATGGTGTTGTCATTTACAGTTTAGTGAAGGCCCGCAGACAACGCAGGTGTTTAGCCTCTGGTAGCGATTCAGTGCCCAGTGACATGACCACCAATGGGGTGGCAGGCATGTTAATGGGTGCTAGTCTAGCCTTTGTAGTCCTTACGATGCCAATGCGAGTTTGTTTTGTGATGGACAATGTCTTCCCAGCTCAGTACAAAGCTGATTATCTGATACAGGCTAAGCTGCGACTGTATTGGGCTATCAGCCTGATGTGCATGTATCTCAGTCATGCTGTTAATTTTATGATGTATATGCTGACAGGACGCAACTTTCGCTTGGCACTAACTCAGCTGCTCTGCTCTTGTTCAGGGTGTGGCCAGGGTAAAACCTCCCTGGCGCAGTCTGACCCTAGGGCAGTCTCTGTATCTGATACTGTAAATGCATCATCCATTTATCGCTCCATCTCCATCTCTGCCATCTCCGTGCCTGAGGTAATTGTTGATCCTACTCCAGGGTCGTTTACTGAAGTTATTACAGGAACCCGTCTTTAAAGAATTGTAGGTTTGCCTGAAACAGTGTTGCTATAGATCCATGCAATATGAAAGGGTATATTTTCATGAATAAACTTGCCTTAACATTTATCTCAGTGGAATGCTTGCAACTGTCCTTGGGTGTCCATAATTATATGCAATAATCTTACATCAGGAATTTCCATTAAGACAATCATCTCTCCAATAATGTAGATTGTATACATTTCAGAACCTGACACTCTCATTAGTTGAACCTCAGAAAAGTCCAAAGACTTGATAAAAACTTCTTTTGAAAAAGCCACCTTAGAAAGGCCCTGTGTGGCTGCCACCTTAGCAAGGCCCTGTGCAGCTGCCACCTTAGTAAGGCCCAGTGTGGCTGCCACCTTAGAAAGGCCATGTGTGGCTGCCACCTTAGCAAAGCCCTGTGTGGCTGCCACTTTAGCAAGGCCCTGTGCAACTGCCAGCTTAGCAAAGCCCTGTGTGGCTGCCACTTTAGCAAGGCCCTGTGCAGCTGCCACCGTAGAAAGGACCTGTGTAGCTGCCACCTTAGCAAAGCCCTGTGTGGCTGCCACTTTAGCAAGGCCCTGTGCAACTGCCACCTTAGCAAAGCCCTGTGTGGCTGCCACTTTAGCAAGGCCCTGTGCAGCTGCCAGCTTAGCAAAGCCCTGTGTGGCTGCCACTTTAGCAAGGCCCTGTGCAACTGCCACCTTAGCAAAGCCCTGTGGGGCTGCCAACTTAGCAAAGCCCTGTGCAGCTGCCACCGTAGAAAGGACCTGTGTAGCTGCCACCTTAGCAAAGCCCTGTGTGGCTGCCACTTTAGCAAGGCCCTGTGCAACTGCCACCTTAGCAAAGGCCTGTGTGGCTGCCACTTTAGCAAGGCCCTGTGCAACTGCCAGCTTAGCAAAGCCCTGTGTGGCTGCCACTTTAGCAAGGCCCTGTGCAACTGCCACCTTAGCAAAGCCCTGTGTGGCTGCCACTTTAGCAAGGCCCTGTGTAGCTGCCACCTTAGCAAAGCCCTGTGTGGCTGCCACTTTAGCAAGGCCCTGTGCAACTGCCACCTTAGCAAAGCCCTGTGTGGCTGCCACTTTAGCAAGGCCCTGTGCAACTGCCACCTTAGCAACGCCCTGTGTGGCTGCCACTTTAGCAAGGCCCTGTGTGGCTGCCACCTTAGTAAGGCCCGGTGTGGCTGTCACCTTAGCAAGGCCCTGTACATCTGCCACCTTAGCAAAGCCCTGTGTGGCTGCCACTTTAGCAAGGCCCTGTGCAACTGCCACCTTAGCAAAGCCCTGTGTGGCTGCCACTTTAGCAAGGCCCTGTGCAACTGCCACCTTAGCAAAGCCCTGTGTGGCTGCCACTTTAGCAAGGCCCTGTGCAACTGCCACCTTAGCAAAGCTCTGTGTGGCTGCCACTTTAGCAAGGCCCTGTGCAACTGCCACCTTAGCAAAGGCCTGTGTGGCTGCCACTTTAGCAAGGCCCTGTGCAACTGCCACCTTAGCAAAGGCCTGTGTGGCTGCCACTTTAGCAAGGCCCTGTGCAACTGCCACCTTAGCAAGGCCCTGTGCAGCTGCCACCTTAGAAAGGCCCTGTGTGGCTGCTAACTTAGCAAGGCCCTGTGCAACTGCCACCTTAGCAAGGCCCTGTGCAGCTGCCACCTTAGAAAGGCCCTGTGTGGCTGCTAACTTAGCAAGGCCCTGTGCAACTGCCACCTTAGCGAGGCCCTGTGTGGCTGCCACCTTAGAAAGGCCATGTGTGGCTGCTAACTTAGCAAGACCCTGTGCAGCTGCCACCTTAGCAAGGCCCTGTGCAGCTGCCACCTTTGCAAAGCCCTGTGTGGCTGCCAACTTAGCAAGGCCTTGTGTAGCTGCCATCTTAGCAAGGTCCTGTGCAGCTGCCACCTTAGCAAGGCCTTGTGTAGCTGCCACCTTAGCAAGGCCTTGTGTAGCTGCCACCTTAGCAAGGCCTTGTGTAGCTGCCACCTCAGTAAAGCCCTGTGTGGCTGCCTCAAGTATCAGTTTACCTTCTATTCACCTGATTAAATAGGTCCAAAGTTATTATGTAAGGTGATATCCGACACCGCCAACACTCACGCAACAGTCACCCCTTCCCCACTATGCTCCATCAGAAGACAGAAACATCAAATTCTTTCAATTTTAAATCATTTATTCATTTGAAACACATTCCCATTTCAGATGGGAAAGAACTTTTGAAAATATCAAATCTTCCCATTTGCTGTATAGAATTTATGTTTTAGGTTGGCCATATAGGGTTGTCCTGATCGACCAATCTGAGTTGATAATGTTGGGTTCCTTACACTGTCACTCCTGGGGCAACATCAGGATACCCAGTTTGGACATAGGTCTACTCGAAAAAGGCTAAGGGTGGTTTGATATGGGCATCACAAAAAGAGCACAGATCAGTTTCAAAGGAGGTTGATCGGATCAGGCTACCAGTGGGTTAGGACAAGGCAGACTCACACAGGAGTAGGTCGGGGTTCTGAACTCTAACAGCAGATAGCCCTACCATGTCATAATTCGAGCAGCGATGTGGAGGTTTCCTGAAAATTTAGGATGCAAGGCAGAAAACCTTCTACAAAAGTATACATATCATCTAAAAAGAAAAGTATTGTTTGGGCCCTTTGATTGATGGCATATTAAATTTCAACTCACACCTGTTCTCTCTTATTTCATTGATATCAGTTGGTAGCATATGTGTGGGAAGTAAGGTTTCAGTGTATCTGTACATAGCTTCTTAACACCTCTTGGGACACAAGGCATATTTCAGCCGCTCTTGTCGATCATTTGGGAGGCCCAGGGACCACGTTGACTATCCACTGTCTAGCATTTACCAACGTGATGTAGTTCAGCAGAAAGAAATATATCTAACTAATAATACCCTATCATTCTACATCATAAGCTTATAAACCATCATTTTGGCTGATGGGGGCCATGTGGGACCATAGCTCAGTTTGGTGTAGACTAAATTTATAGACTATCTCACACTGATTTCAGAATAAAAAATGAAGGTCGCATTCTATTTTTTTATTTTTATGATGATTACCCACTCTTGTTGAATCAACAGTGGTGTGTAGATGTTGAATGTTTTGAATATGCTACATAAGCTTTCAAATTCAACTTTATTTCAAACCTAGCATTAATCTACTCTCGATAGCAAATTCTTATGATATTTAACCTTTAATTACGTTATATGAAATCTTTTATCTTATTTATTTTTTGCCCATAGAAAGTAAGTTCGGAAACAGGGCTACAATCATTGTTGATTAAAAATAAATCTATGGTTCAAACATCTACACATCAGTCTTGCTTCAATGTACATGTCCAGTCTTGATTCGTTGTTAATGATATTATTTCAATGTTGATAGTTGCTCGCTAAATCAATGTTGAAACAACATTGCTAGACCTATATCTACCATAGATATGACTTCCAAACAGGTGATGGTTTTGCAAAATTGAAATGACATCATCAAAAAAACTGTCATACCAATTAGTTTTCAATGTTGATTCAATTATGTTTGTCCACTGGACTTGAGAAGGTATGTAATCCACCCTCAAATAGGCACATTTAAATTATCCGATACATTGGATTTTCAATGGTGGACCTTACTGAAAATATGTGAAACAAATGCATCTATAGACTAGATTGGCCTGATTTGATTACAAAATCAGACTTTCAAACGGGCCACATAGGAAAACACATCCTGCTGTTAAACTTTAAAAACAGAACCTCTTCATCCCTATTTTCAAGGAGAAGTTTGAAATGCCAAACCCCTTACTTGAGGAACTGGCTTGTTGAGATACGACAATTGTATTTTCTACATAAAGCTGCATTACATAAACAGGAAGATACCCTACTAACGTGTAAGGTAGACAACCCAATATCAAACTGAATAAGGGTGAGGCAGAGAGAATGTAATATTATTTTGACAACACCTTCCCCTGCCTTTCTTGGAAATGCAGTATTGCTCCTGTAAATTACGTTAGTCAACTTCTTACTTCTTAGAAAGTGGCATTATAAATCTCAGTCTACTATTGTTTTGTAGGTATTCTCAGTCAACATGATAGTGTAATATATGTGATATTGGATACATCAATATGCATCATATTGATGATATCATATTAGAGAATAAGAGGATACATAAGCAAATGTCAATGACCATGGAATATCAATGGTGGACCTTGACAGAGGTGAATGCGATGCAAAAATATTCCAGGGGAACTGACATTTGCATTTATGTCATGGCTACACAGGTTTGAAAGCTTTTAAATGAAGAAATTCAACTATATTTAGTTGTGTTCATTGCAGCAGGTCATGTGATCATCAGTCATTGAATATGGACACATTGTATTCCATCCCCCCATTGAATAGAGCATGTCCAGTACTGTTCTATAGTAACGATCGTATCTGCCATGACATAAAATGGATGCATGTATACATGCATGCATGGGTGGACGTAACAGTGATTGGTACCATTATTTTTGTAATGTTCAGTTTAAGTACTGGTAGAGCTAAGATGGGTATCACTAACTTTAAGGAGGCTTTGGTAATGTTATCTATCTATTTTTTATTATTTCTATTTTTCTTCTTTTTTTTTTTGGAGGGGGGGGTAATTAATGAATGGGACAACTGTTGTGTTGCTAAACTGGTTATAAATGTATAAGGGTTAGATTAGTAGATAGGCAAATACACTTCTAATACCCTTGGTTTCTGAGGATTGTATACATCTATATTCTTGCGTTTACCCTATGTATTGATAAAGCCTGTATCTCATAATGCTGAAATAAATGTTGCAAACTGAGACACATTTTCATGGGTTTTATTTACTTAACTTTATAAAAGCACTCATTAATAATCACTAGGATAATGCCATCACTACCATAAAAGCTAACATATATGTATATAAACAGCACCCCCTTTGTAAAAAGCTATAATCAAGCTCGCCAGACCTCAAAAATGATCTCTAAGTCATATATAGTTTAAGTATGGACGTGCCCTGCATAACTAAAATCTCAGTGAGCATAGAACTTTCAATCAGCTGATTGATATGTGACTTTTTCCAATCATGCCATTTTAATGATTTCAGCCATTACCTATTTCAATATCTGAACAATGGTAGATATATCAACATTGAAACATTGTTTGCTATTCAAAATTGACTCAATTTAAAATATTGCTCTAATTCTCTATCCATTGATTCTGTATTGATATGTCAATATTGAATCAATCAACAAAGTTACCAACAGAGCAAATAATTTTGTGTGGATGTGGAATCGCGGATGATTTGATTATGCTGTTTAACTTTCAAATTCATAAACATCTTCAAAATAAGGACAGATTAGGAAAATAAATGAAAGTTGGACCGCTCCCATCATTTCATTCATATAGAGAGACCTTTACACGAGGTTTTACATAAGGGAGTGGTCATTTATTATCAACAGGGGGGGGGTGGTGGGTTTGAGGGGGGGGGGCGTAAAAAATTCTGACCCCTCTCGAGGGGGGGGCTAAAAAAATTTTGACCCCTCTTGAGGGGGGGCTAAAAAAATTTACCCTCTTTTTAGCAAAAAAGCCCGCGCGCTACTATAGATCAAAGAGGGGGCGCGAAAACTCTCCGCGCCTCCGGCGCGGGGGGGGGGGCGCAAATTTTTTTTACTGCCGTCGAGGGGGGGGCGTAAAAAATTTGCGCGCGTCCGCGCGAAAACCCACCACCCCCCCCTGTTGATAAATAATGACCACTCCCTAAGACAATGATAACCCAGGAGCTCCATATCTCACACCCCCGTGAGATAACCCTACCCTGTATCTCACGGCCAGTAGCATAACCTCAAGTGGTCTTATTAAAAGCATGTAAATAATCAAGTCCTTTTGAATTAGTTTAAACACTTCTCATGTTCATTGGAGACATTTCAATAATAATTGCACTGGTACGACTCCCCTACCAAACCCTATGTAAATACTGCCTTAAGTGCTGATCGTACAGAGTAGTCGTATAGTGTTACTTACTATCACCCACTCTGATATTGAAGGTTTCAAGACGTACTGGTTGTGCCTAGTCGTACCATCTTGAGAAATGCCCTCCAGAAGGCCACTTGTTCATCCTATGACATAGGTATGACCAATCAAATCGGTCATACCTAATCTATAGGGGTGACCACAATTGAATAGGATGCCACCTGCTACAACAGTATTCCTGGACATTCTTCTTTGCAGGTGTATTGGTATAGCAGCTACGGGTGATGTTCTCCCGCTTACATTACTGCTGACAACCAATGATGAACTCACATCAACAAGCCATGGTTCCTCCCAGCAGTCGCCAGACCAAGTCACTGAGAGCAGGCAGATCCCAGACCCGGTAACCAAGAGCCAGAAGACCACACACCAAGTCTCTGAGAGTCAGAAGATACCAGAGAATGTCACTGAAGGCCAGCAAAGCCAAGACAAAGTTACTGAGAGCGCACGCCTATCCATTCCTGACACCTATGACAGCCACACCCAGTATCTGCCACATCATTCAACTGACAGCCAAGAACATAATACACTCAAGGCTTCTGACCTCCCTCTCACCAAAACCGACAGTACAGATAGCGGAAACACCACCGGTAAGGCTTGTGTAGAGTGTAGCACAGATAAGACAAACTATGTGATGGCCGCAAAGCTCGTTGATCAATATGGAGGGGTAGTAACCCTCCTGTTGGGCACAGTTGGTAATGGGCTGGTATTATTCACCCTAAAAACTCATCTCCCCAGAACCTCTAGCTCCCTCTTTCTCTGTGCCATGGCGACTGCTGACCTGGTCTTTATCCTTCTTGGTCAAGGTGGACGTCATCTTGTGAGGTCTGTTACTGGTTTGGATTTGCTGGCTCTCTCTCTGCCTTACTGTAGATTCTGGTTTTGGGTAGTACCTACACTCTCTCTGTATGCTGATTGGGTACTTGTCGGGTTCAGTGTAGAACGTGCCATTGCCACTGCTTCCCCACTATTGGCTAAGTCATACATAACTACTTGCTGTTCTAAGGCCTACCTTTTGGTGATTCTATTGTTGTGCGGAGGGTACCATACCAAAAGCTTTTATTACTCTGGCATCCTACAAAAACCATCGCCTGGAGGCAGCACTGAGCCATTGTGTACCGTAACAAAGGTAGATATCTTCTCCAGCATTGTAAGACCCTGGTTAGAATTGACCATTCACTGTGTCATGCCAGGTACCATCATCATTGTCAGTAATGGTGTCGTCATGTACAGTCTAGTGAAGGCTCGCAGAGAACGCAAGCGTTTGACCTCTAGTAGCAATTCAGCACCTGATGACACCAACACCAATTGGGTGGCAGGCATGTTGCTTAGTACTAGTCTAGCCTTCCTAGTCCTCAATGTGCCTGTGCGCATTGGCTTTGTTATGACCGATTTCTTCCAAGCACAGTACGAGGCTGATGATCTGTTTCAGGCCAAGCTGCGACTGTTTTGGGCAATCGGCTTCCTGTGCATATACCTCAGTCATACCATTAACTTCATGATGTACTTTATGACAGGACGCAAGTTCCGCTCGGCACTAGCTCAGCTGCTCTGTGGGCAGCGTACAATGTCCGCGTCAAAGTCTGGTTCTAAGGCAGTTGCTGTGCCTGTAAATGCATCATCAATTCCTGTTTCCATCTCTGTCTCCAGCATTACAATGTCTGAGGTGACTAGTAACCCTATACCAGAGTTGTTCCATGAGGTTATTAACTGTCTTTGAAGAAACAATCTTAGTTCTACTGAGAAAGTGAAACAGGCAACTACTCAAGTGACAATGCTTGATATTGTTCAGGCTCTCATTGGTTTAAAGGGAGGCCACATGTACCCTTGCAAATAGATGGTAGATAATAGAGAGATTAGGATAGCTACGTGTACGGCTACGCGTACGTGTAACGTCATAGGTCAGGTGGGGGGAATCCCAAGCTAGAGGTATACAACTTGTAGGCTTGACGTTTTGGACCTGTAGACCCCAATCTACACGTAGTGCAGCTATGTGTAGGAAAATGGCTTTGTATGCAGTATAGATGTATATATAACCTAATCTGGTTATACCCTTTTAATTGAAAGGTCTTTAGGTACCTACACTGCATGAAAATTGTCTGTAGGATAAATATAGCAGAATGTAATTAGCCCTATTTGACAACTCATTGCACACTCACCTGGAACCATGTACTACAACACTCACAGGTCTAACATATGTAGGGTTAATCTTAAACACATTACCTGTACATGTACTGCTACCTGTACTTGTAGTCCTTGGCGTTCCCGTACAGATACAAGAATCTTAACCTCTCTAATATGGACAGCCCAATTAGGGCATTTCCAGAAAAACCCTGCCTGGAAGTTGTTGTTCAAAGCCCATCTCCAACAAGTAATAGAATGCCTGTTATATTCCCTTGATTAGGAAAGCACATGGCACTGTAATGTCTAGGTAGTGACGCTATACATAAACTACTCATGACAAAGGACTCCTATATATATATAGTTATACCATGATTTCGGGACTTCCGGTGGGTTTATATGCAGTTTAGCCGTGCATTATTCTGCATATACCACCCTTGTGCATTTTTGAAATTTTTGGTATATACTTTTTCAAGGTCAAGTTGGACTTAGAATATTTTTTGGAAATTATGGCGCCTATACAAAGTTAATCTAGCCATTTTCCATTGTGAAAAATCGTGCCAACTCGTATGAGGATTGAACCCCGGCCGCAGTGGTGGTAGGTGAAGTCCTTAGCCATAGCGCCACACTGAACGGTGATGAAAATCAGTGCGAAAATAAATAAGTTCTAACCTGAGGTCCTAGTCCTATGCTTTCATTCAGTTTTTGTCTTGATTCCAAGCTTGTCATATTATAATATTAAAATCCCAAGAAGTATTCGATCCATAGACGAGGAATGCAATCTAATTTTCTCCATTTTCTTCGATATAAATAAGAATCCGTTGATTTTTCCATCGTATGCCCGTGGCCGCTCTGCGCGAAGCCATTGTTTTTGTTCCTTGCCGTGAGATGAACCGCCGTGTTTACACCCACATTTCGTATCGAATCCAACCATGACAAGTTTTCAAATTAAAACATACATATCCTTAGACATCCTAGATGAGTACTCCATGCTTGATATGTTCATATATTCAAAATAAATAAGAATCCATTGATTTTCCAAACGGGTCCGAAATTTTCGGCGTCTTTCTTGTACAACGAGAAGTTGACCTATATCTACATCTGGGCCACTGACACATTTTCGCCGGACAAGGAGGCGGGTGGGAATGGCCGGACCGCGACTCGCGTACGTTGGGAAAATCAATGGATTCTCCTTTATTTTGAATATATTGGACATAATACGTATGGAGGGATCATCTAGACTATCTAAGGATATGTATGTTTTATTTTGAAGACGTGTCATGGCTGGATTCCATACGAAAAGTGAGTGTGAACACGGCGGTACCTCTCCCGGCAAGGAACAAAAACAATGGCTTCGCGCAGAGCGGCCACGGGCCGTGTCGCTAGCACTTACAAAATGTCTTCGCCTGGCTATATTGTTTGGATTTCAGGTAAGAAATTGATACAAAATGGAGGAAATGGTGGTATAAACCTATTAGGTGATGCATATCGGGGCCCCACGTGCTGTATGCTGTATATACAGCCCTAGGGCCCCGATATGCATCATCTATTAGCTTGATATCATAATTTACAAAGGAATCAACTGTGTTCTCTTTGAATGGTGGAGGGTAGCGAAAATGTATAACAAAATGTGATGGAAGATCTAAAAAAAAAATCAATGGGTGAACGGTAAAGTAGTTTGCTCAGAACTCCAATGGTCCTACATACCCCTACGGCCCTACTGGAATGGTCCGAATCAGGCAGGCTTTAGACAAATGACTGGATAGTAAATAAAACCTGACTCAGTTTTATCTATTCCATGAATAGATACATCTAAAGGTCCTACATGGTCCTGAGATACAGACCCATTTAAAGGTAGTATCATCTTAGTATGACTATACCTCTGTGTGTGTGTGTAACTGTAAGAGACTAGATCAGGGTGACCTTTATTGGCTGATGGATCCCACTCAAATATAAGTAGAGGCACGGTGAGATTAGCAGCATATATCTTGGAAAATGCCGTATTGCTTCTATGAAGCACGTTAGTCAAGTTCTCATTATCTTCTCTAAAACTGGCATTATCAATCTTAGTCTTTTATATGTTTACATGTATAAACAGTATCAATCAAAATGATAGTATATACACATCAGGTGGTATAATCTAATTAAGTGAATGTACATTTGTATAGTATTGCTTTAGAGGATAAATGAATGTAATGGAAGTATAGATGCATACCATGATGGATTTAACTGTAATTACTGCCTTTTTGTGTAATGTTCACTTCATTGGTAAAGTCTGAGAAAAGATAGAATTAACTCTAACAGTCTAAGGAGTCTCTAATAATGTTAGAATCTCAACAATGTAAATAGCATCTAGTCAGCCTGTTAACAGTATGATGTATGTATATATACTACATTTCTGTACATGCATAGGGTGTGATTGGAAAACATTCTTTCCAATGCTTAATCTAGTGGTAATACCCGGGAATAGATGTAATCATTTTTTTCAAGTCTTTGATAATATCACAATATACACTTGACAATAGGATTGCATCTAGGCCCTTTTGTGAAAGGGTTGCTCCACTTGTTATAATATAGGAAGACTTGTTAGTGTCAGGATATGCTTTTCTTGGTTATATTAATCAGGATGGCACTTAATAGCTCCTTTGTCTATTTTGACCCTCAAAATTAGCCAAACATTGGGCCTGCATGAGGGGCATGCATGCTTCCTCCTGTCATGAGGCTATCTTGACCCCCCCTCCCACTCACCGATGGGGTTCATATTTGTACTCCCTCTCGCATATTCAAAGATTCACGCCTCGTCTTTACTGTACTACTAAAATGTAGATAGATATTTTCATGGTCACGTCAAAATGTACGAACCTAATGATTATTTTTAATGATGTTACCACTTGGAGCAATTATCATCCCTACCTGTTGATATAAAGCCTATATCTCTTATTTACTGGAATAAATGTTGCAAAGTGACACAAAGTGTCACAAAAGACGCATATTGTTCGAGTTTTACCTTCAAACACACTCCATTACATTTTATTCTAGACCACTACATGTAACGTGGGGTATTTGCTGCATATGCATTGAATTATATAAGTCGTTCCCCAATGTTATAAACTGTTATAAGCTGCACCCAGGCCTTGAGCATATCTGTATGAGAATTATGGAGATGGCCTGGCCTGCATGACAAAGTGGTCCATTTTCTGAGGGCTTTGCAATTTATCACCTTTACTAACGTGAACCCCCCATGCGTAAGCTGTGGCCTATAGACCACTGAGGCCTGCTGCGGCTTATAGATCAATGAGGCTTTTTCAAAGTTGGGATGTGGCTTATACACAGGGTATTACAGTAAATTATGTTAGACCCGTGTGACCACTGTCAGGGATACAAGTGTCAAACAATGCACATAATTTGAAAGTAAATGAAATTTTTACCACTTCCTTTTTAATGAACATGTACAGAGGCCTTTTACCCAAAGGTTGTGATATATATATATATATATATATATATATATATATATATATATATATATATATATATCTTAGGGCCTTAGGTTGTCTGCACTGACGAGCCTGAGACCAGGCAGAGTTTTCAGTGTATATCAATCTGATCATTTATAACTACACCTGTGTGCTGCATCCGGTCTATAGGATGGCATGTGATGGGAGTAGAGCATCATGTATTCATAATATAGTGTACCTCCCCACCCACCCAACATACAGGCATGCATTGACGCTAATTAAGTTTATAACTTCCAGTTGCCATTGACCCATTGCCACTGCCACACCACAGATCACGTTTGCATCCTCCGAAGAGAGGTTTATTGAAAAGAGTCATTTCTATATTCCACAAGATGTTATAGATTGTATTACATTAACATCTGATGCCATCATCTGACTAGTGTAGATTCAACATTCGTGGATTCAATATGTATTCTTCAAAGCCCAAGATACCAAAGGTAAGTTTCCATTCCAGATGCTGTAGTTTGTTTTTGTTTTTGTCTGTGTTTTGTTGTTGTTGTTGTTTTCATCTCTAGACCAAGAAGCTTCAATAGATCTTGTCTAGACTACGGACCTGATATATTGTAGCTTTGATATATCGAATACAGGCTATAATATCCTCTGAGGTCATTGTATCGATTATCAGGACATAATACATAATACCGTGTGTTTTTCTTTGAAGCTGTGGACAGACTGCGGGTTTGTTTGTTTGTTGTTCTGTTTTTTTTTTTCTTTGTATTCTGGCAATATTGACGATCTGCACCGATTGGCGAATCTCCAGGGGCAGGGACACATGACGACAGAGTATAGAGTGGACATGAAAACAGTTGTATGGCAGAGTATAGAAGCATGCATCAGGCGTGTGTGTATGATTAATGTGATTTATTGGTAATGGTATGGTGTGGCCGACATTCTCACTACATGGGTGAGCCGGCCAGTGGTCAGGGAGGCCAGGTCAGTCTGTCACAATGTCAATCACAAATACCACCACCCGTATTGGCCTGTACACGTCCCGGGGCGCTCATTGATTTCAACTCGGCTATGCGTCCGGCCTTTCTTCAAGACCCGTGCTTATGCTTAAATATGTATTTTAAGACTTAAATTTTAAGTATCTTAAGACTAAGTTATGTATCTTAGAATGTCTATCCTCCTACATACCCGGCATTCATTCTAGCCCCGGTGCTTAGACCGGAAGAAGCAGGCAAGTGAAGGCAAGATAAACTATAGCCCTAGCAATGGTTCTATAATTTAATTTAAAATCCATCTGGTATGTTGTATGGGTCTAAACATGACCTTTTAGGACATGTGTACTACGTAGAGAAGTCGTATACAAACTAATAACAATTCATCAATCGGGTTTTCTTCTTTCTTTTTCTTTTATTATGTGCTTTCTATGGACGATATTCTTTGTTTACCGTGTAATAAACAAAAACGCCATGGTCTTACCAATAGCCTAGTTGTATCATTAATTACCTACCCATCACCTTTGGTCTATTAAGTAGCCAGCTCTCGGTAAGTGCCGTAGGAGGAGAAATACGAGCTGGAACATTGAGCTGATTCAATATCTAGCTTTCTGACCAAGGGCACGAACTGGATCTAGATATCACGTAGGAAAATAAAGCTATAAATATAGGAATATATCCGTCACTCTTGGGTTCACCATATTGGTACCCATTGCTTGACAGTAGGCTCAAAGCAGAGGGGGGGGGGTCAGACAGTAGGCCTACTAAAGCCAGTAGGCTCGAAGCAAGACAGGGGACTACAGTGCTCAAGGTTTTATACCCTTCTCTCCATGGAGATTGAACTTAGTTGGCGCGCATGTTTCTGACAGCAGGCGTCTATGTCCCGGGGGGGGGGGGGCACTCACTATATGTCACTAACAGGGGTGTGCGGCTGGCAAGGCCACTTTTTGGCCAAAATCCCTCTCACCAAGGGTGTAGTTTTGGTCAAAATCCCTCTCAGCAAGGGTCACTTTTAGCCAAAATCCCTCTCACCAAGGGTCATTTTTCTCAAATTTTGACCCCGCGCGTCCAAATAAGTGTCAGTTTTCAGAATTTTCTTTAAAATTTTTGCCAAATGTGGTCAGTTTTGACAAAAATTCCTCACATCAAGGGTAAATTTTCAGATAAAAGACTTAATTGTGCACATTTCTGACCAAAATCCCTCTCAGCAAGGGTCACCTTTTACCCAAAATCCCTCTCACCAAGGGTAAGGGTTGTCAGAGGCCCAGCCGCACACCCCCGTCAGAAGAAATCTGAGTGCCCCCCCCCGGGGTCTATGTTTGACACCCCATGTTCATATATAGGTAGGGCCTACATATACACCCACCTGGAGGTTAATTCAAAAGGCTCTGCCATCGCTACCTATGCGATGTTAGCGTAGGCACATCTCTTACCATCTCATAAGACCTAGTGTTACTACAATAAAATAGCTGGTGGTGTTAGGCCAGTAACTAATAGGATGTACTATGCAGTCCTTCATTATTCCACTTCTGTGCTAACACCACCCCTTATTTTATACTGAGAAAAGAAAGTGGTTTCCCCCGAGTGCACAAGTGCACAACTGCTTGAGGGCTCTTTAGTCTACTCATGCGTTAAGGGCATAGTAACGTCATACTTCCCTTCTCTCTCTTAGTTGGTGCAGGGGGGGGGGCTGGCTATCAGAAAGGAAGACAGGCCTACCTCACCATAGCAGTATAGAATATGGGAGGGAAATCACTAACACCTCATAGGTAGCGATGGCAGAGCCTTTTGAATTAAGCTCCTGAAGGTACTGTGTGTATGTGTGTCACATAGTGGGTGTTCTCCTGTGTGTTGCTTTGGGACCTTCTGTACAACCTCTATCTGTGTAAAGAACCACTAATTGTACTACTACAGTTAGAGGCTGACCATCCAACAGCTTTCTGCGTAATGATAACCTTCTTGGCGAAAAACATTTTTAAACGTTTTTTCAACCAATTTTCAACCAAATAACCAATAGGGAAACCAATAAAAACGTTTTTAACGTAAAAAACAACAACAAACAAACAACGTTTTTATGCCAAGTGTTAACACTATATCTTTATCAAATCTGGTGTGCCAAAAAGCTGTTATCTATATAAAAGACACATTAGACTTCTCCTTACATTAAGTGTATCACCATGGCTTATATACCTTGGTATTTGAATGTCAAAGTGTCTACAGATAGAGTTAATTTACACAGAATAGTGGTTGGCTGGGTTATGCAGATAGCGTTCATTTTTACATACCCTGTGTCGACACTCGGGGGTAGCTCGGTTGTGAGCTACCCCACAGTGCTCTACAGAGTAATTTTTATACAGATAGTGGTCAGATGATCATCTGCTATGTGCAGTACTTCAGATAGCCGTCATTTACACAGATAGTGGTTGTACACATTCTCAATAGGGGTAGGTAGTGGATGATAGAGGGGCTAGTGGTAGGAGAGAGTTAGGTTAGTTAGGCCACCTTTGACATAACCTGCCTTTTCTGTTAAATTCAACCGCAGCAACTAAAATAAATTACTCCCATACATTTTCGACAAGATTCTTATGGTGTTTGGTCTGACAAAACTAAGGGAATTTCTCAAATATTCCGAGCAGAACAACTTAGGTTGTCATTGTTAAATGTTTCCAGAATACACATTTCGAGATACATGTAAGTGTTTTTAGATGATTACAGAAAGAGATACGGTTGAGTTATATGATATTTCCGCTATTGTTGTGACGTGCACATGTGCATGGTGCCCCCGGCGTCGTTCTGTGCTCACTGGTTCAGTTTACCTAACCCACTCCTACATGTAATGAAATACCCCCCTGAGCTGCCTCTTATGTTCTTGGTCATGTTCACCCTACTTGGACACTCATAGGGAAATGCTACCTCCGGGATCCTGGACCCTGGAGTTATAAATGCTCCTACATGTAGATCTACCCTTACCTCTATAAATAGTCCTATAGTTCTGCATTGTAGATTTGGAAGGTTAAGGGATCATCCATAGAATACGTCACACATGTTTTGGTCCTTTTTTGAACACACCTACCCCACCTACTATGCCACTTTTTGTCATATCCTGAGGATTGTTTCCATACTTTGAAAACACCTCCTTCCATTCCACTAATCCCCTACAGCGTGACGCACTTTATGGAAGGCCCCTAAAGAGGTCTGTAGGTCCCGTGGGGGCCGGAGTAGGACAGGGACCGCTATAGGCATGTAGTACACAGACCACACTTGGATCCTGGACCTGGGCGAACTAATAGGATCTAAGTCAGGACAGTGTTAAACCAGGAAATAAGAATTGGATAGACACACAGAGAGGGTTTGGCACAGCCTAGACGAGACTAGAGGTAAGGGTATATTGAGTATATATATATATTAGACATAGTGGTACTTAGTGTGGTGTTGTGGGTAACTGTGGTAATTGTGGATGATGTGGTGACAGAGGTGTACTGGGGGAATGACAGAGATTGAATGGTATAGGTGAGTGTTTGGTGGTGTAGGGTTGGTGGTGGGGGTGGGGGAGGGTTGTTGTTGGTGTATATCCCAACATGTGTAATCGTGAGAAGGAAAGAAGAAAGGTTGCTCTCTGTGGGATTTGTTCCCTGATTTGGCCAAGAAGAGGCTGCTATGGGCTGTAAAAGGGAAAAATACTGTTGTAGTTTCTTATGTAAAATACCATAGGTCTTAGTTTGTGTGTAAGGGAAACATACTAGGAATGTCAAAATAATTATGGTTACAGATCCATGATGAATCTTTGTGGAATGTGTTGTCATGGAACATGACAGTTCCCATTGGTGTGTTGAAAATAGAATGAAAATACCATTTCTAGTTCAGAAACTGTAAGCAAAAGAATAAAGTTACATGATTATCTAGGTTATTAACACGATTACCTCATCATAGAGATATACAATTAAATTCAGGCATAGAGCTCATAGGAATTTGGGATGAAAAAATACCCACACCTATATCAGGAGGTCATTTCTCATAGCTTAAGGAAGCATCTATTGATGTAATACATTACAGGGATGCTTGCCATCTAGATATAAAAAAACCAGGTGTCCCAATTGATTAGATGCAACCATTTAAATGGAATTTCACCAAGAATCACCTTTGATGCCAGTGGGTTCCCCAGCACAAGACCTATCCAATATGTGTGCCATGATGGCCGAGTTTCCACCTCTGTGATCCACAGACCATGAGGTAAATGCCCGCAGGTACCACCAACCATAAGGTGCTGGTAGCACTTTCTGTTGACCCAAGTCCTAACGTATATATGTTTTTTTTTTCTAAAGGTAGCCATGCTATGGGACACTCCTATCATAGAACTAGACTTGTTCAATTCATTGAAAGTGTCAATCAGGTCCGAATCCTTATATATGTAACAATTCAACTGATCATACAGGGGAAGGTGAATGGTCCCAAATGGCCAATACTAGTATAGCTATATCTTCCTATGTCCTATTCCATGTGGATATTTTGGGACCTTTTAACACCATTATCCAGTTGGGTCACATGGGTGTTTAGAGGGCCACTGATAATAATATACCAGAGAGGAAGCTAACTAAGCTAACTACTGTCCTGTCCTATCTGAGCACCCAGGGATGAACTGATAAGCTTACACTTCAAAAGGCTGAAGGTCAGTAGGCTCTACTACCTGATAACAACTAACACTTACCTACATTTTATCTAATGATATAGCAATTTCTTTCTCTAAGACTCAACAATGGTATATCAGCTGTATATTGGGCACATGGTATTGCCAAAGATTAAGCACCCTGATGCTAACAGCACTGAAGGACTCGAGGTCTTGAATGGACAAGATTTCCCACCAAATGAAACCTCACTGTCCTAACTACTCAATAGGATTCTCCTCATGGCATTGAGCGGCCAAAAACTGACCCTAACCCTTACCCTCACACTAACCCTGTCTGCACAATGCCTATTGGGCGGACAAGACCTTTTCCTCTCAACGCTCCATTGAGTGGAATATTGTGTAATTGGGAGCGAGGTCATTTCCTCACATGCTACGACTGGACAAAGTCGTACCAAAAATCCCATATAAATAGCACAGAAGGATTTTGCAGCCTGTGTGCTATTGTAGTACTTTACGAAATGGCCCCATTGATTACCCCCCGGCGCATTGACAAATGATATTTCAAGATCTTTCCTTGTGTCTAGTCAATTTTCAAATGTGCACTACCCCACACCCTAGGTGTTTACACGAGGCCCTCACTTATTCAATCTCTGGCACTGAAGCATGCTATAGCAATTACCTATGCATGATTAATCAGGGGCGTAGGAAAAGGGGGGCCAGGGGGGCCTGGGCCCCCCCCCCAATCATGAAGCAGGTGGGGCCTGATTATGTCTGGGCCCCCCAAAAGTTGCAAAGAACTCATAAACAAAATGGAAAAGAAGCTAAGACTTTGCATCTCAAATTAGATCAATGTGGTGATGGGATAGGGGAAATTGGGATCTGAGCCTAAAGTCAGATACAAAATTCACCAAAAATTACTTTTCTATACAAATTCTATATGCGTATGTATAGACATCATCGCGCTTCAGCTGAAAATTCAAGGTGGTTGCGATGGGGCCCTCGCTGGGCCCCCCCCCCAATGAATATTTGCTTCCTACGCCTCTGTTAAACCAGCTGTTAAGATGTGATATAACTATGGAGTTTGAATCACTGTAATCATTCACAGAGAGAAAATATGTCACCTGCACCATCTCCATAATCTGGTATTGCCTTATGTTCATAAGAGGGTCATCTAAGCTCACTCCGAGGTCCTCATATCTATCCCTGTGTATAGGAAGATTGTCAGATTGGACCTTTATAAATAAGCTCTGTGGGGCATCAGTTTGACAGGACAACATGAGTCATATATATGAGGCATAATATCCAAAGTTTTATACATTAAAGGCACATAGAATCTTTTTTAGTCGTTGTTAAAGGAAGTTTATAGTCAACTGAATCTGAATATCAGAAGTGACAGGCGTTTGTTTCTGGAAGAGAAACACTGTAAAACTGTAATTACATACTGCAATACTTGATGTTATTGCCCTATTTTCAGTAAATAAGGGTTATTGTAAGGAGAAGCATACTAAACCACAGTTCGATTTGACCAAAATGCAGACAAAGTAGGTAAAACTAAATATTGCTAAATATCACGTTTAACAAAACGGATACCAACATTGATAATCTGTGGCATGTACTTGGAGAAAGGACCAAATTGTCCCCTGCAAATTTCTGATAGATATAACAGAACAGTCTATACATGTTATATCTGGTTACACGACCTATATTAGTTAGCCCTATACTGTAGGAGAGATAAGGTAGACTGACTGTGTCATATACGTCTGTGTGCCAACATACATAAACTAAACATCCTCCTTGATATGTCCTGTCCCATGGTGGTGGTGGTGTTTAGGATGTGTAATATGTATGTCTTGTGTTAGCTACATCTATAGAAGAAATTATCAAAATCATATGTATATAGTTTTATGTAAGGTCTGCCGCTTAAAGTCAGTTTGTAATGATGGGGGTGGGGGTGGGGTGGGGGAGACGGCCATTCTGATGATACAGCCCCCGGAAAATAGGCTCATGTTGTGATTTTCAAGGCCAATACAATTATTTCATTCATTTATTTATTTAATCATGGACCTGTAGTTTTCTTTGAGAGAAACTTCCGATGTGACTATTTCTAGACTGACCATTTTAGGTACTGTATTTGTCTCCCTCCAAAGTCGTTAATCAGAGATGCATAGATGTAGAAATTGTGTAGGAAGGCATAACCTAAAATCTGGTATATACTATTGCAATCTGCCTCAGGAAGGCATTTCTCAAGATGGTACGACTACCGTAATCTCTCGCGTAGAAGGCGCAGCCCGCGTAGAAGGCGCACCCCCAACTCAGGGAAGGTTGGTTCACGTAGAAGGCGCACCTATCTCCCCTGAATTGGTATGATGAAAAACCCTGCGTATAAGGCGCACCCCCAACTCAAGGAGGTCTGGTCCGCGTACAAGGGTCTCCTTGTAGTTGGGGATAGTCTTAGTTAAGGTTGAAATCAGGTTGGGTATGTTGCTGAACATATATTTTTTTAATGCCACAAATGAGGTGTGACCAGAAGTAGAACTTATCTCTAACATTGTATCATCATTCCTTTTGACTTCTCTTCCTACATTCATGCATTCTATCAATGTTGTAGCATGTTAGGGAATGAATTTAAATCAAAACATTATCTAAACATAGTTTGAGCATCTATTCTTAGGTCAAACACATAGCAAGTGTATATAAATGGTATACTGGCTCTATCTGGTGGCACTTCTAGAAATCATTCCTATTGAATACAGGATTATAAGTGATCATGGTCAAGATATAGTTTGCATTATTATTATGTGTTAGATTGTATTCCCAGTACTGTAGTTGTAAATGGATTTTAGGTTATCCATGCTTAGATCACTGTTTTACATGATACATTTCATATTATCATGTCAATAGGTCCTCATGATGTGGTTGATTTGTCAAAACTGTGTCAGAAGATGGTATACAATTGAAATTTACCTCAAACTGTACCTTAATCATGATCATTTATAATCATGTATTCACTGGGAATGGTTCCTAGAAGTGCCACCAGATGGAGGCAGTATACCATTTATATACACTTGCTTTATGTTTGACTTAAGAACAGATGTTCTAACTATGTTTAGATATTGTTATGATTTAAATTCATTCCCTAACATGCTACAACATTGATAGAATGCATGAATGTAGGAAGAGAAATCAAAAGAACTGATGATACAATGTTAGAGATAAGTTCTACTTCTGGTCACACCTCATTTGTGGCATCAAAAATAAAACATATGTTCAGCGTCATACCCAACTTGTTCTCAGCCGGGAGGCGTGGTGCAGTCGGTAGCGCGTCCGCTCACGGGCCGTAAGGTCGTGGGTTCGGTTCCTGGCCCGGCTGGAGCACAGTTGCCGTAAGGTGTCGTTTGAGTTCCTCCCTGCTCTGGCTAGGCTGTGCTGGAAAGTCTCTCAGCGGTCATGGCAGACAAATGACTTAAAACAGGCCTGTCCATCTCTCACTATGCCTATGTAGTGACGGATGTTAAAGAACCATTGCCTCGGTAAATGTGTAGGGGCGTGCTTTCTATCTTCCCATAGATTCGGTCGCCATCATCCCCCCTCCCCATTAGACTAGGGTCCGGGCAACAACGCCACAAGGGTAATCTCACTTCAGTGTGGATACAACCCGCGGGACCTCTCACCCTTGAGTGTCGACCGTAAGGAAGGCACGAGGTGAGATAAAAATTCAATCACCAATCAACTTGTTCTCAATTGAGGTATGGGAAAAACCCGCGTATAAGGCACACCCCCAACTCAAGGCAGCATGCTTCCCGTGTATAAGACCCATCCACGGTCTGATTTGCGTATAAGATGCGCCTTATACGCAGGAGACTCCTTCAAATCGTAGTGGGATCCCTCATTCTAATGCGATTACATCCCTGCATCATGGTCAGTAAGGATTGCTCTGGTACGACTTCCCTACCAAACCCTATGTAAATACTACATCATCTAGTCGTACCATATTGAGAAACGCCCTCCAGCACTAGAACTATTTATCAATGGTAAAACTGAAGTGACACCCGTCGGCACTCTTCCCAAATTAGAGCTGGCAGTATGTTGAAATGGAAAAGTGCACTTGGGCAAAAACCTGTGTAGGGTAGGTAAATCGGAATTTAAAGGAAAAAAAGAGATTTCTTTAATTGGTATCAAATGTAACAAAAGTACAACTCCTAAACTCTTCTGATAATTTTCTCACTGCAGCCGATTCAATATTTACCCTGATTTGTTAATGTAGGTGGAGTATATCCCGAGCCACACCTGTTTTTGCTTCGCCTAAGCAAATAAATTTGTAACATACAGACTGTTTGTGACAGATGATGCAGCCCACAGAACAGGCTGCGGTGAGGTTGATGGAGGATGTTCCCTTTTTTTTTTTTTTATCTTACTGAATCCTTCATACAGTCCTGCAACCAAACACCTCTAGTGATGAGATATACATGTATATAGGATACTCTCTGAAATGTCATATCTCAGAGTTGAATGGTAGGCCAGGGGCGAATTTAGGGGGGGGGGCGGATGGGTGCGCGCACCCCCTTTTTTCACAGTACTTAAGAGTTTAATATTTTGGACCCCAAAATTTGCTCAAAAATAGCTCAAAAATAGGGGGTGTGCCCCTTCCTTTTGGGCCGCACCTATGGCAAGCCGTTTGGGAATTCTTTTGAAAAACATTGTGTTTTTCTAATGAGAAACCATACCATTTTACCAGAAACCATACCATTCTCCCACAAACTATACCAATCGAATGAAAAACATGTTTTTTCGCCGAGAAACCATGTTTTTCGGCCTGTACTATGCCTCTCTAAATGGAACTATGCCAATCACCCGTAAAACCGTGTTTTTTGGTCTCCTGAGAAGGAGAGACAAAATAACCAGATGCAGTGTGTCATAAGAGAAGACATGGCTGCCATGTTGAACTACATAGAAACTAGTGATAGCAAAGGTTAGCAATAACCATGCCAATTAAACTCAGTAAGTCAGTAAAAAACCGTGTTTATCTTAAAAAAACCGTGTTTTTCAGAGAAAAACTGTGTTTTTCTCCGGAAAGACATAGAAAAATAAGAAAACTATACCAAACGGTCCTCTATTACCATGTTTTTCGCAGAAAACCTGTGTTTAACAAAGAACCATGCCTTTCGATCGATAAACATGGTTTTTTCCTAGATAAACACGGTTTTTCTCTGCAGTTTACCCAAACGGCTTGCCATATGTGCCCCCTCCTTTCACAGATCCTGGATCCAGCACTGATAGGTTTAGGAAAATGTGTACTTTTCAGATTGTTTATAACATATTAATTCTAATAAACAGAATATATTTTTGTATAATTTTTTAAAATCTTCAAAATATCTCTTTTTGCTACAGGGTGCGGGAAACCGTACAGTCCGCAGAACCCGGTGCCATTACAACCCCCAC
The DNA here is from genome assembly GCA_949317995.1 of Acholoe squamosa. Taxonomy (NCBI): domain Eukaryota; kingdom Metazoa; phylum Annelida; class Polychaeta; order Phyllodocida; family Polynoidae; genus Acholoe; species Acholoe squamosa. The sequence goes on along the minus strand of OX439036.1, from coordinate 99,454,868 downwards.
CGATACAGGATGTTACCAGAGACACCTCCCGGGGAGGATGGGGACAAACCCAAGCGCCATGTTGGTCTGGAGGATGCAGTTATAAATGCTGACCAACTCTGTAAGCTACCCTTACCTCCAACCCTGACAGCTGACAGTACCAAAGATGGTGGCTTCTGGAACTTCTACTACCAGGCTAATGTTGATGTCATGGCTGATGTCACTGATATCTGTGGGCTGGCCCTCAAGCGGTACACAGATGAACTGCAAGCACAAAGTGATCTGGTAGGTCAGGTTATCACTTGTCATTTTTATCTTTTGGTAGGGGCATATTTTCTATTGTTAGTAATGAAATACATGGAGTACAAAGAGAGTAGAATACTTTTTGTGATGTTCTCTACTCAGATGATGTGAGTCTTATCCCAAGGAAAGATTTGTTGGGAGAAAACAACCTAACATGCATGTGGCCCTTTGTGGTTTTTATTTGGCCTTGATGTCTAAGAAATAACAAAATGAAAATTCCAAAATTTCATGCCAGGTAGTATGGCAGTACAATACAGTACATGCACTAACCCTATAGAGTATAACAGTGCCATAATACATGCCCCCCTCCCCATAGACTAAAGTAGCATCATACACCATGCCCCTCATCTATAGAGTATGGTAGAACAATACTTTGCCCCCTCTCCTATAGAGTATAGCAGCACTATACTCCATTTGTCCCGTCCCTTTAGGGTATGGAAACATCATACTTCATGCCCCTTCTCCATAGACTATGACCGCACCATAGTATGTGTCCCCCCACTTGGCAAAAAACGTTTTTAAACGTTTTTTCAACCAATTTTCAACCAAATAACCAATAGGGAAACCAATAAAACGTTTTTTAACTAAAAAAAAATGTTTATGCCAAGTGGGCCCTCTACCACGTAGTTTGGTACCAGGATATTTCATGCCCCCCTCCACTGAAGAACATCCTTCCAATTAGGGCCATAACAGACAAGTAATAAAGGGAAGGAGGTCCAACCGCATCTCAATCATTCTTCACAAATTGGGACAGAGATGTAAAACACCAGCCAATAATTATAAGTCAATCGTGAAGTGGCACATGGTCTAATGAGTGAAAAGTATATCTATTCCCCTGGATGGCACTTTGTTTTCAAATAAAGTTGATTGTCTTAGTTGTGCTATTACATATACATTCAATCCTCCCCTAATTTGTGAATCAGGAGGGAGTCGCCTTTCACAGATATTCAGAGATTCTAATTTCTGTCTGTTTAAATCTGTAGAACCGCCTTGCAGAGGAGGGTCGAGAGATAGCCCTGATGTTGTACAGCTGGAGATGCTGTAGTATCGCAATACCTCAGGTAAATGTATTATCATAGGCCTATAGAGCACAAGGCTATATATATGTTGTACTTATCTTTATAGTTGAGCTATATATTTGCAATTCTATCGGGTACAGAACTTAACTTCATGGTTGTTATCCTTTGTAAAATATACACCATTTCAAATGTCATTTAAGCATGGATCAGACTAAAACTGCGTACACTCTCAAATGATGATCACCCCTTTCTCAAAAGCATGTTTCTCACAGTACACTTTGCGAATGAAAAGGTCAGATTTTATGAATCAGCCTCCAGTGGTAATTGTCTTTATTTGATAAGCCTCCACCTCTTGGGGGTAGTGTTAAGTATTGTTATATAGATTTTTTTTTATCTCAGATAAAGACCCACAACCACCCCCACCGTATGGACATCTACCAAAACACCATAGAGGTCCTACAACCTGAGATCAACAAGATCAGGCGATTCATGACCTACCAGGTAGGGCTAGTGCATCAAAAGGAACTTATATTAGGTTTAGCAATAATTATGTGTTGTACTAATTTATAGAATCGCAAATGATTATGCACATAAAGAGTGGAGTGAAATAAGAAGTAAGGCTGAAATAATAAAAAGTACTGTCTCATATAAAAGTGCCCCTCACTACCAAGTTAGGCATTATAGAGTGGTTTATGGGTGCCTCCGAGCGAAGGAATAATGTCCTATTACATCAATTTCAAATTGAAGTAACGGTAAAAAGTAAATCTATCAAAAATAAGTAAAGTTTATGGGGTCCTACCCAGGTAAAGGTTTTACCTGGTGAAAGAAGAATTCATTCCTTCTCCACCTGTTCTTCAAGTCATATCATTTGACCTCGAAATGTGAACAAATATATATCGACAGTACCCCCTTCTTCCTTGGTTCCATGAAAAGGTTTGCTTCACCAACTTGCACCTGTTTCAGAAAGATGCCATGGATCGTGTCAAAGCTGAGCTGATCCGGCTGAGTAAGGAGGATTTTGTTTCAGACACATTTTACCTCTGTCTGGCTCGGTTACTTGACACCTTTGCCGTCCTGGAGGAGGTCAAAACCATCAAGACCAGCCTTAGGAATGACTACTCGGCCTATAGAAGGTAAAGATACACCTATATATAGCTGCTCGTCCACTTGGCAATATATGCAGTGGGACATTATGAGGGACAATCAGCGCCTCCCAATTAATTCTGACACAGGACAAATGACTAAAAGAAAAATAAAGAAGAAAGGAAAGATTTCTTTTAGGAATCTGCAACATGAATACATTTCTTTGGGCCTTAGTGTAAATGCGTTCTGTGAAAATGGCTTTTATTTGAATCTTTTTTTTTAAAAATTCTAACAGATTTGGCCCTCTTGGGTTTGGTAGTTGATTATTTTGATTCAAAGTATCGTATTCTTGTTTAGGTTCAGGTTTATTCATCTATTTCAAAATAAACGTAATATGCCTTAATTCAATAAGGCCCACCCCGGGACCCAGCATCATTTAACCAATAAATGGTGTAAAATAAATATCATAACACAGTTAAGGGTACTACATTTTGCACTTGTTTTTTCCAGTTTATCCTCAATAACTGGCCATAACTGAGCTAAATGTATGCATGTTATACACCATCCTGACCATTTTTTTTATGCATCTTTCAATTTTTTTTTGTCAGGGCGATGGAGATTGCATCTCGGCCAGATGCCTCGGCTACTGAAGAGGCCCAGCACATCTCCGTCTTCCTTGGCACCCACAATGCATTTCGCACGTTCCTGAAGGACCGCCTCAAAGATGTACCGCACCACACGGATGTCCTCATTGACCTTGTGAACGTTTGTATGCGCATGCTCGAGTCAGAAAACTTTCTATATCCGGAGGAAAAGCACCAGCTCATAAGGGTAAAGGCTCAACTTCTATTTTTTACAATGAATCTGCCTCTTGGACGCTCTGACTCCCGGCTCTGCATGGCTCTCTGCATCTGTTCCTCTTTACCTACCTCTTGGCTGTCCAGCTGTCTGTCTGTCTAGTCTCTCTCCCTCTCACTCACTCTCTCTCTCTCTCCCTCGGTCGTTCTGCCTCTGTCTCTTTCTTCGGCTTTTTCTTTCACCCTGCTTGCTCATATGTCTCCCTCTTTCTGTCTGTCTGTATGTCTCTGTCTTTTTGTACATCTCTCTCTTTCTCCCTCCCTCCCTCCCTCCCTCTCTCTCTCTCTCTCTCTCTCTCTCTCTCTCTCTCTCTCTCTCTCATTAACATTGGTGAGCCCCGGCGGTGACCTTTAGTTGTTGCACCTGCATAGTTTATTCAGGATTGCATTAGTAAATGAGCTGCTGCGTTATGATGAATAACTATGCCACTGCATCAGAACTTATGCATGTTGTCTCATATAGAGTAACCTTTGTGGGTACATCTTTATGACCTCGTATGTATCTCACAGCAGGAGATCTGCGCAATTAGGATTGGTATAAGTGCGTCATCTGTACATAACAGTCAGTATTGGATGAAATTCCTCATGAACACAAATAACATTTATAGGTACCCCTGCCTTATTATTACCATTAGCGATGCCTTCTCAGTGTCAATAAGTCCTGTGCATATAAATATGCCATCTCACCTTTCATTCATTTGATGAATGACTTATAGGCCATAGGATTTTCTGTGTGTCTTATCGATGGACAACGAGTGAACATCAACAAGGTTGAGGGAAAGAAGAAGATAAATCTATCAAAGATTGATAAACTCTTCAAGGTAGGTCCAAGGATGTACATCGTAGCTATTTCGGAGATAGGAAGAATTTAATCTGGTAATTTAAAATGAATACGATGATGTAAAGTGAAGTGGGAAATTAAAGAATTATCCAAAATAAATTGTTGAAGCTCTAACGCTTGAGATAAACAATTTCCGTTTTTTTTTTTACATGAGTGAATGGCATCTATGTTATGTATTAGAGGGAAAAGATTCCCTACTGTTTTCTTCACTGACTCTCATTAAGCCTACCAGTATGTGGATTTTGATATTTTCCTTCTTACATGAATTTTATTTGTGTGAATCTCATGTCTGCTGTATCTGTTTTGTTTGTAGGAGTGTGAGGTGGTTCCCCTATTTGGAGACATGGCTATCGCTCCGTTCCGTTACATACAGACCAGCCCTAACTATGACGAGTCCAAATGGCCGCAGTGCATGGATGCCTCCCACCCCAGCAACCAACGGGAACTCATCACCCAGATGCCGCGCATGCGCGCCACACACGACCGGTTGCTATGTGATATGGTGTTGGCTGACAGAGACTTGCCTGATGAAAAAGTGGACAAAACAGAAAAGGTGCAACTTCAAGAATGTACTGCTATAAAATTATATAGGCCTACAATGTAGAAATTGTATCAGTTATGTATCTTCCATGCATGTGTATATACGTTACTTTTGCCGAGTACAGCAGGATTGGCCGTTTCTAAACATTTAAGATAAGCTATGATTTATGTAGCCAGAAAGGTTTCAGAATTATGTATAGGCCTGCATTTTCCGTGTTTTAGATCAGTTTGTTTGAAGTGGGCTGTAGGTCAGGTGACTCCTTCTGATTGAGGGCCTGATCCCAAGGCCTCTTTTCATACACCAGTGTGTGTGTGCATTAAAAGTGTTTGTCAAAAACTGTTGGCCATATCGATTATGGTGCTTGGTGATTATTTCTCAGAGCATCAAACCAGCAGACCCCCAATGGCCGGGACATGAACGGGACAGGAAGCTGGTGCACCTCGGACTACGCATGCTCCGTTTTCTAGCTGAAGTCAACACTAGAATACAGGAATTGGTTAGTTGAATCACTTTTAAGGGGGATATTGCATTTCGTCAGTGCATATATACAGTAGTCACAGACACACCGCCCTAAACTATGAACATTTTGTTTTATTTGACATATGAAATATGATGATCCTATATTCACAAAGACTTGGTATTCTGATATTTATTACATTCACATTAAGTGTCATTATTACCATAGGTGTCATGGAAATTACTTCACCCGACGGACATAAGAGAGAACAAGGATTGTCCTGAAGACGCAGAGGAATATGAAAAGGTAGGATAAGTGCTTACGATATAAGATACACATGAAACCAGACACAGTCAATTAAAGTTAATGTTAATGTTGGTATTCATTTTCATAAGGTACAAGTATTATGTAGAATGGAATACGAAAACTCGTCGGACATCGGCTTTTGCCGACAAAATAGGTGCCGGGCCGACGGAAATCGTCAGACTGCCGGCCCGAATGTCTGACTGTAATCTAAGGACCTTACGGCTTGCAAATCAGACCATTATTAAGGATTCTACAGCCTAAAATAAAAGGTTTTACTTTTTTGTTAAATTTTGAAGCGGTAAATCATTGAAATACACTGAAAACTTATACATATATAAAAGTAATCATTGAAGATGACTTTTGTTCATCATTTGAAAATGATGACCCCATCTCATCAAAGTGATGGCACAGAGTCATCATTTTGATGACATACTTCTGCCACTAGGGGCCTCCACTATACATAAATACAGAATAGGAACTATCTAAAGGTAATCTATGAATCAATAGTTGCATTAATCCAGACAATAAATATCTGTGAAATGAAAGGTTATCATAAAACCATCTCATAGGGACTCAATTGATTCAAGAAAGAAAAAAAGTGGCAAAAATTCCAATGACATTAAATGATTTAGCAATTTTTTACACATAGACACCTCTCCTGTCTCTGAAATGATAGTAACAACTGGGGGAATCGATTCTTGCTTGTTATACATATATATATATATATATATATATATATATATATATATATATATTATGTGACCAATCATGATGCTTAGGAGGGTCAAGGATAAAGACCTACCAGTACCAGGAGGGGGGGGGGTAATAATAAACATATTTGAAACCTGACAAAATGCCCAATTTGGCTGTACACCTATCAATCTGAACATGTAAGCTATATTGTAAAAGGTAATCAATATGATGACCCTTGGTAATCACATATGATTACCCAAATGATGAAAAGGTGCTCCCCCCAGACAGCGTCAAACTGAGCACCCTAAAGTGATCTACACTGATTAGTTTCTACAGCTATAAGTTTTCAGTGTATAGTCATTCTTGTTTTTCAATGCTTCTTTCCTGAAAATTGTAATCCTGAGATATTCGGTCCTGCTGAAATCTATCCAGGCCTGCGGAATGATAAAACTCGCAGGACCGAATGGCCTGCGAGGGGAAAAACTTTTTGTGTAGACGTTATGTCTCAACGTTTCGACCCTATTAATGGTCCTTCATCAGGTAAGCTAAGTGATTGCCAATCAATCTTTATGGTGTTAGTAATGTACAGCCTACCTATCAGTGGCGGATCCAGCATTTTTGAAAAGGAGGGGTCCAATTGAGGCCTCCTTCTTCTGACCCCTGGTTTACAAACCTCTCTATTTTATTTCTTTTGCTACACTGGCTGTATTTTCTTTTCTACATATCCTTAGGTTTAAAAATTCCTGATTTATTTTTGATTTTTCTGTTCATAATTCTTCTAACTTTTCAATGATTTTGTGATTTTGAGAATTTTCTCTCATTTTCTGTAGTCCAGATGTTTAGAGCCCACTGTCCCTGCTTACATCACCCTTTTTAGCTAATCTTGAGGCTTAAAAGGGAAAGATAAACAGTTATTGAATATTGGCAAAAGGGAGGAGGCGCTCACCCCGCGTCCCCCATCTAAACTTGCCACTGTAACATTGCCCTTCACCATTGAAATGGATGCCTTGCCCTAAACCTAAAAGTACCATATGTTATTTAAAACACTGAATTATATGTTATTTAAAACACTGGATTGTATTTCCATCTTGTTGAATAAATCAATATCGCAATTAGCCCACACTAAGGAAATTCCACATGGACCTCTTGATTTTTTTTTTAATCCAGGGCGCCCACTTTCCTGCGTAACTAGGAATTCTTATCTCTCTGTAGAGATTTCTATTCTGAATCGTGTTATAATCCTGGGTGAAATCGTCAGCTCTCCTGGCCTTTCTCAGCCAGGAAATGGCCTCTCTTAGTAATCTGAATAATCATTCTGGTTTTAATAAACGTATTCATCTCCTTTGAGGCTACAAGGTATAATTACAACGCAGAGGAGAAGACATCCCTAGTGGAGGCCATAGCTCTCCTTAAGGGCGCCCATACGGTGACGTCCAGGATGGCGGGGGGTATACAGAAGGCTGTACGACGCTGTGTGTATGCACAGTTACAGGAACTGGTACAACGCCACATCAGGGAGGCTATCCGTAAGGCCATCAAACACAAGAGGGAGCAGCTCAAGGGGTAGGGACATTTTTTCATAAATGTCTGCATTACTAGTTTTAAGTAAGAGAGTTTTTTTAAAAGCTGGTTTGAATCCTTCTGATTTAATCACTTTCTTATGCTATTATGCAGTGTTATACAGCGTGCATTGTCACCTGCTTGGTGCTGTACATGTCCTCGATGACTGACTCCTCATATCAGGAGTATCAATATGTCAGTAACAGAGTGGAATATAGGTGACCCTATTGCTGTGTACATGCTATGTGCTGTATATATATATATATATATATATATATATATATATATATATATATATATATATATATATATATACATATACATATACATATACATATATATAGGGGTCGGCGAAAACGTTTCTGGAGAAACCGGGAGTCGAACCCAGGACCCTCCAGCCTGCAGGTGGAAGCTCTACCGCTGAGCTACTTCCCCGTCTGACGTTTTCTACCTTCTACCCACGCCTGGACTGGCATGATACTGATAGGGGACAAGTGATTGCCCAGAGACCCGCCCCTGCAGGTCGGCCAACCGGGCACGGGAAATCATGTTCCCCTATATATATATATATATATATATATATATATATATATATATATATATATATATATATATATTTATATTTATATATGCGCTCTGTTTGCTGACATGATACGTCAAAAACAGTGGAAATATATACCCATGTCTTGCATATTTTCTAGTGTGCTGATTGCTGTGTACTTGTTGTGTGCTGAACTTCTTGATAACCGTAATGCATCTATAGAGGTCATCCTTGAGGGACGTAAGATGGACGAAGCTCTTCACATCCGGGTCTCTGATCATGTGGGAGAGCCTGGATACACTAGGGTAAGTTAACCTTGTAAAGGGCACATAGAGTGTCTTTTTGTTGTCATGATTGATAAAAGCCTTGCTGGGTTATTCATAGGAACTGATGACGTTTCTGAAATCTAACGATGCTGTCAGAACCAAGCATTTTAGAACAAACATAAAAGAAGATAAATAGAGGTAATGTGCAATTGATGTAAAGTTGTGAAAGATGGCCTTTGGATCCTGACGAGATTTACATTGTAAATTGCATTACCAGTGCCTTTTAATCATTGAATGTTTCTTCTTTCGATAGCATTGAAGCAGCATTCCACTCGGCTCCCCCTCGTGAAATACTGTCTTGAGGCTATCCCGTGAATGTGGAGCGATTCCCGTAGATCTCTGTCAAGGTGGAATATCACCACATTGACATATTATTTCATTATTTTCAGTTGTACATCCTGAGGACATTACTGGAGTCACTGGTGGAGAAAACAAGCAGTAAGAAGACACACCGGTCCAACCTAGAGACCGTCCAGATCACTGCCATTGAAAACTTCCTCAAGTCTACCTTCCTCTGGCCGCATTTGATCAATTACTCAGGTAACCAGTAGTTTAATGCATTCACCATCTATGTGGGAGTATTCTCCCTCAAACATATACATAGACAGTTAATGGAAACATGTCAAATAGTTCAGCTGATGAAGGATTTGCTGTGTCAGCGACATGACTTAAAACCTTTGGAGGGAGGGTGTCATGTGAGATAATGAGAGTATGTGAGATAATGAGAGTACAAATCATTACTTACAGATAACTAATTCTGATGAAAATTGTCTCTTGAAATGTCAATCAATTGCGGATTCCCAAGCCAGCTTTTGATAAGTTGATATATGATTTCCAACATCTATTACACTGTGTCCTTATGTGTCATTGTCTGTTTTTTTCGGATTATGCCTACCTGCGCATATTGCCCTCAGCCTGCATCAATCCCCTGAGACTAGAGAAATACTCTATATAATGTAACAAACTGTCACTTTGTGTCCTAAATGTACATGTGTTACATCTTGATACTTATTATTTCAACATGTCGATTAATTTAACGTTTTATAGCAAGATTTGAATGAAACTTACGCTTCATTGCTGCAATAAACACGTAAAAACACAATACAGTTATAATGTGTATAGATGAATTGCTGTCATACAGGGAGCCTACAGAGGGTCAGTGACCTGTCTCAGCTGTGGTACAGAGAGTTTTACATAGAGATGACCCTTGGTAAGCGGATACAGTTCCCCATCCAGATGTCCTTACCATGGATGCTCACCGACCACGTCCTGGAGTCCAAAAAGGCTGCCATGATGGGGTAGGTAGATACATGACATGTTTTGATGTGGCCCATAAAAAAATTACTGAATTGTGAGAGAGCATTGAAATAAGAAGCGGGTAGAAATTCACATCGTATTGATCTTGTATTTGGACAGATCTATCAACATCTGCATATGACCACTACTCTAGACATTCCCTTGGGTTGTGGTTTATAAGAAATTGTTAAATTAATCTAGATTATTACTTCATATATTTATGAATACAAAGAAACGGTTTACAACAATAATTACTGCAAGTCCTCGCGTATAGGACGCATCCTGAGTTTGGCTAGCTTCTATAGGATGTACTCGGGGTCGAATTTGGTATTTATAGCATTGTTCTGTAGTGCAAAATCCTCGCTTATTAGACGCATCCTGATTTGAGTTAAATCCTAAGCAGGTGATGTAACCCTTTTGTATAAGCTGCGTCATATACACATGTATGCAAGGATTTACGGTATATCTCTCAGAGAGGTAGCTTCTTGCCCATCTTTAATGCATCTCTTCTATTGCCTGTTACCCTGTAGGTACCTGCTGAGCCCCCTGGAGCTGTACAATGATAGCGCCAACTTTGCACTACGTCATTTCAAAAGGCAGTACATGTATGATGAGATAGAGGCAGAGGTGGGTGCCATCCTGAACCAAAGACAGAAATCACAGCAACCTTGCTTTCAACAATTCACACAAAATTCTGAAGATTAGAGTCGTCCTTGTGTATCTTACCTCAATTTATCTGTGAAATTGATGTTGACCAGAGAAAAATGTATCTAATCTCTAATGCCTTAAATGCGACTAGTGAGTGAGTGAGTGAGCAATAGAGGTTTAACGCCATTTCGACAACTAAGGTCATATTCATGGCGAGAACTACATTACACAATTTCACAGGGGAATGTGTCAGTGCCCGCGCATATGTGCACTACACACATCCTGAGGGGATAGGAAAGATGAGAAGTAGACCCTTTTAAGTGGGCTAGGGAAGCCCGTCTTAAATGCGACTACAGACTAATATGATTTATGATTTTAGGTTAATCTATGTCTGGACCAGCTGGTGTTTAAACTGAGTGAAGACATGTTCGCCTACTACAAACATCTAGCTGCCTTGTAAGTTTATACAGTTTCTATATACTACTTACACCATGTCCATATGCTACTGACACCATGTCTAAATATTATACTACTTACACCATGTCCATATGCTACTTACACCATGTCCATACACTACTTACAGAACCATATCCATATACTACTTACATCCTGTCTATATACTACTTACACCATGTCCATATACTACTCACATCATGTCTATATACTACTTACACCAGGTCCATATACCACATACATCATGTCTATATACTACTTACACCATGTCCATATACTACTCACATCATGTCTATATACTACTTACACCATGTCCATATACTACTTACATCCTGTCTATATACTACTTACACCATGTGCATATACTACTTACACCATGTCCATATACTACTTACATCCTGTCTATATACTACTTACACCATGTCCATATACTACTCACATCATGTCCATATACCACATACACCATTTCCATATACCACATACACCATGTCCATATACTACTTACACCATGTCTATATACTACTTACACCATGTCCATATACCACATACACCGTGTCCATATACCACATACACCATGTCCATATACCACATACACCATGTCCATATACTACTTACACCATGTCCATATACTGCTTACACCATGTCCATATACTACTTACACCATGTCCATATACTACTTACACCATGTCCATATACCACATACACCATGTCCATGTACTACTTACACCATGTCCATATACCACATACACCATGTCCATGTACTACTTATACCATGTCCATATACCACATACACCATGTCCATATACTACTTACACCATGTCCATATACTACTTACACACCATGTCCATATACTACTCACACCATGTCCATATACTACTTATACCATGTCCATATACTGCTTACACCATGTCCATATACTACTCACACCATGTCCATATACTACTTATACCATGTCCATATACTACTTACACCATGTCCATATACCACATACACCATGTCCATATACCACATACACCATGTCCATATACCACATACACCATGTCCATATACCACATACACCATGTCCATGTACTACTTATACCATGTCCAAATACCACATACACCATGTCCATATACTACTTACACCATGTCCATATACTACTTACACACCATGTCCATATACTACTTATACCATGTCCATATACTACTTACACCATGTCCATATACTCCTTACACCATGTCCATATACCACATACACCATGTCCATGTACTACTTATACCATGTCCATATACTACTTACACCATGTCCATATACTACTTACACCATGTCCATATACCACATACACCATGTCCATATACCACATACACCATGTCCATATACTACTTACACCATGTCCATATACTACTTACACACCATGTCCATATACCACATACACCATGTCCATATACTATTACACGTGTACTTGGAACATTTGTTCACTCATGTATCTTTGTTTTGCCTTTGTCTTCAATAACTTTATCTCCTCGTGTGTTTCAGCACATATCTTGACAAGAAATTCAAGAACGAGTGCGCAACACATGGACTGAAGATCAGTGGGCCCCCAGCTGGCCGCTACTCCATTCTCCTGAAGCAGTGCAACCTGCTGGTAGGTGTGCAGTTTCTGTTGTTACAAGCAATAACCCAGTGAGCTCACCTACGATCACCAATGTTGCCCATACGTTTGACACAATTGAAATTGCATCGTTGAAAAAGTGTTAAAAACCTGTTTGTCAACATTGTAAGCACATATCAACCAGTTCTCAACGTTGATTTAAATTTATGCGCCCATTGGGTTACCTTTCGCTCTGGCCGAAAAAGCCCTTTCAGACCTTTTACGTTTTGAAGATTTGACCTTTTCTCTTGCTTGATGTTTTAGCCCAGTCTAAATCAGAAGCTGTGTATGTTCTATAGCCAATGACATACCATCCTCTATTACAGCTGTTTGGACAGAGTGTGGACCTACGGCGGCTACTGGCACAGCGTCTTAACACTGCCATGCACAAAAGTATAGAAGTGGCCATCAACAGGTTTGAGTGCGGTGACATCTGCGGAGTGGTTGTAAGTAGCAAGACATCCCAAAAAGGTTACAGATCATCAGATATCACAGAGACTACCACTCTATTGAGGAACTCTTTGCCCAGCAGCTTATATATGGTTCATGAATGTCTAGCTTGGGGCAATATGCTCAATGTCTATTGATATGATGGCAAAAGCTAAAGGTGTGAATTGCTTCCAAAATGGCCATTTAAGTTTTGCTTGATGGTTTGGATAATGTTTTATATTTACCAATTTTATTTTGTCCCTGGCTGGTGTACAACTATTATCTGCGTAAAAAGCTGCTATCTGTCATACTATATTTAGAGGTTGACAAACCAACTGCTGTATGTGTAAAAAAAATAGCGCTACTACCTGTGTCAAGCGGATCAGAATACCATTATAGGTATCAATGATGCTACCTCAAGCTTAGTTTAGGAACATTGCTTTTGTTCCTCAATACATCAATGGAGAAGCTGCTAAAGACTTTGTTAGTTTCTTCAGATGCTGCACTGAAAGCACCAAGGTCGTCAGACTGACGATACCCAAAACTACAACCTTAGGTACTCAGATTGAGCACCAAGGGTAGTCAACCTAATGGGTTTAGGTCAGCACACTCACTCAAGGTAGTCAAACTGATTCCATAATGTTGTTAGAGTGACAACCTTGGTGCTGACTACCTTGGGTCCTCAATCTGACTACCAAAAGCTGTAGATTTGGGTATCGTCAACTTGAGCACCTAAAGTCCTCAGCGATGAAGACCTTCAGTTGAAGACTGAAGGCCTGATCATCAAACATGAGTGGCACATACCTGCCACCTTGTGAGTATGTTACATATTGTCAACAGAATGCCATAGACTCATACTGGGGAGAGGTAGACTAAGAGATTTCACTCCATGTAAGGTGCTGCCCCCTGTCTGTACCTCTTCCGACGACTCTAGGTCCTCAATCTGACGAGTTTAAAGATCTGCAGGGTTTTCAGTGTGGGTGAATTTGTACTAAATACAGAGTGTTTATTTATTGGGCAGATGCTGGTTGAATGGCCAGCCTCTATGTGTAGTACTACAGATAGCAGTTGTTCTAACAGATAGTTCTTGTACAACTGCTTTACTCTCTGCTGTAGGAGTTGGTAGGCCTACTGGAGGTGAACCGTCTCACACACAGAATGCTGAGTCAGCATGTGATGCTGGATGGGTTTGAGGCTATGTTGAAGGAGGCCAATCACAGTGTGGTTACTGCATGTGGACGTATACCACTCTATCTCTTCTTGGAGCTCAACCATGACTTCCTCCGCCACTTCTGCTATAATGACTCTACAACCAGGTATGTCCATACCCCAGCTATGCAAAGGTATACGAGGATTGCCCCCAAACTAGTGCTTCATGGATTAGCCCAAGTTGGCCCCAACTCGGCCACTAGCGTGAGTCGTCGCTGGCACCTAGGGATGCTGGGTGAAAGTAGTTTTGGTTGCTGGTTGCTGTAGTGCTTATTTATAGTCAGGCACCTCGCGTAGTAATCTTCCCCTTGAAAATGGGATCGACCATCATGCCTAAACGCAAGAGCGATATTCCCTAGAATGCTGAACGGGCGAGATTAGAGTTATCCTCGAGCTTTATTTCATGAGACATAGCCGAATGAAATACTTCTCAAGTGATAAGGAGTGAAGAGAACAAATGGGGTAATATTGGTAATATTGGTTAAAGTCACAAAAATCAAGTGATAAGGAGTGAAGAAAACAATAGGGGTAATATTGGTTTAAGTCACAAAAATCACTCAAAAATTCAAATCTTGAAGAGGGATTCTAAATAAGCTGTTTCCAACCCCCTGTACCTTCCATCTGGCTTACCATTAAATACCAAAGCTGTTGAATACCAATTTCTGATCTATCTTTATATAGGTTTGTGAGGACGACCTTCCCCCTGGCTGAGCAAATAGAGCGGGAGAAACCACCCAGCGTCAGTCATGTCTACTTGTGGGGGACAAAGGTAAGCTTTACTGTGTTTCACTCTGCCTATGAGACTAGACATGGATGCCTCTGAGCTCTATTCAGATTCTCACCTCTGAAAGGATGACATAAAGACACAATTCTCAGGAAGCGTCCTAGAATGTGCTAAATTCACTTTTGCTCTATATCCTGGTAAAAGTAATGCCAAAATCAATATTTACCAACATAAAAAAAGTCTTACATAGTGTATTGATTCTTTTTCAGAATTACATCACTCTCTCATACTTACAATACTCGCCTAGAAATTTATTTCCTTCAACAAACCTTCTGAATTGTCTTCCAAAAATTACCTTGCCACAAATGACATGAATACCTTTGTTTATAACCTAGGTTTCTGTGATAGATATGAGTTAACAGAGGTATTTATGTTGGCAGGCCTTGGGGGCGTGCTACAATGCCATTTACAACCAGTATTCCAACTTCTTCGGAGCACCGCACCTTGCCGCTATCTGCCGACTACTTGGGTACCAAGAGATTGCAATCATCCTCAAAAAGCTCTTAGAAGTTATCAAGGAACTGGTATGTGATTTTGTTAAAGGCTTACATGTGCGAAAGGCATAATAAAGACATACTAATTGTTATCTGTTTACTAATGGGGACATAAAGAACTCTTTACCATGCAAAAACAAAAACAAAGAGAGAGAGAGAGAGAGAGAGAGAGAGAGAGAGAGAGAGAGAGAGAGAGAGAGAGAGAGAGAGAGAGAGAGAAAGAGAGAGAAAGACAGCCTTCCAAGCTGTCAATCCAGGCTGTCAATACACATAATGATTTCACTCATGACATGTAGGACACCTTGATGTTATTTCAAAACAGCCTTTTAAAAATACCTACCCCTAAAATAGAATCAACAAATAACTCTGACATCAAACGCATATTTGCGGGCACCCTTTGTGATATTCTTGTAATGTGTAATACAAGGAACCCTGGCTTCAATTGATCCTGATGATTTATATATCTATCTTGATCTTGATCTTTCATTTTCTCTTTTCTTTAAACGATGTCAGTGCCTCTCCCTGAAAACACCATTTTATCTGAAAACACCATTTATTACCACAGGCCCAGGTCTTCCCCTATAAAATTCAATTTAACCAGCAGTAGGGGAAAAGATGAATTACTAAATTTGCCTATTTATCTTCCAGCTGCAAATGGACTTAATGCCGTACATGAAGGCCCTACTAAGGGTCATGCCGGACAGGTGTATCCTGCCACGCTTTGAATATGGATCAACAGGTAAGATTGATGCCTAGCACAGCTATCCCATATTAATCACAAAGGAATTAAGCTGAAAGGTACACAGAAACCAGTGTCTGGGTGCCTGTTAGCCTTTACAAGTATACTCAATCGTTTTGCGACCTGAACACGCTGCCTACACAGTGGTTGAAATGACTGTGATGTTTTGTGACTTTAGGTTCTGATTTGCGTTCCATGTCCCCTTTCCCCTTTTCACCACCGTACTACCGATAGTGTACTATGAGGGATAAGACTTTGGAATCATGTATATCTTATCTATTATGACGCACTGGCATTGTATTTGTTTTTTGCGTTTTTTACTCAATCACTTCCTCTGTGATTACGGGCTGATGTCTCCCTGCCCCCTTTCCTACGCCCCTGGAAATGATTAATTATTAAAACGTATATCCATATCGACCTCTTATATCATCAAGGTACCCTTGGCTACTACCTGGCCCAGTTGAACGACATTCTGGTGTACAGTGACCTACAACCTAAGGTGTTCCAGGGTCTGAGGGAGGTCGGCAATGCCATCGTCTTCAGTATGCTGCTCTCACAAGCACTGGTAGGTCTATAGGGGCACATCCAAGGGAAGGTGTGCTAATTCTAGCTAGCTAATTCGCATCAAATCTTTCTACCCATAATTGGACTCCCAAAAGCCCACATTGGACTCACAAAAGCCCAGCAATACCCAATCTCACAGGATAAATCACATAATTTATAAATGAATTAGGCTTGCGATGTACCTATGATAACAATGTGATAGTATCATGATGTTGTCAAAGGTATGTTGCAAGCTTAATTCATATATAACTTGCAAGATAAGTTTGCACTTTGGTTCACTAGATTAACTCTGGCTCACGAGGAGGTCTACGACTTCAGACTGGCATGTTACTGCATCGGAAAATGATCATAACCTATCAAGTGGGAGGGTGCTCAGAGATTTTGTATGGATATTTTTGGACACCCCTTTAAAGAGGGGTCAATTTCTTTCTTCCCACCCACCCTCCCCTCTAGATAATAAATGACCACATCCTAAGATCAACACAAAGGTTAACACAACATAGCACATGTGCATATAGTCTTTCACTAGGGTAATGATGTACCAAAGCGTCTATGTGCATTATATTTCAGCTGCAGGAGGAGATGTGTGAACTGAAGCAGGCAGCTCCATTTCAACATGTTATACCCAAACCCATCCCACCAAAACAAGGTAAGCATCAACTATTTTTACTACACTATTTGAAGTACATATGATACTGAAGTCACCCAGAGCTTACACGAGGTCTTATTTCATTACTCCTTCAGTATTACCTATCACTCAGGTCATCCATTTCCCTGCTACCTCTGATTTTAATACATCAAATTCATTAAAACTTAAATTGTATACCATAGTTTACTGATGACATATACCATACATTGTAGAAAAGCAGACCAAGGAGGAGCGGGAGGCTACATTGTCCAAGGCAGTGCGTCGATTAGAGGCCAAATACAAGAACATCCATGTGTCAGCCCTCATAACAAAATTGGGCACAGAACAGGTACATGACCTCTGTGAATAGAACATAGGATAGTCATTTATAGTATTAAGGTGGTCACAGAAGACATAAACATGTAAAATACAACTTCCCACGTATATATAGTTACTCACCGAATAGATGAGTGCAGAACACATAAAAAAGCCTAATGTACATGTAGTGTGCTTAAAGGTTATTTGAAGAAAGATAGCAAGGATGATATATATCCAGGCGCATTGAGGATAGTTTCAGGATAACCAATGTAATGAGTCTATCAAGAACTGTAGTATTTTATGTTGCTATACAATAATACTTTCTGTATAAAGTGTGTCCTTTACAAGAGGATGGCCTTAGTAGTGCCTCATGGAATTGTCTCAAAGTCTGGATGGGCCCAATTGATACTATTAACTTAGGGAGTGATCATTTTGGGTTTGGGGGGGGGGGGTCAGAAATTTTTCAACCCCTTGACTTGGGGGGTCAGAATTTTTTCAATCCCTCAGATGGGGGGATCAAAATAATTGCACCTGTTTTCAGTGCAAACCCCATGCGCTACTATAGGTTAAAAGTGCACATTCACATGCGATTTTTGCCCCTTATGGGGGGGGGGGGGCAAAAAAATGTTCTACCCTCAAAAGGGGGGGGGGTCGGAATTTTTTTCGGGTGTCTGCACGCAAACCCACCGGCCCCCACCCCCTCCCTGTTGTTAAAAAATGATCACTCCCTAACATTGATAATTACATTCTCTGACATTCCGGGGGTAGTGTGAATCTCCTAATCTATACTCCTGTAAATCACACTTTCTCCCTCAAGTCTTTTAGCTCTCTGTTATTGCAGCAACAAGGTCGTGTGAAGGAGGCTGACCTGATCACCAAAGAGAAGTTGTGTTCTGGGTTGTCCATCTTTGAAGTCATCCTGAAGGACATGCGCGAGTTCCTGTCACAGCCTGTGTGGTACGGACAACTGCCTAAAGAGGGCGCCATATCATTGGATGACCAAGGTGCATTCTACAGGCTGTGGTCTGCACTGCAGTTTGTCTTCTGTATGCCACAACGTAGTGAACATGAATACACCGTGGAGTAAGTCAAAGAGAAAGGTCTTTTTTTCTAATAAAAGAGGGGGTGGGGAGTTGTGCGCAGGAAAACGTTTTTTGACCCCCTTGATAAGTCTCAAAATGGTCTCCCCTGCCAATTGAGGGGGTTTAAAATATGTTGCCCCCCAATCCACCAGCCACACACCCTTTAATTCAATGACCACTCCCCTAAAGTAATTCCAAGCAGCTATCCCTATGGCTCAATACCCAGTATGGAATAACAATGGGTATTAACTAACATTGATAAAAAAAAATTGTCATCCCTAGTACCTTACCAAGTGTGAATACCTTCATCATACACGCCATTTTTCAAAAGCGCAAAATAAATAACATTGTTTATTTTTACAGACAATTGTTTGGTGAAGGGTTACAATGGGCTGGCTGCACTATTGTGGCCATGCTGGGACAGCAGAGAAGGTTTGAGGTTCAGGACTTCACCTATCACTTATTGAAGGTCAACAGAGTAGACCAGAAACAGGAAAAGGTGAAAGGAGTGGTGAGTTGGTTTACTTGTCATAGAATATATTTAAAATCTTATATAGTTTAGTCATATATAGACTTTAAACAAAGAAGGTTACATATTACACATTGATTTACCTAGGTTAGAATAATCATGGTTTAAATTTAGTAAAACAGGACCAAACCAATCTTATAAGACGATTTACATTGGGAAATTGCAGATTTATATAGTATTAACACCTCTGTCTGGGGTTTAGATGAATGACAGGTTTATTGATAAATTATCTGCCCATAGGACCTACGCAAGATGGTGGACCGGATACGTAAATTCCAGATTTTAAACAGTCAGATCTTCCACATCATCAACAAGTATGGCAAGTCAGGAGGAGTACCTGAGCCCCTGGTGATTTACATCCAACCTCCTGCTGCTGAAAAGGCTGCTGTGGTCTCAAGTAACCAAACAGAGGACAGTGAAGCCTGATCACATTGACTTAGGCTATGTGTGCTGCCCAGTGAGCAGATATAGGAGATTTATAGTACTCCCACTTGACAAAGAAACGTTTTTCTAACGTTTAGGAACGTTTGGAAAAGGTTTTGCGGAGATTCAAGTACATAGAAATAGTATTCTAACGTCAAAAAACGTTTTCAGAAACATTCAGAAACGTTTTCAACTTATGTTGTTTTCTACATTGTCAGTCTAAAATAAAAATGTTTTAAAAACGCCAGAAAATGTCATTTTCGGGGACACCTTGGCATTTCCTATGCTCTTTTCCCAGCCTTACAACCCCCCAAAATGACGTTTCTTCTTTTACAGAAAACGATTTCGGCCAAGTGGGTTAGGTCTAGTCACAACAAATCATTCGCATGACTTGTTGGCCACAAGATGTTATATTTGGGGTGATTTGAAGCCTAATCCCCACATAGCACTACTTACAAGTCGTACACTGCCCAGTACACTGCCTGGTATTGATAAAGCAGACTGTTACATTTACTTCATATCAATGTACATAAAGATGTTTACCAGCTTGTGGCGCAGTTATATATATATATATATATATATATATATATATATATATATATATATATATATATATATATATATATATACCGTACTATGGATTTTGGGTTGGTGTAAAATAGTGTTATACCTAGTCCATACTCTATGTCCAGATAAATCCTGAGACAAGTGTGTACATATGTTTTCATTGAGAGGGACTCCACATAGACGCTTAGGGCTTTATATATATCCTGGTGATAATGAACCTAGTGAGAGCAGTATTACCTGAAAAAGAACTGTAAATTCCTATCAGGACATTGTATGAATAATGTATGGGGAGGCTTGAATCCACGACGGCTTGGCTGCACAGAAGTCAGTGGAGCTAAGAACTGGACTGGTTAGTTTTAGGATGCTCAGTTATATTTCACAGCCGTCTGGCTTGGAGAATTGTGGTATAGTTGTTGACCATTGAAAACATCACTATTCCCGTTTTGGTACATAATTTTGAAAACGATACTGTACATTTTTATGAGAGTATATAACATGATGTAAACAAATTAGAATCATCCTAAAGATGCCTGTTTCTTGTGGTAAAATAATGCCAACTTGTACATAGAGACAATACGCCGATCAGTAAACACAATGTGCAATGTATAAATGGTGACATTTTAAAATCAAAGTACACAAATATACAGCGGCACTTCATGTATAAGGTGCACCTCGTAAGGATAGTAACTCTAGTATAGAAACTTCATGTACAAGGCTGCAGCTTGAACTTGGGGGGATCCTAAAAGTAAAGGTCACACTAGGGTCCATTAATACATACAACTTGTGCCTTATATGCCAGGCAATATGGTATATTAAGGAGCAGAACAGATGTACCGCCTAGAGGGCATTTCTTAACAGTGTTAATCAGCATTGTTAAGAAATGCCCACCTGGTACCCGGGCATCATGTACATACATGTAACACAATCATGTCTTACCAATGTTGTCAATATTTCAAATTGGGCGCTATTTCTATCTAGTTAAGATAATAAAGTCCACTATTTTAATGTTTGACATAATGCGTCTACTAGTTGTCTTTATTACAGTGGTTTTCCAGGGTTGCCGAGTCCCATCTCCCATCAAAGGTTTAATGACCGTGTCACTGAAGTACATGTAGTATCATAATCAATACAAGTATAAGTACCATGATCGATCACAATTAAGGAAATCCATAAGACATTTTTTAATTCAGTGTGGCATACCCCAGGAGTGGGGTAAACTCCCGAAACCCATTTCCTCTAAAGTGATACTACTGTAATGGTTCGTATCGACTTAAATGTTGGGTGGCTCGTTGGCTCGCTTATCACTAAAGACACCAACACAACACGAGAGATTCGGGTTGGGCAAAGCCCCAGATCACCCCTACCGCTCGGGTAGGCCTTTTATTAACGTACTTCCAGTGCCTGTTATACGTCTTGACTGGAGCAAGTCCAGTCCCCTTCTGCGGATCGTCCGGCTCCTTAGTAGGAGCTGGACGTGAGGCATGGTGCTGCCCCCTCTTGTACCAAACGGGTATCGCGAAGCGACACCTGGCTGGCATAGAAGGAACGAGCACCACACGGGCACGTCTCTCGAATGATCCACACTAATATATATACAACGATGCCGGCCCCTACACTACCATGCAAATATTTTGACATTGAGACTTCAATGAGACATATCATTTCGCCTTCTGATGTAGGGGGACACTTACAATAACCATGATATTGTACCAGCCTGCACTGGGCGGCACTGTACCTAGCTGGGATGTACCCTGTGCCTTGCTGGGAAAGTTACTCATCAGGAGGGCGGCACTATACCATCCTGCACAGGGCGGCACTGTACCAGCCTGCAGGGGCAGCACTGTACAAGCCTGCACAGGGCGGCACTGCACCAGCCTGCAGGGGGCAGCACTGTACAAGCCTGCACAGGGCGGCACTGCACCAGCCTGCACAGGGCGGCACTGCACCAGCCTGCACAGGGCGGCACTGTACCAGCCTGCAGGGGGCAGCACTGTACAAGCCTGCACAGGGCGGCACTGCACCAGCCTGCACAGGGCGGCACTGTACCAGCCTGCAGGGGTCTGCAAATGTTCATCTGGCCAATGAAGGTTTTGTGGCCCAAAAAAGGTTAGAATGGCACTTGCTGTACGTATCGCTCCCTTAGTTAAGATTTTCAGGGTTAAGCCTATCCTATATTCTAACACATTGTGTGTGAGAGATGGTTTAATCTTGCTACGGTCGATAATATTACCAACGAACATTACCAGGGGCTGTTTTTGTGTGTTGTGCTATATAGAAACATAGAGGAAATGTTCCACATAACCTGCAGAGGGCAGCACCATACCAGCCTGCAGGGGGCAGCACCATACCAGCCTGCAGGGGGCAGCATTGTACCAGCCTGCAGAGGGCGGCACCGTACCAGCCAGCAGAGGGTGGCACAATACAAGCCTGCAGAGATCACACTGTACCAGCCTGCAGGGGGGGCACCATACCAACCTGCAGAGGGCAGCACCATACCAGCCTGCAGGGGGGCGGCACTGTACCAGCCTGCAGGGGGGGCACCATACCAACCTGCAGTGGGCAGCACCATACCAGCCTGCAGGGGGCGGCACTGTACCAGCCTGCAGGGGGCGGCACTGTACCAGCCTGCATTGGGCGGCACTGTACCAGCCTGCAGGGGGAAACACTGTACCAGCCTGCAGGGGCATCACTGTATCAGCCTGCAAGGAGGCAGCACTATACATTGTCTGGTATCCTGTGCCTTCACTGTGGGGTAGTCCACATACTTCCCATCTAGGCGGCCTGGTGTACCTTACTGGGGGAAGCTACTCAACAGGAAGGGGCAGCACTGTACCAGCCGACAGGGCATGGAACACTACCTGCAGGGCACAGGTTTTTTTAAATCATGGGAACATAAAGCCATTTACCTAGATGTATTACAATTAATACTGTAATTGCCCCTTCAATCTAGAAAAGCAATCTGTTTCCCATAGAATGGAAAGATGTTGAGCTGGAAAGCTTGAGCCTTGCAGGGGGCGGCACTGTACTATACTGCAGAATGAAAAGCGCTACTAACCTGCAGAAGGCAGCACCGACCTGTATGTAGCTCTATGGTTCCATCATTTCAAGTCCAAGACCCTATAGCACCTCAATATATTACCACGGGTATGCCAATTTGCTTTCTTTTATACAAGTTCATCTAGAGCTGCATTCATGCATCATGCTACCTTTACCCCTCAATAATATTGCCCCTGGAGTCAACATAATGCATCAATACTTATGAGGCACCGACAGGATATTAAGAAAGGCCACCCTAACTTCATATTGATTCATGATTTTCGATATCTATGTCATGTCTTGGCTTTATATAATGTCCTGTATAGATAATAATATCATAATAGTGTAGGGGAACAGTTTAGTATGAGTGTCTATAGCTTACAAGCTGACTAGTTCCCGAGTGGGGCGTCCTTTCGGGTTCAGGCTGGTTACGTCTGGTGGATGGTGGCAGCACTGTCCTCCAGGCTTCCTGGCTTAAACACGAGGGGTCGCCACCCAACCCCTGTGACTATATAATAGTCGGGTCAGAAGCTAGTGGGGCAGAATCCTCCCGGGTTATGTTATTGAGTCAACATAATGCATCAATACTTATGAGGCACCAACAGGATATTAAGAAAGGCCACCCTAACTTCATATTGATTCATGATTTTCGATATCTATGTCATGTCTTGGCTTTATATAATGTCCTGTATAGATAATAATATCATAATAATGTAGGGGAACAGTTTAGTATGAGTGTCTATAGCTTACGAGTTGACTAGTTCCCGAGTGGGGCATCCTTTCGGGTTCAGGCTGGTTACGTCTGGTGGATGGTGGCAGCACTGTCCTCCAGGCTTCCTGGCTTAAACACGAGGGGTCGCCACCCAACCCCTGTGACTATATAATAGTCGGGTCAGAAGCTAGTGGGGCAGAATCCTCCCGGGTTCTGTACGAACACCTTAAGACCTCCCTGACTCCGAAACCTTACCTGGTAGTCATTTATAAGGGTTATATGAACAGTGATACCGCCACTCCGAATACCTTTAGCTTCCTGTGTGTTAGGATATTGAATAAAACTTGTTGCCTTCTGAACCGGACATTCTTATCGCTACCAGGAATGTACCTATTCCCCACCACATTCCGGGTAGCTTGATCATTCACGTAAGGATCGTATCCCTTCTTCAGCATGGGTTTTGGAGTACAAGTGACCTGCGTGCTCTCTTCTTCGTCATCCTGAGGGATACGGCTAAGATCTGGCTCACCCAACACTTCTTCTTCCTTTACCTCTTCATCCAGGTCCAGATCTTCCCCCTCCCCCTCATCGGAATCCTCAGATCCTTCTTGTAACATCCTTAGTTTAGTGATTTCGTATATCAGATCGTCCCTCTCCTGATACAGTTCTCGATTGTTATCCTGAATATCAGTGATCAACTGATCATTTTCCTGGATATGATGTTCTCGGAGAGCCACATGCTCTTTCTGCTGTTTTTCCATAGTTTTTTTTATTTTTCTAATAGACCTTATGTTGGGCTTCAACTCATCTTTCTCTTTCCGTAAGGCAAGTACTAGCTATATCTAGCCCTGTTTGATACTGTCCTAAAGTTTCATCATGTTCACTAGTCCTCATTTCCAATGTAGAAGTGACTAGACTTAACTGTAGTCCCATATCCTCAAACCTTTTCTCACACATTTCATATTCCACTTTGTTACCCTGAATCCGAGCATCAATTTCTTTGAGCAGAGCACAATGTGTTTCCAACTCTTGCTCTATGGTTTCAGCGCTCCTTTCCAACAATCCTTTACTATTCTTCAGATCTCCTATCTCATCCAGGAGTTTATCAATTTCCCTCTCTAACTCTTTTATCTTATTTTGTTTCCACTCGCTTTCTTTCTTTTGATATTCCAGTAATTTCTCACTCCTAGACTTTTCCTGATCATTACTGCGTCTCCATTCTACATGAGCTAACCTTTTAGTTTCATAGCTGTTTCTCTCTTCCTATCCAAGTTTACCATGCTCATAGGAGCCGGTTGGCTGGATCCCCCGGGATTAAAAACAGATTCGGAAAGTAGAGCTGTACTCATCTGATTCAGAAATACCCCCTGGCTAGCTAAGGGCATAAGATGGATTGAATCTTGTCGTTGCCTCGTGATTCACTGTTTGGCATTTGAGCCACAAAAATGGGACTGCCGAAGTTTCCATCTCTAAATTGACCAGGCAAGCAAAAACACCTCTCTGCAGGGAAATTCATTATCAAAGTTCATCTCAAGATCTTTAAAATGAGACATCATTGGCTTAAACATTCCTAGTAGTCATTTCAGAACCCCTCCTTGAACATAGGTTGTTATTCATATCTGAAATCAATGACTAAGCTCTAAATACATTTTTAAACATAATAATATCTAAAAACACAATAATTCAGCCTTTTTTCATAAAGATTTGGTGATTTTTATCATAGATTTTGATCTAGAAGGAATTTTCCATTTCTGTTTTCAGTTTTTGGTTTTTGGTCAGTATCCCCAAAAATTGGCATAGCAATTTACTAATTTTGATTATTGGAATGGTTGCCATGGCAACCAGGAACAGGCATATCAGTTAATTTCTCATGAAAAATGTTCATTTTACCTTCCAAATATGGGCCATTTCTAACGAAAATGGTGCATTTTAAATGAGACCATTGAATTCTGCATCAAAAATTATGTCAATATATTTTTATAATGATTTTAGAGTGATTTTGCCCCTCCAATGCTCCCTGGTGGCCAAATGGGGAATTAAAAATCCCCGCGGAGGGGTGTTCTCCCTTGATGGGTCACTCTTAACAAATCTGATGTCTTTATATTAGGTACTGTTTGGTTAGCTGATACTATCTGATTGTCATCAATGGTGACATCCAATCCCACTACTAAAGTCTCACTCTCGGAATGCGATCCCTCTGCCCCATTCCGAGATGGGTCCCTATAAGCCTGATAGGCTGTAACTGAGGCCTCATGGTCTCGTGGGAACTCGCCCTCCGCATACTGAATTCCTTCTTGTTCAGACAGGGCTGCACACTTCCTAAAACTGAATCCTGGTCACGGCACCAGTGTAATGGTTCGATCTCAGATTTGCTGGCTACTTGTTCGGAAAGAATCACAAATACAAGAATTTCTGGTTCAGAAGGCAACAAGTTTTATTCAATATCCTAACACACAGGAAGCTGAAGGTATTCGGAGTGGCGGTATCACTGTTTGTATAACCCTTATTAATGACTACCAGGTAAGGTTTCGGAGTCAGGGAGGTCTTAAGGTGTTCGTACAGAACCCAGGGGGATTCTGCCCCACTAGCTTCTGACCCGACTATTATATAGTCACAGGGGTTGGGTGGCGACCCCTCATGTTTAAGTAGCTAGGATAACGAGACTTGAAACACTTTATTGACTGCATCATGTATCTAAAATGAAATAGAGTGAATATCTTATCTGGTAGACTGTAGGTGACATTCCCTCTCCAGGAAAATGAACCTGTCAAAACTACCAGCTGGTATCTCCACTCAACTTGGTCATAGTAGTCACAAGGTGGTGCCACCATATCCATTGAGGATGGGTGATTGAACTTGATTGCTCTTTACAGTATTATATCATACCTCTAGGTGGCAGCATCTCTCAGCATGTTCCCTGTCTAAGGAAGATATTTCAAATAGAATTTATCTACAAATAAGTCCCCAGAACACATATGTGGCATAACATATTGCTATGAATCAAAGGTTATGTTGATTAATTAGCAGTTGGCCTATGTATTGATGGGGGTTCAATGGGGGTGGTCTATAATAGTTAGCCAGTTACACCTTAATCTTACCAGAAAAGGTGTCCCAGGTCAGAGAGAAATGTGGGTGTTAGCAATCATTTCCCTATCTAAAATTACCCTTTTTATTAAAAGAACTAATTGCAACTTTACATATCCATCAAGATTTGGACCCCTCCTGTACTACTAATATGCTATAACGTGCCCTGCATCCATTAGAGACAGTTCAGGGCATGTGTAAAGTTGAGGTCTTTAGCACTGTGACACATATAGACCCGAAATTTAAGTAAAGAGCTGTGCACCCTAGTTTAAGCCAGGAAGTCTGGAGGACAGTGCTGCCACCATCCGGCAGACATAAACCAGCCTCAACCTGAAAGGACGCCCCACTCAGGAACTAGTCAACTTGTAAGCTTAGGCGCTCATACTAAACCGTGCCCCTACAATAATAACAATTAAATTGTGCTTGTTGTTGCATTCATATTTGACATATGTGCAAGGTATTGTGACATAGAGCTACCTGCAAGGTCTGTGTGGTGATTTCTCTCTCTCTCTCTCTCTCTCTCTCTCTCTCTCTCTCTCTCTCTCCCTCCCTTTCTCCTCTGATGTTCAGAGTGCAGAAAGTATCTTATTTCTCATTAGAAAATGCAACATGACTGCCGTCTCACAGCTCTCAAAAAAAGAAAACGATTTTTAAAGGGAGCTGAACTAATACATGAATAAAAAAAACTAAAAAAGAGATGGGGAAAATGCATATACGATATAAGGCCTGGTGGGGGAGGCATGTCCTGTATATATATACATGACAGATATATGAACACACGTGTTTCAAGCCTGTGATGTTGTTAAGGCCATTGGTTATGTGTGGGAGTGTGTAGCCTTACCTCCATATGGCTCCAGTACCCTGGTACATGTACATGTATACATACATGGTAGGGGACCCACTGACCTGACATACCTGTACAATCTAGACCCTGCACCCACTAAGTAGTAATCTCTGGTTACATTACATCACCACCGCCCACCACTACCTGTGCAGGGTCCTATCACCATCCTCAGAACTACTGTCAATCCTTGTGAATAAGCCACATGTTTAAGCCTACACCTGACTTTTAGCTTACCCCATAAGCCATACATGAGGTTTTTCGAGTCTACTACATTACGCTAATTCTGAAGTTGCATTGCATGTAAGCCGCACTCTGACTTGGGGAAGTCTTAAAGCAGGACTGAGCTGGCTGTTTTCAGATCGCCACAGACCCGCCGATCTGTAAGCAGACACTGCGCCACTCCCAGGTCACTCAGTCCACTGTGAAGCTTAACCATTGAGACCCTCACTGTGACCACTGCAGCCCACCCCACCCAGCCAACCCAGCTGATGGATGTTACATTGGACTGGGCTTGGGTGCATTTACATCTAGGTTTCAAACTTTTGTAGAGCACAACTGAGAAATACTATAGGATGTGTCTGTGGGTGGAGGGGGGCAGAAGATTTTTTTGGGGGTTGGGGCCATTTACCCTAGACCCCGCCCCCCACCAGAAAATTTGCAATTTTCACCAAAAGCTTTAGAACTATAGTTGCAAGCCATACTGGAGCAAAATAAGAACTACAGATTTAAGATGTGGGGGCAGAAGATGTTTTCCCCATAATTTTGGGCTTGGGGCCATTCACCCCAGAGCCCCCCTCCAAGAAAATTTGCAATTTTTACCAAAGGGTTTATAGATCTAGGTTGCAAACCTTTCTAGAGCACAAATGAGAACTACATATCTATGGTGTTGGTAGTAGGAGATTTTCTGGTATATTTCTAGGACTTGGGGCCATTCACCCTAGAGCCCCCCCTCCTGAAAATTTGCAATTTTTACCCAAGGCTTTAGAGAACTAGGTTGCAAACCTTACTGGAGCACAAATAAGAACTACAGATTTAAGGTGTGGGGGCAGAAGATGTTCTCCCCATAATTCTGGGCTTGGGGCCATTCAACCCAGAGCCCCCCCCCTGAAAATTTGCAATTTTTACCCAAGGCTTTAGAGAACTAGGTTGCAAACCTTACTGGAGCAAAAATAAGAACTACAGATTTAAGGTGTGGGGGCAGAAGATGTTTTCCCCATAATTCTGGGCTTGGGGCCATTCACCCCAGAGCCCCCCCCTGAAAATTTGCAATTTTTACCCAAGTCTTTATAGATCTAGGTTGCAAACCTTACTGGAGCACAAATAAGAACTACAGATTTAAGGTGTAGGGGCAGAAGATGTTTTCCCCATAATTCTGGGCTTGGGGCCATTCACCCCAGACCCCCCCTGAAAATTTGCAATTTTTACCCAAGTCTTTTTAGATCTAGGTTGCAAACCTGACTGGAGCACAAATTAGAACTACAGATTTAAGGTGTGGGGGCAGAAGATGTTCTCCCCATAATTCTGGGCTTGGGCCATTCACCCCAGAGCCCCCCCCCCCGAAAATTTGCAATTTTTACCCAAGGCTTTATAGATCTAGGTTGCAAACCTTACTGGAGCACAAATAAGAACTACAGATTTAAGGTGTAGGGGCAGAAGATGTTTTCCCCATAATTCTGGGCTTGGGGCCATTCACCCCAGACCCCCCCTGAAAATTTGCAATTTTTACCCAAGTCTTTTTAGATCTAGGTTGCAAACCTGACTGGAGCACAAATTAGAACTACAGATTTAAGGTGTGGGGGCAGAAGATGTTCTCCCCATAATTCTGGGCTTGGGCCATTCACCCCAGAGCCCCCCCCCCCCGAAAATTTGCAATTTTTACCCAAGGCTTTAGAGAACTAGGTTGCAAACCTTACTGGAGCACAAATAAGAACTACAGATTTAGGGAGTGGGGGTAGGAAATTTTATTCATAATTTTGAAGTTGGGGCCATTTTCCCCAGAACCCGCCCCCCAGAAAATTTGCATTTTTTTTCATCAGAGGCTATACAGATCTAGTTGTAAAACCTTTCTAACTGCAAAAAAGAACTACAGATTTAGGGTGTTGGGGCAGGAGAAGTTGTATCCATTATTCTGGGTTTGAGGTCATTTACCCCCAGAGCCCCCCCCCCTGAAATTTTGCATTTTCTACCAGAGGGAACAGGATATTTTTTCCATAATTTCGGGATTAAAATCCTTCTGCTGCATAATCAAACTAGTCTGTAAGGGTGGTCCATCAGGGGTGTGAAAGCTCCGCGGGAACGCGGAATTCCGCGGTTTTGATGCTCACAGGCATCATTCCTGAGACCTGTGCAAATCCACTGAGAAAATGAATTACCACTTATATCGGGGGGGGGGGGGGTCCTTAGAATATTTTCCAATGTTATGATCTGTTGTCATCCAAAACCAGAAATTTGAGTATCCCAGTGGTAGTTCTTAGCCTCTCTGTACAAGAGAAGATAGCATGTGTCCAATTGACTATTTAAATGACCTTTATATACCCTTGAAACAAATTCACGTGAATTCACCAGTAAAATCACGTGTTGAACTGGTGTCGTTCCCGTGAATTCCCGTGAATTTTACACGTGAATTCACGGGATTCTGTGAGCAGAAATTCACGTGATATCACGGGATCACGTGAAATGACAGTAAATTCACGTGATATCACGGGAATATTGAAAATACTTTTGCAAATAACCCCCACTTCTAACCTCAATTTAAGATTTGAAATCGATAGTTTGTATTCCTATGATGAGACTTTACTCATTGTATTTGTCTTTGATGTAGATCTAGTCTTGAAACGCCATCATTTCGATTGATAGATTCTGAGCAATATAGAGATTCACACAAAACTAGACACATTGACTTATATTTTGATTTGAGCCTTTATTTGGGTAATAAATACATCTAGAATGGGGGCAATAAATGGGGAAGGTGGATGGTGCCCATAGGCTAAAAGTAGCAAATTTTCGCCAGATGTTTGTAATTACTTTCTCTTTCTAATAGTACAAAGAAAGCAGTCTTATAAACTAGCATAGGGTCCCATGCTAGTTTATGAGATATTTATCTATGAATCTACCATAGGGTTATACGGTGTTTTGCCATAATTTGCATGGAATCTCATTAAAGAGTAGCTAATTTTTTGGCTTACTTTCCCAGAATATTTTCATCAACTTTCTGTACCCAGAAAATATATTACCATCATGTGGTCCCATGCACATTTGAATTGTTTTTCCACATTGAAAATCTCCTGAAAATAATAGAATTACATCATGCAGGCTAAATACTGCTCATAAACCCCCACACAGCCAGCTGGCTTTGTGGCCTAACTAGTAAGTGTGCCTGGTGTAGACACAGAAGATTGAGAGTTCACCTCAGCTTCATGGGCCTGCTATGATTTTGTATAGTCGTTCACTAGCCATAGAGAAGTACACATGTGCAGAAACCTGCACAGAGAACATGATTGGCATTAGAGCCATCTACCTTAAAAAAAGCCAACATCAGCATATTGAATAGAGTTAGCTCCACCGCAATGAAAATATTCAGGTTTTTCATCACACATATAGTCTCGAACAGGTAAACAGGATTGGTGCCTAGCCCATGCTAGATTTATTTCCTAATTTTGCCACAAGGGAGCACAAAGGAGCAAAAGAAAATCAAGGAACCCATTTGTGGGAAAGTTCCATGGTTTACTATGGTGAAGGCAGAAAGAACATACCATTCTTACACCAGAAGTTATAATGAAATAAATGGATGTATTTCAAGGCCAAATAGAGCTAGAACATATTGAGATTGTGGATATGGTTATAAATACTCATGGGTTCATATCTAGCAAGCTATTTCTCTCAAACTATCAGGAGTATTTTCTTATGCAATATAACACTGAAAGGTGTGATTTCAATTTGAAAATTGATTTTTAACATGGAAAACCATTTACGCTTACATCTACACTGCTATTACTACCATACATTCTTACATAGAGGATTTGAAGTTCTAGTCTTGGCCACCAGGGGGCAGGAACATAGCATAAAATGCCTTTGCAATATTATACTGTAATACACCATGTATATGGCATGTCTTATATGCAAGAATTGCCCTTTGGTGCATCTTCTAGATGCAGCAAAACTGGGAGTACATTTTCTCTCTGGGAGTAAATTTTCCCCCAAAGTCTCTGCAATATTCCCCCATCCACATTCAGTGGTAAAGGTGGGTGAAGGAAGCACTGGGATGGCTATTGGTTCTTGAATTTTGAAGATCCATTGATTAGAATAAAATATACAACATTTACACATCCTTTTATCATATTAGAAAGGTCTGGGTGTGCCTTAAATGTGGGGTGCACCTTATAGACAGGGCATTGTAACTACATTTTCTTTTGTTTAGAATTCAAGACTGCATGTCTGAATCTTTTTATTCAAATCTACCAAAAAAGGCATGATGAATCCAGGAATCAACAATGCAAGCCTCTCAAAGTTTGGTTTCCCTAAATAGCCATACTTAATGTATCTTATTTCTGACAGAAAATCTATGACAGCAATAAAAATATCATATGGGTGGCACCACTGTGCTGTTTTTCAGCCAGCCCTCTTCTCTGGAGTACCTCTCTTAATATGTGCTATCTAGCAGATTTCATCAAGCTCCTGTGTTGCAATTGACTACCTGCATAAAGAAAACAAAATTACATGCCCGTGAGTTAAAGTGAATGTGTGGGTAGTAGTTATTTCAAGTGGAACATGAATCAGGGGCATAGGAAAAGGGGCACCAGCCTCAATTATAAAGGAAGTTTATCTGGGCCCCTCAAAATTTGCAAAGTATTCAAAATAAATTTAAATTAAACAAAAATTACTTTTCTACACAAATTCAAATGACCAATGCATGAGACCACTGATAAAAATTCCACTTATCTTAAAACAAGTCATCTAAATAATATTTTTGGGAAAGTTTTAGTTTAAATCAGTTTTATTATGGAATGATAACAAATTAATCTACTACATGAATATCAATTTGTAAATTGGGTAGAATGACTTCTATATAATAAACCTCATTAGTGTATTACAAATTATTGGATAATAGATTGTTTTTGTGTGTCATTGATACTAACAGTGAATGACAGCATTTGCTTTTCATATTGATTTTTATCCATATGTCGTTGCCTCAGTGCAACAAGGTTGTATCTGCATATTTCAAGTTTTGCAGGCGAGGGAAAAGAGGGGTTGCAATCTGTCTATATTTCAGACAAACACATTCTATGATAGTATAGCTTAATAACAGGGTTAGTAAAAACCGTTTGATAGAGAGGGGGTTTGTCCCAGAAACATCAATTGGATGATGAAAAAATGTTGACAAACATTAAAAAACGTTTTATGGTAGCCAAATTAAAAAAAAGAAAATCGAAATGTTCCGAAAATATTTGTATAGATGTGTAGAGGCAAGGAGAAAGGGTGCTCCATGCTAGAAGTCAACTTTAAAATTCAGATCACTAGCTTTACAGTGATATATTGCATGAGAAGATTTTGGAGGAATGGCTTGCTAAATATGGGTAGGTATGACCATTTTGTGAATGTCAATAAGCCATAAGTCCCATTGGTCATGAGATACATCTGTAATTAGCATAATTTATGCTAATTAGCTAAATAAGCATAAATTTTCATTCTTTTGCCCATAACTTTCGATGTAGAAATGGTATTTTCATTCTGTTTACACCATAGTGGACCTTATGAAATGTTCCTTCAAATGGGATCATCGATTTTCTTATTTAGAATGAAAATAATGTTTCCATGGCAACAGAAATCAACAAAAATGCCTATTTTGGCCCAAAAACATTCTTTTTAATGCCAAATATGGACCCTTTCCCCCCAAAATAGAATGTTTTATAAAAAAATCATTGGATTGTCCATAAAAAAAGTAGCCTATAGCAGTTTTAGGCATATTTTTCCTATTCTAGCCCATAGTAGTGCCCCCTGGTGGCTAAAACAGGTACTAAATCCTGCAGGAACCCTCATTTCTGCTTGCTGGCTCACAGATGTTCTTACATTCCCTGGCATAAAATAGAACCCAAGATCTCTTGATATAGAGTCAAATGTGTTACCACTTGGACTATATGTTGATACTTCATTCATTACAAAGATATGTTTATAATCTAAGTGCTCAGGAAGTTATGAAAAAATCTGTCAACTTTTGGATATGAATATGGGGAATAATGTGACATATTACTGCATAATCCTATATAATATTAAAGGTTCCGTATCTCAAAAATATGAATGGGTCCCCCACCGGCAGTAAGCTACAAGCCTATCCATTCCTCCAGCACTAGCTGACCCCTCCTTCTGCCCATAGTCCAAGGGAAATGAATCTGTTTACATGTGTTAAGTATGGACTATAGGTTGCAGTTATTATATGTACAAGTGACAAGTAATCAGGGATGGACTATAGTTTGGCATCATATAAATTTTGATGGCCATGCATCAAATGCATCAACTCACCAACCTGAACCACTACATCCCAACTCACCAACCATTACATCCCTTGAAGGACCACTAATGCAGTAATGCATCATGCCCATAGGTCATCATGATGCTACATTCATGCATCATGACGACCATATGAGTTGATACACACACTGCAAAAGGGTCGTCATAATGCTCCAATTAAGTGTTGGAGAGCATGCAGACTCTAATCCCACCTTACCAACCACTAAAATATAGAACCAGCCTGTACATAGCAGTGTGCGATGCCTACCCCGGTACTGCTGACTGTCCAGGATCACCTTGTGCTAAAACTCTAACCCACATTAACAATTACTAAAGTAAACATGTATACATATAAACCCAGCCTGTAAAATAGCAGTGTGTGACACCTACCAATGACTATCCAGGATCGCTTTGTGTTAAATACCTAAAACCCAAAACCACCAATCACTCTGTATGTACCTGAAGTGACCTGGGATGTGTAAAAATAGACACCAGTAAACAGAACAACGGCTGTGTAGGTATTACCAGTCTGCAACATGTGTATTTGTAGCAGTAACTGCTCCAAATATAACAATACTATGTGACTGGGCTCCTAATATGGGAATGACTTGCTTGTTTTCCATTCTAAGACTCCAATTAACCAATGCCATGTCACTTTGTACTCCTAATATGCACTTCATACATTGGTGCATCATGATGTCCAATGGACATGATGCATTAATGCATTAGAGGCCCTTGAAGGGTTAAGAGGTGTGTGCGGCCCTACTGTGGAGGAGGGGGTATGAGAGCTGTCAAAGTCGTGACCATTAGGGTGTGTTACAGTTAGGCCTCTGTGATGTCACAGGGTGGTTAGCTGCAGGCAGACATTGGCAACACATGGTTAGGTGACTACACCATGAGTAGAAGCTCCTCAATATATTAGAATATATTAGATAGGATATTGTTAGATGACTATATGGAATGCTCCTATGATTGGTATGTAAATTACATGATTTATCATGTACAACAAGAGATTAAGATCTAATTGCAATGTGTGTATAGTTTTCAGGTAAGTGCATCCTAGTCATCTTACCCAAAGGTCAACTTAATGCATTGGTTTGTTTGCCTAAAAAGACCCATAAATATTAACAATCAGTAACTGTAACACATCCTATGAAGGGCCAAGTGGGGGGAGGGCAGGTCCTCTGTGTGTGTCTCAGTGCTATGGTCACATGACCAGTTCTGGAGGCCAGGTGTACGAGTCAAGCTGACCTGTTCACAGCTTGTTAGATGTGCTTGATACTACGGATAGCATTATTACATAGCTGTAATGGTTAAAGGCTATGGGCCACAAAAACCAAAAAAAAATCTAGGACTTTGCCAAGCATGTTGTAGAAATTCATTGTTTCTCCATACTATCAACCATTCAGTGATCATGGTCACTGAAAAGCAATTATTCTTTGCTGGGTTTTCACTGGTGGGTGTTAGAAATGTTCATTTCCTGCTTGGGATATCAGAAAAAAAATCATTGGCAAATATGTGCATACATGTCAAATAACAATTTTAGAGAACCTTTGAAAATTTTGAAAAAATCATATGGAGTAGAACGTGTTGTCCTCTTGAACCACTTAGTAGGATGTTGCCTCCAGGTCTTCATTGGTCCAACTTCATGCACCTATAAAGACAAATGGTATATCCATTACTCACTAGGTTATGCCAAACCAAACAGAAGGAGGTAGGTGTGGACATAGAGGGAGTTGGGTGTGGACATAGAGGGAGGTGAGAGTGGACACAGGGGGAGGTGGGTGTGGACACTGAGGGAGGTGGTTGTGGACATAATGGGGATGTGTATGAAGATAGAGGGAGGTGGGTGTGGACACGGAGGGAGGTGGGTGTGGATAGAGAGGGATTTGGATGTGGACATAGAGGGATTTGGGTAGACCCAAAGGGAGGGCGGGTGTGGACATAGAGGGAGGTGGGTGTGGACCCAGAGGGAGGTGGGTGTAAACACAGAGGGAGGTGGGTGTGAACAAAGAGGGAATTGAGTGTTGACATAGAGGGAGGTGGGTGTGGATAATGAGGGAGGTGGCCGTGGACATAGGGGAGGTGGGTGTGAACACAGAGTGAGGTGGGTGCTGACATAGAGGAAGGTGGATGTGGACACAGAGGGAGGTGGGTGTGGACAAAGAGGCAAATGGATGTAGACATAGAGGGAGATGAGAGTGGACACAAAGGGATGTGAGTGTGAACACAGAGGGATGTGAGGTTGGGCATAGAGGGAGGTGAGAGTGGAGAAAGAGTGAGGTGGTGTGGACACAGAAGGAGGTGGTGTGGACACAGAGGGAGGTGGGTGTGGAAATGGAGGGCGGTGGGTGTGGACATAGAGGTGAGTGGGTGTGGACAAAAAGGTAAGTGGGTGTGGACAAAGAGGTAAGTGGGTGTGGACATAGAAGGAGGTGGGTGTGGACATAGAGGGAAATGGATGTGGAAATAGAGGGAGGGGAGAGTGGAAAAAGAGGGCAGTGGGTGTGGACAGAGAGGGAGGTGTATGTGAACATAGAGGGAGATGAGAGTGGACACAAAGGGAGTGTGGACATAGAGGGAGGCGGATGTGAACAAAGCGTGAGGTGGGTGTTGACATAGAGGGAATTGGATGTGGATATAGAGGGAGGGGAGAGTCGACAAAGAGGGCAGTGGGTGTGGATAGAAAGGGAAATGGATGTGGACATAGAGGGAGATGAGAGTGGACACAAAGGGATGTGTGAACACAGAGGGATGTGAGTTCGGGCATAGAAGGAGGTGAGAGTGGACACAGATGGAGGTGGTGTGGACACAGAGGGGGTGGTGTGGACACAGAGGGAGGTGGGTGTGGAAATGGAGGGAGGTGGGTGTGGACATAGAGGTGAGTGGGTGTGGACAAAAAGGTAAGTGGGTGTGGACAAAGAGGTAAGTGGGTGTGGACATAGAAGGAGGTGGGTGTGGACATAGAGGGAGGTGGGTGTGAACATAGAGGGACATGAGAGTGGACACAGAGGGAGGTGGGTGTGGACACAGAGAGCTTTGGGTGTGGACATAGTGGGGATGGGTAGGAAGATAGAGGGAGGGCAGGTGTGGACACAGGGGGGGATGGGTGTGGATACAGAGGGAGGTGGGTGTAGACACAGAGGAAAATTGGTGTGGACATAGAGGGAGGTGGGTGTGGACACAGAAGGAGGTGGGTACAGTGGCCCACAAAGGTCAAATTGAAGTTGAAGCAAAGAGTTGACTTTCACAAAAAAAGTTAAAGTCCAAAAGCAAAATCAATGTTCAAAGTCTATTTCATTTCATTGCTGTCAAGCTGTCAAGGTGTCAACTCATGAATGCAAACCCACTTGTAACAGGTATCTTTTGGCTTTGCATGGTACACTCTATGTCTTTCTATATGTCTATACCAGCAACTAATGGGTAGCTATTGGTTCCCTCACACAATAACTGATGGTTCCATACCAAGTAGCTGCTGGTTCCAGCACCCCATAACTGGTGGTTCCCACACACTGTAACTGGTGTTTCCACACCAATCAGCTACTGATACTGGATCCCATACCAAGTAGCTGCTGGTTCCCAGACCCAGCACTTGGTAGTCCCATACACATTAGTTGCTGTTTCCTGTACCCAGTACATAGGCAAATGTTCACGAGTGGGGAGAATTTTCGAGGGTTATCTCACGCGCCGATCAGGTGCTGTATCGCACGACGCCCGCAGGGCGGAGTGCGATGCGGTACCTGATCGGCAAGTGAGATAACCCTCGAAAATTCTCCCCACGAGTGTTCATTCGCATTTATTTCATGTTATTTTGATCTAAAACTGCTGAATTACAATAGAATTTACCAGAATGAATCCCCGTGCGCATTGTTTACATCGCCATCTTGGAGCTATGACGTCATCAAATGGTCACGTGACCTCGGCGTGTGATATTTTCGCGGGTTATCGCACGGGGGGTGTGAGATACGGCCCTCGAGTGCTAGATCTATGAGCCGTCA
This sequence comes from Acholoe squamosa, assembly GCA_949317995.1. Lineage (NCBI taxonomy): Eukaryota > Metazoa > Annelida > Polychaeta > Phyllodocida > Polynoidae > Acholoe > Acholoe squamosa. The sequence goes on along the minus strand of OX439036.1, from coordinate 99,416,390 downwards.
GTATCTCGGGCATACCAACATGAAATAAATGCTGGTTCCCACATACAGTAGCTACTGCTTCCCACATCAGGTAGCTGCTGGTTCCCATATAAACTGGTTCCTAACCCAAGTAGTTGCTGGATCCCACACCCTTGCTGGTTCTTGTACCCAATACCTGCTGGCTTTCACATAGAGTAACTGGTAGTGGTTCCCACATCCATTAGGTGCTGGTTCCTGCACTCACTACCTGCTGGTTCCCAAATAGAGTGCCTGCTGGTTCCCACATCAGGTAGCTGCTAGTTCTGAAAACAGTAGCTGTTGGTTCCCATACAGTAGCTACTTGTTCCCATATCCAGTAGCTGCTGGTTCCGATATAGAGTAGCTACCGGTTCCCATACCTAGTAGCAAAAGAGTGATCTGGATAAATTCTGGATGAAAAAGGTCATATAAGTCAAAAATGGGCAAATTGGGAAAGTTGCGTGAAACAAGGTCATAAGCAGTCAACATAGTTAAAAATTGTCAAAATAGGTCAAATTGGTTCCAAGTAGGTAAAATTGAATGAAATTAGGTCAGACTAGGATAAATTATGTCAAATTGGTTGAAAATGGGTCAATCAGGTCAAATTCTATCAAATTAGGTCAATGGTGGTAAGAATAGATCACATTGGTCAAAATTAGGTCCAGTTGGTCAAAGTAGGCTAAGGTAGGTCAAATATGGCGAAAATAAGTCAATTTGGTTAAAGGTATGTCAAGGAGGTTAAATCAGGTCAAATATGGTAAAAGTAGGTCAAATTGATCAGAGGTAGGTCAGTAGGTCAAATCAGGCTAAGATAGGTCAAATTAGGTCAAATAATGGTGAAAATAGGAAAATTGTTCAAAAGAAGGTCAATTAGGTAAGGATAGTTTAAATTAGGTCAAATATCTTAAAATAGGTCAAATCAGTCAAAGGTAGCATGATTAGGTCAAAGTAGGTTAGATTGGGTCATATTAGGTCAAATATAGTCAAAGTAGGTCAGATTGGTCAAAAATAGTCATAGTCGACCTTATTTTGACAAATTTTGACATAATTTGACCTAAATGACCTACTTTTACCTATTTCCAGCATATTTGACCTTACTTCACCTATCATACCCTACATTTTGACAAAGTTGACCTACTTTTGACCAATTTGATCTATTTCAACCATATTTGATCTATCCTGACCTTATTAGACCTAATTGACCTACTTTTGATCAATATGACCTGTTTTCACTATATATCACCTTAAGTGACCCATCCTGACCTAATTGACCTACTTTTGACCAATTCGACCTATTTTCACCATGTTTGACCTAATTTGATTTACTTTGACCTCATCGACCTATTTCTGACCAATTTGACTAGTTTTCACCATATTTGACCTAATTTGACCTATCGTACCCTTATTGACCTACTTTTCACCAATTAGACCTATTTTCACCCTATTTGACTTAATTTGAACTATCCTGACATTATTTATCTTTTTTTGAACAATTTGACCTAATTTCACCATATTTACTCTAATTTGTCCTATCCTACCGTATTTGACCTGCTTTTCACCAATTTGACATATTTTTCCAGCATATTTGACCTAATTTGACCTATCCTACCCTTATCGACCTACTTTTTATCAATTAGACCTAATTTCACCTTATTTGACTTAATTTCACCTATCCTGACCTTATTGACCTACTTTTGACCAATTTGACCTATTTTCACCATATTTACTCTAATTTGTCCTATCCTACCCTAATTGACCTGCTTTTGACCAATTTGGCCTATTTTCACCATATTTGACATAATTTGACCTATGCTACCCGAATAGACATACTTTTGACCAATATGACCTATTTTCAACATATTTGACCTAATTTGACCTATCCTGACCCAATTGACTTATTTTGACAGCTACTCTTTTAAGAACTCGCAATTACCTGATGTAGGAACCAGCAGGCACTATTTGGGAACCAGCAGGAAGTGGGTGCAGGAACCAGCACCTAATGGATGTGGGAACCACTACCAGCTACTCTATGTGGAAGCCAGCAGGTACTGGGTGCAAGAACCAGCAAGGGTGTGGGATCCAGCAGCTACTTGGGTTAGGAATCATTTTATATGGGAACCAGCAGCTACTGGATGTGGGAACCAGCATTGTACTGGGTACAGGAAACAGCAACTAATGTGCATGGGAACCACCAAGTGCTGGGTGTGGGAACCAGCAGCTACTTGGTATGGGATCCAGTGCCAGTAGCGGATAGGTGTGGAACCGCAGTTACAGTGGGTGGGAACCACCAGTTACAGGATGCTGGAACCACCAACTACTTGGTGTGGAACCATCAGTTATTGTGTGAGGGAACCGATAGCTACCCAGTAGTTGCTGGTATAAGCTTTGTTCATATAGAAAGACATAGAGTGCACCATGCAATGCTAAAAGATACCTGTCACAAGTTGGTTTTCATGAGTTGACACCTTGACAGTTTGACAGCAATGAAATGAAATTGACTTTGAACATTATTATTGGTTTTGGACTCTAACTTTTTTTGTGAAAGTCAATTCTTTACTTCAACTTCAATTTGACCCTTGTGGGCCACTGTAGGTGGGTGTAAACTCAGAGGGAAGTGGGTGTGACCACAGAGGGAACTGGGTGTTGACATAGAGAGAGGTGGGTGTGGACACAGAGGGAGGTGTGTGTGGACACAGAGGTAGATGGGTGTGGACATATAGGGAGTTAAGTGTGGACACAGAGAGAGGGGGGTGTGGACATAGAGGGAGGTGGGTGTGGACACAGAGGGAGGTGGGTGTGTATATAGAGGGAGGTGAGTGAGTGAGTAATAGATGTTTAACGCCATTTCGACAGCTAAGGTCATATGGCGAGAACTACATTACACAATTTCACAGGGGAATGTGTCAGTGCCCACGCATATGTGCACCACACACATCCCCGGGCTTCCCTAGCCCACTTAAAAGGGTCTATATCTCCTCTTTCCTATCCCCTCAGGATGTGTGTGGTGCACATATGCGCGGGCACTGACACATTCCTCTCTTAAATTATCAACCTGTGAAGCATGGGATAGCCACTTAGTGCCGCTAAAGTGCTGTAAAACACAAATCAATCAATCAATCAACCACACACATCCCAAGGGATAGGAAAGAGGAGAAATAGACCCTTTTAAGTGGGCTAGGGAAGCCTGATAGAGGGAGGTATGTGTGCACTTAGAGGGGATGTGGACATAGAGAGGATGTGGATGTGTGAGGGGGTGCATGTGGACATGAGGCATGTGAGTGTATGTGGATAAAAGGGAATGTATGTACATAGATGGATGTGAGTGTGGACACATATACAGACATGTAAATATCCTGGGACAGAAGGGGAATCTGACCATGAGTGTTGCAATCTACAACAACCCTGCATACAAGTAAAGTCACCTTCTGCTAGGTGCTTGTGTGAGTTACCCAAATCAGGCTGGCTGGGAATGGGTACACTGTATAAGAGGTAAGGTAATCAGTACACAAGGTGGGCCCACTATGACCTGGATTGGGAAAGGGTCTGACTGCCTCTCACACTTAGTTGTATAGTAGTAGTATGCAGCTGCAATAAGGAGGGCTATTTCTGAACACAGCCAGTGGCCACACAAGTACATGTATGGGTTTGCAATCATGCCTTCAGATGTACAATATCACATATTATTGCAAATAAATATCCAGTCAAGTACTTAGGATTTCTTTTATGGATCATTGCAAATGCTGGTAAAGTGCTTGAATTAGCATTCATGAATATTGCACACAACAAGGTACAATGCCATTGGTAATATTGAGATACTAGTGCCATTTCCTATTTAGGATTGTAAGTGCCCTTATGAATAGAGCAGCAAGAAAATGGTGACCTTTGCATGTCATAATGAATAGAAAATGGTGAAAAATGGCAAATTTATGCTTACCCACTGTTACCCTCAGTTTTTGGAGACAGGTCTTGTGTGTAGGTGAGCCAGGTGGAAATGACAGCTGAGGTGGGGCAGTGTAGCCCAAACTGGTTGGTCCTGTTGGTGTTTGGGAGTGCTCAGTAGGTATCAGCAGGGGGTGAGGGGGCACAGGGGTGGTTCTATTTCCATCTGATATGTCACATTCATTTTTCAAATCATACTCAAATATGTTCTTGACGGACACATGTCATAACATGGTATTTATGTGTTAATAGTCCATTAAATATCACATAGTTCATAGTGAGTCTATACATGAGGTGTGATGGACCTAGGCATAAACCTGTTACAGTGTATTTTTAATGGATGGAACTATGGCATGCATCCCATATGAAGGAAGTCTGGTGTAAATTTGAGATTTCCCCAAATATTTTCCCCAAAAAATGACACAAAAGAGAGTCAGAAAAGTTTTCCATGTGAGTATCTTGATGCTCATTTTTGAGAAGATTAATTCTTGACACTCAGCAATGATTGCTGGTCTCATATAAGTACCAGTGGTTAGTGGGGGTGGGGAGGTGTTAAAATAACTCTTCAGCACTAAAATTTCATAAGTACCTGTCTTGGATATGGACCAGGGGTAAAGACCAAACTAAATGTCTGAGTATTTATTTAGTACAGTGAATAAGGCATAGTGAGATTTTGGGTGCTTTTACACGGTTAAGTAGACAGCACAGACAGTGTTAAATGATGCTTTTACATTCACCCATTTATGCCCCAGAAATCGCCCTCCCCATCTGACTAAAATGACCTGTTCTGTAAGTGTGTACCACAGGTGGTTTGCCTGCACCCTACAACCTTGACAGTCTAAATTTAGCTGACTCTTTACTTAGTGCCCGTAAACAACTTAGCATGCCCTATAATCATTGAGTGCCTATTTGCCAGGCCTCTAAATGCTACCTAACTCTTTAAGCTCTGCTGATGCAGTAGTGTAACGTGCCCATTGGCTGGCATGTTTTACCGATGAAGACTTGGGGAGTCTGCTTGCCAGCACTTTATTGGGGCATCATGCTGATCTTCCCAAAGCGTAAGCATGATGCTTGAATGAAGCCCTGCCTGCATTAATGCATCATGACAACCAAAATGCATTAATGCATTAGGGTTAGCCCTTAAAGGGTTTAACTCTGTTCAAGACATGTCTAGCAAACATGCACATTTAGTGAGATATCAATATGCACATTTAGTGAGATATCAATCATAATTATTAGACGGGAGAGTGAGTGAGTAATAAATGTTTAACACCATTTCGACAACTGAGGTCATATTCATGGTGAGAACTACATTACACATCTTCACAGATGAATGTGTCAGTGCCCATGCATATGTGCACCACACACATATTAGAATGGGACACATAATATTATGATTCAATCAACTTTATGTATCAATTTTGTCAGTAGCTTAAGTCAATCAATTTTCCTTTTTTATTGGGGGGCAAGGCTCTCCCTCTTTTTTTCTGCCTCGCTCTCTTTCTATTTTGCTCTCTTTCTCTCTCTTCCCTCCCTCTATTGCCTTCCTCTCTTTCTCCCGTTTCCCTCTCCCTTTCTCTCTCTCTCTCCTTTCCCTCTCCCTCTCTCTCTCTCTCTCTCTCTCTCTCTTTCTCTCTTTATATCTATCTCTCTTGCTCTCTCTGTGCCTCTCTTGCCCTCTCATTTCTTTCCATCTCACTCCCTCTCTCTGTTCTTTGGACCAAACCAGGATTCCATGCTCACACAGAGGCCCCTGGTGGACTCTGGCATCTTCACTTTATGCTGAAGAATCAGACTTATGTGTATAAATCTCACTAGAGGGCCCTGTTAAAAACTGGGGAATATCAGGGTAATTCACGGGATTGTAGGTACTATTCCCAGGATCTTCCCGAGAATATATGCTCACAGATTCACCAGTCGTTCACGGGATTTTCCCGTGTCTTGTTTCGAGGGTAATGTTAAAATGTTAACTGGAAATCATTGTGAAGTAGCTTCAGAGGAAATGGATTTTAGGATTTCACACCCCTGTCCATAGTCAGACTTCAGAGTCTCGGATGTACCCCATCTTGCATTGATACAATATGGTATGACTGGCTGCAATCAGGCAATCAGATTTTAAGGGGGCTGGGGAGGCTGGCCCCTAACCCCTAATTATGAAAAAAATCTCTAATTCCCTCGTCCTAAATCTGGTGTTATTTCTGGGAAACTTATCCAAAAGTATCCAAGTTGTCTACACATAGTATCTGAGAGAACTTTCATATTTTCTAGGTGGGGGGGGGTGGCCCCATAGCCCTGAATTATGGACAAATCTCCCGCTCCCTTGTCCTTAATCCAGTGTTGTTATATATTTCTGCAAGACTTATCCAAAAGTGTGCACCCAAGTTGTCTACAGATAGTATCAGAGAGGATTTTCGGGGGGAGGGGGAGGCTGGCCCCTAACCCCAAATTATGAAAAAAAAAAATCCAATTACCTCATTCTAAATCAGGTGTAGTTATTTCTGCTAGACTTATCCAAAAGTGTGCACCCAAGTTGTCTACACAAAGTATCAGAGAGAATTTTCATATTTTCCTGGGGGGGCTAGCCCCTAAGCCCCGAATTATGGAAAGATCTCCCACTCCCTTGTCCCTTAACCCAGTGTTGTTATATATTTCTGCTATACTTATCCAAGGTGTGCACCCAAGTTGTCTAGAGAAAGTATCTGAGAGAATTTTCAGATTTTCTAGGGGGGTCTGGTCCCTACACTGCAAAAAAGGTGTTTAAAGATAGACACCAAATTTTCTCAACACCAACATTTAAACATCTAAACACTTGAAGTGTTTAGGTGTTTAGCTTTTAAACACTAATTCTCAAACACCTAAACACTGAAGTGTTTAAGTGTTTAGCATTTAAACACTTGGTTAAACACTTCCTAGTTAAACGCGTTTAAAATTAAACGCGTTTAACACTTAAGAAGCGTTGAGAAAAGTGGGACAAATAGGTGTTTAACCAAGTGTTTAACTTCTAAACACTGGTGTTTAATCCCTAAACACTGTTTTTACAGTGTAACCCCCAAATTATGGGAAAATCTCCTTCTTCCCCTAAAGCTGTAGCTGTTATTTCTGCTGTAAATTTAACCCAAGGTTTTCCCCCTAGACCGAGTTGTCTGCACAAAGTGATATAAAATATGATTTGTTTTTTTGGGGGGGGGCTTGGGAGGCTGGCCCCTAACCCCAAATTATCGAAAAACCTCCCATTCCATCGTCCTTAATCCGGTGTTGTTATTACTGCTAGGCTTATCCAAAAGTGTGCACCCAAGTTGTCTACAGAATGTAATCTGAGAGAATTTTCAGATTTTCTGGGGGGGTGGGGTGGGGAGGCTGGCCCCTAACCCGAAATTATGGAAAATAAATCTCCAATTCCCTTATCCTAAATCTGGTGTTGTTATTTCTGCTACACATATCCAAAAGTGTGCACCCAAGTTATCTACAGAAAGTATCTGAGAGAATTTTCATATTTTCTGGGGGGGTTGGCCCCTTACCCTCGAATTATGGAAAAAATTTCCCATTCCCTTGTCCTTAATCCAGTGTTGATAGATATTTCTGCTAGACTTATCCAAAAGTGTGCACCCAACTTGTCTACAGAAAGTATCTGAGAGAATTTTCATATTTTTTGGGGGGGGGGCTGGGGAGTCTGTCTCCTAACCACAAATTATGAAAAAAGTCTTCAATTCCCTTGCCCTATAAAATCTGGTGTTATTTCTGCTAGACTTATCCAAAAGCGTGCACCCAAGTTGTCTACACAAAGTATCTGAGAGAATTTTTATATTTTCCTGGGGGGGGGCTGGCCCCTAAGCCCCGAATTATGGAAAAAATCTCCCGCTCCCTTGTCCTTAATCCAGTGTTGTTATATATTTTTGCTATACTTATCCAAATGTGTGCACCCAAGTTGTCTAGAGAAAGTATCATAGAGAATTTTCAGATTTTCTGGGGTGGGGGGGGGCTGGGGAGGCTGGCCCCTAGCCCCAAATAATGGGAAAATCACCTGTTTCTCTTTAGGCTTCTTTTATAAGTTTCTTTTCTAAACTCTCAGATTTGCTAGTCATGATTTTTGTATGGATAAGAATAGGTCATATGACCTGGTACAAGTCACATGAATGCTAGTTGCCTTTTGCCACTGTAGAGGTCACTGTGGTGGTGCTCTCCAAGTAGCCTCCTAGTGTTAGGTTGTGGAACTTACTTTTCAGTCAGCTCAGAGCCCCTACTAAGCCCCTACAAAAAGTTTAATTAAATCAATATTGATGCTTGTTTGGAAGTCCACACATAAAATACAAATATCATTGGGTACTGAAAGAATGTGCACACATAGTTATGTAGGTTTTGAGCGAAGTACATGTAGGACAAACACTACTTAAGCCTTTAAGGACTACTGCCCCAAGGCAGCACCTCCAGTGCCCTACCCTTGAAAACTGCAGAAGCAAAGGCCAGCACAGCCACATGACTGACATCCCCATGTGACAAAAACATCATGTTTTGAACCAATGTAAAGGTGTTTCTACATGAATACACATTGTGTCCTTATCAGCTAAGTAAAGATTTTACTGAAATTGTATAGCTCATAGGGAACGTTCAACAATTACGTCACTGCTTAGAGGATGGTGGGGGTCTTTGGATTCTTCTATATGTTCCATGCAAAAGCAGTGACAAGGGGGTGGGTGGGTCCTGAAACATTCCTAAATAACAGTGACATAATTGTTGAACGTACCCATATGCGTAACTCAGTAGTAATTCAATTCAAATGGTATGACCTTGTAATGTCTTGCTTGGAATGTCACGAAGTCATGTGTCTAATAAACTGACCTATGTATGTTATGTATTGAGTCCATGTTTTCATGTCGTGATGTAGAAGCTGTGACCCTGTTACAATTGAGTATTAAACCTATCAATGTGTAGTTTTAATATGAATTATTCCCAAGAGTTATGGCATTAAGCCATAGGGTAGGCTATATGGTATATAGCAGGACCTCGCTTGCAGCTTGTCATGTATTCGTCATAGCTGTTTTTGAGTTAGATTATCCTGTGAAATAGGACGGGTAGAGAGTATAGCGAATGGGGGGGGGGCTGCCCCTATGGCTTAATGCCATAACTCTTAGGAATAATTCATATTAAACTACACATTGTTAGGTTTAACATTCAATTATTTCACAGAGTGACATTTAAGCCAGGGGTAGCTATTCTGCCTCGTTCGATAATCTAACTCAGGGCGGATATCCTAATTGAAGGACCACAAGTCATAGATTTATATTAAGTAGACAGGTTTTATTTACACTTTATAAGTTGTCTGCTTATGCAGAGTAGGTATACATGTTTGTATGGCTTATGATCATGAATGCTTTATGCATTTTATGTAGATCTCATGTCTTTTATCTATGTTTGTGGGACACAGTGTTTCCACTGTTGGTGTCCCCCCCCATTCTTCATGAAGAGAGGTAGTTGGAGCAGCCTTTTGCTGGTGGTTCCCCCCCCTCTCTCTATGTACATGCTAATTGACATGTATCTGAGAGGGGTGTTAAGGTGTCCATGTTTAGTTTAACATGTGTGCCTCTAGCACTAGAGTGCATAAATATATATGTTTCCTGGGATAAATATCTCGGTAAATATATTTTAATATGTATGGTTAAGACTCTGGTTGATAAGACCACCACTTTCTAGGATTAATGAGTGTGTACTGTCTGGTTGGTGGTCTAAGAGTCTGTTTCACGGTTCATGATGGCAGTTATGAAGTTAGTCTCATATGTGTTGTCCTCTATGTCTTCCAGTAGAGGTCTGTTGTAGAACCTGGCAAATGTATTGGTTCTTGCTCATCCTGCTGAGCTGAGTATGTCATTTATTGGTACATTTAGCCTGTCTGCTGCACTGGTGGTGGCATGTCTTGTGCTATATGCCCCAAAGTGTTCCTGTATACCTGTGTCTCTTAGGGTCACTTTAATGTACCTTGACAGGGTGACGGAGCTGGCTGGGGTGGAAGGCAGTTTGATGGTGCCAAACACTCTGGGGTGTGCTCCCTTTGTGTCCTCCCAGTCCAGGTAGGCCTTCAGATGTGAGTAGACACATATTCGTGTGTCTCCATGCTTATCAAACCTGAGCAGTAGTTGGTTCCTTTTAGGGTGGTTGGACTTCGTGGAATATTTGGTCCTGATGGTATCATCTGATAGTCTGAGGTCAGTTCTTAGTAGGGCATAGGCGCTCTGTATTATCTGGCCTGTTGCTAGCATGAAGAGTAGTAGCGTTCTCCTTGTTAGCTTATCCAGATCTAGCTCCTCTATCTCGCCCCACTGTGCCAGTTTGTGTAATACTGGTGCTGGGTCCCATATGTATTTGTAAGGTTCCTGTGGTGGATTTAGGGCTTTTGCCCCTTTCATGAGTTTTTGGGTCAGTGCATGTTCCCCTAACAGTCTGTCTTTTATGTGTAGATGAAGCAAGACATCAGGGACCTGGTGGTGGCTACTGATGAGTGTCCCACCCCACTGTTGGAGATCGCTGTTAGGAAATCTACACATTGGTGTATTGTGGGGTGGGTGATGCTGACATTGTTTTTGCTGGTGTGTTTTAGCCACTTCCTTGCTGCTGTTGCGTAGCTGGCTATGGTAGATTTTGACCATGACACCATGAGGAGCTCCCAAGATGCTTTGGATATTCCTATATGGTTGCACCCGATGATTTCCAAGGGGTGCTTGTCATTTATAGGGCAGGCATAGGATTCTCAACCTGTTGGCCTTGGGAAAGATTTTCTTCTGGTCCCCTGGCCACTGCAGTGTTGATTTGTTGACCCTTAGGGTCCATCTTGAATGTGGGCAGTCTCTTGAGGTTGGGGTACCAGGGTTGTGTCTTCCACTACGGTATGAGTAGCAGCCCTCTGGGTCTGTCTTCCTTCAGTTTCCTTAGTGTTTTGCCAATGATACCAAAGGGTGGAAATATGAGTACAAACAGGCCTGACCAGGTTATAGAGAATGCATTGGTTGCATATATATGCATTTGGGTACTGATGTAGAGATACAAAGTGTTTGCAAATTGCATTGGAGGGTGAGGCAAATAGGTCAATGTCAGGCTTTGGGAACTTTTTGAATATTTTCTGTTGGCTTTCGGGGTTCAGTGTCAATTCTCCCGCCGTGGAGAAGGCTCTTAACACCCTGTCTGCCTCAACATTGTCTTCTGAGGGAATGTATGTGGTTTTGAATGTAATGTTCATTTCCCAGGCCAATCTGAATACACTTTCAGTGGCTTTATTGCAGGGAATGGATTGGTTAGATCCCCCTTTGTTGAGGCAGCTGATGGCTGTGGTTGTCTATGAACATGTGTATGTGTTTTCCAGTTAGGGATTTCCTTAAATGTAGGAGTGCCCTGTGGACTGCTAGGATTTCTTTTATGTTTATGTGGAGGGGTTCTATCTCTCCACACCATTCTTCCCCATATTCAGAGTATGTTTCAGGGATGTAGGCACCCCACACTGTGTCTGAAGAGTCTGTGTATAGTGTTATCTGTGGGCACTGTTTTCATTGCGAGTGACAGGTACTGTAGGTTTTCTCTCAAGGTTGGTTTTATAAAATCTGAGGGGGATGAATTTGTCGTAGTTACCCTGTGTTGTTATAAAGGCCTGTTTTTTTGCAATGACGAGCTTTTTGGTAAGTACCTTTGCTCTGTCATTTCCTGGTTCTGTGGCTGCTAGGGCTCCTAGAACCTGCGAGAATTTTCTTATGGTACATATTTGTACCTTAAGGATATCCTCCACTTTTTGTGAGATATCGGCCTGTTTTTTGTTTGGCATCATGAGTGTTAGTGTGGGTGAGTGCAGTGTGAAACCCAGGTACTCAATTGTTTATGTTGGTTCTAAAACTGATTTGTCAAATTTAATCATAAAACCTGCATTCTGTAGCACCCTGAGTGTGTGTATTGTGGCTGTTCTGACTTCCTCTTTTTTGTCTGCATAAATTATGACCCTAGAGGCAGGGTAGCCTACCAGGTGAGGCGACCTAGTTGGGGAGCCAGGTCCTGTATGTCGAAGACTGCTGGTGTTGAAAGCAGCACAAGATACCAGAGTTGGATCTGGGTAATGTGATAGTGCTTATTACGAATCAGGTTCTGGGGTGCGTATTTCCGTATCTAGGTCAGAACAAGGTCAAAATTAAGGTCAAAGGTCACAATATGATATGCAATATAGAACAGAGGGAGTGCTTTGTTCCATTCATTAACACTAGAGGTCCTTAGTGCACGGTGGATTCACCACCCATGTGAATCCTGAGTTGTTTAAGATCCACAGCAATAGCATTGTGACCTTTGGCCTTTATTTTGACCTTTTTCCGACCTACTTATGGAGATAGGCACCCCAGATTCGTAATCAGCACTATCAAATTACCCAGATGCAAGTGTCATATCTTGTGCTGCTCTCCACACCAGCACTTTTGGAAATAATGACTTTTCTTTTGAGGTTTAAAAATGTTTTATTGTCAAGTCACTATTCATACAGAAAGTGGTAAAATTAGACAATAATGTGAATCCTCGTTCAGTTATTACATTAAGTGGTTGTTTGCACATAGTTCAGTGAATAAAGATGGGAATTTATACAATGAAGGATGAGAACAATAATATAAACAGAAAAAAATAAAATCTATATAACAAACAGTATATACTATGTACACAAATAGCGACCTCTATAATCTTACAATAAAATTTGAAAAAGAAGGGCAGCAGGCATGGTACACCAGTTTGTTACTATCAACAAGTTTTATACTACCGTAATCTCCCGCGTAGAAGACGCGCTGCGCGTATAAGACACACCCCAAACTTAGCAAATGCATTTTCGCATATAAGACGCACATTTTAAGGCTCAATTTTGTAAATTCAGTACATTTCTATAGTAAAATTACCCCTCGTATAAGACGCACCCCCATTTTCAGTACATCCTATAAGACTCCCCAGCATTTTGTTTGGCGTAGAGGACGCGTCTTATACGTGGGAGATTACGGTAGCATGTATTACACTATACCAACAGGATATATATGGACAGATCAGTAGGTACAAAACATATCTTAAACAGATGATCAGCAGATATACAGCATGAGAGTATAGTCACTGTGAGCTCATGGATGAAATTCATGTAGTGTAGTCTTTCAACAGCTCCACATGAATAAAGTCTAGTAGAGGGTGTAGTCAGCAAACAACAGCTCCCCAGACATTTGAGCAGTCTGGCTCCCCAAGTGTACCGTATTCATAACTACTGACAGATGGTCCATCTTGAAATGCTTATATGATGTGTATTCATTTAACCCTTTAAGGGCAGAGCAAAAATGATTGCCCTGGCCATGGGGACAGCCTCTAAAAAAAGTATAGTTTCTAGAGGACGAGCCAATTTTCACACACACTTTTTTGCCCACACTAGTCCATAGAGACCAGTGGTTGCACGCAGGTCCAGCCTGAAGAGACCAAGCTCGGTCGAAACCACGCTTTAGATAGGAAGCAAGCAAGCCCCTCTGCCCCCTTAGACTTCAGCTGCTCTATATCCCACTCCTGCAAGTTCTGGAAACCCAATCTGTGTACCCCAAACCCCCCTATGTTAGAGGGAAAGGACCACAGATCACCAATGCTGCCACCTACTGTGATAGCTGTATACTAACTTCTACACTGGCAACCACAGGCAGTATGCCTTTCAATGGAAAACAGTGTACCACCCAGGGCGCCATCTAGATGGTCCCTGGCACACTAGTGGATTCCAGAGCTGGGACTGGACATGTACAGTACTACACCAATTCCACATGCTGGGACTAGCAAATGAGCGGGAGGCTGATGGCCAATCAGAGCACTCCTTACAGCACTGTCATAACAAAAATTGCTGACAGCCAATCAGCTGAGGCCTACTGTTGGAGTTAGGCAGCCCCACCCCTAGCTATATGTTAGAATTAGCACAAGGGCAGCCGGCGTACACGGCGTGGTCATATACGGTAGCGTTAGCAGCCAGAAACACGCCTCGTCTCACATACCACTATTTCTAATTCCTATACAAATCCTATGTAATGGGCGTCGACTATAGTCGGTGCTAGGCCTCCCATGGTGTCGACTATAGTCAACGCTAGGCCTACCATTGTGTCGACTATAGTCGATGCTAGCCCTCAATGGGTTAAGCTTGACAAGTTTAGTATGGGCCTGTATGTTCCATCAGATTTTTCTTTTAGGAACATGTGTGAGACAAAGGCTCTTGGTGATGGGAAGGCAGGTTCTATTATGCCTTGTGATAGCAGTTTTTCAAGTTGTTCACTCATAATTCTGTCTTTCACTGGGTCCAAACACCTAGAGTCAGGTTGTCTCACCTGAGTAGGCAGGGAACAGAGGCTTATGGGTAGGCCCTTTACATGTCTAATACCCAACCGTCTGATATGTATTGTGACCATGTGTCTGCTTCCCTGCCCAGGCCAACTGCCGGGAAGGTGGGACCTGTATGTGTGTAGGAGGTAGGTCAACTTAATTTTGCTTTTTTAAGGCCTGTTGTTGGTGCTGCCTCCATTGCCCTGGCGTTTGTCTTCCTTGTTTTTGTGTTGTTTGTTGTTGTTGTATTAGCCTCTGTTGGTGTGTTGTTTCCTCTTGTCGTCGTACTTTCCTTGGTGGCTGTTGTTTCTGTGTGACTGTTGGTTGTTTTGGTGGTACTTGTTGTTTTGTTGTTAGTGGTGCACTCTCTGTTGACCCCGGCCCTGGGCTGGGCCCTTGTTGGAGTTTCCTTGGTTGGTAGGCTTCCTTTTTTCTTTGGGTGTGACAACGACTTCCTTGAAGGTGTCATGTAGCTTACTGCATGTGGTGACTTCCTCTTTTAGGTTGTCACCCAGTAGGTATTGGAAGCCTTGGCTATTGTTGTCTTTGGCCAGGTTTGAGGTGGGGCCTGCAACTGTGTTCTTAAGGAGTGATCTCCTCATATTATTGAGTCTCCAGGAGGTTTTGGCGATCAGGGTTAGGGCGTCAGATATGCTGTGTCTGTCTTCCCCAGGGGCGCCTTGTATATGTCACGGATCAGTGTTTTTACATTGGCCCTTACAGGACCTGTAGTCTTGTCCATGGGCTCCTCTTTAGGGATCTTTATTGCTGTTAGTGGTGAGTCCAGCACTTCTCTCTCCTCCAGCTCCCCTGTGTCCATGTCCTGAGTGGGCGGGGCTGGTCTGTTGGCCTGGGCACCGGGTTTGGCTCTGTGTGCCACCAGATGGCGGTTGAGTGCCACCAGGAGGTGTGGCACCGGCCCTGGCGTTGCGTGCTGTGGAAGCGGGTTTTGGGGAGGTAAGGTCCTCCTGTGTGTGGCGGTGCGTTCCGCGTCCACTCTGTATCTGGGGTGCAGGTAGTATTCCATGTCTGCCTCAGGTGATACAGAGTGTACTGGCCTTCTTGGCCCTCCCTCCTGTAGGTTGCTGTAGTGTTGGGCCGGATAGCCATTTTATCTGTGGTCGAAGGTGATGTCCTGGAGTGGCATCCTTGGGTAGGGGTCCCCAAATGAAGGTCGCCTCACCTGGTAGGCTACCCTGCCTCTAGGGTCATCTGGCGCCGGTGCGTCGGGTGTGTACCTGGTGTACCCCTCTATCTCGGCTGGTCTTTTGGTGGAATATCTTGGGTCAGGTCGCACTTCCTGTGGCCATCTCACCAGTGGCTCATGCTGGAAGTCTATGGGGCCCTGCAGTGGCTGTGGTAGGGGCATCTCCCTGCCATACTCCCTGAGAATTTATATGTGATCCTCCACCTGACCTGACCTGCTGGTGTTAGGTTGTCTGTTTCTGGTTCTATCCTATCCTCAGATATTGAGTCAAATTGTTGTGTTGGGATGTCACCCTGGGCATCAGCATTGGTGCTGCTGTCAGATGTAAAGCTGGATTGGGTCGTTCAGGCCCTGTTTACAGTTATAATGTACTCCAGGACACTCTGACTGGAAGCTGTTGCTTGGGTATGATCCCCCTGGGGGGTACCCTGTCCGCAGGTAATGGTGGAATCTGAGCTAGGGGTGGTAGCTTGGTGCTCCATTCTTGAGAAGTGATGCTGAGCGTCTTGTGCTCTGACTTTTATACATCTTCCCACCCCATCCATCGCTTTAATTGGAGTTCTCACCCTCCAATCAAATAAGTTTTGGGCAGTTTTACGGCCCTTCGCCTGTTTTCTCGGATCATGGATCAGAGCAGTGGCTGTTGGTCGTGCTTGGGTGTGGAGGTGTTTTATGGCCCTCAGGCGCTTTGAAGCCAGTCCCCTTGGTTGTAGGGATGTATAGGGCTAGTCCCCATAGTCCCCCACGATCCTGGGGACCGGCCCCTACCGGCCTAAGGCCTTGTAGGTTCTGTTGAGGCCGCCTTGCATGGCCGGCCTCCTGCAAGCTTTGTGCCGTGGAGGGGGAAGGAGCCTAGCTCCTACCTCCATGGCGGTTGCTGTAAGAATGACAACCTGCAAGCGAGGTCCTGCTATATACCATAACTATCCCTGGCTTAAAAGCCACTCTGTAAAATAATACATACCCATATATACTCCACACTATAGTGTATACAGAACACAACCTACAGTAAATCCTCGTGTGTCGATAAGGCACACCCTAAACTTGGACTTGATTTTGAGAAATTTAGTACTTTTCTATTGTATAGTAAAAATATCCTCGCCCATTATAGGCGCACCCTAATTTCAGGCAGATTTTATCCTGGCTTTTAAGTCGCACCTTATAAGCGAGGTATTACGGTATATGATTCAGAGTTCATGACATATAACCAGGTAATTAATGTGTTTACAGCTACACTTTGATATGAAAACCTCTAAATGTAGCCTACCAGGCTACGCAGGGCCGTACCCAGGGGTAAAAGAAAGAAAAGGTCCACCTTTTTGGGACTTGGGTGGGTAAAACTCCAGTGGGAGGACCCAAAGGGCAGAACTTAAAGCATAGGAATTTGTTATTGGGAATTCTCGCGGAAAGTTTCGAAGGGTGGAGGAGGGGTGGTGCTGAAGTACAGGACATCAGACAGGACTTGGTTGGGTGGAGCTCCGGTGGGAGGTGTCAATGGGTGGAACTCTGAGGCAGACTTTGTATAAGGGAGGACTCCTATTGATGTTACTACAGGTCTGAACATGAGGCGGGGGGGGGGTGCTGAAGAGTAGAACTCCTAAGACTGGCCTTGGAACTATGGTGGGAGGGGGACTGTGAGGGGAGGGGGCTACTGAAGAGTGGAACTCTTGGGATGGGACTTTGTTGAATGGAACTCGGGTTGGATGGGGATTTTGTTGGGGTACACCAAGGGGGACTTTGTAAAAGGAGGGGGGAGCTCCAGTGGATGGTGCTGAAGGGGGGAACATGATAGTGGTAGTGGGGTGCTGAAGAGTAGAAATCCTACAATCTATAACGGGACTTAGTTGGATGGACCTTCAGTGGGTGGGGGCTTTGTCGGAGACTCCAAGGGGGGTATTGTTGGAGGAGGGGCCTCCAGTGGATATGGCTGAAGGGTGGAACATAATGGGTAGGGGGTGGATACTGAAGAGTAGAAATCATACAGTTGACGGTCCTTAGTTGGGTGGACCTCCAGTCATGTGTTCACATAAGTGCACATCAACCAACAAAAGGGCAGGAAAAAGTGATATGCACATGCTTTACCATTGTGCCCAAAAATTGTAGCCTTCCTGTGATTACAGGTACATCTTCACTACTTCTCTGATAACAATTGGCCTAAAGGAAAATCTACAATGATACATATACCTCC
Organism: Acholoe squamosa; assembly: GCA_949317995.1. NCBI lineage: Eukaryota > Metazoa > Annelida > Polychaeta > Phyllodocida > Polynoidae > Acholoe > Acholoe squamosa. Next base: position 99,398,727 of record OX439036.1, on the reverse strand, counting down.
ATAATCTAAATATAAGGTACACACAGAGCCCAAAATTTACATGAACATTCACTGGCAAGACAGCTGTATTAGCCAAAGAAACTTTTGTGACAATTATTTTCACCTAAGGCCATTTAATTAAAATAACTTGGATTACAGATCCGCTGATGTTATGCATGAATCTAGTGACATAGTGTTAGCATTTTCCTCCTCTGATTCTCCTCATTGAGTGAGTGAGTAGGCTCAGATAGCAGTCTTAATGGTCATCTAATGCCATTTAAACAGCTAAGACCGTAGGCCTGTGCCGATTTGTGGTGGCATTTTCCTAAGTGACAAGGGTTTATGCTGAGTTACATATATAGGCATTTCTTTGAATCTGCATGGGACCCCCCCCCCCCATCTAACCTCCCCCTAATTTGGTGTCGGATTGCAGCAGAATGTCTGGGTATGTCTGGGTATGGCCCTTCTACGTCTCGAGTGTAAACCAACTGTTGGCAAATCTATACACTACTAGCCAAAATTAATAATTATAATGTCTTACATGTATGAATAGAAAAAAAACAAACAATTTATTTGGAATTCCTGTAGGAACCTAGGTACGTATCTTTTGGTTTTAAGTTGTAAAGACTTTAAAGAGCTCCCCCCCCCTGCAGCCACATCCACCCCTTCCTATTCCCACACCCATCATTCCTACCTCCCCCCACCACAGCACCAGAACCACCTACGACTGACACCCATGCAACCTCTTGACCCCACCCAATTCCCATCCCCTTTACCGTCCTGCACTCCCCGGTGGACTGGGGTCATTGGTACCTTTGTTGTCTGGAGGTGTGTCTTAACCCTTTGAAGACCGCAGAGTGCTTAAAGAATACATAAAGCCCTGCTCAAGTTAAAAGTGGGGGGCCATACTAGTATACTATATTTGGACCCAAACAATTATGTTTGGGCCCCAACCTCTTGGGAAGGGGCAGAAAAGAAAATACCCTCAAATATGAAATAATATGTTAAATTTCATAATTCTTTCTTTAACACATTCCAGCGATTTAAAGGGGGAAATTTCCTAAATTTCCCTGTGGCCTACGCCCGCCCCCCCCCAAAGGGCTGATCTACGTAGGTATTTTTCAAACCAATACCCATGTGTGGGGGCCCTGCCCCTCCCCCCCCCCCCGGCCCGCCAACTTCAAACTTGCCACCCTTGCAACGTCGATATGATGCACCAATCCAGTGCTGAACCCGCCAGCACTGCGTTGGTGCATCATGACGGGAAAGATGCATCACCCAGGAGGCATCATGTGGTCCTTAAAATACCCCTCCTACCCATGCCTTCCGTTCCTCATTGCACCCCACATTCCACCTTGTGGCCTGTATAACTTCTCTGGTATCATTTATAACGCTCATTAGTGCGCGGCCGTTGAATGGACCCACCGCGCGCCCACGTCTTGTGTAGTGGACACAGGAGAAGAATTAATATGTGGGGTCGTGTACCGGTCTGCTTTATGACCAGGGCTGACGGACCTCAAACCTTTGAGGGCCGCTGATGCAGGAGCGCATCATGCCCATTGGTCGTCATGGCGCACCAATGAAGTGCTGGGGAGACTTCTCGCCAGCACTTCATCGGAGCATCATTATACTCATCATGCCGACCCTCATCCCGGTAGGATCGGCAAGATGCATGATTGTATAGCCCTAGCGGGTTACTCATCAGGGGTGCATTTATGCATCATAACGACCAATAGGTATGATGCATTAATGCATTAGCGGCCCTTAAAGGGTTTTTATATGTGAGCAGACCTACTCCACAGCTGGGGTCAGGTGGAGGTGACAGACGCTGGACACCATCTCGGTGTATCCTCACAGCTATGGTGTTTTCAGGACCAAAGTGGTTTCCTTCCTGACTTGCGGTTTTGTTATACTTCTCATATTATATAGGCGGCCTAATGTAAAAGTGACGGAACTGCATATAAAATGTACTGGGATTGACGGGGAGGAGAGGGCGGCTTATTCTAAACTAGCACATAGAATAAAGTCACTTTCTATCCGTATTTCATGTTTTTGTTTAGATTTGTAAATTGAAAGATGATACATTTTGTACCTGAAACAACATGACGTAGGCCTATACCTAGAAATGAGAGGAAAGGGGTCTGATTCTCCAATCAGACAAGATGTGGTATCCCTTTTTGTGGTTAGATTACAGAACATTTAGTGCATTACATCACAGATTCTAACCCAAAACTGAAAGTTAAAACTTATTAAACTTTGAAAAGAATTCCCAAACTGTGTGGAGTAATCCTGGGGAGAGTAATGAATGAAGCAGTGGCGCTGGCATACCTCTGGTCTAGACAGCTTATATAATCCATTGACCGACAAAGATCACTTTGAAGTGAAGTCACCCCATCACTACAACCACCTTGATGAATAGTGGATCAGTTATAAGCTACCTTGTCTAGCGACGGTGGTTGGTAAGTTGGAGGGGGATAGGGGGGTCGTATATTCTACTACTGTATATAGTGGTCACCCAAAAACGGCCGGGAGAACGCTGCCTGTGGTGTACCTCTGGGCTTTGTTCTGGGTCTGGGCCTTTATGACTACTCAACACAGGAACGCGCTTTTCTTATGGAAGCAGTACAGGATAGCTGATCATAAACGTGCAACTCAGGTGCTGTAAAGTGTATGGACCTACTTAGATTGTAGGGTTATTGATATATAGGCCTGTAATATAATATATTGGAATACTCAGAGGACTGGGTGTACGGTATATGGGACGGCCATACACCTGTTCAACTGTCAATGGCCCAACAAACTCTATTTCTATAAAAGGAATTTAAAGGAATTGCCCTAATTTAAAATGGTTATAGTATCTCATTATATTGCTCCGCTGTATATTGTGTTCGACATAGATGTGTATCACAAGGTGATATTCCTATAGATCTGCTTATGTATTCTTATGTATTAATCATTAATTAAATGTATCAAGATAATAATGCCAATAGCATTCCATCACTCCATCACAGTTTAAAAGAAAAGGTATCATCCAGAGTATCTACCAGCTACTATCGTGATACTCCGTGTATTAGCTGCATCACGCGTGTAAGGCGCACCCCGAGTTCAAAGGATATGAGAGTAGGCGTATCTAGGGCTTGATTTTGGACAGTTTAAAACTAGCTAGTCTATTACAAAAAAGGATCGCCACCTACACGGTGCACCCTGAGTTCAGTTTCATAAGTGTCGCCTTATACTCGAGGTATAACGGTAAGAGTGGTTAACGGCGGATTCAAATGGAATATCCATACCCATGTATTTCAATGGATATTCAACAGGTGGGACATCCGAGTCTTCATCATGACGACCCATTTCGTTGAGGCGTTTCACCCCCCCCCCCCCCAAGTCTCTATCAGAGACGTGTGAGTGGCCCCACCTTGCCACTGTCCAAATCTCAATGGACCGTCACTACTATCAGCGGTCAGGTGTGGGTAAATCAGCCCCAGGCTCTGCCAGTTAATGATATCATAACGTCCCAGTTTCTAAGATAGCTCACACACCGACACACAAGTCAAAGGTCGTCGCCAGGTCAGTGAGAAACAAAAAAAGAGAAATACGAATCTCATCTCACCGGAAATGAAGTAAATCCTGCCAGAAGCAGGAGCTGTCCCAGCATTATATTGGAAATAGATATTTTTCTTTCCACCTCTTTTTTTTTGTTTGATCCTTTATTATAAGAGATGGAATGTCGCTCAAAACCAGACCAGGTCATTCTTATCAGCATTTAGACACGTTTATTACAAAGTATGGGAAAAACAGTGTAATATATATGAACCGAGTAGAAACAGAAACATACCTACGTTTCGAGCAGTGTCCTTCGTCATTAATCTTGTGCTCCATCATTATTTAATTCATTTATTAGTTTAAGTCACTAGACGACTAAGACGTCACATGTCGTTTAGTAATAATCGAGTATCGTGACCATTTAATAAGGATCTTGTACGTTCTCCTCATACAAGTATACCCTAACATGCCCCTACAGGCTACAGAATCCGACACATACACGCTATAGCACGGTATCCAATATACTTTCTATTTTTGATGTTTCATGAGCTCTATGAGAGATATTCCCTGCTCACATGGCACCTGCAGTCAGCCCATCACATGCATCCATCTATTACATAACTGTCAATGATGCGGCATCCTTGGTAGCCTTGGTATGTCAGCCATTGTGATCAGTGCCAACAGAACTATACCCTATCCAGCTATAACGCTGTCTTTTGCCATGTTTTTATTTTACATACAACTGACCATATGCAGAGAGAACCTTTCATGCATAGTACGGTAGTCTGTATGTATTTATCTTTTACCACTATTATCCCATCCAATATCATGCAGGATTCCATGGACCGATATTCCGTACCTATAGCAAGAGGCTTCGATAGAAATGGCCTTTTCAGTTACATGCAAAGAGGGTCAGTCGCAATTGAATGAATAGTGCTAAACGAGGTCTAGTCTTATTAAACATGCTCATCACCTCTGAGTAGGCGTATTTAACCCTTTGCCTACCGATAGTGCATTAATGCACTACCATTAGTAGTGCAGATAGTGCATTAATGCACTACCATTGGAAAAGCCAATAGTGCATTAATGCACTATTTGTAATTTTCTCTCTAAAAAGTTTTTCTTAGATTTGTTGGTGAAATAATGATGCTATGAAGTACATTTTTTGGCAAGATATCATAAATATCACTAATAATCATATTCTATGTATTTTTTACAAAACAACTTTGCTTTAATTATGTAATGTACTGCTAAAGTGAACATGATGCATTATTCTCTAAAATGGCCGGCTGTGGGGGTGCATTGTATGTGCAGAGTATGGCTGTTATGTAATATGCACTGGCCTGTACACCGGTAGGCAAAGGGTTAAGAATCATATTCTGACCAGCTGTTCGGTTCAATATATAGTTCAGTCACGCCTATCGAGTGTCTTCTTCTGCACAGGGCCGATCCATGAAGTATGTCACACTGGAGAGGGTGGGGAGGGGGTCAAGAATAGTATAGGTTCCCTAGGATATGTTACTCCATAGAGTCCTATAGTGCAAGCCACCCCCCCCCCTCTACCCCCCTCTTAAAAGTAGACTACCTTTTGTGTTCAGTACTGAGTCCTATGTAAGATAAGGGGGTTTATGGAGATGTCAGGAATCTTTATCAGAGCGATATCAAATGGAAACAAGGGGCCACCTATACCAAAAAAATCCTGCTGAATCCAAGATTTGTGGTCTTGATTCTCAAAATTTGGCCAAAGTTACCTAAAAAGGAGGTTTGATGATGAGAATATTTTAAAAATGTAAAAGATTTTTTGAAAATGATTGGAACTTTTTATAGATGCAACATGCTAATCAAATCAGTACCTCAATCTACATATCCCAATGTTTGCCTATCCCAACCTGACAAGTACTCTGCCTGCGTATGGTCTGCCTATCACTGCCTTAGTCTGCCTATCACTCATGCTACCTGTCCCTTGAAACATCTAGAGTTTAATTAGGTTTTTCCTTAAATGGCTTAAAGGATTAAAGTTTACCCCTCACCTTTGTACCTAGTTTTCTCTGTACATTCTTACCATTAATTAGACTAATTTAGTCTGCCTATCCTCAATCTGCCTATCATTCACTTTACCTATCCCTCATAGTGACTATCCCCCAACTCTGCACATCCCTCATATTTGACTGGCACATCTGTGATATTACCTAGCACCAATGTATCTTTTGAATATGCTTACCTTACAAGGTACTGTCTGTGCCTATCTCTTAAACTGTTTATTACCTATCCTCCTTGCTTAGTCAACCTATCCCCTAAGGAACAAATTTAACAGTTTACCTCACGCATACATCTACCTATCACTCATGCTATATATCCTTGAGGTTACCTATCCTTCAGGCTGCCTATCCTTCATGGTATATAGCCGTCAGCTTTTTACCCTATATATAAAAATTGGTTCCTAGATCGCTGGTTATATTTTCCCAATGAATGACTGCTTTAGACTTTGGTGCTCGTGAGGTACCAGATGAAGCAAAATTTTCAGGCTATGAACCAGTTAGAAAAGTGCCAGCTAACTTGACCTGATATACAGACAATTCAACAAATATATTTTCAGAACTTTTTGGTATTATATCAACTTGATTGTTCCTAATGTTTTACTATTCGAGTTTTCTTTAATCTATGTTTTGGTAAAACGTTTTATAGCCTCAAAATTCATCAGACATGCTGAAATGGCTGCCATTTTGGATCTTGATCCAGATAGATCGGCGCCCATCCTGGTGCTCCTTCTGAGGGAAATCTCTTGATCTTTGTAGATCTAGACTGTACTCGCCGAGGGCTTTAATTAGAGGGGTCATACATTAAAATCAGACAGGTAGTTCCAGAGATAGGACCCCTATTTACTGAAAATCTAACCTCCGAGAGAATCTGCTAGGAGAGTGTAAAATTGTTTGATGTTGCTAGGATACACATCGTTGCTAAGTTAAGCGCCGCTAAGATAAGCGCTTCTGCTGTAAGACACCAGGGGGCTCTAGTGGAGCATAGGCTGTGGGTATAGACTGTGGGCTGTGGGGGAGATAATGGGGAAGGGGTGCAGTTTGCCCCCACTATCTAGTGGCGAAGCCACTAGTTAACCTTAAAAAAGGTTTTGTTGTCAAGTGGGATAGCATGAATGATATGCAGCATGGAGGATAGGAAGAGGGGAATAAACAACATACATGTAGGATAGGAAGTTAGCTAGTCTAATGATAGCCATGGTGAGGCATTTTAGAAAATCATGATAATTCAATGGGCTGAGGGATATGTAAGGTAAACATGAGTGATATGCAGACTTGAGGATAGGTACAATGAGCGATAGGTATATTTCACAAGGCATAGACTTTAAGAGCTACTATAAAGGTAGAAAGAATAGAGTACAAGGTGAGAGATACATAAATAGCTGGTTAGGTAGACTGAGGGCTATATACCATGAAGGATATAGGCAGCCTGAAGGATAGGTAACCTCAAGGATATATAGCATGAGTGATCAGTAGATGTACACTTGGGGTAGACTGTTGGATTTGTTCTTTAGGGGATAGGTTGACTAAGAGATCATAATGAAGGTTGGATGTGAGTTATCCCAGCTGATCAAGCTGTGATAGGTAGGAAAGCTATAAAGTGAGCATGAGGGATAGGTATTGAAGAGGATTGGTAGCAAGGAGGATAGGTAGCATGTGTAATAAATAGTTTAAGAGACAGGCATAGAGAGTACCTTGTGAAGTGAGCATATTCAAAAGATAAATTGGTGCTAGGTAATATCACAAATGTACCAGTCAAACATGAGAGATGTGAAGAGTTGGGGGATAGTCACCATGGGGGATAGGTAAAGTGAATGATAGGCAGATTGAGGATAGGTAGACTAATGGTAAGAATTCACAGAGAAAACTAGATACAAAGGTGAGGGGTAAACCTTAATCCTTTAAGCCATTAAACTCTAGATGTTTCAAGGGATAGGTAGTATGAGTGATAGGTAGACTAAGGGATAGGCAGTATGCGGGAGAGGCAGAGCCATACACAGGTAGAGTACTTGTCAGGTTTAGATAGGCAGACATTGGGATATGTAGATTGAGGTATCGACTTTGATTAGCATGTTGCATCTATAAAAAGTTCCAATCATTTTCAATTAAACTTTTGTACATTTTTGAAATATTCTCATCATCAAACCTCCTTTTTAGGTACTTTTGGTCAAATTTTGAGAATCAAGATCACAAATTTTGGATTCAGCAGGATTTTTTGGTATAGGTGGCCCCTTGTTTCTATTTGATAACACTCTGATAAAGATTCCTGACATCTCTATAGACCCCCTTATCCTACATAGGACTCAATACTGAACACAAAACGGAGCCTACTTTTAAGGGGGGTAGAGGGGGGGGGGCTGTTACACTGTGTCCATAGGTAAAGCTCTGAGTTTCACCTCCTATCTATTGAAGCTTCTTGAGGGGGTGTCCATGGCTCCTATACATTTTTATAGTAAAAGCGTGACAAAGTGGTGGGGTAAAAAAAAGCCTTAAAAAGAGTAACGTGATTTAAGGATCAGCCCACATTCCTATAGATTAAAAATGCACCCCCCCTTCCAGCCCAGCATATATATTCCGTACCTATAGCAAGAGGCTTCGATAGAAATGGCCTTTTCAGTTACATGCAAAGAGGGTCATTCGCAATTGAATGAATAGTGCTAAACGAGGTCTAGTCTTATTAAACATGCTCATCACCTCTGAGTAGGCGTATTTAAGAATCATATTCTGACCAGCTGTTCGGTTCAATATATAGTTCAGTCACGCCTATCGAGTGTCCTCTTCTGCACAGGGCCGATCCATGAAGTATGTCACACTGGAGAGGGTGGGGAGGGGGTCAAGAATAGTATAGGTTCCCTAGGATATGTTACTCCATAGAGTCCTATAGTGCAAGCCACCCCCCCCCCCCCTCTACCCCCTCTTAAAAGTAGACTACCTTTTGTGTTCAGTACTGAGTCCTATGTAAGATAAGGGGGTTTATGGAGATGTCAGAAATCTTTATCAGAGCGATATCAAATGGAAACAAGGGGCCACCTATACCAAAAAAATCCTGCTGAATCCAAGATTTGTGGTCTTGATTCTCAAAATTTGGCCAAAGTTACCTAAAAAGGAGGTTTGATGATGAGAATATTTTAAAAATGTAAAAGATTTTTTGAAAAAGATTGGAACTTTTTATAGATGCAACATGCTAATCAAATCAGTACCTCAATCTACATATCCCAATGTTTGCCTATCCCAACCTGACAAGTACTCTGCCTGCGTATGGTCTGCCTATCACTGCCTTAGTCTGCCTATCACTCATGCTACCTGATTCCTGACATCTCTATAGACCCCCTTATCCTACATAGGACTCAATACTGAACACAAAAGGGAGCCTACTTTTAAGGGGGGTAGAGGGGGGGGCTGTTACACTGTGTCCATAGGTAAAGCTCTGAGTTTCACCTCCTATCTATTGAAGCTTCTTGAGCCTTTGAGGGGGTGTCCATGGCTCCTATACATTTTTATAGTAAAAGCGTGACAAAGTGGTGGGGTAAAAAAAGCCTTAAAAAGCGTAACGTGATTTACGGATCAGCCCACATTCCTATAGATTAAAAATGCACCCCCCCCCCCTTCCAGCCCAGCACATTGGGCCTTGCAGCATCAAGTGCTGGCATCGCTGCTGCAGTAGCAGGGCACTTTGCATTAGGCCCGGTCCCCGCACTCTGTATTGCAAACTGACACCATCCATTTTATGGGTTTTTGTAATTCACCCCTTTTGCATGGATCTTGGCCTTGAAATACCCCCTATTTTAGTGGAAAATGCAGATCTTTGGTGCCTAAAAAGTACCACTTTTTCCTGCTAAAATGGACATCTTTTACAGGGTTCCCCCACATGTCTCATGTCTCCCATGTGTTGAATAGGAGATGTAGGCATAATTTTCGAAATGTGCACATGACATTGTATGCTTGTATACAGGTCTCTTCATAATCAAATTATATATATATATATATATATATATATATATATATATATATATATATATATATATATATATATATATACATGAGGTTATATACTGGGTGAGCCTGGCAGATAGTGGACCCCTTTTTGTATAAAGGCTGAGTTCCCCCCTTATTTTGACTGTTTTCATGGAGACGTTTTGAGAAAACACCCCTTTTTTGAGTTTTCACAAACATGCAAAGTCAGAGAGAATGGACCCAATTCTCTGCATTTCCATAACGTGAATGTTGTCGGTTACTCCCTGGAAGTGTGGGGACCGGGACATTAGGGCAGTCACTGGCACTGGAGGAGATACTCCAGGTGCCTCGATCCTTTGTTCTGGTGGTCCGGTTTATTCCTGGTGACGCTGACATTTATTTATGGAGGAGTGTCATAAGAAATAAAAGCCATGCTGTTACCCGAAGGTTAGTGCATGCGGCGACCGCAAGGAGTGCGGTGCAGGCACGCCACACAGCCTGTCTTGGTACTTTTTTTTCCTTGTTCTTTGAGTGTTAATTAAAGTACAGGTAACATGCTTGCATTGTCTCGTGCTGTGAAAGGAATAACTGATATGGTAGTCACCAGCATGCTGTCATGACCACAAGTTACCATTATGAATAATTCTATAGTAGTGTTGGGTTTACACTGTATATGCAAACATGTACGTGTTGGTCAAACAACGTACGTGTACATGGACACCCTCACATGAATATTAGAAAATTAAAGTAATATCAATACAGTGCTCAGTTGATTGTGGTTGGAGGGAGAAGTACAAGTAATTCTAATTTTGGAAAATTCATTACAGGAAGTAAGTTATTTTAATTTTGGAATTGTCATTATGAAATAATGAATCAATAAAACATTTCTAATATTGCATTTGTATAAGGGCGCATTTAAGTCAACACCAATGATATATATAGCTTTGCCTTCCGTGTGAAAATGAAGTTAGTAGTGGTTAGAAAGGCGGCCCAGCAAGCAGCTAGTAGTTCAGGGAGTACGGTCATTATTGACAATGGTGGTATTTATCATAATGCCACGAGGGGGTAAGGACAGCAACAGACGCTAGCGCTGACCTTTGAGTTCCTCACTAAGGGTACACCACTTCTGCAAAGGACACTTTTCCACAATTCCAGTGTAAAACCTTCGGGAGATGCCATAAATCTCATCAGTATAAAGCCATGGCATATGCCATACAGGTATTCATCTGAGAAAATAGTGGGGCTCAATTTAAGTTATTTTTGGAACTCAAATATTGGAAATATCACAATGAATAATGCTTTTATATGATTCTGGCATTTTACAACACAGGCCCACAGACAAAGGTAGCCTGGTTAAATACCCTATCTATCGCCAAGGTTATTGCTTAAAATGCAGGTCTATAAACGGATAATTGTATACAAGTAGACTTGTGACCGAGAAGTTCATTCTGAGTGAACTTTTGTTGACCCTGCTCTTTTATTATTCATTGGGTGGAACTTTTCCGCACCTACCCCAAGGCTGAACAGCACCTCGTGAGAAAACAATAAGAAAGAGGGTAAATTGGGACTCCCGATACGTCATGGTAGACCCAGGGGAATGATGCACTATTAAGACAATATTTTTGGATGACAGTACTGCAATGGTACATCATGCATGGGAAGCACTTAAAGTCAACTGTCGTCTTCCTTTATGTATCATAACGGCAAAAGGGCATTAAAGAAAGCTCCATGCAATGTTGAAAATATTCGTACTTATATGGCTAACAAAAAGTAAAACGAATATTACCTTGGGTATACACTATGAGTATTCTGAATTATCTTAATAACATCAACCCATGTACTGGATACCGTAATACTTCGCATACAAGGCACGGCTTATACACGAGGGTGGCCCTATGGTGCTCATTATTGAAGGAGCCAACGTTAGAGGTGCGCTTTATAGGGCAGAATATGATACATTATACCACTATTCGGCCACCTGGCTTACTGTTATGCCCTCTCCTACCAGTGCATTATGAGAGCATATACGCACATGTGCATTTTTGGGATTTTTGGATATACTTTTTCGAGGTCAAGTTGGACTTAGAATATTTTGGGAGACGCTGGCGGACATAGAAATTTAGTCTGGCCATTGTTTCAAGGTGAAAAATCGTCCCAACTCGTATGAGGATTGAACCCCGGCCGCAGTGGTGGTAGGCGAAGGCCTTAGCCATAGCGCCACACTGAACGGTGATGAAAATCTAATGCGAAAATAAGCAAGTTCTAACCTGAGTTCCTAGTCCTATGTTTGCACTCAGTTTTCGTCTTGATTCCAACCTTGACATGTTATAATATCGAAATCCCAAGAAGTTTTTGATCCATAGAAGAGGAATGCGTGCTAATTTTCTCCATTTTCTTCGATATAAATAAGAATCCATTGATTTTCCCAACGTACGCGAGTCGCGGTCCGGCCATTCCCACCCGCCTTCTTGTCCGACGAAAGTGTGTCAGTGGCCCGGATGTAGATATAGGTCAACTGCTCGCTGTACAAGAAAGACGCCGAAAATTTCAGACCGTTTTGGAAAATCAATGGATTCTTATTTATTTTGAATATATCGGACATATCAAGCATGGAGTACTCATCTAGAATGTCTAAGGATATGTATGTTTCAATTTGAAAACTTGTCATGGTTGGATTCGATACGAAAAGTGACTGTATACACAGCGGTACCTCTCCCGGCAAGGAACAAAAACAATGGCTTCGCGCAGAGCGCTGACCCAGGCCGTATCGCTTGCTTTTACAAAATGCCTTCTCGTGGCTATATTCTGTGGATATCAGGTAAGAAATTAATACAAAATGGAGGAAAAGGTAGTATAAATGCAATATGGCATAAATATGCCAGCACACGGGTGGTATATTGACGATATTCGTCAATATACCACCCTTGTGCTGCCATATTTATGCTATATTCCATTATTACACAGAGAGAATAAACGGAGTCACAAACGGAGTCTGGGGTATAAAAAGGGAGTCAATGCTTCCCTGACTCCCTACTCAGGTTATCTGACTCCCTTTTTTATTCAGAGTCACAAGATCCTGACTCCCTTTTGACAACGTCTGAGAGAGTCAGAGGTGAATAAGGGAGTCATTGGTGAGCTGGACTCACAAAGGGAGTCAGGGTAAGCCAGAGGGAGTCAAGCAAGTGATTTCCACTAGGTGGAGGCACTACATGTATCTCCAAAGAGGATTTATCTCGATGCACTAATCTTTGTTTTGATTGGAATTAAGACAATGGAATTTACATCGAAAAAAAATTCAATTATTATAGGATCGATACATACCCTCCAAATAAGATACATTAGAATAATACAAACTACTTGATATATCGGCAATTTAATAACATTAAAAAGCCTTAGACACCCATTTTGTACCGATATCAGAAAGCTAAAGCCAAAATGAGTGAACTGCTTTGTCATGTCAACTTATGTACCTTGAGGGAAGTTCAGTATCCCTGCTATGTCTTTCGTCATGCAAAGCAAAAGTGTACAAGATGAAGTTTGACTGGCATTACACTTGATATCTATACACTAGCACTAAACTGGTCCAAATCATGTCCAGTTGTACCCTTGACTCCTTCAAGTTGAGTTGTTTCTAATATACGAGATGCACCTTGTGTTTCTCGGGGTGCTACGGTAATGTATTGTTTAAGAATTATATATATTTGTGTCCGTCATCACTTATTATTCCTTTTGAATACCAATGTGTATACATCATGCAAAAGTGTTTCATGTTACCTGTTCTACCTAGGAAAACAGGGCTGGCCATAAAATTTATTATTCAAGTTTGAAAGAGAAAAATAGATAAATAAGATTATTCAGACCGTCCATGCGTGAGTCTGGAGTAGTTAAAGTACCAGTGACCGCAGTTTAAGGGTACATTTAAGGATCTATAGTACATTGTATATATATGTATGAAAAATTCCGACCTATCTACCCAAATATTTTTTGACCATTGTATAAACTTGAAACACATGTTTCTGCCCTAATACCGTGCTAGGCATACACATAGATTTACGAACGCTCCAGATAAACAATAGACATCCACGTGTATACATAGATGTCATCGATATCCACAATATCGAAGTATCGCCATTACAAAAATAGTGGCTATCACATCGACATTGCTCTTATATCGATACATAATAGTGTCTCATTGAAAAATAATGCAAAAATCTTCATTGAATCCCTTGATATCCAATGACATGACGTTATATGAGCATGTTTGATATCAAATTAAAGCTTACAGGGTACCGAATACAATGGACTAAGGGTACCTACGTTTTCATAATGTTATAAGAGCAGTACAAGTTAAACCAACAAAATATAAATTATGTCCTGTTAAATTTATACATTCCACCAACATGCCCTTATATTACAGTGTATATATTCTGGGAGAAATCGTAATTCCTTCCTGACAGCCCTGGAAATAGCCCCTACAAATGGGTACCCTGCATGGTAGTACATAAAGTGGTACATATCAATAGAATAGCACCAAACACCAATGTGTAAATGCATCATGAAATTATTTTGCACTGATTTCCCTTACAATTCTAGTGATATCTTTCTAATTTCTTGATCAAAATCGTAATGAAGTTTGGTATCTCTGCAAAGAGTCTGACCACAACCTTACCCCCCTCACTAATTTCTGGCATTTTGCGTCATTGAATCAAGGCTTACATGCATCACAAAATCGGAAAGAAATCGGAATATCCAGACCAAAAATCGTGACAATCGGAATCGACAAAAATGGGATGTCAATGCCATTCCTATCCACGTTTAGACCCACAATTATCCACACTTGGATCCGCCACTTAGAATTAGAGTTGCTATCCAGCCCACTATCATATTACTGTTCACCATATAAATTCTGCACATACAAGCAGATCTATGGATCTTTCATCATCACTTTGTAAACAAAGTTTACTCATTGTGCTCTTTCATATATCCAACACGCCTGATTCAGCAAAGTCCCTGGTTGACACAGAAGCCTTGTCTGTGTTCCTACACGATGACAGTGCACAATCTCCCCTATACCCCTGCAGCCTTATATGATGAACTACATCAGCGAAAACACATGGAGGATCGTGCATGACTAATCTAGGGACCATAGTCTATGGGTCAGAATATAGATCATTTATCATATATGTAAAATTACACACAGGGCGCTATAATGTGTTGTACTATTGATGTAACCCACACAGTTCTATCCTCCACATCAGCTGTCTGTATGTATGCTGTTTGTATGTACAATGTACACTGCTGCACTGGATGTCGTATACTATAGGTTTATTGATTGGCATTGTGTGTACGCATCAATTATTCATTCCCACGTAAACCCATGCATATAGTGTTGTCCCCAGTGGACCAGCCCCATATGTGCTCCCCATATATGGGAGAGGAGGCTCTGAATGCACAATACGTGCTGTCTTTATCAATGTGGATGAACAATCTATATACCGTAAAATCCTTGGTATAAGTCGCGGCTTAGTTCTTTGCAGAAACTTACATTTTTGTACAGCTTGTTGAGTCTTCATTAAGCCAAAGTATTATGGCTTTAAATACGCGCCATAAAAGCTGATAAGAGCGATAAGAAGGGGACCAGCTTACCCCTGGAAATGGTTTTTACCCAGGAACAATGTACCCAACATGTCATATTAGTGGGGTTTACCTCAACCAGCAAAATTCAAAATGTTGGTCCATACTAAGTCATATGTTAAGTGTTCCTTACAGGAAAAACCAGCAGCTCGGAGGGGTTTTACAGTATGGCATTAAACAGCTGCATTCACCACCCAACCACCCACACATCCCATCCCCACACACTGTACCTCTCCCACCCACACATCTACTCACAGATCAATACTGCTTAATGAGCAACTCACTGAGCAGTATAGGAGTAGCTGCAATCACAATAACCACTGCCTCCTGCATGCCCCCAGTGTGTCCTCACACCCCCGTTTCATCCATGTCTAGGGTAGGTTAACCTAAAGACGACCACATACCTTGAGTTGACCACCTGCCACCTTATTTTTCTCACTTTTACATCTACTGTATGGGGCTGTACCTCTAATATTCCTGAAATAGAGATGTTATAATATCCAATGGACTGGCCACCTATGATATGTTGAGTAGTTATCATTGTATAACAATACACAAAAGTATCCATGTTTGACTGGTTTTTATCATGGCCAACTGGCCATTTCATCAAAAATCTTTAACTTTGGTTGCAGATTCTGAACATTGAGATTGTTCACATGTACCAAATATTGATTCTAGACATAGATATATATCATAGGTAAATGATGACATAAACAAAGGTTCAGAAATGTTAGATACTTTCAGTTTAGGAATCATTTTCCCAGGCATGCCAATTTCACCTTGAGATGACCCCCATTTCACCTTGAGTCGACCACCACTCACAGAGAGAGTTATGCCTTTAATTGTGTAGAAACCACTGATTATGTAGGATTACATCAAAAGATTCATATCCATAATATCTTTGGACATCACATTCCCTAGATGATATCTCTATGCATGGGATTCAAACTTTGCTGTTTTCCTATTATGAGTAGTATGCAAAGGAACCATATGACATCAAGAACATAAATGCTAAGTCAAGCAAAATGTTACTGTGGTGGATATTGATAGATAATCATAAAACAAAGCCCTTTTAATGCAAGGCTAGGATTATTACCTCCAATTGGATGGGAATGGCAACTACGATGAACATAATCTTTACTGAAATATTCCTTCCAATTTAGCTGCTGCAAAAATACATTTTCATTACAATACAGCACAATCAACCATAACATTATATTGTATATTTATGTAAGACACTTATAAATTCTTTTTGGAAATTATGGCTCTCAAGGTGCAAAGTGGTCATCTCAAGGTGAAAATGAACTAAATGGAATGTTCTTAGTAAGGGTGATAAACTAGATATATATCATACACATGGATTTTCAAGATATAGCAGGTAAAAAAGTCTAAACAGTTATCTTTCATTCAGTGCCTTTTGGAAGTCTGAGGACCTTAAACTCTCAGAGATATTACCCGCTACTAAACCATCATTGAAGGCCTGCACAGGTAGTAGTAGTAGTAGTAGTAAGGAATTTTATTGATCAAAAAGATACACACATACTAGTGCTATTTTCATGATGATCAATTTGAAATGAATTGTCTTTCTAATAACAATATATGAAAAATTACCATGATTATTATTCAATGGATATTCTTAGTGAAAAATACACTTATTCACACCATAAAATAAACAAAACAAAAATATAACAGTACATTTCTGGATCCAATCATATACAACAGTTCATGCCAATTGGTAAGACTTATGGCCAAATAACTCAGCTTTTGGTGCTTCTGCCTTTTACCGGTTGAGCGGATGAAATCACCACACATATTTAAATACTTTCAAATGATAATATAACATATGTCTAGTGGTTGGTTGATGAATCACCAGCCTTCCACCTAGACCAGTTAATACAGATAAATTACATGAGAAACCCAGGACTAATTCCATAGGGTCCAATATTTCAACGCTTCACATGTCAATACATTTTTTCATGTAATACCATCTCTGAATTTACTTATGTCACGAGCCTTCTGTTGCTGGGCTGTCAAGGTCTGCCAGAGAAGGTTGCCCCTATACAGTGGACTGCTCCTGAACAGTGCATAGTGGGGCATATCCACCCTAAGACGGACCCCATCATTACCCCTCAGTACCCTTGGTGGTTGAGCAACGTTTTCATCATTGCAGGAAAGGCGGTACATAGCACACAGGAGATGCTCATTACGCCTGTGAAGCAGTTTTTGACAATTACATACTTCGTGAAGCCTGTTCCTGCTAATATCTCTAGGGTCTTTGATTTTCAGGCATGTACGCAGGCAGTGATTTTGGATTGTTTGCAATGCCTTTACATTATCAACAAGTGATCCATCTACAACCAGGTCACCGTAGTCTAGTATGGGCAGGATCATTTGTTTGTACAGCCGTAGGGCCAGGTCTTTATTCATATATTTTCGAAGGTTTCTGAGATGCTTTAACCTACCTCGTGCATTGGTGGCAACCTTCCTGCAGTGATCAGAGAAAACAAGAAACCTATCTACCATGACCCCTAAGTAGTTGAATGCGTGTACCCGTTCTAGGACCTCCCCACCAAGCCTGACATCACAGCCAGCCAGGTCAGGTATAATTCTATCTGAGTGCACCCATAAGACCTTTGTTTTCTCAGCATTGACAGTTAATTTGAAGGTATTACACCATCTTGCAATTCTATTCAAGTCATCTTGTTGTTTATTACTAATATCAATGGGATCCACCCCAGAAGTAACAATTGCTAGGTCATCCGCATACATATAGTACTCCGAGTTTTCGATTACCAGGGATATACTATTGATATAGGCAAGAAAAAGGAGCGAGCCGAGCACAGAGCCCTGTGGTACGCCACAACCCACCTGCTTGACGTCTGAGGTGTGCCCATTGGCCACTGTTGTTTGTGTGCGGTCCTCTAGGTACCTTTCTAGCCATTCTAGGGTCCTAGCCTCACAACCAAGTTTTCCCAGTGTCAGCAGTAATAGAGTGTGGTTCACAGTATCGAATGCCTTTCTTAAATCCAGGAACACAACTGAGGCTAATTCAGCCTTGTTCCTGATTCCATACAGACATTGAACTAGCCCATAGACCGCATCCATTGTAGACCTACCCGCCCTAAAGCCGTATTGTCTGTCACTAAGCAGGTTGTTGGCCTCTAGATAGTTCATTAGTTGCGAATGAACTACCCTTTCCACCAGCTTGGACACACAATTTAATTGACTCACGGGTCTCCAGTTAGTCACCCTAGTTAAATCACCAATTTTTGGGAGAGGAATCACGCATGCCCTTTTTAATACTTCAGGGAAGAGGCCACTTTGTATGGAACAATTGACCAGTTCCCTGAGCACATTGGGTCTGGACGTTAAAGCATTACTTGATCACAATTGGCCTAACATGCTCAACACCTGGAACGGTCGTCTTTAGGTTAATCTACCCTACTCTCATTTTTATTTCAGCATCATATAACCCGAGCATTGCACAGATTGATTTGTTTACATCGCAATAAAGAAACGTGCATTATGAAATACCTCGCCTACCCACCTGCAAAGGACGCGGGCTCTATTCCCCACTTGCATGATCCCCATAGGGGGCTGCCATTGCTAATCTAGTACCTGGCGAGATAGGCACTGATATGAGCTATCAAAGGGAGTATCATGATACCTCGCATAAGATGCATCCCCTAACTTGGGTCAACCCTTGCTACAAGCTTACTTGGAGACAGATTTTGGCGACTGAAGTGCTGTTCTAAAGTACATACTCCTCGTGCCTAGGCCAAAAAAAAAGCTGTGTTTCTGGTAACATGGTCCAAAAAGTTGAGGTAGGTAGGTCGGATTTTTTTTTAATTTCTTTTTTTTTTTGGCACAAGGTCTCATATAATCATTCTTTCCTGAGTTTCCACTGGTGGATGTTAGAAAAGTTCATTTTCCTACATGGAATATTAGAAAACCATTGGGAAATATGTCCAATAACAATTATGGAAGAGAATGTTCTAAAATTTTGAAAAAAAATCTTCAAAAACTTCTGAGGTCGGCCCTATTTAGCTGAGGACGGTCGGGTGACCGGAAACAACCCTTTTTTTTTGGCCCTATAAGGTGCAGCCCTCACCGCGTCCTTGCATGTTGATGGGCGGTCTAATTTCATAGTACACATTTCCTTTTGCCGATGTAAACAAATCAAGCCATTTAATGCTCGGGTTATATGATGCTGAAAATATAATACCCTGTATAAAAGCCCGCGCCTTATACGCTGGGTACGGTATATCGGCTGCACACTGAGCATACCGTAATGAACAGTGGGTTTTGTAAATCTTATAGGTTGATAACTCTTCCCGCTAGGTGCCTATATTAATTTTATGTGGGCTGCAGTGCTACAACCTTGGTGCACTCAGACTCCCTGCTTCGTACTGGAGGCTTAATGGAGAGCCTGCTCCAGCATTGGGACACCTGCGTGGGCGTGTGCCGGAGGGGGGAAGGGCTTGCAGGGCTTGGGGAGGGAGCGTCAGGTGGGGTGGGTGCCGTCAGAGGCGCCATCTGAGCCCTCACCAGGGACCATGGAGAAAGGACACCAGCACGATAGGGCATACTATGTGCGTCAGCCCCAGCACAAGTCCATAAAGGTTACATCTAAGGTCCCCCCAGGTATAAAAGATGCTTACTACTGGTATACCTTATATATACCTTACAACCTCTGGGACTGACCTTCATGGACACAATGCTGACATTTCTTCCTAGTGATAATATCCTTCAAGAAGTTGAGCAGAGTAGGCATGATTTATTCTTAGCATGCTTTGTTCTTTTTTTTCATAATGGCGATTGCCCCTGGATTCGTTGTTGCAGCTTGTTCTGACAATAACGCTTTTTTTATGAATTAGGGTTTCTGTGTGAAGTATGATAATCAAATGGAGAAGAGACCCATTGATGCTTAAGTATATTGAATAAGCCTTCATGGGAAATGAATCTGAGAATTCGATTTAAAGAATAGATAAAGGTATTGTTTGAAAGAAAAAATAGTTGGGTTACTAAATATACGGACTTAACAGGATCATTTATTAGCCAACGATTCACTGCGGTCCTCTCGGGGGCCGACTGGTACCCATCTGATAGGTCTTATCAGTAGAACTCACTGGTAACAAGCTCCAGTGATGGCGGCGCCCATGGGGTGACCTACTAAGTCGGATATTCCGACTTAGCAATTCCCTTTCCTTATGTCGTCTTAGAAGGAGGCGTTGAAACTAGCTCTGCATGGACCCACTTATTACTTCCTCCTGTCCCTGATCCCCATCTGTCATAGCATGTCCCAAGTGAGGGCTCAAGGACACTGGTATATGTGACGCCCCCACACACTGCAGCAGCAGCCACAATGGATCATGTTAGGAGGTGATCATTTTTTAACAATAGATGTTGAGATGGTAGGTTTTTACGTGAAGGCGCGAAAAAACGTTTCCCACTGTCGAGAATAAAAAGTTCTCTTCCGTGCGTGCGTGAATCCATCCTTTTAACATGCAGTAATGTTCATGTCTTCACCTTTTTTTTTTATTGAAAACATTCAGAACTATTTTGCCACCACCCCCCCCCCACCCTGCTGTTAAAATGATCACTCCCTAAGATGCAGAGCTTTCTTTGTGCTGCTTCCTTGTTGTATGTGTGTAGAGTCAGTTCCCGCCCCCACGAGGGCTGTGACGAAATGTCGTCTGCCAGCCCATTTTTGCGTTTGTTGTAAACTCTAATCCCTACCCTAGACTGGGAGCTCTCCTCCCAATGCCACTATAGCCCCATGCCTTTCCTCCTCTGGCTGCTGGGTCATAGATTCACTAGACATTGATTCACTAGAAATGTTTTTCATTTCCATTTCCCCACCTTATTTCAATTATGTCATATCAAAATCTATGGACTTGAGCAAGTCTATCCCTACCCGAACCACTTCCCTTATCGTTTTTGCCTCTGAGTCAAGTGTGTCAACAAATGATCACCCCGGATACATGCGACCTGTCCCCAAAACCTGTATAAACACATGGAGAGACACCCTGGCTGTATTGTGTTTTGTATAGTGTCACACGTTTTACACAATGTGTGTATATCGGATACAGATATATGTGGTCATTACGTTTTTATGTGTTATATATGTAGTGTATATATATGGTGCAAATTATGGACGCTTTGTATCTTTAAGTTTAGGCCTATGTCCATATGGCCCATATGGATCGTGCATGTATACATAATAATTATCTATAGCAATGGGATACTGTAGGGTGGAGGCACTGAGGTCTATATAATGGCTATTTGAGGGTAAAGTTACTTCTAACACAAAAAGTCCTCCTTTCAAAACATATGTATCCATTCATGGTATCACACACATAATATGGAATATTTGTGGCATTTAACAGATGCGTTGTCTAACTCACGTACATTTTATATATATATATATATATATATATATATATATATATATATATATATATATATATATATATAGAGAGAGAGAGAGAGAGAGAGAGAGAGAGAGAGAGAGAGAGAGAGAGAGAGAGAGAGAGAGAGAGAGGTTTATCTATAGGTGCATGCAGGTGTCGCCTATTTCATAGTTGACCATTAAGACATGAAGTCTTCTTCCCATCTGGTATCAAAGAAGTCCCCAACGTGCAAAGCTCCAACAGCAAGAGGCCCTCCCCACTCTCAAGTCATTTCCCATGACAGCACTTTCTTTGTTCGAAGAACCTGACAACTGTCTCAAGGCACCTCGTGTCGTGAGGTACTTAGCCGGGACTTTCTCAAAAACGATTCTGGGTTCTCATGTCCAACTCAGTGCAGATAGGTCAGGTTCTCTCCACTGCATTCAGATGGCTGTACGTATCAAATGAACAATACCATGAATATTTTTCACATTATAGAGAATTCAGCTTAGCCTAATGTCAGTGTGGTGCAGTGTGGATGTGTAGGCGTGCCGTATACATCTCAGATACAGCTGGGTGCCCAAATATGTACATCATAGTACCTGGATCACTGCCCTGGCAGGCACGTCTGTACAACCACTATCTGTGTCAACAACCGCGTTATCACACATAAAACTTTATAGAGGCTGACCATTCAATCCCTTTCTGTTAAAAGATAAACACCATCTTTAGTTGCCATCCTTGAATCACTATATTCTGACACTTCTCGATTAGGCCTAAAAAATGTGTTTTTTTCATGGGCCCTTATACAAGACCGACACTCATTTAAATCCTGGCGCTTAAAAACGACGATACGGTAATTGTGGTTCGCATAGTATATACAAATGTATTACCTTTACACAGATAGCAGTTGGATGGTTAACCACCACCGATAGCGGTAGTTTTAAGAGATAGCGGTGGATGGTCAACTTCTATGATGGTTGGATGGCGAACCTCTAGCTGCAGCAGGCCTATACCAACAGTTAGCAGTCGCTCACACAGGTAGTGGCTGTACAGATGATGTGAAATGATCATTTGGTGATTTTGATACAGATAGCATTACAGATAACTGTTTTGCAGAGATAGCGGTGGATGGTCAATCTCTATCTGCAGTATACTGTATAATATAAAGCAATTAGCGGTTGTTTGGGTTGTTTACACAGGTAGTGGTTGCACAAATGTCCCTGTGAAACACTTTGTTGCTTTGATTGCGCAGTAAGCACTAGTGAGTGGGTGAGAGCTGAGAGGTCACCCAAGTCCCTGGTAAAATGCCACCACAATTCTATCCAGGAAGAACATTGCAGTGCTGGATCCTTGACAAAGAGGTCCTCGATTTTTCAGATGATTCCCGATATTAGCTAATGGATTTGACATTTGAAAGCCCAGTTAATTTTGATTAGCGATTGATTGCATCGGTTGAAAACATAAATCCCATATAGAAATCAATGGTGCGCAGCATCAACCACAAAGGCTTTTTTTGTAACTAGAGAAATGCCAGGAATCGATGATTACACCAAGAAAGGCGAGGCTACTTATCCAGGCCAGGCTATTTCAGTTCCAAATATCAAGGACATTAGGAGACTATATCTCCACCTAAATCAACCTAGCGACTTTGGGTCTTTATCCCTACACTTAATTGTGGTGCAGGAATCATTAATGAATTGGAGCTTTAGATGGACTGGAGCAGGCTTGGTGGGTGGTTGCAGCAATGTTTTGGGATGGAGTGAGGCGGGTCCCTGCGTGGGAGGATCTATTCAGTGAGAGACTGCCTTGATGGGTGGGTGGGTGGTAGTTTACCAAGGTTAACCCTTTAAGAACAGGATAATTCTGTTTAGGCCGTAGTATGGACGCCCAGCGGGGCCACCATTGCTTGATCTGGTACCTGGAGAGACAAGAACTAGCAAGGGTAAGCACATTAGGGATCAGCTGCTATGTAATACACGAAAAAGGATAATGTAGTAAATGGAGGGAATTACTGATAAGGCATGGAGCTTGCTTCCTATAGGACTCAGTATGGATGCCTAGTGGATCCACCATGTTGAATTTCGCTGGGTGAGGTAAAGCCCACAGATAAGACATCCCATGATGGGTACCTTGTCCCTGGTTAACACCCACTTCCAGGGATATGCTGGTCCCATCTTATCAGTTATCATCAGTGCATGTCTCCAGAACAAGCTCCAGACCAACTTGTAGTCAATAGCACCAGGATTAATTGTCATGATACATAAATGCAGTAATGGCGACTAGTCTACACGCCAGGGCTGCATTCTACTCATCATGGCTGCATTCATGCATCATGATGACCATGTAGGGTTGATTTACTGCTAAAGGGTCGGCGCGATGTGCAAATGCAGTGCTGGCAAGTAGACTCACTATTAAACGCTGGATTGGCACATATGGGGACATAGACTCTCCAACACTTGGTTGGAACAATGTCACCATGGCGACATAGACTCACAGGCAATGGATTGGCACATCATGACGACATAGACTCACCAGCACTGAATTGGCACCCCATGACGTACCGGCAGACTCACAAGTACTGAATTGGAGGAGGCCTCATGTGGCTCTCAGAGGGTTTAACTGCTTGGCTCATGTTCGTAAGATTACCTTGTCAAGGTAACGCTGACACATGAGCTGCTCCCCCTCATGTACTTGTTTTACCAAGGATACCAGACATTAGGATGTCTTACTCCCTAAGTTCAAGGCCACCTCCTCTACCCCCGGCCGCATGAAAGTGGGCGACCTTGTGCGTTCAATTCATGTATAAGTGAGTGGTCATTTTTAACAACTGGGGGAGGAGCGGGTTTCGATTTCCGCCCTCTTGAGGGTCAAAACTTTTTACCCCCCCCCCCCATTGTATGGGATGCGCCCTTTTCAACTATAGTGAGATACAGGCTTTTCACTGAAAACAGGTGAAATTATTCTTACCTCCTCAGAGGGGTAAAAAAGATTTTGACCCCTCCTCCCCATCAAGGGGTAACAAATTATGATCCCCCCTCCCCTCTCAAATCCACCCCCCCCCCCCTTGATGAAAAATGACCACTCCCTAAGCTCCTTGTGTGTATCCTGAGTATGTATGAGCAATGTACCTGACGGCTCGTCCTGAGTCAGTCCTATATATCACTAACCCATACTTCATCTTGCTATGTATGTATATACATTGTGTATACAGAACAACCCAGTGGTTCCTTAGAACACAAGTTATAAAGTTCTGGGCACTGAATTATTAAATTGAATTGAGTATCCATCTACGGGGATTGGGATGGAGGATGGGGGAGGGGGCTCAAACGAACCACTTAATTAAAATTCAGAAAACGCCATAGGGCGCGAGAGGGGGGGGGTGAACATCTTACATGGGGTAACCCCATTCCCCGGAGGAATGTGTTGAAATCCTAGACATAATGTTAATGGATATTTGTGAATAGACGGTAAATACAGAGAATGTAAGGGTAATGCCTCAATACTCAGCATTTACCTTTCTGTGGACTGAAAAGAATATTGTGCCTGCAATCAGGTCAACATGAACGTGTGGGCACACACCTAAGTAATTTTGCCCAATTATTTATCAACTTGCTATCATTTTCCATATGTACATTTTGACCCCCAAAAAATGTGAAATAGTCTAAATTGGACTACTCTAATCATACGCATGTAGATGTACAACTGTATATCTACACTGTACAGCATACCTTTTACACTTCTGTATACAGTTGTACCATAGTATATGACTCTTTGCCTTAGTAATCTAACTCTGATCCCCACCCTACAATAATATTTACCTTAGACTTTTTAAGTAGGTTTGTCTAGGTATTTGAAAGGGGAGGATCACTTTTTAGTTGTTTTTTTATCATGCTATTCTTTCCCAGTGTCACACTGTGAAATCAAAGTATACCTTAGCTTAGGGATGGGATGCTATCAAGCTACCACTGCGCCTCCTGCCGGCAGACTTCTATCAGCACTCACGTGGGCGTCCACCAACCCCCCCGCCCCCTCCTCCAGATCCCGGCATCAATATTGATCTTCTCCAGGGTTTCGGTGCTTGGTGGCGGTAGCTGCTGGAGGAGGGAGCTGCAGGAGGGAGGAGGCCGTGGGTAAGGGAGGTGGGCTGAGTTTATAGGGAGAGGATGGGAGGATCAGGAGAGGGCCTGGAGGAGGACCGAGCTGGACCAGCTTGGTGTGGCATCTGTCTCCCTCTGTGGAATGCACCAAGCCGCCAGGCGTGGGCGGGGTTGGCCGAAAAATAGACAGCCCCCCCCCCACCCACAACTCCACTCCACTACCTCAATCATGGGCAAGGAACTAGACTCCTACTCATTCTGAGTGCTGTTCCCTGTAGTAGTAAAGACAGGGTAAGACAGTCTTCAAAGTCACCGGTCTCCCCCACGTCAACACAATCCACCCAGTCCACATGGCTACTTTGCATATGGATTATTCCTAGGTATCCAAACACACTGTACACAGAGCTCGGAGGTCTACAGGGCTCAGTCATTAAGTGTCCTATAATTGGCCCGGTGGTGTCTCTTTTAGCCTGTTCAGTGTAAATTGTAGCTAGATGATGGTTAAACCTAGAAAATAGACCTTATAAGACTATTTATCATGTGCATATGTAATTCAAGAGAGTGAGATACTGTCACCTTACCCAACATATACCCAGAAGACAATGTAGTGAATTGGATTGATTGCCTGCAGTGGCCAATACAGAACCAATCATTGAGTGTACCCTATCATCAAGCATAGTGTAAGTGTGATATGGTGAGATGTTAGGTAGCTAGGAATAATGAATATGCAAAGTAGCCATGTGGACTGGGTGGGTTGTGTTGATGTGGGGGAGACCGGTGACTTTGAAGACTGTCTTACCCTGTTTATGCTAAAAGAGGGAACAACACTGAGAACGAGTGCGTGTCTAGTTCCTCGCCCATGACCTCAATCCTGTGTAAAGAGTTGGCTTAGACCAGTAGTAACGTGCATGTTCACCACCACTGCCAAACTGGCTGTGTTATAACATATCAATCCCCGCTATAGCCGCATGGATATTCATACATATTTGAATATACCATGATTGTATGAATGTGACTACATTTATGTAAGCAGTCTCACATATTATTCATATATGTGCAAAACTCTAAATTGGTAAATATTATTGTTATAACAGGAAGTGGAGAATGTTTGACTAAGTCTCAATATTGGTACTTAAAGACAGTCACTTATATATAGGCTATGGAAATGTGACAAGGCGCCAGTGGAAATGATTGTAAATCTATATCTCAAAAACAGACTAAAGTGACAGCAAATAGTCTTGGCGCCTCAAATTTCCTTTGTATTTCCATCGGTTTGCAAGCCATTGCGTGATGAGTTGGTTCATGTATCATTTGCCATATTATAGCATTACTTCGTACATGGAGCCTTGGAAACGAAGACAAAAATATTCAATATTAGTCTAATAATCATTAAATCTTTACAAGAACATAACTCGTGAGACGGCGAAATTATGTCGAGATAGAACCACTAGAAGCACGATCCCAGGTAACAAGGAAAAAACTTTGCTGGAAATAGTCACTGAAAAGAGAAAATCGAAAGAGAATTGTGTGGTTTAAAAAAGTGAGATGTGATTGGCCGCTGGTGAGGACAAAGAGCTGCTCGGCCAGGGAGCAGGATTCACGGAACTGCTGGGGATCTGCTCAGTATGGGAGGATCAGCTGGAAACAGGGGCAGCAAGGGGAGGGGAGGGCAGCAATGTGGGTCAGGCATGCCAATAGTATAGTACTAGCTCCTTCAGACAGGTTGTGGGGGAAAACTAGACCAGCATGTTTACAGGGGCAAATACTAAATGTAGTTCATTCACAAACACAATTTTTCTCGACACTAGAGGGTAATCAAGTAGAGTTGCAATTTAAAAGTGTTTTCCTTTTCTTAAATCTTTAATTCACCCTCTCTTTACAAAAGCAGGTTTGAAATCTTTTGTCGGACTGGGATGTGTGTGTGTGTGTGGGGGGGGGGTCGCTATAATGACATTCCCAAAAGGTCAATAGAACAAGGTCACAGGTTGCCCTCATCCCTCATACGCCTCCCTCCCCCCCCCATCCCCTCTCAAACAGCTGTCAACTAACATAGCGTTTCTCATATACTACTGGGGTTGGACTGAGGTGAAATGCCCATCCCATATGTATGAAACCCACGGAATATATCTGAACAGACGCCTGGAGAGGTTTTTGGAAAAGGAAAAAAAAGTGGGAGAAAAAAAAGAAAAGATTTATAAAAAGGTGATGTTGGTAAGGGGGCGGGTCTAACTCCCCTCAGGCTGACAAGTCAGTGGAAGCGCTCTCCCACAACTCACCACACACACGGAAGGCGAGCTGCTCGCCGCCTCTACCCTTTGGTGTGTTATCTATCATATCGAGCAACTCGGGAGCTAGGGCATCAAATGAGAACATAAATCTAAGCACATGGGGTATATATATATATATATATATATATATATATATATATATATATATATATATATATATATAGAGAGAGAGAGAGAGACAGAGAGAGACAGAGAGAGAGACAGAGAGAGAGACACAGAGAGAGACAGAGAGAGACAGAGAGAGACAGAGAGAGACAGAGAGAGACAGAGTTCCTGTTGCCTCTTTCTAATGAAGTTGTGAAAGACGCAACAGGTCAATGCCTGCTGGATCCCTTTGTGTACAGTAGTATTTTGTTTCCTTGTCATCTCCAACGGTGCATTAGATATCATATTATAAAATTGTTCTATGAGGTCCAGCAATCCTCGGGACAAAATATGATGGACAAAATCGATAGACATATTGGATCAATATTTGCTGAATACAAATATGAAAGTACTATAGTTAGCATGTGGTTGTAAACTTTGGAATCACTGGACAAGACCTAATTGAAAACGCACATTGAGAAGCATGCAAGTGGAGGCGTTTGCACATATAAAGCTAAAGAGAGCACTAGGTAGGTACCCTCTCACGTTAAAAAGTCACACTCTACACCATTCAACAATGTACTCACCACATTAATTGGAAAATTGAAATTAGTGTGTACTGTACAAACAGGTATCTCACTGTATGCCTCTTTTAGTGCTTTTGATTTGAGTAGAGCTACCATCTTCATTGAAAGTTACTCGCACCTGAATGTCATGAGCATGTCTGTGCAACATTAAAAAAAAAACAGGACTGAAAAGAAAGTGACTGGTGCATGTGAGGTACTTCTTAGGCAAAACTACATTTCCCCCTCTGTGCAACACCCTCCAAGTATAACAGATACCTGGACTATGTAGGACCACAAATACAACACAGCATTCTCTCACAAAGAACTTACAAGAGAGAAAAAAATCAAATCAAACAAAACAAAGAAATAATAAAAGAAAATACATCCCCAATCCTTAAGGTACATATACACGAGAGAGCCTACAAATATATACATACACAGGGGTAGACACTAACACTGGCCCGGTGGTCAATGGCCAGTACATGTAGTTGTGGCTGCGGGCCAGTGATTATTTCTAGATTTCCATTTGGCCAGTAAATTATTTGAAAATACATTGCCCTATACCAGACTACTGGCCTGGGTGGCCAAATGCCCAAAATGTTAGTGTCTACCCTTGATAAATGTATACCTTGGTGCCACAGTTAATTAATGCTTCTTACCACCAACGTAGACTTCCCCTAAAACGACAATAACATTTAAATCAGCACTCAGGTCCCTGGACATTTTTTTTACCTAGTGCATAGGCGTTTACTTGACCACACCCTTACTAAAATAGTAGGTCTCCCCATGACCTCCCTATACAATGACTTACTATAGCTAGGTACAAGTACATGCTGTAGCTTCCTGCATGGTTGATCTTTACCACTGTAGTGTATATCAATATTGCTATGGACTTCAGATGATAGGTATGTCTAATATATATCTATACCATTATGAGTTGCATACATGTACAATGTATTTATCGTCGCCTCAGTGCAACAAGGTTGTAACTGACACTTTGGCAAATTGAGTTTTCTTCTGTTTTAACATCTATAAGGTAATATCTACCTACTATGAGAGTATTGAAGTTCTGTCTATAATATTTGTGCCTACAGGCCCCAGGGTAATGTCATCATTTGTAATTGTGTCCACTGTGTGTTATAGTAGTTGTAACATTTATCTTGCCTCGCCTGCAAAACTTAAAAAAAGCAGATACAACCTTTTTTCACTGAGGCGACGATGTAAAGATAGGCATGCCCAATATATATGGCTTATAGATGATGTGGAGAGACAAAGGGAAAACATGTGTGTTAAAGGGGATATCCCTGTGAGTTCATATACCTCAATTTGAAATCCGCCACCCCTGTATAAATTATACTCAAAGTTTTGGAGGGGCAGATCTAGAAGGGGGAAGCTTTCAAGGGGGAGGGATTCATATACCATAGCCCATGTTCAGGGGGTCTACATGGACACATGCCCCCCCCCCCACCCCTTGCCAATCCCTGGATCTCCTGGGCCCTCTCAGTTTGTATGGGAAGGTGTATCATATTCTTTAATGTATTGTAACTCTCCACATCAAGATTCATAAATCACGATGATCATGGGATATATTGATACATCCCCAAAGGATCATGACGCCCCAATGCATTGCTGACAAGGAGGCATCGAATTGGTGCACCATGAAGACAAAGTACAAACCTTAAGGCTTAATTCATATGAACGGTTAATAATGATGAGATACTTCAGATAATTTACAGGTACGTGGGTGTTATATCTGTACATTGAACTGAAGAAACACAGTGTGAATCTATAAATCATGTGACCTTATCTACAAAGGGTCTATTTTCTGATAAGTATTCTGATTCATGTTACTAGTATTGGTGACCACCTTTATAGACTTGTCATATATACCACATCAGCCTACTAAACACGACATTATGATTAAACGTGATACATCCCAAAGGTTTACATTGGTGGAATGTATGGTATATTAATTATTCTTCCTAGGCAACGAAAAGAAAAAAAAAAAAAAGAAATCCGGACCATCGTGATATGATGGACATAACTGTAAATTAATTGCATGCTAATTGCCTGAATTCTGCTTGCCTTTAGTATGAGCAAATGTAATAAATGAAGGACATATAAAAAGCAACTTATTTTCAATTTATCTCTTTTTTTCAATCATTTATCTATTTATTTAATTATCCATCTAATCTCTTTGTCATGGGAGGGATATTTAGGCTATATATCATGTCAATCCATTGACCATATCATTTATCCAATGATATGCTTCTTAATTAAGTCTTAGAGTATGTCAATTTTTCATGTGCTGAGGATCCCTTGAACAAAATAACTAAGAAATTTAAAAAAAGAAACACTCTTGGTATGAATACATATATATACACCACATCCACGATCCATCCGCGAGATCAACATACCCCCTCACTAGTATATAATAGCCGGATATCATCACATAACATACCAGCATTCATCGTCATCAGTAGAACCTGGACATTGAACTCCTCCTACTCATATCACTCTTCACAACATCTAGGGCTTTTAATCCAATATCCACACATACATAGGGGACCATCCATATTGGAGGTTATTCCCTTTTCCATATATGCACGAATGGTGTAGATGGGCGTAATGAAAACTGGCAATTAAATCATAATTATCATCTCCGCCCCCACCATCGATTGTTCCTGTTATTGCGTCAAAATCATTTGTCATTCAAATAAAGGCAATGCCAAGCAACAGCAGTGGGTACTTTCGGTATTCCGAGCTAGCGGAATGGGGGTGGCGCCGTAGTGTCTAGCTGAAGCTGGTCACCAGCATGTGCCTTACACTGCTTTCAGGTCACAGTAATGTAATACCTGGTGGGAATCCACTCTGTCCCATCCTACATAGAGAGGTACTATAGATCTTCCCACAAAGTATGGGCCTGACCTACAACATGTGTTTATTGAAGGGAAATTTCAGTTTAAATGCAGTTTTGCCAGTCATTTCTGTTTTGATCATAGAGTAGAAGCCTTGCACATCATGTCTAAGTAGAATAGATGAGAAACGAGGAAAACATTTCATTTTTAGAGCAAAATAGCTGATAGGAATAGCCAATAATAGGATGTAACGTGGCCTAAACATGCCTATATACTGCCACATTTCCAACTTTGTGAAGCATCATAAGTAGCGTTTAATGTATGTTATGGGAAAGCATGAGTGGGTTTATGGGTTAATTGTGGGGGTGGATTATTAACCCTAAACCCACGAGTCGGGAGTTTCTATTGAAAAAGACAAGAAGATTTATTATTATGAGCTTGCACAAACACAAACACCTACTTCTGTACAAGAACACGGAGGGTATTTCAAAAATAGTGATAAGTTGGCACCTAGGGACAATCTAGGATCTAATATCAACTTTATGTTTGTGTGTGTGTGTGTGTGTGTGTGTGTGTGTGTGTGTGTGTGTGTGTGCAGGGCAAACCTCGGCTTAAGCCGTGTGTCCACAGGGCGACAGAATTGGTGAGCAACAAAATTTCCGACAACAAAACAACTTTTGTTGTCCATTTCTGACTATAATATCTAATGCCCATAGTCCACTGGGCCGACTTTTGTGTAGGACTATGTGTGGACTATGGGTCTAATACCTATATTCCACTGGGCCTATTCGGCCGACCTTTGAGTAGGCAATCCCTACACAATAGTCGGCCGAAGAGGCCCAGTGGACTATAGGTATAACATGTTTGATTTTTGTCGTTCGGAATGGATGACAAAAGCCGTTTTGTCGTCGGGAATGGACGAGAAAAGTGGTTTTGTCGTCGGACACAAGGCTTTACAACGATGTGTAGCTCAATAGCCTTAACTCAAAAGGCTGCCCACACGGATTTCTGTGGGGATAGTTCAGACTGGGCCAGAGTATAAAGGAGTGGAGGGTCAGCAAGTGGGAGTTTGGGGATAGTTGGATGTATTGACTGAAATATCACTATAATGCCATATTTATGAATTACTAGGTGTGTGTTGAACGACTGCAGTGAAAAGTAATCAATAGGTCTATAGCTGCATCGGTCAATGTGGAAATCATTGAACCTTATACGTTAGTCGTGTACTATTGACGTATCCACCAGCTTGCCTTCAGGTTTGTCAATATGAACATGGCCGTCACAGTAGTTGGACTTCAGAAATAAGGCCTACATACCTACGTCACGATTAGAAAGCGTGTTCTAAATATAACTTAGAGCAAGCTTCCTAATCCTAACCCTTACAATATGTAGGGGGTCAAGAGGTACAAATGCATTTTTGAATTCTGAACATTCATTGGGAAGAACAATAATCTTGTACATGGAGTATTATGGCAAAATGCATAAATAAAATTTAAATAAAACCGTAGTGTTGTAGATTTTAATAGAATAGTAGAGAATAGACCTGTGAGACATAGCGCGGCAACTTGTAATCTTGTGTCTAGTGATAGAATAATAGGAAAGCTAACTTCAAAGGCAATTAAAGGTTGTACCATCTGGCTCACCCTGTAACTCTTGTGCTGCCTTGTACTACTAGGTCTACTACCGAGAAGTTCTGCCTGCCCATAGATGACCACTACAAATGGTAGAGGTGGGCATGTTCAATGACCCTGAACCATATGCACCAAGGACCCCAGAATGACTAGGGTTGTGTGTGGCAGTCTTACCAACCCCAACAGCATACAGCTGATCACAACCCCCTCCCCACCAAACTGGTAACCCCCTCCCCTCTGTAGACAGGGTACACCAAGTTTAGCATTTGTCTCTCCATAGAGATTTATAGAGATTCTAAACAGTAAATATCTTCTTCAAATACAGAATATATGATCCAAATGTACCATAACCCCGTGAGATGAAACCTTTACTACATATATACAGCAATTTCAGACCACAGAATTATCAGATAAAGCCTACAGAGATGTATTGGTGAATCTTAATTTTGTCTTATGCTAATCTTCCATAGAGCTCCAGGAGCTGAAATGTCTAATCTAATCATAAAACCCAAACTAAACATATATCACAAAAACAAGTTATCTACCATTAGTACATACATATGCTGATAACAATGCCTCAATATTGTGCCAAAATAGTCCATAGGAGAAGAACAGTGAACGAAAATAGAAATCAGGGCTCCCCTATCCCTTACACCGTGGCGACTCTGAACCATTGACTAGTCTACAAGTCTCACTAGTAGGACTTAGTGTCGCCGCGCTAATAATCTACCATGTATTCTTGAAATCATACAAGACCATGGTCGAGAAAGGATTACTATCGTTTTAATTGACCACCCTTTGCATGCAGAACACCATGACCTTTGAACAAGGGTAGTGTAAGAAGTGCGATGCAATAACACCTCAGTCCCAAAGAAAATACTTTAAATACCCTACCCGTTACAGTTATCCAACCCATTGCATAGAAGTTACAATTACTGAACTCACTGTTTAAATGTATCCCATAACAAAACAAAGGCAAGAAAGGTATCAGGTTTAACGAAGTTAACTTTATTCAGTATTTCAGTCATTGCATAAAATAAGAGGATGACCAAGACGATGTCTAACAAACATTGGCCAAGCTTTGCCATGGCTGGTGATACAGCCACCAGTTACACCGCAATTAAAGATAATTCTTATCAGTGTTAAATGTAACATTCACGCTTTCCTAAGGTTAGTGCCTTATTCGCTGGGGGATGGGACATTGTCAGTCATGTACACACGTTATAGAGGCAAAGTAGGGAGTAAATGTACAATGTATAATTTCCTAAATGATGAGAGAAAGATGGAACTTGGAAAGGGGTTAATGAAAAATAGATAAATGAAGTTTCTTTTAATGCCAGGATTTCATAACCTAAAAGCAATCAGGAGGTGCACACTGTAGCCTTTACTGATACCCCTGGGGCCTTACACAATTTAAATTACTTAGTTGTGAAACAGATCCCGGGGTTCAGATCGCTTGTTGTCATATTGTGCAACTCTCATCATCATTTACAAACTTTAACAGGAGAGCATTTCTCAAAAATGCCAAGTAACCTTATCAAGAAATACCCTTCACACTGACATAAGCCGATACTGTAAGGGCGCCCTATACCAGACTGAGCAACGTCAAAAGTGACACAGTTTGGCATTAGCTGCTCAATGCCTTCGGCCCTTTGTCTCATCTGATCAATACTAAAAGCCTGGTGCTTCAACTAAGGATTGTGAGGGTAGAATGACATTTCACTGTTACTGTGCTCCTCTGTGGTGGGCCATTTCTCAACACACTACGACTGCACCCTTCTCCATGGTCATACCATAAGTCCCATAGGAATAGTACTGGGATTTGCAGCCGTAGGATTGTGTGTGATCGTAGTGCATTAAGAAATGACCTCCAGAGGATACAGCTCATTTATATAGTATGAAGACCTTGTCAGCGATACAAGCCATGTGACATGTGTACAGTATAACTTAAAGAATTACCTGCTTCTAATATTTATCATTATTGATATTACCTGGCATTCTTTTATTGAATCACCATGTTAACAAAAACATAAGTAAACATTAATGTAGCCATACATAGGTTAGGCATCAAGTTTCATAATGTCAAGTTTCTTCAACATGTGGCTAAACACATGGTAAGGGTTTATCCATTAAGCAAGAACACACTTTCTGCTTGTTGGGGAACAAAATAGGATTAATTCTATCCCTCCAACCTCCAGGTTAGAATGTCAATGACTCAATATGAGACCTACATTCAAACACATCTTGATTAACATACACAATTCTCATTCATACAAAGTGTCTACCTTTTCACACTATTTCATACAATCTTAAAATCAACTCATGCGGACTTCCAACATATATATAATACATGTATATGCAATCTTCCACTTTAGATTATAAAAAAAAAGTGTGCGTATGTATGTACAATATGTCATTGCATTCGCATTTTTGTTCGTTTCCGACATAATTTTCCACCAGCTAGAATAGAAATACAGCTAAATGCTGAATATCAATAGAGTATTCAACACACAGAAAAATACACAGTTGACATGTATTAAGCAAAATAGGCATTCTTCTTATCAACGCACCTGCACGTATTATGACACAGTATTCCCACGACAAAATTTAAAAAAAGAGATGATTTGCATCTGGTTTCCTTTATACGAGAGACATTTGGTATATGATGATCAACCAAAATTGGTCAGTATTAGATCGTATGTAGACGCTAAACATAAGGTGCTCTCTAGACGTAGGAAAGCGGCACAAACGACATCTATGGAGATAAAGATACGTACCCAATAGTATAAACAGGTAGGTATGTGAGTCTTTGTGCTAGTTGTGAATCCGCTTAATTCGATTTGTGCTGCTGATGCTAACTATTTGTAGAGCGCAGCCCAGTCATACATTTAGTCTCCTTTCATGCAATTGGTTCATTTTTGTCATTTCTACGATTATATCGTATTTATCACATTTGTCGACTGTTAAAAAGTGCAGTTAACCTTCCTGCATTTTCATGACTTCATTTGTCAGTCTTCAGTATCCATTTTATAACGGTTTCCATCCAACCTCCACACACCATTTCACTACTCAATGTAAATAATATTAGCAAACAATACTAACTGGAGTTAGTCATTTCATCTAAGTGGCCATGGCAACTAAAGCACATGGCCCTTAATATTAACTTAAAATTAACAGAACGTCAAATCGGGATAGTTGTAATGGTTTCGGTTGGCTCAAACTCATGCTATTGTTCAAAACAAGAGAATACTTTTTGATACAAAAGAATTGATGAGGATTAAGTCGCATAATTTAACAAATAAAAAAATGATAATAACTAGGGCAGATTTAATCTAGTATAAATGTGAAAATCAAATCGAACTATTTTGTTTGTAAAAATGAATTAATTCAAGTCAACCTCAAAAAGAGTTACCATTTGCATTATTGTATTTGGTTAAATAATACGTTGTATCCGAATAACAGGGTGGAATAGATGTGGTTGATATCATTGTATTATTATGCCTCGCACACAAGTTAAGAACACCACAACAGTGTAACCATTATACAATATCAAATTGACTTATTTCACCTAAGTGTCAACCAGTTCGAGTTCAAGTAAATATTCCACAGACCATAAGTCCTCTTTGCTTTATATACATACGTATATATCTTTCCTAAGAGAAGTAGTAGCTTCGAGCTATTATTCTCCATTCATATTTTCTTTCACATTTTGCTCGATCCTATGTGGCGTGATCGCCACATTTCCTAGATATTCATTCTTGAATGTGGGTGAAGGTATCACCTATATAGTCATGCACCTAACAGACGTGGTAGGGTCCCCTTTATGGCAACATGCAGTCTCTTATCGCGGCTGGAAGACCAGGGACACTTGCTGCTCTACAGTCACCATCACACTATTCTTATCACACCCCTCTAGTATTTGACCCCAGTGGTCAATGAGTCCTTAGTCTTGGCGACACGTATAACCGGAAGGGGTAATGACAGTCTCACACACTACGTCATATACACGTCATCATGACGACGTAGACGATAACGTCACAGTGACGTCACATTTGGGAGAGGTCCACCACATTAAAACACATCCGTGGGCGGCCCCTGGAGGACGCCCCGGGCATGGGGTGTAGCGCCGACCGACGTCGACTTCTCCAGGTAGCAAGTCGCACCTGGCTTCAAAAAATGATCAAGGGCTTCTTCCTAAACCCCCAGGACAGGGGGTGGAAATGGAGGGCACCTCACGCCACGACCGTCTCCTGGGTCAGCTCTCCATAGGCGCCCTTCTCCTGCACCTTATCCCCCATGTTGGACGTCTCCACGTCCACTTCCATGGGCTGCTCTGACGTGCTGTGCTTCTCCAGGGTGGAGGAGAGACCAGGTTCTCCAGGGACTGCACGGCTACCCTTGGCGGCAGACCATGACCGGCTGTAAGGGGTAGAGCGCGCCTCACGACGTGCACGTCGACGTTGTCGTCGCTCCTCCAGCATCTGTTGGATCTGCTCCATCTTGCCGCGAGTTGCTCGGTTCTCCTGGCTGATCCGCCGACTCTCCTGACTGATCCGGGACTCACCTATACAAGAGAATGCATAAAGTTAATGATAAAGATCTGACCACACAGAATTCAAGTCATTTTATCATTATCAAAACCTACTGGTACATGTATTATCATACAGTGCATTACTATGCTTAAAGGTTTAAACACCATTTAATTAATACGCCCTGAGGAAACACTACCAATCCGTTTGTATTGTCACACACCCACTCCCTTCCGGATGTATCAGGTTACATGTACTATGTAGTCTACTTGGAATTAACCTATAGGTCTTCATTATTTTGTTTTGTGCTTCACAGTAGCCGGAACAAGACATCAATTTGAGGAACTGTGTGGCACAATACTGCTAACATCTCTTTTCTCTGTACTAAAAGGTACAGGTACATAACAATAATAAGCATGTATTCACTTTGCTTTCTTAGAACTAGAATGCACTGATTCCCAACAATCAATGATAATCATATACATTTCTTTCTGAGAGTTTCTCAGAAGTGCAAGACACTGATTTCTAACGTATCAATTTTCAGCATACCTTGTGATCTAGTCCTCGGTGTCTCACTGCTGTGGTGACGGTGATGCTGTACATGGTGATGATGGTGATGGTGGTGGTGATGATGATGGTGGTAGTAGGGGTGGGGTTTCTCCACACCGTGGAGGTGGGAGGCTACTGCAGGGTGGGTGGGGCGTGCCTGGAGCTGTGCCCTGTACTGTGGTGTGGCACCCAGGAGGTCGTTAAGGATGTGTACGATGGTGCTGATACTGCGTTTTGGTTTGCCATCTCTATCCTGGAGGGCTGGGTTCAGTGTACCTGTAATGTACAAACATAGGGAGTCATGAATAAAAAGCGGTTACTGTACTTGATAACGTTCTATACACGATGATTCATCACCAACCCACAATTATAGATACCACTTTTACCAGGAACACGTACATCATAAATGAAACCAATGAGTGAGAGCACGACCATCTCTATGAATCACCTTATCGATTACACTGTTGTATGTTGGAGAGAGTGATGGTTGGAAGGGTTGGGCATCCCTAGAATGTATTAGGGGTAATTTGATTCATTCGCCCAGGAGATTAACTCATATATAAAAAAACGATCGACATAACCCATGGTATGTTATCGTCATGGTCGTTGTGATAACAGCGTGGGCCTAACACTTAATGCTTATCTTACTAATGCATGTGTGCATCCTCCATACTGGTCGACAATTCACCAATGAAGTGCTCGTCCATCTATCAAAACTGTCAGCCATAGTTTATGAAGTAACCCTGCTGAGGTACTCACCAGGACTGCATCCCTGTATTATGGCGATTAATGGGTAAGATACACTAATGGGCTATCGATCTTTAAAGAGCTAACAACATAGAGATAGAACTGTACTGGAGACACCTGTGTCTACCATGACGTCACGTCCTGGAAGGTTGGCAGACTGCCAGAGCAGCCCCGTCTGGTGAACAGACAAGAGAAGCTATAGTGTGTCCACAAGCTCTCTTTTGTATGGTCACTGCCAAGTATTCAGTCTGCAAGTTGGGCCCATGTCTTAGTAACCTGTGCAATTATATCCTGTTTTCTATTCCTGTCTACCCTTAGACTATAGCGAACTAGCGAAATGAATTTATGGACACCCCACAAATCCCTACATTCACCTACTTCTTTTAGGGTGCATTTGATACCCTTAGTGAACGCTGTTATCAGTTGTCAGGACCCAGATCAAGCAATGGCGGCCCTCACTATAGGAGTCTTGCACTATATTGATCTATATCCAATCCACAACACCTATGAGGTACACATAAACCAGCCAAGGAAAATGCGGATCATCATCCCGTTACTATGTTGAGCAGCCTCAATATTGGTTCTGGTTGGTATGTGGGTGGTATTGGGGCGGGTTTACCTATACTCCACTGCCTGCATAGTTTGTACTGTTGGTGGTTGATCGACCCTGGAGGTGCTGCACTATCGTGTCGCCCACTCTGTTTACTGGAGCTGGTTGGCTTGATGCCAGGTGGCCCCAACCTCAGGCCGCCTACACGCACTGCATGTATAGGGATCAACCCTATTATCCAGAGGGTGCGGCCATTGCTTGATGTGGTACCAGCGCGTAAGGAACGGCCCCTGCACTTAGTAACGGTAGGAGACGTCAACTGCGTTAACAAAAATCGCGAAATAAGGCTGCTCATCCAGGCATTTCTGTTTTTTTTTTGTGGGATCCCTAATGGACGCGACCAATGGTGAGGCTGGCACAAGCACTGATAATATTCAGTCCCGGGATTCAGTCTGCATGATGGGAACCAGTGGCACTCCAGATTGTCTGCAGTGAATAATTTTTTGGTGGATAACTGTATCCCGCCCGGCTGTCTCTATGTGGGAGTGGGGTAAAACGGGTCTACTCCAGTATTGGTGCTTTTATAAGAGCAAATCAAGAAAATGGAATTAGAATAACATTGTCCTTATCTCTGTGGGTTACCCATGAAGTATCTGATTGCAACGTTAGTTTACAGATATGGGCATGTAATAAGATGCATGGGAGTGACAATGCAGGTCACAGCTGGTCAGGTCAGAGGTGGTCTACAGTCGGATCATGACAGGGTCAGCACGTCACACCTGGGGGGCAAACTATACAGCCCAGACGTGAAATTCACGTTCAAACGTGAAGTTTGTTACATCCCCACGTTTGAAACGTGGGAGTCATGTTGTGTTCACGCTTAGGAGTTACAACATCCTAAATCACATATATTTCACATTGCATTTGTCTCAGATGGGACCAGAATGAATCCCAATCATACAGAGAACATTCCCCAACATTTCCCATTGAAACAAAAAAAAAACATTTTCCTGATCAAAGTGGAAAATTTTCCTTACTTGGGATTTGAACCTCCACGTTTCAAACGTGAATAAAACGTGATTGCCACGTTAGAAACGTGGGATTTTTATGGGTAGGCTAATGCTCACGTTTGGAACGTGGGAAACTTTATGGTTCGCCTCCCACACCCGTCACCACCGACAGGCCTGACGTCAAGGGTAGCCATGTCTACGTCCTGTCAGGTCAACCCCTGCCCTGGACCTACACCCACAAACTCCTTTCAAGCACACGTATAAACGCACGCGCACATGCATGTTTCCGTGGACTGAACATGACCAGATTCATCATGGAAAACAAAGGGTTTGTACGTGGGCGGCTGTGTCATGGCGCGACGCTGCGTCATGCAGTGACGCTGCGTCATGCCGAGACGTTGGGGTTGGTGGCGGGAGGATGCGGGAGAGAGGGAAGGGTGACGCGATGCATGCTGCCTTTGTTGGCGCGGCGGGCGGCGTGGCGCGGCAGGACGACGCGTCCCACCATAAGCAGTATATGGAATTGGGGGCGTGGTCGGCACCAGGCTCGCCCTCTCCAGTCGACAGAGTTTAAACTGAGTATTAATAGCCGCTGGCCGAGGCTGGGTCGGCATCTGCAGACTCGAGACTCAGAGACTGTGGTTTGTGTACAAACATGTACTGTGAGGTTACTGTTGTCAGGACCGAGCCCCGCTCTACTCTAGGCGCATTTATCAACAATGTTGGAAGACAATATACAAAGAAAAGAGCCGTACAGATCAATCCACCCTTTGTTATGGATGAGATCTATATGCACATTCTCAACTAAAGAGGGAAGTGTAGGCAAAATCAGTAATCGCACTGACCGTTTTCGGGATGGTCTGAAGGCCCCTTCCCTTTCGCCCACGCAAAATCCTTCCGCCTACATAAGGTGTGGAGGTTGAATTGTTGGGGCGTTTCAATGGGAGACTGAACGCCTGTAAAGGTATGATCTGCATCAGTTTCACAGTGACTGCCTAACTGGGACATGGCGGGAAGTAAATTGTCGTCTGCTTCAACAAACGCAATAACTAGCGATGATGCCCCAATGAGGGCATGCAGGCAGCCAATAGAAACTAAACATCACTAGTCGTTGGCATTGCCATATCCTGGAATTGTTCATCTATCGCAATTTTAAAACACCCTGCACGATAGTAATGCCTCATTGCCTTTAGGTTTGTTGCCATTGTTGCCCTACCCCTCATTTTCCCTGTTAAATTTTATTAGTGGAGGTAAAATGAACCAAACCAAAAGCCTTCTCTTTATCTACCTTGGATTCCTTATATTGTGTCTGTCCCTCTGCACCTATGTATAACGTGTGGGTTTAACGTTTGCACATCCTTATTACATCAGGACCCTCCCTATTTCTGCTCACACCTAATCCTCACAAATAATTCCACCAGGGACCCCAACACATACCAGATAGCACGACTGTACACCTACGCTACACAACCCTAGAGGCCTCTTGGATCTCCTATACAGGGAGGTCATGCAGCAAACACCAAAACCTGGTCTAGGTATAACGAGGGGACGTTTACCAAGGGTGGGGGCCCGTGTGTAGATATGGAAAAACTGTTTGGTTGCACATGACCTGTTATAGAGGGAATAGTGAGACAAGCTGCGCCAAATAGACATTGGCAAATGGCCAATGTGATTGTTGCCATGTCGCTCAACCTGCATAGGGAGGACCAGGAAGTCATTTCTCAGACACTAAGTTTTGGGTGCTCCCAAATCGTACCAACCTGGCCTGGATCGGAAGGTAATTCTTGAGTATACAGGATCAATCACTACGACTGTTGTATATATATAGAGAGGGGAAAGGCTTGCATTAGTATAGACAATCGTAGGTAATACATGACCACCCAGGGTCAATCACTACGAATGGACTGGATCAGAGGGGTGGTTGAAATCGGAAGGACAGGGGTGGGATCGTAGTGTTTGAGAAATACCTAGCTGGGGTGTTCAGGATGGCGGTGTCAGTGTCCTACTTTAGAGTGTGGATCTCTCTAGGTCCCAAATATAGCGCAACACAATTGGATTTAAAATAAAATCTTCAGCTGTATAGAGTACAAGTATATATGCCCAGGTCCTTTATCTTATATGGGTGTATGGAACAGTCATGACATATCAAGTCATGATGTGGAAAAGCATATAAGGCCACAGAGATCTTTTACGTCATATAACACGTCATTGGTATCATGTGCACGCACATGACGTCTCCCCACTCCTTCCACCCGTCATGATGAACAACATGCACATGTCAGGCCTGGTGACGCGTCTTGGTGCGTCTTCCCATAACTAAGGTACACAGGCCACACATTGATGATGTCTTAGTCATACTGGTGGGAGGGTTTTGGGGTAGAACAAGAAACTTGTCATGTTATATGAGTAAGGATTACTAATAATTCTATGACACCTGTCCAGCCCCATTACCATACATGTACATAATACAATGTTTGAGGTAAAGGGATACACGCATATCACATCATAGTTAGAAATACATTATGCATATTCTACACCCACTGTGGGCTTGGAGAGAGGCCAAAGTGAATAACCGGTCTTGGGAATACCATACTAGTCCATAGCAGGTATGAATATATAGGCCACCTAGTCCGTG
Organism: Acholoe squamosa; assembly: GCA_949317995.1. Classification (NCBI taxonomy): domain Eukaryota; kingdom Metazoa; phylum Annelida; class Polychaeta; order Phyllodocida; family Polynoidae; genus Acholoe; species Acholoe squamosa. Next base: position 99,355,642 of record OX439036.1, on the reverse strand, counting down.
TTGATATAATCAGTACATGTATATGATTAGTGTACATTAAACAAGTCTATGTATCTATTGCTAATTCCTGGCTTTAACGTTAGACACAGCCTGCTCTGGATTTGGGGCGACTAAGTAAGACCCTTTTAAATGCATTATACATGGGGTTGGCTTTAGAAAACTATTTACTACCAAATGCTAAGATGGAATGGCAAAACATAAAGAAAAGAAGGTCCGCTGGGTTGGCACATTCAAGTGGATTGGTACTGGGGTGTAGTGAAGTGCCCATGTCTTCCCGACCTGCATTTCTACTGACCATGATGGACACTTCCGGTCGCCATTAGTCAGTCAGTGGGTCACGTCCACTTGTTGAGGAATGCGAGCGGTGGTGCATCTGCGTGCATCACAAATAGCGGACGCTGGCGTGGGGCCATCGCGTGCTTTGTTGCCGAGGACACACAAAAACCACCTGCTCCCCTCTACCAAAGCCTAGCGGCCTCAACGTGAGGCCGTTTGAGCAGGGGAGAGCCCTGCTTGGGAAACTCGAGGCGGTAGACTCTAATTTCAACAGCTTGGAAGTCTGACAAGGACGCACTGTTGGTTGGTGTCCTATTACGTCCTTGACGGCTGAGACGTATAACTACAGGGGTTTCTTTACACGTCACGCAATGAACATCCTTTCTTACTCTGGCCTCGTTTACAAACACGAACAAACCCCTAATTCATAAGGGAAAGACAGAAAGAGAGAATAAGTGGGTGGGGGTGAATTGAGTCTCTTGTAAGATTTCTCTAGATACCAACAGAAGAGTTGGTCTTAGAAACATAAAGGGACTAAATAAGAAATAAAGTTATAAACATCTAGCTTCGTGCAAATGTAGCCTATAATGTTTACAAACGTAAGAGATATGGATTGTCATTTTAGCACTAAATCCCGAGTCACAAAGTCTCAGCCCAATGAGAACTAACCTAAGGCCACTCTGAGAGGCCACTCCACACTGCCTGTAACGGTTTTTCCTGTCACAGAGTGCCTTTTCTTTCTCAAGATTTAACATATCTCAGCGAAACTATTAAGTTACTCACTGCTCCTGACATATCTTACTATGCTGGGTCCGTTGTAGGAAAATTGTATTTAAGGGATTTCAAATCCGGGGTCGATAGATTGTTGGCGGGAGTAGGAGGGATTTTGAGAATGGGGGTGGGAGGGAGGGAGAGGGGGACAACAGCGTCCCCGCCATTCCAACTCCGGCATAAGGTGCGTCCCTCCCGGCGCGTTTTGTGCATAATCAGCGTGTGCATAGCGTGGGGCTTGGCGTCGCGTCTACTCACCCCCTTATCCCACCCACCCACCATCCCACCTTCTTATCCCCCAGGAATCAATGTCCGACCTGGCAGCCTACTGGAGGCCTGAAGGCTGTGTCGACCCCACGTCAGTTCAGCCTGCCCACACCGCCCTATGTCTAGTATTGATAGAGCCAAAGGCAGAATGTTTTCTCTATGACAGTGTTGCTGTGTGTTGCCCCTGGTACAAAGAAGAAACAATGTTAGCCGTAAAGTAAATCATGTCCATAGAAGAGTTTTTTTTTAATAATGTCAAGATTTCTACGATAAAAGTGAAGTGTGAGTTCTCTAATATTCAAATTATTCAGGTGGGAGATTATAATTATGGTTATCATTCATATACATCCACAGAGCTAACTAGAGGTACTTTGAACTACATGACATTGTATACACTGCTTACTATTGTGAAGAGCAACTTTGGTGGTCTAAAACACATTTTGAGAAAGCGTCGATCAGGTTTGAGGAAACTCACTGACCCCTTTTTGTACTGTTGTTAGGGGAAGGTGGGTCAGGGGTGGGTTGGAGGTCATTCCCTGAAAAGATGATGCTCGTGAGGCATTTGTCTGGGCGCGTTGTGGATGGGAGGGGGCTGGGTGGGTTGGTGGAGGGGTGTTAAGGCTGGGTCGTTAAAAGAAGAAACGTCCCTGTGCACTGGAGACGCTGAGAGACCCTGGCCGACTGAAATAGCACTGTTTCCGTGCGACCTGACAAGTGCCACTCAATGCCCTCGGGTTTCACGCGGTGCCTTACACATGTGTCGTGTTTGGTAAAGCCACTTCAGCCTCTGCTCGTGAGAGACACAAACTGCCAACTGGTGGCATGAACACTTGGCCAAACTGTAGTCGCCCAAGTATGGCATCACAAAGAACCCACCATGGTACAGCTTGGAGTTTAACAAGAGTGCCTTGTGTAAATACAACATGGCCTGTGAGTTTTTAAATGCTGCAGTACGGTACCCTAGCCAAGCCCCTTTGAAGCTATCCTATGTTCAATACGCACTATGAGTTCAGTATTTTTAAATCTTTCTTACCAGAAACTTTCCTATGGGTAGTTAAAAAGACTTAAAAGCCTCAGACTTTGGCAAGAAAGGCAAGGTTTACTATTTATCTTCCAATTAGGCCTAGTGGTGACTTATACTGCACTAAAGCCACTCCCTTTTTTCCTACACCATGCTTCCTCTGTGCTCTGGAAACTTAATTGATAAAAGTTCATGTATTCTGAGGTTACAATTCTGGTGTCGTGGTCTATAATCTACTTCCATACCACACAGTACCACCCAGTCTGGTGGTTTGCAGTGAGAGGTCACATCCCCCTGGGTCACGTCAGGGCAACCAAGTGTGAGGCTGTGTGAGCCTCCACAGCCACCAAACCAGGCAGATAAAACAGTTGAGGTAGTATGCCTCACATCCTGTGTGAATTCAACCAGTGTGTCTGCTGAAACCAGAGAAAACTTCCTGTCTCAAATATCAGACTCAGACTGTAAGCTCTGGCGCCCACTAGCTTCCATCTGCTACAGTTATAGGCCTCTGGATATTATATATTATTCTCATGTCAGATTATGAATAATAAACTTGAGCCACCACCCCCTTTCCCCCACTGACTCCCCAAGTAGATTCTGGGGTATGTTTAGTATTGGCAGGTCATGGACTATATATAGATGGATCATTATGTTATATGTATAGAGCCCAGTGGTCGCCATTCATACTTGGATACACGAGGCACATCACGAAGAAATACAGAAATACCCCGTGAATGCATCCATGCCAGGGCCTGAATCTGTACCATGTGTTTAATATGGGAGTGGCAGGATATACAGGTCCCTGCATATCGGTGGTGCCTATAACTGACATTATGTGCATAAGTTTTGCCGTTAAATCTCATTATAGTACTTAAGATTTGACATTGTGTAAGGTGAAAAGAAATCTGAGGTCTCCTAGCGGTAATGCCTGAAACCTTCGACCCATATGATACTTTGTAGAGAGAAAGAGAGTCGCACTGGAAGGGACGGTGTACTTGAATCAGTCCAAGCCTTATCCCCCCTATTGCTATTTCTAATCCCCCGATAAATGTCATTGGGAGGATTGCCTATTCTATGTGCCAAGCATGCCGAGAGTGCCATTCAAATGGATGCAAAACGCGCCTGCTAGCTCGGTGCCGGCCGTCACAATTTGCATGGCATTTACATGAGGCTGTCAGCAACAAAGCGTGGTGTCCCGCCCACTAGTAGAACCTTCATTCACCACTAAGGCTACCACTCCCATCACGGCCCAGTGCCATGACTTGAGGCCCACTGGAGGCACACATCCCTCCAGTGTGTGTTCTAGGAAAAGGGACACCATACAATCCTCTCATCAAACCCATCAATGCTGTCCACTGACGCCCATTTCCACCGCTTGGTGCCTGCCACAGCATTATGATGATGCATATTGAGAAGTAGGCTGTTAACCGGAAGTCTAACACGGCTAAGGTCATCATCATTGATACTTCTCTGACCTATAAAATTTGAAGTTGGCTTCCTCAGTTACCAACTGTATTTTTATGTTATAAAAGCAGAAAGCGAATCAAACTGCGCACAATATAGCTTGATACTTTGGGATATATACATGTAATGTATGTCACCAAACAGTTGTATTAAGTAGCGGGTGTGGCAAACCATGAGATGAAGTGGATCTCACTAACAGTTAACCACAGAAAACTTTAAAGACCTCACACAAACCGTTTGCATGTAATGGTAGGCACACTTGGCTTAGCTCCAAGGACCCATTCTTCTAACTAAACATTAAATGGCATTACATACAGTAATTCAGTACATGTATGAAACAGGCCGCCAACCATGTGCGTATAGCCGTGACGCCCAATTAAAGAAAATACCATTAAGCTGTATATATATAATCTTCTACGTATATATAAGAGCATAATATCCTTCAGTTAGTATCCAGGTAAATCATAATGAACCGTCATACAAGCAGGTACATGTAGATCATGGTATGGCACCATAGACCCCTCCATGCAGTCTACCCACCCTCCCCCGACCACCACCACCCCCAGCCTCGGCCAGCGTCTATTGATACCAGTGTGTGTGCACCACCCCACACTCCCTCCTTAATCCAAATCATGTCTGCAAAGAAGGTTAAGTTACAGTTTACATACATGCTATTTATTTTCTTGGAGGTACTTCACGCGTCCTGGTTTAAAAATGAATAAAACTGAGGCTATTCAATTACAAGCCCATGATGTAACAGTAAAAGCAGAGCTTAGCTTACCTGAAAAGGTACCCGAGTAAATCCCTTGTCCATGGTGCTGCATGCTCTCTATAATGGCTCCATTTGCCTTGGAAGAAGTTTGTGTCGTTGTTGTTTGTTTTACCTGTAAAGTAGATGTATACATTTTATATACCCTCAAATATTGCATGGGTGAAAGTAACTGAGCACAAAAGTCCTGAAATACTTCTTTAAATCTATTCAACATAGATTATGTATGGGAATGTTTAAGGGTTTGGAACTTCGAAAATCCCTGAAATCAGGGAATGTCTTGAAGCCATCCATCCCTGAATTAGTGGAACAAATATTATATCATATGTATAAACCAAATCAACAATGGAGCATTGGGCTAAGCTTGTCCATTGGCCCAATATAAGCCGACATTGGCCCAATGTATCCTTGCTACCTGGGCATGGATAGCAACCAACTGACCACTCTTTTGTGACTTGATATTGAACCAACAAGATAGTAATAAACTGCAGGTGTATTTATCATAATAATCTTAATTAAAGCAATGAAACTTATATCATTCACTATTCAACAAACTACCGCTTAATGGGGCAGGTCTATTATCCCTCCTGAACATTCTTAGAAATATGAAAATAACAAAGTAGACGGCCTCCTTTCGCTACCATCATTTAGTAATTTAATGCTATTTATATATCATTAATATAATTTCTATTTCTAAGAAATGATTATTGCTAACTTTGTCTGTATATTAAATGTGCAAATAACACAACAGAGTACGTCAATGCGCTCTGTACATTGGTAGTCCTGGTGCATGGATGACTGATGCATGAATGCAATCATGCATCTAGGCATCGTGACAGGCTTGTTTGGGTGCCACTTGTACCCATCATGCAGACTGTTTTATCAGTGCCGAGACACCCCCTTATGAGTCTTGTGCATTATGCCAACAAACCATGAGACCCTTAGAGGGGTTAAAGTCGTATCCTACATCATTATGGAGACTGCCTCCTGTACCGTTGACGGGACAAGGCTATGAGTGAGGCTACCCACATGGCTATGTACCACCACGTTTACTATGCCTGCAGCCTCAGACTGCTGACAAAAACTGCTACCATTGACATTACACTGGGTATAACACTGGATGCACACAAACACAATAACAATGTGTCTAACCCTCTGCCAGTTATACAATAGGTGATAAAAACAGAAAACCTGTTAGTGTGCCGCAGGTTGCTATTAATGTTAACTCTTTGGTGGAATATTGCACTGACGCATTATCTGTCTTAATGATGGTGCAATCCAATGGTGTCAACTTTACATCAGATGCCTAAATGTAACCCTGGTGAGTTGACTGACAGAGCTGCATTCATGCACCACCAGGCATGGGACTGGGTTTTGAAGAAATTTTCAAGAGGGTGGTTAAATTCCTCTTCCCGTTGGTATCTAAGAGCGATTTTAAGGGATGAGACCCCTCAAAAATCTAAGACCCCCTATTAATGTTAAAATAATTTCTCAGTGGATCTGTGCAAGTCACAAAAGTGACCTGTCTGACCTTAAAATTTCCGAATTTCCGGAAATTTCCAAAAGAATCCCATGCCTGCAACACGTAGAGATGGGAGTATGTTTTTACTGATGACATTGTAGCAAGGATACTTTGGGCCAATGTTGGCTTTTATTGAGCCAAGCATGGACAACATGGCCCAATGCTCCATTGCTGATAGGGAAAGCTCTAGCACACATGTATTTACATGCACACTTTTATTTGGTGGTGCTATTGTTCATGCACCAACGCATGGATTTACTTGCTAAACATTTCTTTTATAATTGCTTTAATATTATGGTGTTAAAATATAAAGATATAATCTAACAGATGACTTACCTCTTTTGTTACATTTGATGCTTGGGATAATTCCTTCAGTTTCTGTGATAAGTTCCTACTTGCCTCTGCCAGTGCAGAGCTGTCCAATAAAGGTACATTCACATTGTCCAGACTGACAGTGGTTGGCTTAGCACTAGTAGCCGGCCCTGCAGGGCTGGGAGTCACTACTGGCGTAGATGTCGAGGTAAAGGTAGGGGTAGGTTTGGGCACGGCTGGAGGCGTGCATGGCGGGCTCTGAGGGGGTGTAGAGCTGGCCGAAGACGAGTCCAATGAGCTGCTCGGTGATGAGGGTGAGGCGCAACACGGTGATCCAGATGATGAGGGTGACGCGCAGCACGGTGATCCAGGTGAGCTGCTCGTTGAGGAGGGTGATGGTGAGGAGGTGCGGTGGCGGCTGTGGTAATGGTGGTGACGGTGGTGATGCAGGGGATGGGGTGGCAGCATGAAGGGGGAAAATCCTAAATGCGAAGCTGCTGCGGCTGGAGCACAGAAGGGCATTGGAGACGTCGGCGACCCTGGACTGGAGGGCGGGGTGGGCAGGCACCCTGCCGGCGACGCTAATGGTGCTAGAGGAGTACCTATGCTGGTCAGTACTGGCGACGACTTGGATGACTTGGATGATGAAACTGATGGCGTGGTCGGGGATGCTGGGGGTGATGCTGAGGTGATGGAGGGTGAGGTGGATGAGGAGGCTGAAGTCCTGGAGGATCCTGACCGTCTGGAGTTGGGTGGTGAGGTAGACAGCTGGAGCTGTACGAACATCATGTGGTCCCCAAGGCGCATGGCCAACGTCAGAGGTGACTTGCCTGACAGGAAGTCGTTAACCTGAACACAAAGAAAAAATACACAGCGTTAGTACAAGGTCAAACAGTACCTTAGTATTAACATAAAAATGTAGCTCATATACAATATATATCCCATGGTGGAAGAGGAAGGAGGAAGGGGTCTAGACTAGGCTTGTTTTCAGGGGGTTAAAACAATGACCAAAAAGCATGACCTGATTTGTGGAAAGGCCCCTCAAAAAAGCATCACATAAAGCATAAAATAAAAGAAATGGAGTCGTTGAATGCGAGATTTATAAAACAAATGGCATTATGACTCTAAATACAAGTGCTTTCTTGAGACAGAAATTACCAATCTCAGAAACACAAAAGCCCGTTTCATTGGTTGTGTGAAGTGTCCGTTTAATGCCCTAAGCAGTGGCAGATAGAGTGTACATTGTTAACCCTTTACGGGCCGCTGAAGTAGGAGTGCATCATGCCCATTGGTCGTCATGATGCATCAATGAAGTGCTGGCGAGTCTGCTCGCCACCACTTCATTGGAGTATCATGCCGACCCCCCGGGAGTGTATCAACCCCATGGTGCATTAATGCGCTATATTCATGCATCAGTTCGACCACTTGGCATGATGCATCAGTGCATAAGCAGTCCTTAAAGGGTTAATGCCCCAGAGAGGCTGCTGAGTGTACAGGTTGCATTGTTACAGACCTGTAGCTGGGTGGGTGAAACAGGTGGTGCCTCCTCCCACCGTGTGAATGGGGGCGGTACCTGGGGGTGGCTTAGTGATAGGAGAGGGGTATGGGAGGGGCCATGACACCATGTGCCCTCAGGGCCCCATCCCTATGCAGCACAATGGAACCTACCAACATCAATTCAGTGCAGTGGTTGACTTTATCCTAGGAGCTTTATATATCATATAAGATTACCCAGATAGATTCTCAGCCAGAGATAATTAAAACTACTAGTATGTGGGTAAACTAAGCAGTATGCACAGACATTGATATTAAAAGCATTCCCATTACTTCATATATATTGGCAGTATACATAGTTCATAAAGCAGAACACTAAGTAGAAAAATGCCATGTAATGCATAACGTTTTTAGTTGAAGTTCAACAAAGAGAACTCAAGTCTTCAATAACCCGGGAGCTGCTTCGAGCTCTTGAAACATCATAAAAAAAATAAATAAATAAAGACATAAAAAGAAGATAGATGGCTCCCACGGTGAGAGCTTCATTACCCCCTGCCTCGTCCCAGCCTTGTGTTAAGAAGAGCGTTGACGTCAAAAACACTCCACAAATACACGAGGGCCGCCCAGTCTGACCTGGGACTGTGTATTCTGTGTGTCACATACAAACTCACACACATACACACACACACACACACATGCACAGGGAGAACGCAGGACATCCGGACAGACCCTTACAGCAGATGGTCCTTATGAGCCTTGCTGATGGGAGAATTCATGTTTTGTTTTGTTTTTATTTATTATTGACGATGTGGTTGGTGGATAAACTCCAGCCCTGGGCAGCCCAATTGGTCTTTGTTTCCTTCCTGGCCAACTCTGTACCTTATAGTTGTACAATACATTTACTTTAATACAGTCTTATAACATCCACCTTTTGCCGAAAGAGCCCCTTTTGCCCCCTCCCCCACCGACTAAACTCATCCCATCAACCCACCCCTATCTTTAAAAATGACCTTTCCCCAAGCACTAACTGTCTACACATATAGAGACACAGAGGTAGTCTGGGTGCAGATGACACCCACACCCTTTGTTATTTGGGTTGACCCCTTGTCCTGACTCATCCCCTTGTACTGTCCCAACATTGAGAGTACACAGATAGGGGCCCACCAATCACCACCTTCACATACCCAAACCTCCCACTAACTACTAGCCACACTTACACCTTCACAACTGTCAACTATTTGTACTCATTTCGAGGTTATCCTCTCAAAACTGATGAGTAATCGTTTTGCTCAATTACGTGATACGTGATCATAATAATTGCGCTATATGACAATACTGGCATTTTCAAGCATGTATTGATCTCTATGTGTGTGTTGTCACGCACTTTACAATACAGTATAATTGCCTCTCTGGTTTGATATTATTAATATCAGGAAGTGATATTAAATATGTACTTCCTTTTTTGGCGCTGAGGCTGGGCTCCTCCATACAAGGACAGCAGCAGCAGAGTGCCTAGCTTGCACTTGGCAAACCACCTCGGTTTACTATTGCTGCCTACGGCGCTGGGGCTGGCGGGAAGGAGACGGGAGCAGGGGGTTGGCGTTCTCCTGGCGTTCTCAAGGGGACGACAGAAATGCTATGCACAGCAGGGGGTTGAGTGTACACGAACGGATTATTGACGAGCGTCTGAAAGCCCCCCCCCCCCACACACACACACACACTCCCCACCACCTCTGAATGAGGGTCAGCTAGATCGATGTGGGGACTCTCGGCAGTGGAATCTACTTTCGCACTGTGTGGGGACAAAGGATCCATCTCTATCGGCCACTGTGATATGATATCAGACAGATAGGTTCACTCTATATGTATGTCACATGTTCTATAGTGAAACAGGATACGTTATCACCACTTTGATTGATCATCACCAACATTAGACTGTGTGCTAAAGGAACTGTTCGTTTTCCGACAATCATTTTTTACCCCCGCACTCAATCTAGGACACAAGCTGTCTGATCGAGCGTGGACGCGAAAGAAAACGATCGACAGACGCCCAACGCTCAAATCAATGTAAGAGTTCTACGAAAGGACTCGGTGTTCACGTTGTTATTATTAAAATGGCCAGTATCCGGGAGCTTGGGTTTGTGTTAACTGTGGGTGGCCATATATGGGCGCGGCGGCGTGCGGCTGTTTGAGAGGAAGGAATCCGTGTGGGCTTGGTCGGTCTGCTTTACCTCCTCTAGATCAAGGTCATTTCTGAGGATCAAGGTCGCGTCGACCTAGGTCAGTTCTGATTTGGTACCTCTGACAAGGGCAACCTATTGAGCACAGCAACCGTGCTCAGTATTATTGGCACCGTGCCATCTGTGAGCTGACAGCCAAGCCTAGCCGTGACTGTCCGTACGCGTTTCGCGCCAGTCTGTACCAAATGTCGTCTGCTCTGAATTTGACAACAAAGCTAGACAGGGTCAGTTCTCTGCTTTACTTGCTCATCGTTTGATGAACACTCATATAAAATGCAGTGTGAAGCACGGATCCATCTAAATTGGCTTTACGCTAATGATAAAATATGACCCCAGAGTCCTATGTCTGTCTGCTGACAATCCCCTCTTCATTTTATTACATCGAATTTGATTGTTGCAAATGCATATAAATAACTAGTCCGAATTTGAAAATGAAGAAAAAAAAGGGGGGGGGGTGCAAGTGATAAGCCCCCTGAGCCGATCAGGGTTGGATTTGTTTCACACGTATTGAGGGGAATTACTGTTATCCAAAGGCTAATTATACGTTTCACGTGGCAAGATCAGGTATTAAATAGGTGTATGTGCCTGAGTTACAAAGAATTACACACCCTCCCTCAAAACGAGTGCTTATTGTCATTGAGGTTGGTTTAATTAATACAGGAAGGTCTATATGATATATACAGGACGAGACGAGTGAGGCAGCACGTCATGGCCATAGGAAGTAAGTGCTTGGGTCTCATGTCGGGGAGCTACAATGTCATTTTGCCCTGTATATAAAAAATGAGTCATATTAAGTTAATCCTTTTGACACCCATAATGCCTCAAATAGTGGATGTTAAGTTATATACCAATACTGTCAACTCGCCACCACTGTCAACTCGAGTCTTGGCCTACTCAATAAGGGCTTAGGCTACAGTCATGCAGAGTGGCACCAAAGGGTTAACCCACCCAGATCCCAGCTGCTTTGACGTCACCTCTGACGTGGGGATGGCTTATATATCATAGTGACCTTCTATCAGGAGATGTTTAATCATATTGTGATTCGTGGCGAGAAACCCAATTGACCTTTATATTTACTCAGTACTGTAGTCTTATGGTCATGAGTAGACAATTGATATCTATGAAGGCCAGCTTGTTGTTAAATCACAAATGTCTTGTGTGTGTATGGGGGGCAGGGGGTATATTACATTTCTAAGACACACACGCTTCTTAAAATTATCAGCAGAAGCAGCTATGAATACACTGTACTGGAGTATACATACAGGGTGTCATTAACATTAAGTACTATATAGGATTACTAGTATATAAGCTATCTTTAGGCAGGGGTTGGGGCATTTCTTTTCTCGGGAGCAGAAGGCTGTTGCTAAGGATATGACAAAGGGCCACATCCAATATATGCAATATACTAAAAAAAATACCCAAATTTTGCCTATTTCTCCTCAATTAATGGCACTACAAATAGAGATCGAGCTGTGTGAAGAATATTTTGAATATATTTCATAATAAAAGTATTGTTAATCCTTTGCACTGTAGCCTGAGGCTGGACAGGAAGTATGTGTTTTAAGTTTTATATGGTGGAGCAGTGGATTCAGTACAGCACACAGGAGGAGGACCGCTTCCAGGAGCACCCTCCTCCAGTCCATATTGATCTGCACCGTTAACACCGTGGAGAAGGGCGTCGTGCCTATGACTCACCCACCCCTGTCATCCCTCTCCATCACCCTTCTCTGTATTGAGGGAAGGGCAGGCTGGACGTGATGGGAAAACGTGGGTTGGTTGGCATCTAGATCACATCATGCATTCGTGATGGCAGGGATCGAATTAACGGGTCTAAGCCCAGCTGCCATCGGGGACGGGCTGGTAGGTGGGTGTGGTGTAGGGGGCTGTTGGCCATTGGGAACCCTTCAACCCCATGCTGACGCGTCTGAGGCCAAGATCCAGTCAGACAAGGTGCACGAAGTGGGAGGGGGGGACGCTGTTGCTGACTCAGGGCTGCAGGAAGCAGCGTGTCATCTAGCACTAACTCTGGACAAAGTCTCAACACGTCTGTAATGCCTGGATACTGCTGCCATGGAGTGACCAGTATGCGCTTTGTAAAAGTTCCCAAGGTCCATCGAACCTGCCCCGTTCCCTTCCAATAAATGCATGTCAGGACAGCACTGGTACCTTTGGGCCACTAAGGGTTCCAAGGTCCCCAAGTCATTTACCTTTAGGGAGTGATCATTTTTAACAACAGGAGGGGGGGGGGCTGGTGGGTTTGATCACTCCCTTACTATACCGTATGCATGTACATGTACAATACAATAGGTAAGATAAGATAAGCATTATCTAGGTGTGTGCAGTCTAGCATGTTTCAAGGTCTACACTCAATAGGTACACTCCATCAGTTGACTAAATATTGTTTACATTTTGTTCTTGTTTTAAAGCACCCTGCCAGCCAATGCTATAATATGAGTACCACTCATCTGCAGTAAGCGCCCAAAATGGCCGCCATGAGAGATTGATCAGCTCCAGTGCGTGTTATAGATTGCTGCCTGCGTGGGACGTGAGTGGAATGGGGGCCTGGCCGCAGGGGGACGGCTGGGCGGTCAGGTGGGCCAAGGTTAGCTGGGGAAGGCTATGTGTAGAGTGGCGGTAGGAGGAGGGGGTGGGAGGGGGACCCTGGAGGAGGTGATCAATGGGTCGGCGCCGGGAGGAATCGATCACCCGCCTGGTGACGTGTACACCACCCGCCGCGTCTTCCCTGAGTGTCTAGCCTTTCGAGCTGTTCAGAAAGGCTGGGCACTTTCGGAAACTAGGGCAAAGATATTGATCCGGAAAGGCTGGGCAACTCAGTTAAAATATTAAGTAGAGTATAGAGTATCTGCATTCCCTACTTCCAAAGTATTATTCTGTACTTCTCGGTCTATTACCAACGCTGCACCATTTTCAGAATACCATACAGGAGAGGTAACTTTAAAGTAGGTTACATAGCAGTGGTTCCCAAACAACCCCATTAAAAGGAAGTATACCCACCTCAAATTCTTCACCTCAATACTCTAACCTGAGCCAAAGCCGCCCATTCCATACAGCAGCCGCGTCTCCCACCGCCCATCCGTCTACCACGGGTAGCGTCCCTGCCTGCTTCACATCCCCTCAGGCTTATTTTTACTCAGCTGACCTCCAAGTTTCACCCCCAGCTGTATAGACTGTTTGACATGCAGAGCCATGCAGTATGTAGAGGAGGTAGTGTATACTGAGACCTACTTCACCATATCTCCTTCTTTACTCAGCCTAATCTAAACACAATCACCTCCCCATACCTACACTCACATGTACCACCTATATGCAGCCAGGCAGTTATGTAACATTCAAGTGCCATGTAAATTTAGTCAGCCCTCTTTTGAGTTCTAGCACTGGCTTGTTGCAGGGCACCTGAGGTATTTTTGACACAGGGCCATCCTTAATTCTGGGTCCACCACCACAACCATTCACAGCCAAGCTCAAGAACGGAGCATCCCACCCCTCCTCCTCCCTATCCCTCCCAGAGTCCCACCCAATATGAAGCAGTGGGGATGGGAGGGCAGTGTTCGTCCTTCCTTCTATGTCGTACAAATAGCGTGTCGTGACGGCTCGTTCTGTTCCATGGCTGCCACTAAAATACCCTCCAGTACATACATTGTATACAGGATCCTGCATACATACAGAGAACCTGACTGACTGGTCGGATCCCGGCCAATCCCATCCACGGCCCACAGCACACGGATCCAACAACACAGGGGGATCCACAAGGGATCCAGCCCCCCCCCCCTCCCCCCCAACACCACTAGATTCACGTCCTGCAATCTACATTCTGCAGCTACCACTACAGAAATCCATAGCAATCTCAAGCCCCTAGCCCCCAGATAGGATAGGCTGGTTGAGGCATAACCTAAGTTGCCAGCATGAAGATATAGGACGAAGCATTTTTACACCAAGACATTAATAATGGCATTATGTAGCAGGCCCAGCAATAACCCCCGGGAGGCAGACCAACCCCTACCCACAAACATAAAAATAACGGCCCATTAGTGTACTGAATCAGACGGTTTAAATGTGAAAGCTGAAGTAGCTAATATGTTTACCGTTTGTCCATGAAGCCCCACGTAGGCATGGGAATAACAACCGCTCATTAGCACGTCGACCCACTGGAGAAATTATTCCTACTTAGTGACTTTTACATGTCATAGAACGCCCACGTGTAATCAGCAATGCCACAATGTAGCCCACATTTTATGTGAAGACTCGGTGGCGTGGGTTTATTACTATGAATATTCTATTTACAAACTCCTCTGTTTTTAAGCAGCTACTGATGGAAACATGTTTCCAATACATCAGTTATCTCTTATCAGTACAGAAGTGGTCACAGGTCAATGATCAATCCTGTGTTATTATTAAAGTAGGCGGTAGGGCCTATCTCTGTGAGCTGGGACACGTAATCCGGGTACAGATAGGGTGCCCATATCCCATCTGTTGGTTGGGAGGGGAGGGCTGGGTGTGAGAGCTCACACGGTATCCAGGACGTATGGAGAACCCTGCATTTGGATACCACTAAAGGACCACTCAGGTACCTCCAATGACTAGCGTAACTAGGACTATTTCTGGCTCATTAATGACTAGTGTCATTCATAATTGTGGTCATTTGTCGACATCTGATTCTGCTCATTATCCACAACACATTTAATATGTTAATATATCATCTACCTTGTGTCTGAAAATATTGATTTTAAAAAAAAGAAAGATAATATATCACCTTGGGGGACGTTCAACAGTTATGTCACTGTTATTTAGGAATTTGTCAGGACCCACCCACCCCCTTGTCACTGTTTTTGTATGGAATCTGACCTTGATGTTAGGGCTGGGGCGCAGACATTTAACCCCCCCCCCATGCCTCTGCTGTGATTCACTAGGTGGACACAGGTATACCAGTATAGTAAGTGCTTCTGTCCTCGCTGTCCTTGGTACTTCTCAGGTGCCCACCACTCTCGACGCATTCGGGGAATGGCCGAGGGATCAATGTTGGTTTGTAAGGCCATCCCCTATTGGTCCTCCCCATGTAGGTCAATGTTGATCCCTGAGTCAACTTACTACCCTCCCAAGCATAGTTAGGGACTGGTACCTAGCCAGACCTGGCTGGGATGGAGGAGGGTGGAGGGAACCAGCTGAGGTGGGTTAGTTAGCATTCGAGGTCACCCCTACCCATAATGCAATAGATATGTTAGAAAACCGCTACCCGAACTCCTCGTCTGTATGCTGCTACAAAGGTACAGAGAGGACCTACTGGACATGCAACAGAAGCAGTCCTAGGCTTGGTCCTGACAGCTGAACTGAGGCTAGACCCCCCCCCCCCCCCAACGATCAACCCTCTCTTCTGGTGACAGTGGGGAACTGCAGGTTTGCAAATTTCCGTTAGTGGCACTGCCAACAACGGCAAGGGCTGCTATAGAGGAACCCAAAGCCCTCCCCCCCCCCCCACCCCCTAAGCAGTGACGTAATTGTTGAACGCTCCCTTGTCCTATCGCTGGTATGTGTGTATTCAATATTACAACCATGAATGCATTCCAATATAAATAATAATGGGTGGGCAAGTGGAAAGGGTGCTTTATGTTTGCCTGCCACGTTAATTCATACTACGCAGTCAGTAGTGGCTATAGAAACTATATAGGACAGAGGAATGTGAGGGAGAAGGACAGAGGAATGTAAGGGAGAATGTTGGTTGGTAAAGCTGAACGGGCACTGACTGTAGGGTATTTGAGAGTCTGACCCAGCATCGACTTGCGGTGGAGAAAGGGGAGGATTTGAGATGTGGGCCTCTGGGTCAGGTTGAAATGGAAGTCTAGCGTCCTCCAAACCCACATCCTGTGCGGCCAAGTGGGCACAGCGTGCTGTCGGGCCTGGTTACATGCCCTGTGACAGCCTGTCCCTGCTCTGTCCCCACCCCATCTAGTCTCCTTTGTCTTTGTCCTAACTCCGAACTCAAACCACACAAGGGTATGTGTCCAATTTGGCCATAATTATATGGAAACCCACGGACAGACGACACCAGACACCCTTAACCACAGATGGCGCTATATAGCTGATGACATTCCGTCACTGTTGGCTGGATCCTGCCTACCCGCCCTTTAATAGTATGACCCGCCCGTGACCCCTGACCTACTTAATACACAGGCTCGTTGTACTAGAGCTGGCTTTGTGTGAAGTTGGTGGTTGAGGCTGAGTTCCGGTCACCATGACGTGAGCATCCTGTCGTTAGGGTGCCCATGTACCATGACCTTCAAGTACACGCTGGTACAATGAATGCTATGTTTGTGGTGACATTATCAATGCACCAAGCAGGATAACCGCCACTGTATTAGTCTAAGGATATTATTAAATGGTTACATAGTGGTGCTTCCCATGTCAGCTTTCACATCGGGTGTCACATTAACCATTGATATCAGCAGTAACTTGTGACTACGACTATGTATTCCCAACAAATTCCCCTGGGCCCTGCAGGTTATATTCTATAACTAGGCACTAATATATGCTGATAATGGAGATCTACATGGTTTCATCTACAGGAGATCAAAAGGGAGGTAAAATTTTGTGTCAGACAGTGGCGGATCCAGGATCTGGAAAAGGAAGCAAATCAAGGCCAGGGTTATAGCCAGTGCTGTATGGGATATGATATATTTGTCTGTAACTTACCTGAATATCTGACAGGTTCTCCAGGGCCTGCATAACCGTATGTTCAGGACGCTGAGACTAGAAAGGAGACAAAGAAATCAATGATGATAACAGGAAGCTCAATATAGTCAAAATACGTGCAATTTACAATAGCCAGGGTACCAAGAAGCAGGCAACGCTTCAGTGATAAAAATGGAGTACTTGAACATGTAATTGGACGGAAATGTGAAGGCATGGTTCTTGGTAACTATTTGACGTGGGTGTGAAAAGTAACCAAAACAAACATAGGACTCTTATTCAAAACAGTTAGCCAGGATGTGGAAAAATAATGGGTTGTTAGTTCAATGCCTGGAATTCAGCTTATATTTGTTTTGTCTAACTATAAAAGTGCTCGATGTGTGCTAGTTATATGATAATTTCCCGCTTTCTCAGAATAAATGCAAGAGGCATGAACATAAGGTTTCCAGTAGCCTAGAGTAGGCCAAAGTTCCATTGAAATTTAACTTCACCTTCCATGGAAGTTGCTAGAGAACTGGGTGGGAAGTGATGAGTTCCGGGGCAACGAACACATAGATTATTAACCAAACAATTCATGTGAAACTAATATTGAATTTGAGGAGCTGTCAGATTGTTGGTAATAAATACCGGGGGTTGGGGGGGGGCACACATATTTGAGTTTTGGAGGAGGAGGGGGTGTGGTAGGGTGTGACAGTGTCTAAGCAGAGAATGTCTAAGTCACAAGAGGTTGAGGAAAATTTGATGAATTGAAAATCATAACAATAAGTAGGAATTCGAGGTTTTATGGTATCAAACACATCAACTGGCACTTGAACTGGCATTAATCAAGGGTATTCCTCTACAGTATGGCTCCTAATATCACCCTAGAATATCACTTATCAGCAATGGCCGTTAAAACTTCCAAAGCCCCCATCATGGCACCCCTTTCCCCTACCCCAGCTAGACAAGCATGCACGTTGAACGGCATGAACCGTCTACCGTAAACCTTGTTTGGGTACTAGTAGTGCAGAGTGTGGGCGCTCCCACAGCGGGGGCTGGCGTCACACACACCACCTGTTGGCCTGTATGGGGGCCGCGTGGTGCTGGAGGAGCAAGCACTGAGATAGCAGTGTGGTAGATAACAGCTCCCGCCGCCATTCACACAAAGGAATCATCTCTACTGGTGCTGCAGTTATCACTAGTACAATGTAAAGCCTCTAGTCTAATATCACTTATAATCAGGTGTGTGTATGATGGTATCAGACTGTGGGAGGACGGTTGAACCACAGCTATGTGTGGTAGGTAATGGGAGGGTTTACGGCCCGTCCTAACTCTGGGATGACCTCGTGGGAGCGGGCGGGAAGAGGGGGCGGGGGCGGCAGGTGGGTCGGGCGGCACATCAAAGCCATGTGTTGTCAGGTGCAGCCCATGGGGCGGGTCGGGGAGGGTGCAGGCGGGATGACGAGGGGGTCAGCCGGTATCTGAGAGGAGGTAAAGGGGTGTGTGTGGGGGTTGGCGGGGTAGGTATTCGGTCAGTGATTAAGTCATGGCCTGTTGCCATGCAGGTCTATCCGGGAGGTCTATGAAAGCCTACAAAGACAAAAGTAAGTCCGCAACCAGACTCCTAAACCAACCTTAGACGTGTGAGTGGCCCTTTAAAAATGGGCGCCTCCAATTTGTGAAAGGTGTAGGGATATGGGACAGCCTAATTGTGACTGAAATCTAACACAGGCCACAGGTGTCGGGTGGGTGGGGGGGGGGGTAATGTGTAGGAACGGGTTGAGATGGGGATGAGGAGTCCGTTAGGCTAAGGCATTTAAAAATATCAACGGTTGGGGGAAAATCAAACTAGGCAAACCATACATTTCAAATTAAATGGAAATTGTGGCGCTATGACTACAATGAATGGAGTCAAAGCACCTACCATGAGTCCACTTTCTATATTTGGTAACAGTGTCAGTTTGCAGCCTTCGAATATGCCGTTGTCTCGGAGGCTGCCTTCCTTTAGGACCCTGGACAGAAACAATGAAACAACGTAAAAATGCGATCTGGTATTTTAACCTTTGCAGAACCCTTTTATGTTTCTCTCATTCATTAAGATGCATATCATTTTTTTTTTCATTGAAAGGATAGGTTTAAAAAGAGAAGCACGTGCAAATATTGTAAAACATAAAGCATGGTTTGCTAGAGTCTGAGTACAGGCTCACCACGCGGTTTATTCTCCCCCATGGAGGAGGAAATAAAATAGTCCAGCAGCTATTTTATACATGGGAAGCCGGCTGGCTGCTACACTAAACATCCCAAATTTAGCATAGGCTTCTCACACATACCTTTCTTTGTTGAGAAGAGTAATCCTCTCCTTGGTCAGTTTTAGTTTTTTAGCAATGGTTTTCTTGAGTCCATCAATGGTTTCCTCCGGCGTGGCACACAGCTGAAACTGTCCTCCAGTGGTAGGACAGATGTGAATACTCCACATGCTCCTGGTAGGGGTGGGCACCAAGGGGAGGCGAACCCCGCCTGGACTAACCCTCCGACCGGCCATGGCCGACGTTGTTGTCTGGGTGCCTGTGGAATTCCCCTTCTGGAGCTGAGGCTGTGGCTTGCTGGAGGATCCTGAGGAGGATATGCTTTTGGGCTTGGTCCCACTGAATGCACTGGTGGATGGGGCTGGGGTGGGGGATGAGGTGGTAGAGGCTGCCGCTGCCCCCTGAGAGGGGTCAGGTTCTCCCGGCAGGCTGCTGGTGTGCTCCATGGCGCTGGTTTAATTTCACGTTGTGGTAGACTGACGCCACTGGAGGAAAGGGGAGAGGAGGAACTCCAGAGTGGTTGGTGTATTATGTGTGTGTGTCTGGTAGGACTGGAGGAACACTGGTAGTGATGGTGCTGTATAGAGGAGGGATATGGGCTGGTGTGGGCCCTGTTTCCGGCCTCCTACTGGAGGAGGTGGAGGTGGTGGTGGTGGTAGAGAGGTATGTGGTGGTGGAGGTGGTTACCCTTAGCACTGACTGTGTGTGGGTAGTAGACCCAGTCCCGTGGGCTGCTGGAGGCAGGTCAGACGGCACTAGTACAGCTGACTCCTCCTGTAGCTCACTGGTATACGTCCTTCCCAACTGGAGGAGGTCTGCCCACTGTGTGAGTGAGTGGGCCTCTACACTGGAGGGTTATGAAGTCAGTATGTGTGTGTATGAATACATATGTGTGCCAAAGTTACCACTGTATCTCAGGAACCACACAACAGTACAGAACCGTCTCCTGTAGACTACTCCACGGTGGCACTCCTACAAGGCGGCGGCCTGGACTGAATGCGCTCCCACCCGCCTAGCGCCCACAACACTATACGGGCCCATGTGAGGCGCCTCAACAATGAACGAGTGTGCCGACCAATCAGCGCGCCGCTCGCCCTCACCGCTGTAGCCAGGGAGGAGGTGTGGCGGGCTGGCTTTCATGTGACTAGGATGCCCGGGAAGAGGCTGTGACGGGGCGCGGCTGGCCTCGGCGTGACCGGGCATGAAGGAGTCGGTGAGATGGGGGTAAAGGGGGGGGGGGGTACCTGCTCAACGGTTGGGGTTGTCCGTTGGGGCCCCAGGTCTGGCCGTTGGGCGTGGGGGAGTGTGGGGACGCTGAGGGACGCGCAGTGAGCACTGCTTATCGGAGGGGCGCGTCCATCGATCTTGGCACCAGCGGATTGGGTGACTTCCATTGACGTCATTGGCGCGGTCAGCAATAAGTCTGAATAAAAATGGTCTACTATTTACGTTTTCACCTAGGTCAGGCTTGCCTCAATGTCTGCGATTCAAGCCTAGATTTATTCACCAGAGAGTTTGACAAGAGGCTGGAAGGGAGGCGGGTGGGGGAGGGGACCCGGGGGAGGGTAGAGGGAGGGGGAGTGGGGTACTTTAAAGGGCACTGCCCGGGGCACTGCCTCTCCCTAAACTACTAACGCCAAACTCATCTGACACTGGGACCTGAGCCGCTTTTCGAGACCTCGATGACTAATATTGCATTTCTGCAGGCTTTGCATAATATTGCATGTCCTGATTTATTGATGATAAGCTATTGACCTTTTATTATTGATCCTCTTTATTTGCCCACGTGGTATCTTCGTCATACCCCAGGGACTTTTTATTACAATGTAGTCGTAGATGTTTAGATTTCAGACCGTGTTTAAAATGGTGGCTGATTATTCTGAATAGAGGAATAGTATAGCTTTAGCTCTCCTTCGTCCAGTCCCCACTAACAAGCCCTGTGAGCACGGCAGTTTACAAGAGCCACCACTGGTGCCTTGGAGGGTCGTCAAGAACCCCTGTCGTGCTGCTAAAGCACAGGGTTCCCCATACGACAGGGTTCTCCAGTGGCCCTCCACTGGGGACCTGTCGACCAGTCACCTGTTCCTTTCAGTTTGTATAGGGGAAGCACAATGGTTGGCTCTACCAGCCTTCAGGCTGCGGCCTTGTGCGTGTCACGCAGTTGGAACAGCTTTTAGGTAGTCTTAATAGCTTATCCCAACTGCTTTATTGTCTTGTACCTATTTAGGAGTGGTCATTTTTTTCTAACAATGTGTGCGGTGTGTGTGCGGGGGGGGGGGGTGAGAGGAGGGACACAAAAAAATTCAGAACCCTAAGACGGGGGAGGGGGAGGGGGGTTTCGCCATTCGCGCACGAAAATCCACCACCCTCTCCCCATTGATAAATATTGATCACTCCCTTTAGCCTTAATAGCATATAACGCATAGCGTCTTTCCGGTATGTATTCCCTACTTAAAGCCATTCAGGGCGAAAATGTACTAGAATTAAGGTCACTGCATGAATAAACATGTAAAGGAAATGTTATATATTGTTCATTGTATATGCGATAAATGACTTCATTGCAGTTCTTGGAAAACGACACTAAGTTATCTTCCGAGAAACTGTCTCAACAAGAAACTGCGTCTCCCTTTACACCCATTTGCTCTTGGGCATCAGCAGACATCTCACCAGGTATTGAAAGAAAGTGTATCTTTCAACAGAACTTCACAGTCAGTTTAACCTGCCTCATTTTATTTTTTATTAGCATGTAATCATTATGTGCATGTGTTGGGCTAATTCTAGGATGGTGTTCCAATGGCATTAAACAATTAATCAAATTCATGGCATTAAGAAATCAGGTGATGGGTATAGATGGGTCAGCAGACTGCCCACAGTGAATTATTAAAAGGAATTATAACTTCTCCTGGAAATTCATTCGAAGAAAAATGACAAAAGACAAATCCTGTATTGTAGCCGAATGGTGCTTAATACCGACGTTTCTTACCTCAGACCATACATTCACTGGAAGAGTAGGTTAAGGACGCTGAGCCCCTGGACGAGGTGGTTTTAATTTAGGTGAAGCCCTGTGTGGCTTCAGCGCCAGTTCTTCAGTTGGCAACTATCAGCCCATGACGTCATGCCCGGGCGTCATGCGTCTGTATGCCACAAACTTACTGCACTGCTCAACCCTCCTCATAGACTTGCTGAAGTCTTATAATAATCATGATATGAAATTATACAATTCATATTGATAAATCATTAAATGAGTGAATGTGGAGGGGTCTGCAGCCAGTCCCGGGGCAGCCAGTCTACCCATTTTCCCTGGCCCTCTTTCCTAACACTCACTGCGATATTAAAACTGAACGAAAAACTACGATTATACTTGAAAACAAAGACAGCGCTGTCTTGCATGCACATATAGAATATAACGTCTGATATCAAATGTCACTTTGAGGTAATTTGATAGATATTTCCGTATCCTGCTTAGGTAGTTTGCATCAAGGGACTGTATGAGTAATTGCTGTAGAATTTCTTACAAATCCAACTAAAATTAAACAGTCATTAAAAACTTCTCGCGATAAAAAAAGGGAATACCTCGCACGTATGAATTGCTTCTTGAGGAGTAAATTATTCTGTTTAAAAAAGGCAAAGTAATCCAATTGAACTTTAAGAAGAGTCAGACTGCTGTCGTGTAGAATGACCTTTGTTTTTTGTGGCCTACTCTACATTGGGGGGGGGGGGCACTCTAATCCATTTGCAAATCCAATAATAAGTAATATTGGTGGGTGCTGCGGTGACAGCTTTTCGCAATGGCGTTTCCTAGCAACCAAGTAGCCGCCTGCGTCTACAGACGACATGTGAATGAAGTGAGGAGCTCAGCAAGAAACAGGTGAATGGATGACGACAAGCAGGGGCGGGTCTTCGCTGCCATGGCAACGGCAGAGCAGCGCAAGTTGTTACTTTTAATGCTAGCGGCGAGCCGAACGCTGGCAATTCTGGCGCGATGCGCAGCAGCAATTGTCGTCTGTTTACATTTACTGTCTTCACCCAAACAAAAATAAGAACCCGGAATGTCAACACACAAAATTATGTGGCAATAGCAATGTCCTCATCCCAGCAGAAATACCACGACATCATCAGCATAAATGTGATTGTTGTGTTCACTTTCTTAAAGGTCTTTTTTAAGAGCGTGGTCAACGTAGCATTCAGGCATCATTTTAGTAGTTGACCACAGAATCTGCCGTGAGACGTCATTACACCCATTTACAGAAGAGTTGGAATGGTGATTTGCAGGCCCTACATGTATTTCTGTAACCATCTGGTACAGTGCATGCCAGGGGAACTGATACAAAAGACGTCATCAAGTTCAAGCACTTCTTGGGGAATTTCTTTTTAATAAATTGGAGATAGAAATATCTTGATGAGTGTCAGTTTTACAAAACCCAGGGACGCTTCTCATAAACTCATCAAATTGTGACATCGTCATTGGTGCCCTGATCTTCTGCATGAAATAAACTAACTCAGAATACTTAAAGACACCTGTCGTGATTTGAAGGAGGATACGTATGCCCACAGCCCTCTTTTTGCACAAAGTTACTAAAGCATATTTTCTATTCACAAAGGCAGCTTCAGGGCCGTAAAGGGCCGTAACTAGCCCTTATCGCGGGGTGGTTCGATTTTGGATGAGGCGGGACTCTTGAATCAGTTCAAAGTTGGAACCTTACAAAAATTTCACGTAATAAACATTTACCTGATTTTAACACACATTTGTAATGATAATGGGCTATTTGAGTCAAAATGTCCCCAGTTTAGGTTAACTCTCTAAAAACCATAATAATTGTCCGATTTACAAGCCGTAAAAACCAGGTATAATGCTAGGACCTGTATTCTATTAGCCAATTTGGCGATTTTGTTCACATTTTGATTAGCCAAATTCAGTATCAATTAGCCAAAACGTTTTACACGTGAATCAAGCTAAATTCAATATACATGTACACTTGTACTCTATCATCCTGAAGAAAAAAACGCCCCTGCACTAATAGAACACCCCCTTGCCCTCTGTATATTTGAGACAGCGCTTATTTAAAACCTGATGCTTGAACATGTCAATATGGTTTATTTAATATATAGATAAGACAGTCATCAAACATTTACAATATGTATTATAGTTAAGACAAAAAGACAAATGGCCTTTCAACACGAATTGTGTGACAGCAGGAGAATTTGGAATATTATCACACAATTTATTTGAGCTAGATGAAAATATATACATTCCTGATCAGAAAACAATAATTGGGAGAGTTCAAATGACTTTGTTATCATTTGAATTTGAGTGGGGACCCTACTTTCTCAAGAACTGAGATTTGGCTGTTCTGTAACACCCACATACAGCATGACATTGTGTGTCAGACCAGCCAAGGGTTTGTTCATAATTATGTGATCCTAGGGTAGAATGAATAAATACTTTCTTAAACTTTGGAATGGAGGGCCAAAAGGTGTGAATGCATAGTAAAATATCGTTCCAACATCTTCAGATTGGCCCCACAATCTTAATTAGCCAATTTGGCGAATTTTGACATGATAGGAATAGCCAAATTGAGCTTGGATTCGCCATTGGCGATTTGGTGAATGGCTAGCATTGTCCCTGAAAAACTGACATGTAGCTTATCAACTGCACTTTTCTGCTGGCTGGGGTGGAACGTTTTTGGGCCATGAGGGGCTTGAGGGGGGGGGGGGGTCGTTCGAACCGGCGAACCCCCTCCTCCCCCTCCCCCCTAGTTACGGGCCTGAGCTCCCCTCTGCAATTAAGTGTATGGCAATGATTCAGCATGATGAGACACATTACACATTATGTATGAGTCATGCTGCTGTTAGGCGCATTTCGCCAATCTGCGCCGATCGCCAATTCTTCTTTGCGCCAGGTACAAATGAGCGAGAATCTAATACATTTTCTAGCAAATTTATAGAATTGATCCGTCTAATATTTTTGGAAGATAACTTTTTATGTTATTCAGACATTGGTCAATGGTTTGTCAAGTTTTCCTGCTTAGAGTTTTAAAAAGGAGTTGAAGTGCAAGACCTACTTGCCGAATGGCCGATATTGCTGCTTTGCGCAAGATTGGAGCTTTGCGCGGCGCCGATCTTGCGCAATTTACAAACAGCGCTGCCCAATTTGAGAATTGCGCAGATTGGTGATCCGCGCGCTACAGGTGTTATATATTCATATTTCTTTGATATGGCACTATGTGGAGCCTCTGTATCTGCAATTATTGACCTTATGCTATCCAATTAAGAAGTTTTTTTTCAAAGAGTGCAAATGATGCCAAGATGATAGGCCTACTAATATCCGCTGGTCGGTGTAAACTAGATATTATTCACATAATTAATGATTGGAATCAAAATCAAATTTGCAATGTCATGCGAATAAACCCCTGCCCGTTTACCATCCTACAATATGCAACCCAACCAATTTACGACCTCTAACGCTGCAGCTGATTCCTAAAACACTTATCCAAAGGACCCAAAGGCAAAAGGTAAGATGAGAAGCAAGTGCTCTTACACAAATGCCACCTGGTGGCAAAAACGAGAACCTGTCAGTGCCAATCCTACATTCTCATCACTCTCTCACTGGATTCCACATCCTATATGGACCATTCTATATTTCCCACATACCAGGACGTATGCATGTATAAGTCCAGGTATTAACTAATCATCAAACCTATAGTAAAGGTGTTTATCAGTTATCAGCGTATCCACAGTATCCTATAGTCGAGGGAAAATAATATTCTTGAAGAAAAAAATTGTAACATTTTCTCATTCATGCCCTTTTATCAATCAATCAATCTATCTATCTATTTGTTACATTTTCTTTTTATTAGTACACCAAACTACTTAACATAACATATGGGGTGATTTGAGATCATCAGTGACAGATCAAAGACCGACCGTACCCAGCCCTTCATCCTATCACTGGAGGCTTCCTCCAGGGTCTTCCCTATGACACCTGATCACAGGTGAGCTGCACAAGACTGCAGTCAGTAGGTCTGATGACTCACTGCATAAAACATTGATGCATAAACTTCGTCCCTCAACATCGCCAGGGAGATATGTACATTTACTCTAGTGTAGTCTCCCTGCCTGTCTATCTCTCCCAGTGGTGGGTACAAGATTTGGTAAAGGAGGGGGCGCGGCCCAAAAGGTGAACAAATTTTGGGGGTCAAAATATGCAAATAAACTTAAAAGTGCTGGCCAAAAGGAGTTGGCGCGTGCCTCCACGCTACCCGTCTAGATCCGGCACTGTCTTTCCCCTGTCTTTCCAAATCCAGGGCAGGCCCATGCCCAGCCTTCCCCATGGGGGGGACCATTGCTTGAAAAGTGGACCTTTTTGCCGTCGCAAGTGAAGCACAGGGACAAACCTGGCAGGGGTGGATCCAGGAGTTTGAAAAGGGGGGGTCCAGCCCCAGGGTTGACCACTGCATGTCGCGCATGATATGCTTAGACTATGTATGGTGTTGCTTTATTTTAAGGGGGTTTGGGGGCTTGCATCCAAAAAGGGAAAAAAAACATGAATGATAGATGTTATAATGTATAGTTTAAAGCATTCTAATGTGCCATCAGCAGTAAATCTAAGATTATGAGAACAGGGAATAAAAATCTTAATTGAACACACAATAGTGTTTGAGGGAGGCTTGGGGGAATGCCCCCTAGAAATTTCTTGAAATATAGACATAGTTTAAAGCATTTTTAGTGTAACCCTAGGTGGTGAGGGTTTTCAGAAAGAGGATGTGTTGTTATTTAAATATTATTTAAGCCTGGCCCCCAAGAAAACTTAGAAATTTTAAAATGAGGAAGTCAACTCATTGTTTGGAGTATTTTGATGCTCCCTAAGGGATGAATAAATGGGATGGAAATCTGATAGAAAACTACCTGGGGAACCCCATGGCCAATGACTAGAATCTGATGTGGTCACTTCTGTATATTATGGAGTGATTTTTAGTAGCTTATTACTAATCTAATGTAATCATACCCTACATCCCTGACCTCAGGCCATTTCTATAGTACAACTCAAACTCAAACTATGAGGCTCACCTGGGATGGGTTTTAGGTATAAGCTACGCCTTACATTTAAGCTGCGCACTATCTATATGTATGATGCAATGGCACTCTGGGGATTTTTTTTTCTAGACTGGCTCATGTTAGAAAATTTTGAGAATTTTCATATACTATAGATGCTGTAGAATCATTAATTGTCCAATTTACAAACAATATAAAAGCTATAGGGTACTTGAGTGGGCATATACAAAGTGGCCATCTGGGGTGGGTCCAAAGGGGGTGGGACCACCCTCGGGGACCCCTCTTTGGAGCATTTGTGTTTATAAGATATATAATGAACATGGCATGGTCTTAGTTTAGGTCGCTAATACTATAGGGACCAGTTTTGGCGACCAGAATTGTGGCTTATTCCATTTCAGGAAATCACGACCACTTTTTAGCAACCACGATATTCTGTATTTAGCGACCTAAACGTAGATATTGTCATGAACATAACCACAACTCAGGAAGTTCAATGAGGCTTTTATTAACCTTTGATATGATAATTTCTTATTTTCTCCATTAAACTAATTGAGGTCCACCATATCCAAAATTGAACCAGAGCACGGGGGCCTTATGGATTTATAAGGCGTGCTTGATATCCATGGATAACAGGCACTGGGTGCCTGATATCCATGGATTAAGTGATAATTTCACTGCTAAAGGGGCAATGAGAATAGATCATCATTGCTCGTGGTTCACCCTGAGCCTCCTGGGGTTTCAAACAGGAACTACTTCTCCAATGTTGGGGAATGTGGTCTCAAATCGTGATGCTGCGTGGTTGACTGTTGAGGGGTGTAGCATAAGGTAATGCCCATCACCCGGGCTCATCTGAGTGGGTGCTAGGGGGAGGTAAAAAATATATATCTCTTTAGTGAAAAGGCCTGGATCTTTGCAGGATTTGCACAGAATGATTAAAATGCATCTTTTACAAGGGCTTGGATCACAAGGAGAGCTAGCAAGTTGAAAGTGGGAAGAGGCTACCTGTATGGTTAGTGGTTTTTACGGAGGAGCTTTCTAGATTTGACCTTCACATCCTATTAGTATATGACCTACTGCAGGTGCGACCCATTCATCTCTTCACCAACCCAAGTACACATATCATCTCATACATATACATGCATAGAACACACAAAAAAAGTGTTGGATAGAAAAGAAGTAGGCATTAAATGTACTCAACCGAGACATGAATCGCATTTTAAACATTTGCTCCTGCTGGACGGGAAGGACAAGAGGTGGGGTAGGGTAGCGATGGCTTTTCTGTGCCCTGGACAGTATAGGTAGATAACGCCGAGAAAATGAAATGGGACAGGAGGATTTCTGAAAGGATCTTGGGCTTAATTAATTTAAAGGAACGTTGTGACGACGATAGCAGTGGCAGTGGCGGGACTAGCACTTGACCTTTTCCCTTGGCAGCAGGCTCTACCGACCGCAATGCAAAAGGACACGGCGAGTCAGCCTCTGAAGCCAGAGACGTCAGCCGTTGTACTGGCAGTGGGAGGCGTCTCTCAAAGGTCATCCAGCCGCTGCCAACCCCCCCCCCCCCCCCCACTGTCACCTTCCCCCAACCCGCCCCCCCCCGCTCTCATTTGTCTTGGGCAATGGCTATGACGTCACCAGGTTACAGGGACAGGGACGCTAGCATTTGCCCGACAGCCCTACAACTTACAAGAGCATCCATTTAGCTCGGTTGAAGACAGAGGGACACAAAGTCAAAGGATTGTCTGGAGAAGTCTCTCAGATGCTTTTACTGCAGACAGACTATATAATATTATATGATCATCCATTAAAAGGGCCATTCTTTTAGAAAAAAAATGAACAGGAATCTGCTAAAAGTCCCTAGATATACCTTATGAGATACTGATTTGTCGTCTTTACCAGTGGCGTCATTTTATATTACATCATCATTATTTTCATACATAAATAGCAATATATGGGCCCACATATTTTAATGCCACACAGTATGCAAATGCATACATATTGAAGTTGACTTGTCAACTCTTGTCAAGTAGCAACTTCTTATCGTTCTCCTTCTCCTCTTAAAACGTAGAGGCAGAGCCACAGGTGAAGGGGTCGACACCTGTGAATGTCAATCACAATCTGACAATGTTAACGAACTCTACATATAGGAAGTACGTATTACTCGTCAGACAAATGCTGCCCTTTTCTACATGTGCTATGCCAACGTCTATTTAGATATTTCCCAGATCTGAATATAGCACTTGTAGTCTAGGTTTGTGGAGGTGAACAGTCTGCCATTGTGACATTTAAAACCCTTTATGGGATGACTGTGTATCAATGCATCTTACCCATTGGTCCTCATGATGCACGATTGTAACCCTGGCGAGTTTCTCACTGGGACTGCATCCATGCCGACCCCATGGGATCGATTACTTCTCGGAGGGTCGGTATGATGTGCACATGAAGTGTCTGCGAGCAGACTGGCCAGCACTAATACTATGTCATGGGCATGATGTAGTCGTACAACAGCAGCCCTTAGAGGTGAGTCGCTGCTTATGGGGATAATGGTTAGCTACTGTACGGCAGACTGTCCTGACGTAATAATATCCAACTTGACGGTTTGCATTTATAATCACAGACAAGAGGACCAGGAGGACTGTATGACACTATCAGTCTAACGACTTTAGATAAGGAATCTACTAATATCACGCATATATACCGACTTCTATTCATTGGTGTTGAACTCGCCTCCATAACTCTAGGCAGAGCCAGACTATTATGAGTTATGAGTCTACAAACGAACATTTGCACATGAACATTGATTCAAGTTCAAATTAGTAAGCGTTCATTATTTATCAACGGGGGTAGTGTTGGCTTTGGGGGCATGAAAAATTATTGACCCCTTTTTTTCTCTTCTTTTTTTTTTTGGGGGGGGGGCTGTAAAAAAACACCTGTTTTTTTTTTTTTTTTTAGCAAAAATACCTGTTATTATCTGCGTCTCTGGCGTAGGCACAAATTTCGCCCCTTCTCGAGGGTGGATGGGGGGCATAAACAATTTCTTCACAAACGCGCAAAATCTCCCGTTGGTAGATAATGAGTCTTCACTGAAAAAA
The DNA here is from genome assembly GCA_949317995.1 of Acholoe squamosa. Classification (NCBI taxonomy): domain Eukaryota; kingdom Metazoa; phylum Annelida; class Polychaeta; order Phyllodocida; family Polynoidae; genus Acholoe; species Acholoe squamosa. Next base: position 99,325,375 of record OX439036.1, on the reverse strand, counting down.
AGTCTATGTCTACAGACAATAAAGAGTTTCATCGAGTGCTATAGAAGTCAACACTTATCAAGACATGGAATATGATAACTCTCTGCTGGCAGTGGAAGTCATGATTTGGTTTCATCAACTTTGCTCCGATATATCTTCTTACTGTTTCTTACTTTGACTGAGAAGTCCATCTGACTTTACAAAAAGTTTTGACCTGAAAAGATAAGTGACTTTTGAGTTGGTAGGACCCACTTGTCGGTGTAGAGGATTCAGCCCCGGGAATTCGGCACAATGTTTCTAACATGTTGCTTGCACTAGATCTACACTGTAAAAAAATAGCTGTGGCCAGGTGAGGGAAAACATGCCTCCCGGGGGAAAATGGCCTTTTAAGGTTTAAGTCATGGGCTTTAAAATGAGATATCTTCAGCTAAAATATCCCTGGTAGTCTTGCTGTAATTGCCTGTCAAACCTAGGTGGTGTGTACAACTGAAAATTAGAAATAAGCTCTAAATGCATTATATTCTATCATAAACACTAATATCTAAAAAAAAATACTGTTTTGTGGAAAAATTACCAAAGAAAGATGATGTTTTTATTATAAAATTGGTTCTAGAGGGAATTTTTCAGCACTGTTTTCGGTTCTCGATCACTAATGGGAGTTCAAAAAAGGTTTGTGGCAAAGATATGGCAATATTGCAGTGGTTTCCATGGCAACCACAGTTTGCCCTATCTACCAATTTTCTATGTTTCCACGGCAACCAATGTTCCAATAAGGGAACATTTTTCAGTGGAGATGGAATAATTTTAAGCATACCATTGGATTTGTTGTCAATTATTGGTCTAAAGCATTTTTTAGCATATTTTTTAGTGTTTTACCCATATACTGTCCCCTGGTGGCCACACCCAGTACTAAAAATACCCCCCCCCCCCCGGAGGCATGTTCTCCCCCGTTGGCCCACAAATTTACTGTAGAATCTACCAGGGTTCCTCGTAAAACTGAACAGTGAACCACCATTATTGTATTGCAGTGAACCACTGTAGTTTTTACAAGAAGCCCCATGTGGCAGTACGGTACCGTGGTGCAAGAAAACTCTGTGAAAATAATTATGGATTTCTGGCAAGTTTGGGATGAGGAATCCATCATTATTTTAACAACATTTTTTTACAGTGTAATACCTAACAGGTATATCCATGTTATACATGGGTATTTGCAAATATATAAAAAATAATTCTCATTTTCTATCACTTTCTGCAGACAACTAGATCTAGGGAGAAAACTTTTGGATAATTCTAGGACACGATTTAAGAACTATTGATTTGAGGGCAGGAGATTTTTAATGCTTTCTTGGCATTCGGCTCACCAAATCAAGGCCCATCTCATGTTTCACCCATTGCTCACTGTGTGGCACCACCAGTCAAAAGCCTTTCTCCTATGTCCGTAACCTGATCTTTTTTAACTTGGGGATTGAGTCTAAAAGAAGTAAGGATAAGATTTATAAAATTCATCATTTAATGTATTGATAAACCATAGACCCACCAGAGCTCTGACTAGTTATAATCCTGCACCAACAGATTGAACACACAAATGGCCCTTTTTGTACTGTATATGTCTAGTGGGGCATTACATTTTCATAAATTGGGGGTCTAGATGGGGGGTCCCCATGTCCCTTGTCGATTTTAAGAAAAGCCCATGTCAAATGTCACTAAATTTGTATTTTCCTCTGTCCTTGTCACTAAGCTCCATGTCACATGTCTATTTTAAGAAAAGTCCATGTCCCCTGTCACTATCTTTTTTGTCCCATGTCCTTGTCCCTAGAAACCCCATGTCCTTTGTCGATTTTAAGAAAAGACCATGTCACACTGTCGATGTTAGGGGTCTAGACCCATTAAATTGCGCAAACAGGTCTAAGTCCCATATATGTTTGTTTCACACACAGATATAAAGAATTCCTTCTGCTCTATTATCAGGTAAAACTGGGGAGCTCACATGAGGAGGCTCAGTGCATGGCTGATAAAACGAATCCTTGTCAATTACACCTGCACAGCAATTCTCAGAGTGAGAAATTGGTCTAACGATATTTCTGGTAAAGATATTATAAAACTAATTTCTGTAGTTATTTCTGCCCTAACGGACTGGAACAGCACTCCCCGCACCTCTCTGATTCAAATTTCAGTGACAGGATACCCAACCCGACTTCCAGCCAGGGTCACTACATGCATACTCTACTCTTCTCCTCAACTGGACACGTTGCCTGCAGACATTTTCTATCACTTTCTGCAGACAACTAGATCTCGGGAGTAAACCTTTGGATATAATAGTATTCCCTCTGTGGTTGGAATGTAGGTGAAATCATGTGTAGACACATACTCATACTGATCAATGTGTGGGGGCGTAAGAAATGTAATATACCATTTAATATCTCCTCCTGCTCCTTACTGCCTTATCCTAAACTAAAGCTGCAGACCCTACACCTTCATACCCAAGTCTCATATAATTGAGATTTCTGATAAACGAAATCACTTTACATGGGATCACTGTATTCTTATTATTTTCTACTTTTTAGGGGTTAAGATGAATAATATTGAAATGGAATTATGAATATTTCAGGGGCATGCTTTTTTTTTCTGTAAAATCAACATAGGTTCCCAATAGCATCTCTAACATACGATAGTAATAAAAAATAACATCAAGCAATAGACAAATAGATATAATCCTTATTCTGGCTTTCTCAAAGGGAGAAATCACATAACCCACGCTCCCATCAACTGCAGCCGTGGCTATAGACAAGGTATAGCTGAAGATGTATTGAGGTATGATTGGTCCGGATGGTGCGGTATTAATGTCCACCTGCGTCATTTACATAATGTCCATGACGTCAGAGAAGGCTCCTCCTGTGTCCCCGGGCAGCTGGTCTCTACATTCTTATACCCTACACACTTGATTGCCAGGAACCAGAGGAGTGCTCATTATTTAACAATATGGGAATTGGTGGATCTCTTTTCTCTTTGCCCCCCACCTCGCGAGGGGTTTCTCTTTTCTCCATCGACCCATATGTTCAGTAGTAATTCGCGATCTAGATCTATACGGCACATGGCTATTGTATTATTGACCAATGGGAAGCATCCCTGGCATTTACTGCGGAGACGGGGGCTGAAGGTGTTAGTCATAGTGCAGTCGGGGTCTAATGGCGGCCTCCATAGCCTAATGTGCTAATGCCCTATACGGATGAAATATTGCAACCTCTTTTTAAGGATCTAATAATTTTTGGCCCTCCCCTCCCCTTGAAGGGTCAAATTGTTTGCCCCCACCCTTTAACCCTTTAAGGTCTGCTGATGCATTAATGCAGCTACATCGGTCGTCATTATGCATGAATGCAGCCCTGTTGAGTAACTCACCAGGGATGCATTCATAGTGAGCAGTCTCGGAAATGGGCATGATGCATTTATGCATCAGCGGCCCTTAAAGGGTAAAGCGGTCGTACCCCCCCCCCCCCACACACACACACTCGGACCACCCCTTTCCCACGGTTGCTAAATAATGACCAGTCCCTATGGGACGGCTGTAAAGGTAACTTATTGCAACGTTTATGTCATGACCTATCCAGCTCACTGTACGTGTCCTGCTTTCAGGAGGTGCTCCCCATGCACTCACGCCATAACTAGGCAAATGAACATGGGAAAAAATGAGTATGTTTTTGCATGGTGCACTTTTTATGGGGCCCTGTCTTTGACATTTGTAAAAGACTCAGGTAACATTGCAAGTGGATTTATTAAACAGCATTGCCCGATGATATATCAGTTGCAATCAGTAATATCTTTCAGGTCGTAGGTTTTTTTTTACCTTATCCATGCATCTATTTTTTCCATGTTTATTTTTTTCCCAAATATTTTTTTTTTTTGCGTATGTATGTATGTGTGGGGGTGGAGGGGGTACCAATTGACCTGTTTGTGGTAATATGCCTCCTATCAGACCAGCTGATATAGTGAAAGAGAGCCGGATTCCGGTGACCTTTCCCCATCAAAGCACCAACCTTCCCTGATTTCCGTTGACCTTGTAACAGAACGCCTACTTCCCTATGACCTTATCCCAGGCCCCTGCATTGTTCATATAGGGCAGTAGGCACTTTGAAGCAGCCACCAGGAAATTGATCACACAATGCGAGCTGCAGGTGCCGCCTAGAAATGCATCTCTACAGTAACCTTTTTTCAAACTAACTATCGCTCTCAGTCTTCCTAGAATCACTTAATGGAGGGGAGAAGGAGGACATTTGCTGACGTGCTAAACTCTGCACCAGTATGAGATGGTCGATCGTACAGCCCTGGATGACCGCTAATGACGCTGGAGGCTGCAACTGCTCCTGTTCGTGACTTTGGCTGCTGTGGACTGCCCTTGGGGCTGGAGTTTGGCCTACTTGGGGACAGGGTGGATCAGATTTATGGTTAGTTGGGGATGAGGGAGGGGGAGGGGCTGCTACTTATCTGTTGGTGCCCAGCCCCCACATACAGACTGCACGCACATGGAGGGAGGAGGGCGTGGGCGGGGAAGCCAGCATCACTACCATCTATAGGGCCCTGTTACTGGGAGAGCTGCTCACGCCACACCATCAGCTGTGAGCAGCTGTGCCGAGGGCCTTTCCCAAGGTCAGCAACATTTAGGATCCTACTCCCTATATCTGCATGATGGGTTCCGATTGTACTATATAGTCCTGACCAAGGGGTTGCCCCCATATATAGTCCCATTCAGGGCGTACTAACAGTGATATTACGTGCACATTGCACCATGCAAATACCTTGATTAATATCTATCGTACATGCTTAATTAATGCTTAATGTATTGGATTTGGCACAAATATGTGTCGGTATGAGAGATGCGTATAATATATGTACACTACATGCAGGCCCATACACACTGGACGAATCCATGTAGTTGAGTCCATTTGTGAGACATGGCAGTGTCCACTATTAGCATTTTCTTCCGTTAGACAAAGCCTTTGGATCTGCTCATGAGTTACTCACGCTGAAAGCTCGAAGACGCATTGAGCAGATTAGGGCTGGATGAGGGGGGGGGGGTGCAGCTTTAATGTCTTCGAGGTAATGTCACCTCCAGGGGCTGACACCTGAATGGCACGTCCATAAGAAACACAGAGACTCATGGAAACAGATTAAGGAGCAAAGGGCTTAGAAAACGACCAACTCAGCGCTTTTAGTGATTGGCTGTGGGAGCAGCTTTCTGCAGGCTATTCGTGGAAAATGTGAGCTATTCCTGACCTGGCCTAAAGGACGCGCTTCTGCCACACGACCCCCCCTCACGCCATCCCACACATGTTAATATCAATCGGCAAATATCACTACTTCTGAAACTTAAACAACGGCCAGATTCTGTGAAAGTTCAAGAAACTTATACACATGTAGTGCTATATAGTATGTTTAGTCATCCCTGGGGATACTTTCACAAATATGACATCCGACTGTAAAATGCTACGATCTGAACACCTGTGACTCAACAAGGGAGAACACCCCTCCATGGGGGATTTTTTAATTCCCCATTTGGCCACCAGGGGGCATTTGAGGGGCAAAATAACTCTAAAATGATTATTAAAGTAACTTAAGCCAAATTTTGATGGATAATTCAATGGTCTCGTGCGGGCAGAGCCCAATGGATTTCAAGTCCATCGCCTTAACCACTCGGCCATGACTGCGGGTCGCTGTAGGAGCTCCATTTTCAGTAGAAATTTCCTATATCTTTGGAAGGTAAAATGAACATTTTTCATGCAAAATTGGCCTATATGGCTGTTCCTGGTTGCTATGACAACCATTCCAATAATCTAGATTTGCAGATTTTATGCCAATATTTGGGGGTTTCACCAAAAACCCAAAAATGATAAAAAGAAATGGAAAATTCCTTCTAGATCAAAATTTAAGATGAAAATCACCACATTAAAATGTTGTTTTTTTTTTTATGAAAAAGGCTGATTTATTGTGTATTTAGACATTATCATGGTTTAGAATGTATTTAGAGTTTAATAATCAATTTCTGATATGAATAACAATAATGTCATGACGCGTGACTGATATCCAACATGTTAGAAAATCAATGAATATAATTTGAAAACAAAAACCTTTCCCTCCCTGGTACTCGAAGCCAGCCATAGTGTGTTTACATACTGCGAAAAAAATGTATGCCCGGACCGGGACTTGTCCTGCCTACCTCTAGCAGCTGAGCGCAATGCGCTAACCACTAGACCATTGGTACACACACCTGGGCGCCCGGCTTGGCTTGGTTTGAACGCGTCCAGCAGTCCTCTATAATTATAATGCTATTCTAACCTTGCGCATATGAGAGTTGTTGTGGGGGGGGGGGGGTCACAACCATATCAACGACTTATAGAGACTTGGTTCTAACCAAGCATTTCTTGTCAGACCCTGTGGCACACTGCATAGGGAGTTGGATTTGGGATCAGGAGACTGCAGGTTTGACCCCTACCCTGGCAATGAAAATTTCATAGGTTTTAACATGTAACATATGACATGTAAGGTGTGCATGTTATCCATGGATAACAGCACTGGGTGCCTGTTATCCTTGGAGAACCGCACACCTTACAAAAGTCATGATGCATGCATCATGCCATGCAATATCGACAGGTATGTGCATGGGAATATCCAGGAAAAGCACTCAGACTCACAGAAATTGTGTAATAAGATGAAGATAAAGCCTGATTATAATTGTCCTGATGAGGCATGTCCAAGCATCTGTAGAGGACAGTGAAAATATCTAGGATCACCGGGACCCAAACCCGGATCTCTGGCATGACATTCCAGCATGCTAACCATTACACCACAATCCCTTGCCTGATATTTCCACCTTCCAACTACACCTGGATCGGTATGATACACACTAGGGGAGCAGTGATTACCAGGTAACTGGCCCCTGAGGGTCAATCTCCCAGGTACAGGGATTTCTGGTCCCCTACACATCCATAAATATATGTGCTCTTTATTGTTGACATTTTTGTGCACTGAAACCTGTGACATCAACAGTCTGTGAGCTCTACACATAGTCAGAATGACTAATTCTATGACTAATAAGTGACTAAGCCATATGATATCATTTGACCACAGGGGTGAAAATGTATTGTGGTATGGTCACTACTGACTATAGGTTTTGTCATCAGTGTATTCACTGCTGAATTATTAGGGAGCATCTGGTACCCACCAAGGTAACTAGAAACATTTTTCGTTCATGTTGGTTTAACGTTAAGAAAAAGTTCAGTAAATAATGTTGTTTCCAAACCAGCTTTGATTAACGTTCAGAACGTGGAGTCAAAACTATGTTGAATTAACTGGTTAAAAAACGTTGATTCAATATTATTTTGTGATTCCAATATATCTCACTAGATGGCGGGAGATTTTGTGATAGGATTTGACTGGATATCCACAATTGAATGAACATGTTCCCTGCATCATGACCCATAGTATGGTAGACACCCTTATTGAAACATTGAGGGTTGTATAATTGAATGAACATGTTCCCTGCATCATGACCCATAGTATGGTAGACACCCTTATTGAAACATTGAGAGTTGTATAACCCAGGCCTGTTCTGTCGTCTTCTATCCCAGTACTAGGATGAATTACTGTCTATAGGATGAATGACTGTCTATCCCGGTCATGACAGAAAAATGACTTAAAACAGGCCTGTCCATCTATCATTATGCCTATGTAGTGATGGATGTTAAAGAACCATTGCCTCAGTAAAGGTGTAGGGGCATGCTTTCTCATATAGATTCAGCCCTCATGACGCTTCCCCATTAGGCCCGGTACAACGCTGCAAGGGTAATCTCACTTCAGTTTGGATACAACCCGTGGGACCTCTCACCCTTGAGTGTCCTCCGTATGGGGGGCTCAGGGTGAGATAAAATTCAGACTGACTGACTCTTCTTCTATGAATTAATAGCCTGCTCCCCTTACACATTTGGCAGTTGATCCCTCTGCGAATTGGATTCTCTCTACAATTGGAACATCAGTAGATGGGGGGGGGGGGTAGAATGAATCAAATACATTAGAAAAGTAGAAATAAAGTAAACATCCTATGTAAATATACAGGCTTGGTTGGGAGCAATTTTAACATTTTTTTTCAATGTTAACTCAGAGAGTAGCCATTTTTCAGGTGGAAGCCCAAGCCCACTTTATATTAAATACAAACAAAATGGTATGAGATGGCTTTCTACTTCTCTTCACCCTCAATAATGGCACTTCACTGGAATTGGAGACAGTTTTCTCCTCTTTAGGCATGCATGGTTTGTATTATCAATGCATGCATGGAGTGAACACATAGATGTTATTAAACATCACCCCAATAATAGAGTATCTAGCAGTGTCTTTTTTACCTATATATTAAAAAAAGAATGATTTTCCAAACCAGGGCTATAGAGGTAGCTAATACACCAATTTATTTATTTACAATGCATGTGGTTCTCAACTGACATTGATTCTAAGATTTTATTTAAGTGGTTAGCATTACCTGATTATTTAGATAAGGTGAACCAAATGTTTTGATAAAGGGAACCAACATGACTTTTTTCTATGTGATGCCGGTAATCTTATGCCAAAATTTGAAAAACAAAAATGACCATATGTAAAATTAATCATAAATCTGTGACCTAACACAGGAATCAATTCAAATATGTTGAAACAGTTCCCAGCCCCATTTCTTTCCCCAATGCATAAAAATAGATTTAACCCATTACTCTCATTGTTTTGCTAAAGTGAAAGGTTACATAATTAAAGTGATTGTTTTCATTTAGATTTTGAGAGATGATAGGACTGATATTGACAATGGCTCTATTCTAGGACTGTTTCGCTTTATCTGAAGTTACTATAGCTCGATGCAGCAAGTTGGGAACCTAAAACTTAGTTTTTCCTGAATTTTCGCTAAGAAATGCTGTAGTTTAGCCAAAAATTATCCGATTTACATAATATTTGCAGCAAATGAAAGATGAAACTCATTGCTTTCAGGCCAGGGTAGATGGTATTACAATAATATAGTGCACAGTTTACCACTGAAGTACAAATTATAAATTTAAAAATCATTAGTTTTAAAAAATCGCTGTTTTTTAAAGTTTGGCCCTATATATTTTGTGAAAAAATATTCTAACCATCAGTTTTTGATAGATAGTGCATAATACTGACCCATCAAGTTTATAAATGAGTATGCCTTTTTCCCCTACCTCTATGGTGGCTTATTACACTATGGGAGACATGTGATTTTTGTTAGTTTGCAAAAACTGTGATTTTCAGCAAAATTTCTGCTTGGTTTTTGATGAGGGACCACATAGATCACCATATATGGACGCGTGATCACCCACTGATACCAGAATTATCCATTTTTATGTTCTACTCGATCATCTTTAACTCTTCTTTTACCAGAGTATTTCAGTGCAAATTCAGGGTTTTAGTTTAGAACATAAACTCTCAAAAACCGTTGGAATTGTGTGAATATTCAAATTAGAAAGGAAATAGTGATCGTTTATGCTAGGCTAATCATTCAGATAGAACAACACCCAATTTTTCTCTATCTAGTTTAATTACTGAGATATATCATCATAAAAGTGGTGTTATGATGAGAAAAGTTGATCTTATGAGGTAACTTCAAATTGCAATATCTTAGCACTCCCTTTATCAATCGCAATGATATAAAGTGCATATTGTAGTAGATATAAAGTATATTAATTTTTGTTGGAATTACGGCGGATAATGAATTTTGGAAAACATTCTTTTTCGGTTACCATGGCAACCAAAACCATGCAAAATCCATATTTTTTCATATATGTTGCCATGGTAACCAGCCAAAATGGCCAATAATGCATCAAACTACACTAAAAATTTTCATGCCATTTTGTTGAGCATGAAAAAATGTACAAATTCAATTTTCACCAAAAAGTAAGGATACATTTTATTTACCTTACACTTTGTTCCAATACCTACATGGGCTTTTGAGATAAACCTTGTCTTATGCTACTTTAGGTGATTTAGGATGTCCAAATCTCAGTAGTAGTTCATGAATAATAACTTTAGCTTCTTTTTTAATGACAAGAATCTAAATGGAGCATTTATTCCGATTATGATCCTCTTTATTGTGCATCTGGGCCTTTTATCCCAAAGGTTGTGGGCCTTTTATCCCAAAGGTTGTGGGCCTTTTATCCCAAAGGTTGTGGGCCTTTTACCCCAGCATTCGCTTATTTTCATACATAATTTACTGTAACAATCTATGGAGTAGAGTTTGTTTAACCTAAAATTTTGAAATTAAGTGAACTACACTGTAAAAACAGTGTTTAGGGATAAAACACCAGTGTTTAGAAGTTAAACACTTGGTTAAACACTTACTTGTCCCACTTTTCTCAATGCTTCTTAAGTGTTAAACGCGTTCAATTTTAAACGCGTTTAACTAGGAAGTGTTTAACCAAGTGTTTAAATGCTAAACACTTAAACACTTCAGTGTTTAGGTGTTTGAGAATAAGTGTTTAAAAGCTAAACACCTAAACACTTCAAGTGTTTAGATGTTTAAATGTTGGTGTTGAGAGAATTTGGTGTGTATCTTTAAACACCTTTTTTGCAGTGTAGATGGAATGTTTCCATTCCATTGAATTTACAAGATTAATTTTCCATTATATCAAGCTATTCTTCATTATTTTCATTTTACTAAATATCTCTGTGTTTTGAATGATTTTTAGGACTTTTATGAATTTAGCTAAGAAATAGGTCTGGGTACCAGAAATGGTTTTTCATCATCCCATTCACTTCAACATGTCATTATACAGATTTGGAGATAATCATGACATAAATCATTAAAGCTATGAAAAAGAAAAATCGTTGTGTAAATCTGTGGCTTGTAGGTTTCAAAATGTTCCAAATGGTTCACTATACCTACCTACAACAGTATGGTTTGGTTTGGTTTAACTGAATCGACCTAAGGGAGCGTTCATTATTTATGGCAGGGAGGGTTCCAATCTGGCAGAATGAATACGTAAAAAAAATTACCCCCCCCTCGGGAAAAGGTTGAAAAAAAGTGACCCCCCCTTTAGGAATGGGTTGAAAAAAAATGCCCCCCCCCTTAGAACTGATTGAAAGAAAATGATTCCCATCACATTAACTATTATACATTTAACCATGTTCAACAAAGTGTATGTACATCAGGCCTCTTCATTCCTGTCATAGGAGCATTTGAGGGACTAATGCACTTTAGCAGGCGCTGAAATGAACCCTTTAAGGTGGCCGCAGACGGGCCAGACTTGATCGGCTACTAGGGAGTACCGATCATATCAAATCGGTCACATCAAACATGTTTGATATTGACTGACTGGATCAGACATCTCCTGCAGATGTCCCCGACGTCACGATCGGGCGACCCAGTCAGGCACGTCTTCGGTCCACTTTAGCTACCCTAATGCTGACCCTAACGTGGAGCAAGATGTGCGCCAGCTAAAGTGTATTCTACCTGAATTTAAACCATTCCAATTATATGTTAAAAATGGGCTGGCCGTTGTAGAATGTCGTAAAAGCTATCAGCTGTTGGCCAGCTTTCATTTCTCATAAATGCAAAGCCTATTTCAAAATGGTTCCAATCTTTTGAAAAATTGAAATGTGAATACCCTGCCATTGATTGATTGACATCTGTAATAGTACCTATTTTGAAGGCTCCTCCATAGGGGGCACTAGCATGGGCCACTACTGATGCAGTTTAAGTGGGTACTATATTTCCCCGTGTATGGCCTCTGTGCTCAATGATAAAGCATTTTGGACCATTACCATACTTCAACATATATGGTGTATATATATTTTTTCAGCTATATCAATTTTCCCTAACCCTATATTATTCTGTTGCAAAGAAAGATAAAGGATTATAGAAAATGTCTAAAGAATGATGTACAAACCATAGATAAGTCTTGAGCAAACGGTTTGCCACTCCCTCATTATTTCATGAAGCGAAATGTAAGCCTGCCCTGTGTATAAGCCTGCCCTGTTTCTAACCCTAGTAAATTTGCCACTTAGTGTGTTTACAAGCCCATACGGGCTTATACACAGGGAAATATGGGATGTCTTAGCCAGCTATATCATGCGATCTATTCCTGACTAACTGTAGTGATTGAGGCACTTGCAGCTGTCTTTTTCAAAATTTGCACATACAAAGACAAACTTTTTGAGATTTTTCTAGCGTTTCAATTTCATTCTGATCTCATTTTTTAACATTGATTTAGTAGATGTGATGGATATCAATCGCAACAGCATCGATTTCAAAAGTGAAACTAAGGGTTAGAAACTGGAGGTTCTGATCAGTAGTTGCTGTGATTATAGTAGGTGACCTTTTTACCACCAAGAACTTTCCCTCTCAGCTCAAGGGACATGCATCATCCCTGTCTGTGCCATACCCATGCCAACCCCTTTTCTATGTATACTTCTAGAAAGTCACTGCTGTCATCTATTCTGATGGTCCACAAGAGATTGGAGAATGTTTACCATTCTCTCTTTCTTGACAGAAGACCCTTGTGTCAGATATAAGATGATAAGGTGATTTGATAATGGTTCAATGCTCCTGACACCCTGAACTAATTACCCGGTACATAGAATAAGAAAATGTTAATTGGAATTACAGAAAAAATGCTTTGTGATCTCTTTTGGCCACCAAGATTATTGAAAATGATATCTGCTTGTCTTTATCAAGCGTTTTCCTACAAGGAAAGCTGAAAACCATAGTGATTTTCATCTTCATCATCTATTTTTTGACACTGAATACAGTGAGAGTCCCAATCATATAAAGCGCTCATGTCATGCCTTGGTAAGGAGATTCACTTCTAAGTTTGGAATTTAGATATTCCCTAAATAACGATACATAATTACCGTAATCTCCCGCGTATATAAGGCGCAGCTCACGTATGAGGTGCACCCCTAACTCAGGGATGTGTGTTTAGCATATAAGGCACTCCTACTGCTTCTGGATTGATATTTTGAAAAACCCTTGTATAAGGTGCACCCCAACCTTTTGACATATATGCTGTAAGACACAGCCTCCCCAACTTTTGTAAAAGCCAACCTACATGAACATTGAATAGGCCTAAGTTGTGGGGAAAGCCTTGCAACATTGGAGGGTGTGAGGGCAGCATGGGATGGAGTGAGGGTGGCATTGGATGGTGTGAGTGTCACATGGGAAGGTGTGAAAAGCTATGGCCACTATAGGTGATGTGCACTGGGAATAGGGACCTTAATGCACCCTGCACTATTAGAGTACTGGTAGGGTGGGAGGGGAGCTGATATCGCCCTAACACCTTTACAGCATTCATTAGCTTTACCCATAGGTGTGATGGAGGTGGGGGGCTATTTACATGTTTTTCAGGGTAAATCATTTTATGTATCAAATGATATTTGCATAAACCCCACGTATAAGATGGTGGTGAACTTCGCGATGTGTCGCGGAAAAAAATCGCGTTGTGTTGTGAAATTTTGCATTGTTTTCGGGAATACCCCCAAAAAAGGAATTGCCCCGCCCCTCAGGAATAGGTTGAAAAAAAAAATGACCCCCCCCTCTCACAATAGGTTGAAAAAAAATGACCCCCTCTCTGAATACCTTTAAAAATTTTGACCCCCCCCTCATTTGCTCACCCCCCCGCCATAAATAATGTACGCTCCCTAATCAATTTGAATCAATGAAAAATAGAAAATCAACCCTGGGTTAGTTCCCCAAGGTAACTAGGCTGGGGAACTCTGCCTTTCCTACGGGGTACTCCTGTAGAGAGGCAGAGAAAGCTCTAGTTTAAAACTGGGGGAAAGGCATGCTAACATGGGCTTGTGAGCACTTTTTTAACCACTATAATACTTTGGAATTTTGTGATTTTTTCTAACTGCCTCAGATAGTCCAACTTGTCTGCTTTCCAAACCACCAAATTTGGAAAGCAGATCGCTTAAATTGAACATCTAAAACCCTGTTTTCATACCCTTCCTGGTTCTGCATGTGCTAATTCCAGACTGGCCCAGTGACCATGGTTAACCTTTGATAGGCTAACTTTAGGTCACTGGTGATGCAAGTCAGCCTATCAAAGCGCTGACCATATTACACGGAACAGAGCCATTGCTAGTACCAAACAAATTAACTAGGTGGCTCATGTAATCGGGGGCTAGATCAGCAGTTGTCCTCTTTGTACAGCTTACTTTGGTTGGCCCTTCCTAATAGTCTATATAAAGCTATATTCTAAAAGCCTATACCCTTGGATAGCAAATACTTTAAACTTAAACAATATAAGCTTAATATAGACCTAGTACTTCAAAACACAAGAGAAACTTTACAAGTTTTCTAAGAGGGCACATACAATCCACGCTGAGTAAAACCAAACCATTGTCTCCCTATCAGGCTAATCACCTCCATTCACACCTAAAACAATGGACAGGTACTTTTATACTTTGTGTTTTTTCATCCTCACCATTTTACATGTATCATTATTCTCATTATCTATGTGTTAACAGCTGAAAAAATCATTGAAAGAAAGGAAATCAATTATTGTCAGATTTTATCACTTATGTATAATTTGTGACTTGGCAATAAAACCCTTTAAACCTTAAAAAAAAAAAAAGGTGATTAAGATAGAGGCAGGGGCAGCTTGGGGCACTAGATGGGGGGGTCCCCATTTCACATGTCGATTTTAAGAAAGGGCCATGTCACATGTCACTAAATTTTCTTTTTCCCCATGTCCCTGTCACTAAGCTCCATGTCACATGTCGATTTTAAGGAAAGGTCATGTCTCATGTCACTAACCTTTTCATTCTCCATGTCCTTGTCACTAAGCTCCATGTCACATGTCGATTTTAAGAAATGGCCATGTCACCCTGTCGAATTTAGGGGGTCTAGACCCATCAGCTTATCAATTCCCATTATTTTCTGTGGGTGGAGGGTGAGATAAGAGATTAGCCTACAAACAATCCTCTGCCAGATTGTCAATGGACTATTCTATGTATTATAATTATGAACGACATACTCAAACCAAACTGGCCAAGCTACCCCCTAGTTCAAACCAAGGTCAACCTATTTTTAGCTTAGCAGGGTGAAGAGTTCACACCTGCCCTCCTCCAGTGGGAAATCCCCAGGCTCCCTCCTGTGGATCCCCCCCACTGGAGAACTCAACTATTTTTAGATTCACCTAGCCAATAGGAGCAGCTCACCCCTCCTACCACAGTTTGGGACTGAGCAGAACCACCGACTCAGCATATTTGAGTCGCTCCCTATACTAAAAATAGAAAGTACAGAAATAGACACGACGTCATCTGGGCTTGCTCCTGACTATATAACCTAGTCAGGATCAAGCCTCAGCATCTTATTCTTCTCCAACCTAGACCCTACGACACTCAGGTGCCTTGGCTTAGGATATAGCTTGGTCAGACTGGCGAGTACTATATTGTACACTGTATCAGTTACTCATCATGCCAATCTTACAATAAAGCTGGATCATCAACTGAATTGTCTGGACTCCTGTTACCTCACTTCATGACATGTAACGAGACATTGACAATGGTGGAGAACCCTATTTGTAACGTCCCATTGTTTTCACCTCTCATGAGCCATGAATCAAAGTGAGACAACAACCAAAGAGCCATTTACAGAAGATGCCGTTACATCCCCAGGGCTAGACGCGCCCCCACCAGCAGCAGCAGCAGCAGCAGCACCAGCAGCAGCCCCAGACCAGCAGCAGACTGTTCCGTCATCTGACTCGTCACCTGACGCCTTTCTGTTGGATCCAATCCTACCACCATCATTTCTAACACCCAAGCCAACACCTGTGAGTAGAAACAAAACTTTTTCATCAACAATTGATGACAATAATACCGATACACAGACCAGCACCCCACTCACATCACAGGCACCAGGACTTAATCTGACTTTACCTGGTTTTTCAAGTGCTGAATCCCCAGTCCTAAGACTTGCTGGTCTACCAGGTGAAACATCATCTACACCTGTAGCTTCACCAAGCCACTTAGACCTAGACTCACACCTAGAGCCCAGGTCACCACGATTACAGGCCGCCTTAGAAAGCATACCTACATTACCTCGGCAGCCTGCTACCGGTACAGACACCACCTCACCCCCAGCTGGTTTTACACACCCCAACCCTTCTGAACTCACCTGGGACAGTTATATTCCCCCTGACCCTACATTACCACCTGAATCTGATCTCTGGAGACAAAGGATAAGATCAGCTATCAATAGGTGGAGATCAGTAAGGACAAATAGAGCTCAGGAGGCACCAGCCCCCAACACTCACAATACACAGTGTGGTGAAAGTCCCTCAGCATTTTTAGGTCGCATTAATAGAATACTAGAGGAGCAGTGGCCTGACGCCACCACATCTAGTGACCCCTTCAGGTCATATCTAAATACCCCGACCCCTGAGGCCACCCCAACACCACCAAACACTCTCAATACCCCAAACCTGGACACAGGGGCCACCTCTTCAGACTATACACCCCTACCTAGCCCCAGGAGAAGGAGGGCACAGTCTACCTCACCTCTTAGAAGGCAGACACCCCCCTACTATAGGGTATTGAGGAGCATAGACTCAGCAGTAGCAGGTGCTATAGGAGCCACCTCCCAGATCTTCAGGAGAAGAGCCACCCCATACTGCACCTCAGAAGACAGCCTAACCTCTGAGGACGATCCTGAAATCACCTTCCCCCACCTACGCAGAGGCAGGATGGACAGCAGGACACCCACTACACATCCTCCCAGGTATGATCAGGACGACCTGGCCAGGAATCTGGTAAGAGAATGTACACAGGCAGTCAGTGATTCCTTAAGCAATTTACTGACTGGCCAGATTAATCTCCTATCAGCTGAAATCCAAAGGGTAGGCCAGGAGCACACCAGCCATCTAAACAGGGTCAACGACAGGTTAGACAACATGGACACCTGGAGGGCTCAAATGGAGCGCGACTTGATACAATCACACAGGAGAGCTGCAGAAGATAATGCAGATGTCCTGAGGAGATCTGAAATAATGGCAGCAGATATCTCTGAGCGCATCAACAGGAACATGGATGATGTTAGGAGAGAGATTTGCTCAGTTTATGGCCACAGGCCCCCACTCCAGCCCCCTCCTGCCCACTCCTCACCGGCAAACTTGGGTATACCTCATGCCTCACAGACCCCCAGTGCACCTACCATGCCAGGTTTCCAACATGCTGGCAATGACATAAGGTCAAGCCCACCCAGCGCCTTCCAGAACAACACTCCAGCTGGTTTATTGGGTGCCACGCCCACCTCACACAGGTCAACCCGAGACGATATTCCTAGTGTCTCCGCTACTCGCCAGATGGCAGCTCCAGCCACCACCCCAGTGCAGGCCAATGCTAACACATTAGGTACAGTGGCAGGTAGTATCTATATCCCTGCTCATGCTCGTACACCCAGCAACATGCCTATACCCATGCAAACCCTGTATTCTCAAAGCACAGGTGCACATCCAACAGGACACCGCCAGGCATACGACCACTCCACCCCTATGATACCAATGATAGGCCAATCTCACATCGCCAGTGGTTTGGGTCAAATGACTTTGAGTGATGACAAACTCTCCTCAGCCCAACTCAGCTCTTTTAATAAGCCTGAGACATTTGACAAACCAACTGAGTACAGGTCTGCCGCCAAATTCATCACAGAATTTAAGTTCTGGATCAGGAATGTATACCCCCGCCACCAACACCTGCACGCCTCCTGCCTATACACCTTCCTAAAGGGCAGGGCAGCTCAATGGTTCTTCGCCAATATTTTTGAGAAGCCCATCATGTATGACAATGAGGCAGTATATGCAGCCTTCCTGAAGCGTTTTGGCACCCCTGACCCTGCAACCATCAGCAAAGGTTATAGAAACAGGACACAACAGCCAGATGAGACAGTGGAACAGTACTTAGAAGACATGACCCTGCTCTTGGCAAACAGCAACCTGGAGGAGTCAGTTCAAGTGGATTACCTGATTAATGGGCTTAAGCCTCAAATTAAATCAGTAATCCTCCCTGACATGCCCAAAACCATAGCTGATGCAGAAAAAATGGCCCTTACACAGGAATTGCGCATAGAAGCACATAAAATGGCCATGGCTGGGACCCAACAAGCAGACCTCTGTGCCATGAACAGTAACAAAAACAATAGTGGCACACCCAGAAAGGAAAACCAATACTCCAACAATAAAAAGTATGACAGGTACCCCAGTGGCAACTACAACAGGCAGTATGAGACCAGGACCCAAAACGGCTCCAGCAACCAATCTGACCCCAATTACAGAAGGTTCAGAAGGTCAAGGTCTCAGGATGCTTCTGGAGGAAGAAATAAACCACCTCAGCAAAGAGCTAGATCACAAAGCGCCTCCAGAAATCCTACCTCCAGGGATGACAACAAAATAGTCATCACAGTGGCCACAGCCCCAGCAAACAATAAACAGGTTGCCTTTAAAAAGGTCACACATGAGGCTGATATCATAAACAGCAATAGTCCCCCTTACCAGAATAGGAGGACCAGAGACCCCACACCCAGCAGATTCCCCAGGAATAACAATGAAAGTGATCCGACGGAACCTGAGGGCAACGCTGACCTACATAACATTGATGAAGACAATCATGATCACAACGATGGTGATGAAGACTTCATTGATGAAGACACAGACTATGATGACGAAGAATAGGTTTCAGGGGAAGGATGCAAAGCACCAAACCACCCCGCCCCCACCACAGTGGATATGAAATCTGGAACGCCCCCCGCCAGCCACCACCCAACTGATATTCAAAGTGATGCAGAAATCAACTCCCTACAGCGGCCAAAAATGGATTTTTCCAAAGACAACAACCTGGATTTTGGTGACAGCTCCTCTTCAGACAGCGAAGACTGTTACGAGGACAGCAGTAGCAGAGTGGCACGGCTTCAACTGAGAATCAAGTCAGATAAGTATGGGCAGCAAGGTAAGGTCTCTCGCATTAATACCGAGTTAACTAAAGGTGCAGTCTTTGTCGACATAAATGACCACCCCTATAGAGCTTTGGTAGACTCTGGAGCATCCTTATCTTTTATCAGTCAAAAAATGGCAGATAAGGTAATACACACCCCAAACTTTAAACATGGAAGACGCTCACGTATGAATGTCCTCCTAGCAGACAGATCCACAGTACAGGTAAACCATGCCATTACACTCAGCTTCCTAATTGAAGGCAAAGAATTTGTTACAAGATTACATGTTGTACCAAAATTAAATCACCCCATCATTCTTGGAGTAAACTTCATGACCAAGTACAAAGCTAAGCTTAGTTTTGGCCCCAAGCTTCCCTCCATAAACACAATCAGGCCTGCTGAAAATATCACAATACCACCAAACTCTGAAACCACTCTCAATGCTATTGTCAACGGTTCAGAAAATTTAAATAAATTGACAGGCATCACTGAAAATATCAAACCAGCCCTACCTTTCTTGATTAAGCACGCCTTGGTTAAACCCAAGACTAGTGCAAAATTAATACCGGTAACTGTGGCAAATCCAAATGATTTTCCTTTGCATTTAAAGAAGAAACACACACCTCTAGGTATTTTCAAACCTTTCAACATGAAAAAGGCTATACCAATAGGCCCCCTGGACACTCATCATTCACTGAACCATGTCTCACCTGCCAGCGAGCTTTTTCCAATAAATTGTGGTGAAGACCCCCTGGAGCAATTTCCCAAGGGTAATGAACCCCTACAATACAAAATTTGTGAGCAGCTCACTGAGACTCAAAAAGCGCAGGTGCGTAAAATTGTTGAACAGAATAGGCAGGCTTTTGTGATTGATGACAGCGCCATTGGCTCCAACACTGAGAATGAGGTCAAGCTGGAATTAATTCCAGATTTCAAGCCCTGCAACAGGCCCTCATACAGAATGTCCCCTCATAAAGAAATTTTCCAAAGAGAGCTCCTAAATAAACATTTAAAACAGGGAATCATTGAGGAATGTACCAAGCCCTGTGAATGGAATTCACCAGCTTTCTTAGTACCCAAACCTCAGGGAGACAGATCTGTAGCCTCAGGCTGGAGAGTGGTAGTGGATTACAGATGGGTTAATCAAAACCTCAAATCTTTTTCCTACCAATTCCCCAGAGCAGACGACCTCATGCAACAAGTTGGCAGAACAGGTGCAAAATATTTCTCAAAATTAGATGTATATAGTGCCTACCATCAAATTCCCCTGGCGGAAGAATCTAGGCCTATTACCACCTTTTCAGCCAATGGAACCAGATACATGGCCAAAGTTCTCCCAATGGGACTCAAAACCTCAGGTTTGTCTTTCATGAATGTCATGGAGCAATTGCTCATGAAATGCAAGTACAGAAATGCAGTAGCATATGTTGACGATGTGGCTATTTATAGCCCCACCTGGGAAAGACACCTGCAGGACCTAGATGAGGTACTCAAACTTTTCATCAAAGGAAATATCAAACTGAAATCAGAAAAATGTGAATTTGGCACAACCAAGATGGATTTCTTGGGATTTTCTCTAGATCAACACGGTGTGTCACCTTCCCCAGACAAAATCTGGCCAGTCAAAACCTTCCCTCCACCTAAAAACATCCACGACCTTAGATGTTTCAATGGCATGGCACAATTCTACAAAAGGTTTATTAAAGGTTTTGCCCACATAATGGCACCTCTATATGAAGCCACCAAAGGGACCTTTAAATGGACCACTAGTTGCCAGCGCGCCTTTGAGAAAATTAAAGCTTCAATTTGCACTGAAGCTGTCCTCAAATTCCCTGACTACAGCAAGCCATTTGTCATATTTACAGACTCAAGCAACTATAGCTTGGGAGCTGTGATCACACAGGTAGATGAAAATGGTTTCTATAGACCAATTGAATTTGCAGGTAGAGGTTTGACACCACAGGAGACGAGATATGGAATAACAGACAAAGAACTTCTAGGCATCGTCTTTGCAGTTAAAAAGTTCCACCATTATGTGGATGGAGCCCACTTCAAAGTGTACTCAGACCACACTGCCCTGGTCTCCCTTTTTAATAAAAAAGAGAACATTACTAATGGGAGACTAGCCAGGTGGGTAGACACAGTCATGTCTTACGACTTTGAGGTGAAGTATCTGCAAGGCAGAGCAAATTTTGTGGCAGATTTCCTATCCAGGAGATCCTACCCACCCAGCTCTGATGACCCAGTGCCAATTAGATCCCAGGGGAAAATTATTCTCCCCCCCAAGAAATTAACTTTCTCTGATATCTCCATGACCAAAGTCTTTAGGTCCAACGAGCCAGTACCCAAGAACCCAATCCAGATGGGACCCCCTAGATCAATTCTAAAAGGAGGTAAAATCTGGGGAAGCACAGGCAAACCACCCAAAGGTGTAATTGCAAAGAAAAATAGCTCTGAAAGAAACCACTTAGCTGCACTAGCAGCGCCAACGGAGCTGTGCGTCTTGACCAGGGCACAGTCACAGAACTCCCAGGAAGACACACCCCCAGCCCCCAGCCAATCACGGTCCAGAACCGCTGTAAACAAACAAGGCCGACCCACAAAGGTCAAGCCAGCTGGTTCAAGGCCAAGAGGTCGACCTCCCAAGTCTAGGTCACCCAGGGTATCAGTTAAGGCAGCCAATGCCAGACGCGCCAAGCTGTCACACAAAGTGTTACCTTTGGCTGAGAGGGCTATCACCAAAATTTGCAAGCACCCCTCACTCACACCCTCTAGAGAAGTATTGATTAAAGCACAAAAAGAAGATCTTTTTGCTTCATCAATGCTAAATTACATTCAGGATGGAAAGTTGCCACCAGATCAAGGCTTGACAAACCAGATTTTAGCCAATCATGATCAGTTCATCATACTAGATGAGGTACTTTTCAGAATCACTGACACAGTCATGGGTAAATCCCTAGACCCCTCCCTTCAAATTGTGATTCCAGAAAAGTGGGCAGAATCATTAATTGAATCCACACACTGCTCCCCATTAGGAGGGCACTTGGGTTCAATGAAAACATATGCAGCTATCAGGTCACGGTACTATTGGCGCTCAATGTTCAAACAGGTGTTTGATTACTGTGGCACATGTCACACATGCCTTACCACCAAAAAGAGGCCGAAAAACCTAAAATCACCAATGACACTCCGTGAACCTGTACTCACAGCCTACTCTCATGTCACCATGGATACAATAGGACCATTTAACAAGGCTGTTAATGGATCCCACCACATACATGTGGTCACAGATCATGCCACTAGACATGTAACAGCATGGTGCACAGAAGACAACACAAGCGCTGAGGTAGCCCTTGGTTTCTTTCAGAGAGTGATCTGCATCCATGGCACTCCCTCAGTTTTAAACACTGACAATGCTAAACAATACACTTCAAAATTCTTTGCCCTCTTCTGCAATAAATTTGGTATTAAGCATGTCACAGGGAGCGCACACTGGTCCAGATCTCAAGGTCTATGTGAACGCCAACACCAGACAATAGAATCATCCCTCAGAGCCTTTGTGTCTAAATCACAAAAACATTGGTCAACCTTCCTCCAAGCTGTGATTTTTAGCATGAATAACACAGTCTCCAGTGCCTTGGGTTACTCACCCAATCTCCTGGTATTTGGAAAACAAACCCATCTACCCACAGAGGCTGCATTAGCACTGATCACAGCAACAGAAGATGTTGACCCGGCACAAAAAGAAAATGTAGCCACTCATTTATTAAATCTCAGGGATGAAATTCAAATGAAGGCAGCAGAAAGCATGATAAAGGCCCACAAAAAGATGAAGGCCAAGCATGACGCCTCTGCAGAGGTAGCCACCTTCAATACCGGTCAGTTGGTGTACTTACATATACCTAACCTCCTGGTAAAACACACCACCAAAAAGCTGCAACCCACATACTCTGGCCCTTACATCATAGTTAAGATGACCTCATCAGTAACTGCAATTTTAAAAAGGTTGCAGGATGGACATGTCTTTAAAAAGACAGTACATGTATCCAGGCTGAGAAGACCAATTACAAGGGCCAGCGCCAAAGCCATCATAAAAAGGCTCCAGACTGGTCCTGTACAAACTCTCTTCGACCCTGATTCAAGCATAATTGCTGATACCAATACACCAGCCCCTCCCCTCAAGAAAAAGAGAGGAAGGCCGGCAAAGAAAGGTATCATCACCTTTGCCCCATCACCCAAGAAAAGGGCAAAGAAAAGGAAGCAATGAAATTTCGTTAAAATCACATATAGAGAAAGCACAAATACCCCCCCCCCCACACACACAGAAACACCTCTCAACCCCGACCCCCCCCCCCCATACACACACACACACTAACACTCACCAGAGCTGTTGGCCCACACTCAGGCCACGTGCCACACCCCTGCTATCTACAGGGACACCCGCACTCACACACACCTAGGCCCAATTACCCATCCTACACATGTGACCACCGACCTCAAAGCCCCGACCCGATGATAACAAATTCCCTCAGCGGCACTCATCATCAGGTACCCCCTTTTTTCTCTTCTTTGAAGATTTACTAACACTCACCTCTTAACTTATCACCTCGCACGCCTTTTGTTTTTATATTTATCCTTTTATTATATATATCTCGTTTTTCTCAAACCAATTTTATTTTTTTCCTTTAAATTATTTATCAAAGGCCCAATGAGCCCAATTATACACTGTTTGACCCCAGGATCAAACCCCTCAACCAGCCGCACTGTCAACCACTCAAGGGCAGCATATGCACACAATTTTGTCCAGCTATGGTTAGGTAGCCACATAAATTGCCCACGGCAGCAGTGTATCCTCTGGTACATGTTTTTCATTTAAAGAAAAATCATGCATACACCGGCTAGATAGCTTTTCAGGGCTCCTATTTACCAGTTGACACGCCTATTGTAGGTGCTCGTATTCCCCCATGCCCACCCATGTTTGTACCTCTGTTTAGCACGAGGGCGCTGATACAGGTAGAACCCCATATTTATGAGCTGTCAATTAAGAGCAGCTCGGTACCCCAGGCATGATGTTTCTCACACACATGTATTCATGGTCAGCAAATTTTTAGACATGTGAACTGACCTCTCCACTCCCGCCTTATCTCAAACCTGACCCCAGGAATTCCAATTATAAGCTTATTACCGGGGTATAGGTTCCAAATTTGCATAAGGGACATATGCCCAAACTGCAGCCATCCAATAGAATCAGGCCCAGCCTTTTTAGGGCAAGACATACCACTATAGGGATATCCAAAAGTGAGAAATAGCCACCCTCACGGATGGGTTTATAAGCCTTAGCCCACCCCCACCTTAGCCACTCCACAATATCACCCAGATCACACCATATCAGCGTTCCAAGTGAACAAGTGCCTGGACCAGGGATCACCATGGCGTTTACGACGTGCAATAAGCCCAGGTAGGCCTGTCCTATGTGCCCATTAACCAGTACTAGTTTTATCAGTCGTTCTTATATGGTCAATGACATAATCTGATGTCATGCTACCCAGGTACCTCTATTAACCAATGGCAGTGTGAGTACTAGAATACCTGTAAAAAGTTTGATTGTTCACTTCGCGCCCCATACCTGACTCAATTGTTTGTGCCCCTATACTCACCCCTCTGTATGGTTTACAGCTTATTCAAAAAAGTAGCTTACTCAAATTAAAACTTCTCTTCAGTGAAAATTGGACAATCTACGACCTCCTGGGACCGGTTGGATTATTGAAAGAAGGAAGAGACATTTTTGAGTTTAGGCAGCTCATTGTACACCACCAAAATTTGGTCTTCAATATGACTTCTAGACATTTAGCATATTACCTGAATGACCCCGCAGTCCACAAGGAACTGCCGCTATCAAACCTGTTGGTCTCTACCCTCGTCAAGAGGATGTTACTTTATGTCTGTTGTGACATGCCAACTTCTCCAGATTGGAGCACCTTCAAACCTAAAACAGCCGCTTATATAGCCTTGCTGTGCGCGCGCACACTTCTGGTCTCTGACCAGCCTTTAAAAGACCTTCCCAGATACTTTAGTGGGACGGGCAGAGCTTTGGTTATCAGGGACGCCATAGAATTAGTAGTTCAGAAAGCCATTCTTGAGACCCACATGTGGTCCAATAACCTGTCTAAACTCCCACCTACAGCCCATTGCTGAAATAAATCTGACAGGGTAAGCTACAAAATTTTTTACTCTCACAACCCCCCCATTTAGTCTTAGCCTACTAATACCACAGGTCCAGTCACATCTCCATCATACCCCCCTCACACCCTCGCCAAGCAACCACCCCCCCCACTGTTTAAACAAACCACACTACACCCACCTAGGTGTGCCTACAGTCCCCTTTCACAGGAGGACACCTCCCACACAATCGACCATAAAAATCCCCCACCACATAACCCAATTGCTGATATGACTCACAAACTCAATCCCCCCATCACATCTCTTTTACAGAGCCGCAGTACCTCTAATAGTGCTGTGTATCCTCTTCAACCTCACCAATGGATCACAGGACAAGAAGTTACCACAAAGGATCGTATTCAGACCAAATTATGGAACACTGTTTACCCAGTTACCACAGCCCCTAATCTCAAATTTCATGGACTACCCCCTAGTTTTCAGTCTGAACATCTCCCTGTCCCCCAACCTCCAAAGACCTGATAAAGTGTCACCCCTACTTAAGCCCGGCACCCCACCATACATTACCCAAACAGCCAACAATCTGGACACATTGATTAGCACCCTATTTGACAAAACCCAAAATTCATTAGACCTTTTGATTAATTTAATTTCCAACCCCAGGAACCGTCAGGCCAGAAATGCCCCAGGACAAATCATTGGCGATATTCTCAGAGCAACCCTAGGCCTGGGAACCCAACCTGAAATTGACCTTCTAAACGCTGACATTTCTGACATTGACAGAAGATTGGCCACTAAAATGCATGTGGTTGAATTAGCCACCCATTTTCTATTAAATATCTCAGAATACAATTACAATTCCCTAAACATCCTATCTGAATTCCAAAATGATACTGACGACGCACTGTCCCTGCTGGCCCAAAATCTAAAAACATTAGATTCCAACTTTTCAAACATTATTTTAAATTTAGAATCCCAAGCCAGACAGGACACCTTTTATTCCATGTTATTTTCTGCAGCAAACTCACAAATTGAGTCACTAACCGACCTTCAGGAGGATCTAGATATTTTATTAAGTGCCATAAACAGCTTAATGGAGGGCGAGCTCCCTCCCAACTTAATTTCCCATGACACCCTCAGGTCAGGCCTAAACAACCTCTCCAGCGCCTTGAGTAGCGCCCACCAAGGCATATCAATCCTTGACATACCCATAGGTCATTACTATAAAAGACGAGTAAGTGCCCAGTGGAGTGACCCCTCCACCCTCTTCATCTCACTACCCATACCCATAGGACTAGGGGATAATGTTTACACCCTATTCAGAACTGAAACCTTTCCAGTCCCCTTTGACACATCAGATGTTAACTCTACAGGTTACACCCTGGTACAGCCCCTACCCCCCTACATAGCCATGTCTCCCAGCCACGCCCATTTCATGGAGCTTCAGCAGGCAGACTTAGACCTATGTACACAAGACACCTTCATCAGCTGTAACCTACCCCTCCCCCTGCTATCACCTCTACACCCCACCTGCACTCTGTCCCTACTCCTGGACCTACCTGATGCAGTGCACCACACCTGCAGTTTCACTGCACACATGGCTGCACCCATACCCAACCTAATCAAACCCATTTCTAGGTCAACATATCTCATGATCACTAGTAAATCGCCATCTTACTTACAGTGTCACAATGCGGGACAAATCCCAATGATCAATGCAGCATACTCAGTCATGTCAGTACCATGCCTATGCTCTATTAAGAATGCAGGCATGGTTATGATCAATTCAAATATAACCTGCGTACAAAATATAACACTGGAACCCATGGCCATGAGCCCCATAAACTTACCACTATGGCGACATTTTGGTTCACCTCCAGCTAACATATCAGGCGTTACCATGACAACCGTGCCACGGTCCCTGGAACTACCTAACTTCCAGCGTCTCAAATCCTTACACAACCAAAAAATAGTACCCTTAATTAAAAGCGTACTCACCCTCAGACGAGCAGCCAAAGGTCTGTCAGATGAGTCTTCTCTCCTGTCAGCAAGTTCACTAACACACCTTGGGTACCATTTGGAATATTCGATCTGGTTCCACTTAGTGACCCCTCTGATTGCCATCCTCTGTTGTGCAATGACATGCCAAATCCAGATGCGCGTGTCACGCCTGGCTCAGTTGGTGACAGTCCATCTAGCACTCAACACACCCAGAATGGCGGATGCAGCGACTTGGCAGAATCTCAAGGATCTGATCAACAAGGCCAACAACAACTGGCCCTCGACACCCACACAACAGCCCGTGGAGCAAAGCCTGGAATTTATCCAGACTCCTGGACGCTACGATGTGATGTGGGCAATCGGCTCCGTCCTGATCATCTTGTACCTGGCCCGCCTCTTCATCTCCAGACGCTGCAGACACTGGCCACACTGTAGGCAAGACGAATCCGATGGCTTGCCCCAGTTTGTCCTCCGCATCCACTCCCAGGGCAGAACATACGAGTTTGTTGTGGGAACCATGATTTTCGGCTCCAACCTATGGCCACCCTTCATTAAGGCCCCTAAAATTGGAAAGCCCCGCCTCACTATGCCCTTTGGCCGCCACCTGGATCTCAACTGGAAGGCCAAGGTCAGCTTCATAATTGGCGCTCAATTAAGAGTGGTGCAGCTCGAGAGATACCCTCGCTGCCCCCTTTTCTGGAGACTACCCCTCTACAGGATCCTAAATGGGAAGCCACATGTTATGACCCTGGTCATCAAATCCAAGACCCAGCCAGATTTCCAGCTGACCCCAGGATATGAGACAATCGAAGACACCAACATCCCAGAAATCCCCAGGATCCAGGCCCCCAGCAGCCCCAGCCCCAGGCCCAGGGGCACCCAAAATCCCAGCGGCCAGGTGGAGCTAACTAAATTCACACCAAAGGACTACCAACCCCCTAAGGACATGTACGTGTTCGACCCCACCCGGGAGGATATATCTACCAAATTCCCACCAGAAATCGGTATGTTTATTTTTCCGTTCAAAATCTTTAAGGCCCTTGTCTTGATTTATGTGGGGATACCCACATGTCTTCGTAGCCAAAATTGCTCTACAGCCACCGGCCACCCCTATTTTCTCATATAATGGAACCGACCAACCATACCACAGCACACGACCGGATAGCCACACACAGGATAACACATCCTATGTGGGGATACCCCACCCCCCCCCCTACCCCACAGATAACCCAGCCCGGCGATGCCGAGCCATGCCTCATCTCATCCCAGACTCCCACCCCATTACCCGTCAGTCTTATCAGCATAACAAACATAGCCCCATTAAAACAAACATACCGCCACATACCTATACAATAGCAGCCCCACTGACCCAATTTTGAATGTTGTTAGCGGATCACAGACGTCTAGTGCTGACGCTGCGTCTGGGCATTTTCGCGCCAAACGCAGCGTCATGACGTCGCCGAGCGTCCCCAGTACCGAAACCAGTCACCAAATGCAAATTTTTCGCACGTGATCACGCTCACATGACAATATGCATAACCAAACAAACGTCCACACGTGGTGTGCACGTCAATACAATAACATATGCACGTGTTTATATTACAGTAGACTTGCAACATACCCCGACTTGCCACTCCCCGATTACTATACCAATCTAATTCAGATAACACCGGCACCCAATTTACAAGCCCCAAAATCCATAACAAAACTCTAAACTGGTGGTGGACTTTTCTATATTATTGGTTATCATTTAGCAAGTATCACGATTTTTGACTCTGGCCGTCAGATAATAATCACAGGGCAATCACATCAAATCACAGGAAATCAAATGTCATCAGCGTCAAATATCACAGTCTGATCTGAGCCCTCCTGGCCGTTGAAGTCAAAATCACAGTAGTAAATCACAGGCGAAATCACAATCAGTCAATCACATAGCGCATTAGGCCTCGCCACCTTCTGGAATCCAGTCCTTCCTTTTTTTTTTTTTTTTTCTTCATTATCACATCATCCCAATCAGACAGCGGCCAAGACTCCCGTAGATACCGTCACAGGCTGCAATTTAAACAAGACCAATTCCCCGTTTACAACGGAATCAATTTTTTTTAAGAATAACCAAAAATTCAGGATTTTCCTTTTACTCTTCCTCTACTCCCCTCCCCCCCCCTTTTCCCCCCCCCCTCCCTCAGAAAGTCACAGCTGAACCTCAGACCTACCTCCTTGCCAGACAGACCTCCGGGACCCCCCATGTCAGGATCGTCAGGGCGGCCACCTCCATCCTTCTTCCCCTTACAGGGAAACAACACTAGTCCAACCCAGTAGTAGACGACCTGCAACCTGAAAACATAGATCAACTTTACCCCTGCAGTTCCGGCAAATGATTTTCCTCTTTTTCTCTCAAAATCGCACACCTAAAAAGACCCAATCAGACAGTACTTACCCCCATCCGTCAAGCTCCACCACAGCAAGGTAAACCGCCCCTCCTGGGCTGACAAAGACGAACATATCGACGATCGTGCACTCCGACATCTTTCTGGATCTCACACAGAACGTCCTCAAGTCAAAATTTTCAGCAGCTTTCTGACGTCAAAAACGCCGGCCTACCCTTTTATACTAGGTCTAGCCGCGGGAACATCAAGTCGCCTTTCAAACCTAACTTTCGGACCCAAATCCAGCCAAAATCAATCAAGAATTCTTCAAAATTTCACCACCACACCATCCAACCACAAAATCTCGAAAACTCCCCGACCCCCCCGTCCCAACCCTGAAGGGTCGGTGCAAGTCTACATCATTCACTTACCGTAAACTCATAGGCCTTAACGTAGATCCCATACATTAACCAAACGCTGTACAGACGCTGGCGCAGTGGCGCCTCTCGGTGTTATTTTCCCAAACCAAAATCCGAGACGGAGCAGCGTACGGCCCAACGACCGTCCGCTGGCGCCGCCAGGTGTGTAGCATTGAAATTAACATAGAGTCCTTGGATACGGCCTCCCGCCTAGCTCCAAACCAAAACCTTTGCTTCTGTATGGTACTCCTAAGTGTCGACTTGACTAAAATTTAGCACCATGGGTTAATCTTAGTATTATTGCGGACCTGATTGTGAACCATACAACCCTGACACGGTCTCTAATGCTTTGTTTTCTCGGCTCTATGTTGTTTTCTGAACAGGTCAACGCGAGATGACTGGGACCAGTCCAACACCGACGAAGCCGGCCCTGAAAGACCAGAAACCTCCTCAGCCGAAAAATACCCAGGTCAGGAAACCAGTTACCCTCAATACTCAGGAGGAACGAACCCTAATGGCAGAAATACACGCAGCAGAAGGGCCGACACCCCCATCCCAGAGGCCCGCTACAACTGGAGGAGCAACCCCCGCACCCCAGCAAGGCCAAAATGCCTAATAGCAGGGTGCAGACTGTGCTCCAGCACCCCTGAGGGTTTTGTCTGCCCCTGCTCCTACACAGGCATCAAGTTCAGACCCCTAGTATCCCAGAGACACTACACCACCACCACCTTCACCAATAGCACCTCAAACCTAGATCACCAGGACAACAAAAATGACAATAGCTCCGAGTCTGAAGACTCTGACTCTTCAACCTCTACTTCTGCCGAACCAGGCAACCTGGCCTCGGTGGAAGAGGATTTTAGAGACATAGATTTAGACCCCAGCAATCCTATTAAAAGAGCTGCACTCAGAAGGAAGTGGGCAAGAGGCAGATTCTACATAAGAACCCCCAGACCCCACCCTAACCTACCCCCCTCCAGTGTCAGTGCTGGAGACAGTAAACCATGGAAACATTAATATTCAGAAAGTCATGTAAACCCCTCCGAATTCAATTACAAATCAGTGTTATTCTTACCTTCCTTCCATATTTATCGATTGTAGGGACACAATTTAAAACGCCCCCCCCCCAAGAACCACAGTACCGCTTTCATTTGTATGTGACCTTTAATTCGATCTGCAAGGTTTACACGATTTCTCCACGATTGTAAAAATAAAACCAAACTCATATTGTACCATCTTAACCAATAATCCACCATACATTTACTTGTAAAAACTCTGTGTAAGCTTAGAGTTGACCTGGCTGGCAGATCAACCCTAGCTTTCAGGTGCCACAGAGCCCCCATCCCTCTTTTCAAGCCCAACCATGTCATTGTATTTATGGGTTTTAGCCTCAGTAGAAAACCATGTGTGAAAAATGTTTTGAAATATTTATTGTCTCAAGAAGTTGAACATCCAGAGCCTGCAATTTCCACTACTAAAATTCCATAGAATGCCACCTCGGCAAGCCTTTCAACCCCAAAAGTAACAAGTGACAACTACCTCGGGCCAAATGCCCCCTTTTCCAAAAATCCAAAATTTTTTTTTTAGAAATTTCACATTTTCACCAACCTCTCGGCTCTGGGTGAACAGTTTCTCCTTGCATGCAAGTTTGTGTTTTCAATTATTTTATGTACAAGCTAGTCCAAAAGAGATCTTCGGTCACATCTCACTGTATGTCACTGATGATCGTCACCTCGCCCATATATGTAGCTTAGCAGTGATACCACTACTGCCCAGCTCAATCATTAACTTATTTGTTAAAACCTTGTATGTAAGGACAGCATGTACATATTTTCACCTTATTTAAAACCTCTTTTAAACAATCTGTGCTTTTATACCGCTGATGTATTTGTAATTTTATACCGTATATTTTTATACTGGATATAGAAAATGTATTTTGACAATGTATGATGCACAGGACAGATCTAGTCATGTCCCTACCACCCTGCTCAGCCAGAGCAGTCTTAGTATCCTTAGCATTTATTTTTGTGGTGCTCAAGCCAGATTATTTTGAGTTAGTTCATAGAGTTTGCCTCAATTGAGAGGATGCAAGTTCAAGTAGTTTTAGCCAAGAAAAATATCAGTTGTTATCCAAGCTCCTATGTTTTGTACCAACTACTACCGGTAGAACCAAATATTGTACCCCTTTTCCACAAAGAAACTTGGTAATATCAATTTTTACCCAGCGCTGAACATCCTTTCAGCCCCTATTTCACATTTTATACTTGAGCATGTCAATGGACTCGATATAGACTCTCATTCCTTATAATTATACTCCCTTTAACCTCATGCAGAGATGAGTGGGAATGTGGGGATATGTCAATGGACTATTCTATGTATTATAATTATGAACGACATACTCAAACCAAACTGGCCAAGCTACCCCCTAGTTCAAACCAAGGTCAACCTATTTTTAGCTTAGCAGGGTGAAGAGTTCACACCTGCCCTCCTCCAGTGGGAAATCCCCAGGCTCCCTCCTGTGGATCCCCCCCACTGGAGAACTCAACTATTTTTAGATTCACCTAGCCAATAGGAGCAGCTCACCCCTCCTACCACAGTTTGGGACTGAGCAGAACCACCGACTCAGCATATTTGAGTCGCTCCCTATACTAAAAATAGAAAGTACAGAAATAGACACGACGTCATCTGGGCTTGCTCCTGACTATATAACCTAGTCAGGATCAAGCCTCAGCATCTTATTCTTCTCCAACCTAGACCCTACGACACTCAGGTGCCTTGGCTTAGGATATAGCTTGGTCAGACTGGCGAGTACTATATTGTACACTGTATCAGTTACTCATCATGCCAATCTTACAATAAAGCTGGATCATCAACTGAATTGTCTGGACTCCTGTTACCTCACTTCATGACATGTAACGAGACATTGACAAGATCCAAGATGGCCTTCGGGGGAGGGGGGCAGTTACAAAACTGATTTCAAGAAGGCCCCCTCCACACAGGAATGGCTCTGTCCCCTATAAGGGTTGCCTCAAACTTTTAAAGCGGGGCTAGCACGGAAAATATCATTACTGGTACCTGATCAAAGATACGCCATAAATTCACGGGACCCAGCTAAAAATTTGCAACAATCTCATTGGTCAAGGGGTGGTCACATGACTTGCTAAGACGGGTATGTCTTAGCCATGCTAGGTAACGGTAGGCCCTACTAGGCCCTACCATGGTAGGCTACAGCTTTCCTGCTGAACTCTGAACGGAGATGAGAGTTCAGGAACTGAGCTAGGCTACAAGTACAATTCAGGTAACAAAAGGGAAGGCTTATTTGTGTGACAGACAAGTGGCTCTGCCTATTAATGTTTGAGAAACTAAGAACAATACCGCAGCGCCATCTGAAGAAGGGTAGATGAACTGTGGTCCAGAGCGCTTTCCGAAAGGGCCCAGATGGAACAGTAGAGAATCGTAAGGTTAGCTCGTAATCAAACACTTAACAGATAACCTGCACCGTATTATGAGAGATATAAATTACATTGAAAACTTTGATACTAAAACTATTTTTCTAGTTATTTTGAGACTTTATCTTATAATAATGGAATAAAAAGACAATGAAATGTGTCAACGTTAGTATCCCAAACCCCTTGAAAAATACGAGCACCTACTTCCCGGAAGTTGGAAATATAGCCTGCGGATTCGCGTATTCTCTGGCTTCTCTAAACAAAAAGATAATTCTCGTAACTAATCTAAGGTATTTCAATACAGATACTATGTGTAACAACTTTTCATACGATACTTTAATACGTAGAATCGATTACTTCTGATATGTTCCACCTGGCTCTCGACTTAGAAGCTAGGATTTCAAAGTACCTGCAGACGATCCCAACACACCACTGCTTTTTGCAGGAAAAATGCCAGGAATGCGTGAGAATGCTTTGTCTATGCGTGAGAACGTGAGAAAGTGTCAAAATGCGTGAGTCTCACGCCCAGGGCATGAGACTTGACAGCCCTGCTACAGTAAACAGTGCTTTCATGTGGGTGGGGGGGAGTCCCTGTATTTCCAATATGGCCGCCATGACGCGGTGTGACGTCATGTGGGATTCCTTTATCTGGGCGACAAACCAACTCAGAAAAGAAAAATCGGAGCCAAAATCTCAAATAATTCTTGACGTGGATTATGGATCGACATCTAGCAAAGGTAAACAACTTTATTCAGTGTCAGTTATCTGTGTAGAAACATGTTATCTGAGCTGGACGCGGACACAGCAGTGTAGGCACCCAGGATTGTTGTAGTGTACAGTGTTGATTGAACAAGATTGAAGAACTGATTGGCCCATTGGGTCATTTTTGTAGTTTTGAAAGTTTTTGACAACCTGTCGCGACCACTTTTTCTTTTTATTTCCAACTTGGCTACCAAGCTCTTACTCGCTTCTGATTTCTACAAAGTCCTCGCTCGTGTACGAGGCTCATGGTATTGATGGGGACTATAATAACTGTTGAAGTGATTTGAATTTGATGTAAAGACTAAAGTAAAGGCAATCAAAATGTCATACTTTATAAGTTTATTTCACCTCGGTCTAAATTAAAATTAATATCAGAATGTCAGTGCCATGTTGGAGTGAAATGTGAATTTCACAAGTTTTCAAGATATTCCCGCATTAGGCCAAACCAAATTAAAACATTGGTCTATGGATTTCCCGCTCCTGATTTTCCTAAATGGAAATTTTATTTTTAATTGAAAAAAACTTTGTCTATGGATTCCGCCCGCATCTTTTTATGGAAAATTGATTTTTTTTTTTTTTTTTTTTTGCAAATTCCTTACAGTGTCAACCAATAAAGATACAGCAACAGCAGACCACTCATTGGATAGGTAGAGGTCTCTAGATTTCAGTGTCTATTTTGCATTTAGCAACCAAAATACTAGTAGACATAAATTTGAGAAAAGGAGCAAAAAAAAAAAAAAAAAAAAATCACATCTTTGATATTGAAAATCCATAGACAAATAAATTTTTTTAGAAAAATAAAATAAAAATTTCGCCCTCCCGCTCCAGTTTTCAAAAATGAAAATCCATAGACCAATTATTTTATTTGGTGTGGCCTTAGGGAGTGATCATTTTTTTAACAGGGGGTGCCGGTGGGTTTGAGGGGGGGGTCAGAATTTTTTCGACCCCTTGACCGGGGGGGGGGGTCAGAAATTTTTCAATACCTCTGATGGGGGGTCAAAATAATTTCACCTGTTTTCAGTGGAAAACCCCACGCATTACTATAGGCTAAAAGGGGACGTTTGCAAGCGATTTTTGTCCCTTATGGTAGGCACTGACATAACTGCCGTGCATGGGTCTGCCGTGCGCGGAGGCTAAAAGTGTGATTTAGCAAAGATGGAGCAGCTGAAGTTGACATGTTTTTACTTATTGATTCTGAAGCTGTTTACAAGTGGATTTGGACAACAAGGGTATCATTTTAACAGGCTTGAAGAGGGCTTCAATATGCATGTATTTGTTTAATAAATTGAAGAGAAAAAAAATCATGTTTCTCCCAGGTGAACTCAAAACTTAAGTTCAGGAGCATTTTATGGTATGAAGTATGCATCTCACATAGTTAAAAATGGCACTCACATATTCCCTAGTTTAATAAGGTCTAGAAAATATCTAGTTTTCTTCTTTCTAATAGGCAGCAGTATGTTTTTTAAGCCACTACAAAATCATCACCTATTAACTCTGGAGTGAGAGATTAGCTCTAACACCTCCCCCACTGCAGCACACCTATAGCCACCACTGGAGGGACCACCTGGAGGTGGCTCCTACTGGAGGGCTGACTACCAGGA
This sequence comes from Acholoe squamosa, assembly GCA_949317995.1. NCBI lineage: Eukaryota > Metazoa > Annelida > Polychaeta > Phyllodocida > Polynoidae > Acholoe > Acholoe squamosa. The sequence goes on along the minus strand of OX439036.1, from coordinate 99,289,648 downwards.
CTTCTCTGACTGACTAGTAGGGCTATACTTTGAAGTATGAACATCAGTCAGAGGGTGGGGGAGGGGGAAGGCCCCAGGTACAGATCCCTGAAGCTGGGTGAACTCCATTCTAGTCAGGTGAACATTCCCCTAGCCTGGGCCTAAAAGAAATTCAATAAATTTGACCTTTGACCTTAAAATGACCCTGACCTGACCTAGATCAAGGTCAGGCCATAGGTCATTGGAACCACCCCTTAATGACCTTTTCTCAAGTTTTTATTTCAAGTTCCTAGTGTCAATATCTTCTGAGAAAAAGTGATTTAAGTGTTCCAGGCATTTCTGACCACAACTAGCATGATCACAAAATTTGAACCCTGATTAAACTCTTAAGTATGGGTTATTGTGGCAGAATATTGTGGTCATTTTGTGGTCTTTGGATGGTCATAATGTCACTTTGAATTAAGATAGACTTCATTCAAAAAGCTAATCCACTTCTTTTCTTGAGATCTATACAATAGTATGCAGATAGAATAGATAATATAAAGTTTTGAAAAACTAGGTAAGTGCCTACTTATGGGGGGTGTGGATGGGGGGTCCCCTAATTCACATGTCGATTTTAAAAAATGACCATGTCCCCATGTCAATTTTAAGAAATAGTCATGTCACCATGTCGATTTTAAGAAATTGTTCATGTCACCATGTCAATTTTAAGAAATTGTTCATGTCCCATGTCACTAAGCCTAAAATAGCCCATGTCGCCATGTCGATTTTAGTGGTCCACACCCATCTTATGGGGGGGTCGAAAAAAATTGTACCCCCTCGAGAGGGGGGGTCGAAATTTTTTTTTGCGTGTCCGCGTGCAAACCCACCAGCCCCCACCCTGTTAAAAAATGATCACTCCCTTAGAAAATCAAAGCTCAGGAGCTTGACTTGGCTACAGCTGATTCAGTCACTGAGTTGGGATCCGATGACAATCACAACTGGCTGGACTGTAGACTGTTTATATTTGTTGAACCTTCCAACTCAAACGTTTGAGGGGTCTGATAGCGTTTGAACAAGTTTATATATGATTGCTGACAGGATCAGACCAACAATGGCAACAAATACATGAACAAATCAGCTGTCATTGATGCCTATTATGGCTTTGCAGAGTTTGCTGGGGGGGGGGGCATAATTTTTGTTACAATACCTGGTTGACATACCTACTACCTACCTAGGCTCCTAGCCCATCGAATATTAGACACCTCAGAAGCAGACATTTCGTAGCTGTCATTAGGACACATCGGAAGCAGACAAACCATGATAATATCCCTCTCTTCTTATAGAATTTGAAAAACAACAACCCTAGTGATACTGTTCCTACACCGTAGAATCATTGTATGGCAAAAATCTGTTTTAAAATGTTAAAACAATTATTTAGAAAACTTATTTGCTTCCGAGATGTCTGCTTCTGAGATAACTTGCGACCGAGGTGTCTCTGCTTCCGAGGTGTCCAGATACCACCCCATCCCTGGGCCAGTGACGATCATAATACTTTTTAATATCAGTTTAATATCCCAATACAGTGTTGCCGAAAACTTTTTCTTGACGCAGGCCAATGTGGCCTGCGTCATGGCATCTTACGCAGGCCATTTCCATCTCATGCAGGCCATAGGAAAATTGATGTTTTAAAATACCCATATAAACTTCATTGCAATAAAAAAGAAATCAGGAAATGTTTGAATAGAAAGCAAATTCACAAAAATCCTCCTATCTTTGCTTCTAGTAGGTCGATTGGAAAAATTCTTTCACCATTAGAAAGCTAAGATTATGACAGGCCATTGTGGTGGTACCACCCTAATTAAGCCACTTCTGGGTAGAATGGCCAAATAGTTGCTCAGAAATTTTGTTATTTCAAGGAATTCGGACCATTTGTGAGGAGAGAAAGGCTTAAACCCATATTTATTTGGTATCAAAATAATCAGGAAGTGTTTTTCTTTAGTCCAGAGTCAATTTTTTTATTGATATCAAGAAAACAGTGGAGGGTTATGGGGGTGAAACGACCATATAGTGTATTCCTACACTAGTCAGGCCTCACTGCTCAAAATCAGTGTGGTGGTTGCCATGACGATTTTAAAAAAATCGAGCCTGACTTTTATATTCTGGACCTACTGCATAATTTTCTCCATTTCAAAAGCTAAATTTTGGTGTTTTGTGCTAAGCTGTCAGGGAATTTTACGTATTTCAAATGTTACATCCAAGGTCGCCAACAATGGTATTTTCCGATCCGCACTGGGTATTAAGGGGTTATACCACCTTGTGGGCTGTGTCCCAAGGCTCGGCAACACTGCAATATTAATAAAATTGTGACACGATCTGTGAAAAGGGGGCTTAGTGCAGAGGGATATAAGACCCCTTCTCCCAATCCATGCCACTTATGTGTATTCCAGTTTGATATATAGTTCAGTCTCAATATTTAGATGGGACGGCACAGTCAGCAGCATGCTCGCTCACGGATCTGAAGATCGTAGATTTGAGCCCCGTCCGGAGTTGACTCAGCTCTCCATCCAAATTTGGTAGCACAAGGGACTTCTCCCACTGTGCACAGATAAGCAGGAGGCAGTGACCAACCTGGCATAGCCAGAAGTGATTCCCCTGGGCATTGTGTATGTATCCTGAAACCAGTATGGCAACTGGTATTCTGTGAGGTACACCTACAAGCTAGGGGTTGTACTGCCCAGTATAAGACATGATATCGACTAAAGTCTACAAATAATGGCAGAAGTAATGCTTACCTTTACTTTAGTCTCTAGATAAGAATCTGAATGAACTTGTACGTGTTATTTGTAGGCAATTGCATAAAGTTCTCAAAATGTTTTGAAATTTGTATATAGAATTAACTTGGTCATATAGAATTATTTGACAACTTTTCAGATCTCTTTGAATCATCTTCCCATCTTGGTCATATGTCTGTTCATACCAACAACAAATGTACAGTTTATATCTCTCCTCAAGTATACTGTATAATCATGCTCAGTTTCACCGTCTTGTGGTGAAAACAAGACTCCACACTCCCCTCTAGCCCAAATATTATCGCACAAATGTTGTCGCACACCACTCGGATGTTGCAACTTGCATGGATGTAGTCGCAGCAGGTGATCCACTGCTGGAATGTTTTCCACGAGAATGCATATTAGTACAATTTGCAGTGTTGTTGAAAACTTTTGATCAATGTAGGCCAAAGTGGCGTGCGTCATGGCATCTTATGCCCCCTCATGCAGGCCATATGAACGTTTACAGCTTAAGTTACCGTACCCATATAAACTACTTTGTTGCTAAAAAGAAGTACCCGGAAGGACAATTTTTGATTATGAACAAATTCACAGAAATTTCCCTTCTAATAGGCCGATTTGAAAAGTTCTTTCACCATTAGAAAATTGAGATAATGGCAAGCCAGTCTGGCCTGTGTCAAAAGGTTTTATGTCTGCCATTGAGATTCTATGCCGGCCTGCTGGCGTCATTTCAGCATCACCGAATTTGCAAGAAATTCGCAGTAGTGGATCCCCCACTTTAGTGGGTAACTGGACACATTAGAAACAGGGGCAGGTCGGAAGTAGGCATCTTGGATGCAAGTCATCTTAGAGACTTCCGAGATCTCAGCTTCCAACCTATCCCTGCTTCCGAAGTGTCCAGTATTTGGGTAGCAAGCATACATCCTGTTTTGGCCTATGCTCGTCATCCGTTCATCCATCTTTGTAGCCTGCCTTGCACTTCATTCAGGCACCAGGATAAACTTGTTTCTGTTTGATATATTTCCCACTGCTCTTATATAGCTTCTTACTATTTCAGGTTTGTGTTTGAGATCCCCATCTACCGAACCATGTATTTCCCTGTGGGTTGGCCCAAGCGACTGGCCATGCATGTGGAGGAGGGCGCCACCCTTATTCACATTGCCACTGAACGCGAGAGGAACCTCTTTGCAGTTCTCACTGACACATCAATTGCAATATGGTACTGCAAGGTGAGAATGATTTCTGTAATTATTTGATAGTCTCCATTCAAGCTTCAGTTTTTACTGGTATTGGATATTGATTTTCATGGATCTGCTCAAATTTGTTTGAAAATCTATTACCATTATACCTCTTAGTAACCAATGGGGCTATGACCTACTAAAACTTGAACAGCTGATTGCTATATATACAACAAATGCGGTGTACTCTAATATGTACATAGCGTTCTGCCCCTCTTATTGTTGTCTCATGTTTTCTCACTACATGTATTTAACTTGATATCTTGATATCCTTATAATAATTTAGAATTGACATATATCATGCTAATTAATCAAAGACTAAGAATATACATATATCATGTTGATTGTAATAATTGGACCAAGAGAGCGCCAGCTGATCCCTTTTCTATGATGACTGCCAAACTTGAGAAATGCTTTTTCATATCAGGTATCATTCCTTTTCACCCTCATCCTCACCTGCATTTAATTGGTAAAAATCGTATAAAATATATATGATTCTGCTACACGAATTAACCCCTATGAAGGGGCTAAAAATAATCTGTACCAACACTAGATCAATGTTTAAGAAAAGAGCTGATGTATTCAAATTAGTAACAGGAGCTGATATAACTGGAATAGTAGAAACCTGGCTTTCCCCATCTGTGTTAGATGCTGACTTACATGTACCAGGCTATCAATATGTCCGGTTGGACAGGTTTCCTTTTAGAGAAAAGTCTGCGGGTGGTGTCATGTTATACTTGAGAGATCATTATATTGCTTGCCCAGACCATAATTCATCTTTCATAACAGAAAACTATGAAATCCTATGTGTGGATGTAGAAATTAGTGTCGTAAAATATAAAGTCTTTGTGTGTTATAGACCACCAGACTGTAATGATCTTAAATCAATATATGCCAAGCTTGGAGAATTGAAAAGTACGATAACTAAAAACAGAAAATTAATTATTATGGGTGATTTTAATGTAAATCTATTTGACAAAAAAGATGTAAATGATTCTTCTGTTGATGATTTCTGTACTGATAACAACCTTTTTCAACTGATTAATGTTGTCACTCGACCAAGATCTGGGACATTGTTAGATCATATTTATACCAACGTTCATAATGCTTCTACTTATGGTACACTGGATTACCATATCTCTGATCATAGCCCAATATTTTTAGTAATTAAATGTGAGCGACATAAAATAAAGAAGAAAAGGGTTAAAGCTAGGTCATATAGAAATTATGACTTCTTAACCTTAAAAAATGCCTTAGTAAACTATAACTGGGAAGAAGTACTGTTGAAAGAGGACCCAAACGATATGTGGAAAAGCATTTTTAAGGTGATAAATAATGTTCTGGATGAGATAATTATACCTGAGTATACACCATCATGGTTAACAGAAGATATATTAGACTTAATGAAACTAAGAGATGGTTTATATAGGACTGCAAAGAATTCGATGAGCGAAGATGACTGGAGAATAGCCAACTTTTATAAGCATAAAGTTCAAACCGAAATATTTAAAAATAAAAAGAAAGAAATGTCAGATTTATTAGAATACAGGAAAAATGATCCTGCTAAATACTGGGAGGCGATTAAAAAGGTGCTACCCAATAAGACAGGTGCTACATTGATTAAACTCAGAAATAATACAACAAATCTGGTTATTCCTCCCGAAAATTGTGCTGAATATATAAATAGTTTCTTCACTGGTATTGGAGAAAAATTAGCTAATGCACTTCCACCTGGTAATAAGAGATGAAAATCTGGCTACCCCATATGGTACTATAGTAGATGAAACTACTGTAATCTCCCGCGTAGAAGACGCGTTGCGCGTATAGGACGCACCCCCTTCTTGGGAGAAGCATTTTCGCGTATAAGACGCACCTCTTAGGGGTGATTTTTTTCAATCCAGTACTGTTCTATAGTAAAATTACCCCTCGTATAAGACGCACCCCCAACTTCAGAAAATCCTATAAGACGCACCAGCATTTTGTTTGGCATAGAGGACGCGTCTTATACGCGGGAGTTTACGGTAATCTTCTCTTTGAGCTGTCCTATATAGACTTCATCAAACTGGTCAAATCAATAGATATTAAGAAACCCTCAGCTATAACACATTGTAAGTCTTTTGTTATTAAGGATTCCTTGTTTGCTATTCCAGATGTCTTTAGATCACTGTATAATAAATGTTTAACTTCGGCCACTTTTCCTGATGAATGGAAACGAGCCACTGTCATACCCTTACCTAAAAAAGCAAACTCTATGAATGTGGAAGACCTTAGACCGATTAGTCTATTGCCTATTATGGGAAAACTACTGGAAAAGATTGTATGTAATAGATTACAATTATATATGGAGAGACAAGAATTGCTCTGTCCTACTCAGCATGGTTATAGAAAAGGTCGTTCTACTCAAACAGCTATTACTGAACATCTGAAAACAATTATTGATAATTATATTATAAATAAGCCTACTTATTGTCTATACATCGATTTCAAAAAAGCTTTTGACACAGTCTCACATCCAAAATTACTCCAAAAATTACATGCTCTAGGACTTAACAATAAGACATGTGATTTTTTCAAAAATTACTTATCAAATCGACAGCAGCGTACCTTGGCTAATGATATTGTTTCAACATTGAAACCCATTACATATGGGGTACCTCAGGGTTCAGTTTTGGGTCCAGTATTGTTTTCCATTTACATTAATTCGTTAGCTAAAGCAGTAGACTGTAAAATTACACTATATGCGGATGATGCGGTTGTATCGGTGGACTCATCTTATAGAATGAACCAGGTCATTCAGAGGATTGTATCATGGTGCCTTAACAATACCCTGACTATTAATGCACAAAAGACCAAATGGATGTCTTTTAATACGAACCCCAATCATAGAACTCAATTCCTAATGAACCATGTTATTCTTGAAAAGGTGGAAAATTTTCCCTACCTGGGCTTATCAATGGATACTGAGTTGAAATTTGTAAAACACAGAGAAAATACTATGCGAACTATTAGGCACAGGATTTTCCAAATGGGACGAGTGAGATGTATGTTGGATGAAAATGCCTCTCTAACTGTTTTCAAATCTATGATATTACCTATATTTGATTATTGTGACTATATATGGGATCGTGATTATAGAGGAGAAAATAGAGATCTTCAAATGTTACAGAATAGAGTCTTAAGAATGGTATATAAAGTTAAACTGGAAGAAAATCCTGTTATGACCACAATACAGATACAAGAAAGGAGCAATTGTTCAGAACTTCATGTTAGGCGAGACCTACATTTATTATCTTATGGTTTCATGTTGACCCAAAATATAAATCTTGTGGATAGTAGAAATATAGCTACACGGTACCATCAGGGTAAAAGATTATTAGTCCCACATTGCCTGAAACCAATTGTACTAAGAAGCGCCTACTACAGAGCCATATTAAGATGGAATCAACTAAAACCAGAATATACTGTTATTAATAATTTCTATGAATTTAAAAATAGTGTTAGTAAAGTCTACCCAAATTGCTTTATATAAATTAAGTATATATATATGACCTATGATACTATATTTCCATATTCATCTCATCTCATTATCATCACTGTTTAAAGCATCAGATACTTGTTACTTAGGGTAGGTCACAATTATAAAACCCTAGTAGGTTAAGTGGAAGAAACTATGTAATATGACTGCTATTATTGTTAATCAAAAACGTCCATTTGAATTGAATTAAGCTATATTGTGGGTCCTAGCGTAAGCACTACAATGCATAGGTGCTAGGTTAAACATCTTACATTTATTATGTACCTTGTTTTTGCCCAATAAACGACTTCAAAAAAATACCTCGTGTGTAAAGCGCCCCTCACATAAAGCGCACCCTGAGTTCATGTCAGACCTATACCAAGGTTGTGGGATGTCTAGGAATGTCCAGTGGGTGGTGGGCTCACCCGGTCTGCAAAATATATAAATAATGAAGCTACAGCTGAATGGCTGCTCACTGCCCCACTTGACTTGAATACAGGGATGAAAGTTTTCAGAATTTTGCCTGATTTTAGAATTTTCCTAGTCTAACACAGACATATAGATTTACTAGGATTTACTAGGACTGTCAGCACCACACCTAAAAGCACAACAACAAAACAAGAAAAATGTGGCGAGGACCACAGATAGGAGTTGCCACTCCTCTCCGTTGTCCTAGCCACATTTTTCTTGAGCTGTCGGGGGGGGGGGGGGGCATACCAGGGGGCTGTTTTCAGTTTTCTCCCTGTCACCTATGACGTCATTGGTGATGTCACTGAGGCAGCATGACATCACCAATGACTTCATAGGTGACAGGGAGAAAACCGAAAACATTAGCTCCCGGTCGCTAACGCGGCTTGCAACTCCAAAAAAAGTATATAGATTTACCCAAATTTCCTTTCTACCAAAGTTTTGCAGTGTTTTACATTGAATTCAGAACTTTTGTGACGTGTGTGAATCCTCAGAATATTCCAGACATTCTGACTTATCTAGATCCCTGTGATTATAAGCTTACCTGTTGACCTTGTGTAAAAAAATCATTGCTCTCTCACTATCCTACCATTTAACGGTTTGTGTTGTGTCTTAGCCTGCTGTGCAGATCCTGCTGCACCGCCGTGCAGCAAACTGTATTGCTGCACATGGAACCAACGCCTCCGCCGAATGGAAGCCCGACAGAGAAAGTCTTGCCATTACAGTAAGTTTATAAATATTATTTATGATAAATGAAGTAAATATTGTTTTACTGTTTGTAGACTGCCTCTGCTCCATAATAAGTAATCATTCACATATGATGAAACTTTGTCAAAAGTAATGATCTTTAGTTTTCATATCATTGAAATGTGACAATAGGATAAGAGTTGATCTGAATGTCATAAAAATTGCTTCATAATGTGTGAAGTGACAGGAACCATGTGGCGTTTAAAGCCATAAACCCATGGACGAAAACTAAACCGTAATCAAGTTGCAGCAGTCCCTATGCTCCCTGGCGCTAACGTAACTTGCAACTAAAAAAAAAATCGTTTGGGAAGAAAATTTAAGCAAAGCTTAAGGACCAATCCATCTGTCATCCAATTCACAACTTTGCATGTTCATGACACAGTTATGCTGTATTTTTTATGTGACAGACGTCGAAAGGGTTCATCTTATTCTTTACGATAGAGAAAGATGTCACTGCACCAAATACTAACCTCTATGTTCAAAAGGAGGAGAGGTGAGTGCCATTACAATCTTTTCATTTAGATGTCTTAATTGTGCTGCTTTTGCCCCTCTTTCTCACTATGTCAATGGCATGACCTTGATTATAAATCAATTTGGGTCCCCATGTCGTTTATTGTACCATCCGCCTCGCTTCATAATGAATAATCACACACTTAAATGGAAAGTCTGTGTTTTTTGTTGCAATGACAATTTACATTTTAGAAATTATCTATATTGTAGTGGCCACCCGGGCCCTTATTGATGTCAATACCTTTCTACCCCCAGACCTTATTCTAGACAATCGCTTATTTGAATACTGTTTTTAGTGCTTGAGATTGTTTGCAATACCCCTGTGCCCCGGCGCTTATTTAAGACCTGGGGCCTAAGAAAAAACACATAAATAGGCAGGATAATTTGACAAAGTACAGTTCAATAGTAGACACATTATGTATATTACATTTCTTACGTTCAACCTGTGTTGCTTAATGTATGATATCAGTATTTGTTTTAGTTAGAGTTAATTGCACTGTTTTTGGTTTTGGGTTGAACTTTTCACTAGCAGTAAAAAATACTACCAGACATGGAAATTGACATTCTCTTCAAGCAGCCCCTGAATTTCCCTCCCTTACCTTTTGAAGTGTCCCGGACTGTTTCAATGAGTTATGCCTACTACCATAATCTCCCGCGTATAAGGTGCATCTTATATGCGAATCGGAGGCATCCTTCTCTCCTTATAGTATCAGCCTAAAGTCAGGATGCGTCTTATTGGTAGCATACTTTTACTAAAGAACAGCACTAAACGTTCGAAATTCAAGACCCTGCTGCACCTCATAACATTTCTTTCAATGCAGGGTGTGCCTTATATGCGGGAGGTCTAACCCCTTAAGGGTTAAATTCAAAGCTCAATACAATATTTCTCATTTGTGTACAACCTCGAGACACAACTTTTACACAAACTTGGTGGGTAGATTTCCTTCTCTTTTGTAGAAAAAAAAATCTGTATTTCCAAAGTATGTTTCATTTTATAAAAAGAGCAAATGAGAAAAAAAATGAAATTTTTTTTTTACTACCAGAATAAACAAAAGAGTACTACTGGTATATTATGTTATGTATTTTAGAATATTGAGCTTTGATATTCTACCTTTGAACATAAGCATAGCTTGGTAAGACTTTGCCCACCCTGCCTCCCATCCACCACCTCCTTTGCCAAACCCAAACTCTGGTATTATTGGGTGCTGCGCTCAGTGCATCCTGCTTTCTGCTGCTGGTTGCACTCCGCTCTATGTATGTATACGTGTGTATATTGTCGCAGGCCGGCCACGCTTCTCCAGGCGGACTCTGATGGGTAGGTTGCTAATGGTTTGGTCTTGCTCTGCTCTCTCATAGCCTCTGCTGCTGACCAGTCTGTATATAATCTCTGGATTGGGCGCATTTATTATATTGTAGTGTTTAGTATTGTAGCACCTCACGTATAACTGGCATCATTTGAGTGAAACTAAAACATACCGTGCATAGACTCAAGTAAAGATATAAACTCAGGGTGAGCCTTATAGACCTGGTATGATTTAGACATTAGATTAGTATTGATAGACTCATTGAAATGAAATCGGAGGTGCACCTTGTAGCATTTATCTCAACTCAGGGTGCGCCTTATATGCATGCGCCTTATACGTGGGGTATTACGATAGCTGTGGTGTAGGTGTGTCTTGGGTGGAAATACGACACAGTATTGTAAGACAATTCCCAGTTTAAACAGCCAATAATGCATTAATGCATCATGCCATTGCCATCATGATGCATGAATGCAGCTTGGCAAGTACCTCGCAATGACTGCAATTAATCACCTTGGTGACCATACAGGGTTACAGGGATACTCCCAAAGGGCATGGTGCATTTATGCATTAGCGGCACATAAAGAATCAGTAGCGAAGGATATATCCATAGTTTTTGAAAACATTAGAGCAAATGATCAAATCTTTTTTGAAACACAAAAGAAAAAAAGGAAATTAAAATATTTATGCGTTAAAGAAAGGTAATTTTACTTTTAAAATTTATATGATTGAAAAAGTTTACATGCTGGTACCTACCCCGGTAATGTTAGTTCTATAAATTGTATGTCACACAAAATCTGAATGATTTACAACTTTGACAAAGACTTATACTCCTACTTTGTAAAACCATGTCTCAATGCATGGGTTCTCATAAACTAACTCTAGTCATAGGTTACATAAAGAATGAATAACCTGTAAAGAATGTCTAACCTGTTGACTCGCAGTTGGAGTGGCAAGTTGAGTCACTGTCTTGAGATTGTCCATTTAAAGAACTACACTGTTGATAAAACATGCAGTTAAGTAGTACTAACCAAATGTGCATAGTTATGGCCTGGCCATGCATAAAGTTTGATGCGATGCAAGATATATTTGTGTGAAAGAAACCCGTTAAAGTTAGCAAAGTTATATGAATTCAATTTTAGTACAATGACGGCATGGGTTCTCTAGGCTTCCCATTTTTCATCATTGTTTTTTACCATTGGAGCATAATAACCCTGTAGGGTATGCCTGATGTAGTATGGATGTGGTACTCGCGAATTACCCGCTGTGGCTGCATTCATACTCGATGACGATAATAGCGTATAGTGTGTTGAAGAAATAGTGCACTAGGAATATAACATTGGACTTTTCCATAAGTAAGAAAGAGGCCCATCGCATTACTCGTTTTGCTTTTTGGCCTGACCGGGCCATTGCATTAGAACTATGCAATTAGAATATAACAGATTAAACGTTTTTCACTGAATTAAAAAAAGTAGATAAATGTCTAATTCCTGTGTAGGAACTTGAGACAAACACGTGAATCGGCCCTTCAATTGAAAGTTTGTTGATCAACGTTGATTAACTACATTTTGTACTTTTCAATATAGATTCAATGTTGGTTGCACTGATTACATCGGAAAGAAATGCTTCCTGGGGTAGTCATGGTGGACCAGGTATAGAAGAATAAAAGGGGGTATATAAGACAGTGTATAGTCTCTTAAAACAAACTTTAGTTTCTAGTTTTACAGCAAGAGTAGTTCATGTTTTCATTTGGGGTTATGGTCAAGTGCCTTAGACCAGAAAGTGACCATTAAGTTACAATACCTCGGTTATAGACATTGAAATGGGTGAAACTTGGTTTTTGTTAAGCCTTTGGTGGTTAGGTATGATTTTCTTTTATTCAGGTAAATTTTTCAATCTTATTAAATATAGATAGAAATCAACAGATACCGTAATCTCCCGCATATAAGACGCGCTGCGCGTATAAGACGCACCCCAAACTTAGCACATGCATTTTCGCGTATAAGAGGCACATTTGACTGCTGAAATTTGCAAGATTAGTACATTTCTATAGAAAAAATACCCCCATATAAGACGCACCCCCAACTTGAAGAGATCCTATAAGACCCCCCAGCATTTTGTTTGGCGTAGAGGACGCGTCTTATACGCGGGAGATTACGGTAGTTCTCTTCTTGTAGACGTATATATAGTGCCGGTCAAAGTAAGAGAGCATCAACAATTATCTAGTGGGGAACATTTGAAAATTTAATATAATCAATCTTATAAACAAATCACATTTAATCGAGTGGGTGAGGTTAATTTCCTTAGAACTAACAAACAAACCAACTGTACTAACATTTTGTTTTGTTGATTACCTAACCTTATCTAATAAAGCAATTTTTTCCTTGATTTTTCAGGCGCTCAGGGAACAAGCGAGAAATCGTCCAAATTGGAAATAACGAGAACGTCCCTGCGTTAAAGATGCAGCTGACAACTGTTCTGTCTGTACGTGGGGGAATCCAATGGTGAGTCTATCATAGGATAACTAATTTGGGAATATACAAAGGAGGGTATTAACACAGTGTTGCTGAAATGACGCCGTCAAGCCGGCGTAGAATCTAGGCATAGGGCCTTTGGACGCAGGCCAAGGTGGCTTGCCATTATCTCAGCTTTCTAATAGTGAAAGAATTTTACGATTCTGCCTATTGTAATTTTTTAATTAGAAGCAAGTATGGGACATTTTTTTTAAAATTTGTTTTATATTCAAACATTGCTTTATAATGCAATAAAGTTTTATGGGTACCTTAAGATAATATTATCAATGTTCTTATTGCCTGTATGAGAGGGAAATGGCCTATGTAAGATGTCAAGATGCAGGCCACTTTGGCCTGCGTTGATAAAAAGTCTATCGCAACACTCTTAACTCTGGTGAGTTGCTGCTTTCGGTCATTACGATTAGATGTTAGTGTAATGCACTGTCTTAACTATAAAGACATGACAATGATTGTGTTTTCCTACAGTTTGGTGTGTCTTCGTGACGACCTGGTTGTGTCAACGGGTGACGGTCGGCTGCTAAGGGTGAAGTGGGACGGGAGCATTAACCCTGACCTCACCATCCACATCAACATTATACCCTTTTCTGTGGACTTGGCTCACTCAAGAGGTAAGAATTGGCAAAGAGACACCAAGAAATAATTGACCCAGTGCACTCGTGCACTGTGGTCTTAGGTGCCACTTTCCCACCAAATTAAGATGTTTTTTTCTCCATTTTCAGCAGTCTGTTTTAATGTCTTATAGCCACTTTCTGAAAAAAACAAACAAATCATTCAATGCCTTAAACACTTCAGTTTTAATAGTATGTGAAAAGAAAATTTTCCATGCATGTGAAAAGAAGTTATTAGCTTTTTTGTACAGCAACCTTATCACTCAGGAAGGCATCTATCAGAAATACATTGCAGCCTATGGGAGGAAAAGTAGAAAGACAGCCCTTCTTTCTTTGACTATAACACATAGAATGGCAAACCAAAGGTGAGACGTTTTTGGTATGTTTGGAATATCATAGACTTAATGTTAAAGCAACAAAGGAATGCTAGAGGGACAGGAGCCCCATGATTACATGATACAGCCCTTATCTTACAAGCTGATCTTATACTTCTATTTTGCAACCTAAAGTTCTACGCCTACTTAATATTGAATGACAGTGGGCTGTCTCCTCATTTGCTCTAAAGGGAGACCTACACACTCTGCTGTACTTTGAGGAAACCTACGTCTGGCAAAACGCATACCATAAATTCTCTCGTATTAGCCGCACCCTCCTATAAGCCGACCCCCCCCCCCCATCTCAATTCTGTTTAAAAATATTATAAAAACAGCTTCATGAGTGTTCTTAGGTAAAAAAAAAAAAAAGTTGTGTGTTTCAGCTAACATGCTGAAAGAAAATTATATTTTCTTCTAAAACCGAGAAAAAAGTTAGTGTTGGTCCTTTTTTGTTATTTATTTTGTTTTGGCCTTATCTTAAGGTTCCATTTGGAAAAAAATCAAGATATAAGCAGAGACAGCATCTCTAGGTTTCTAATTGAATCTATAAGCTAAGAACACACATATGAACTCATAACTGCCATGTTTGAAACCTAAAGCTAAGCTGATGTCCTTCATTGTTTATTTCTTTCAAACTGTTCAGCAAAGAACTAAGGTTGTCTGATATTTGTTCAAAGAGCAGTTGAAGTTATCTACACTTCTCTGTATTTTTTTTTTTCAATGAAATTACATCTTTACATCTACACCATGCAATATTGAATTAGCTATATCTCATTGGTAATGAAATCACATCTTTGCATCTATGTAAACAAATTCTCTTGTTATGGTGTAACAAAACATCAGATGATTCAGAACATACAAACTAACACATTGCATCTAATCACTGTAGTACCTATTCCATATATCACTATTGCATTGGGTCATTTGTGTCCAGCAACACACATCCGCTAGTTTTTATTGTAACTGTACCATTTTAGTGTACATGTACTACCTAATGCATAGTATGAACATGCTAGTAGCAGTTCTGTTGGTTCCAGAGCGCAACGATAGATGTCGTTGCGGTCTATCATAGGAGATGCGCATGCGCAGATCCGTAGATGTCAGACTGCTGTGTATTTCCATAGGAGGAGGACGTCTCGCAATTTGGCTTACAATTCGAGTGAGTTTTAGCAATTTTGCTATACTTCCTTTTTTCATATCTGATTTTATTCTGTTTTTAGGGGGTTAATTCGCCTTAAAAGTTGAAATTAGGCCTCTTTAGGCAAATTTTCTCAAATTTGTAACGATCCCTGTTTTCCCGCCGTTTACGGAGAAGCAGTTGGGTTTTATCCCGATCGTTCTACTTTAGGCGAGTTATTCACCCCGTATTCCTTTATTAAAGATCATTTCTTTAATATTTTGTTAATATCTACTGTTTTTGGGCATTTTCTCGTCTTATTTTGACGAAAATACGATTTCGTATACTTTTACGACATCAACTATAACAGAACCGTTTGGCGGCAAAATCCTCGGATGTTTCCGGTATTTTCCGTCAATTTCCGGTTCGGCGCCGAACTTTTCGTCTCGGCTTGCCGTTTTCTCGTTTATATTGTTATTTTGGTGCAATTAAGACGGATTTTCCTCCAAAAACAGTGAGATTACTCCTTTTTGTATCCGTTTTTACTATATTTCTTGTCCAATTTTACTTGGATTGTTTTATTTGTGAAGTTTCAGCTTGTTTGTTTTGGGTGATAATGGAGGTAGTTCCCATAGACCCAGGCCTGTACTGTCACTCTAGTGTCAGTCTGCCTGCTGGGGTGGTGGTTGAGGTTATCTACCTCCACACTCCTGCTAAGGGTAACTTAGGAGGATTTCTGCTTCCTTTTACCTGTCAGTTTACCTCTTTTATCTCCAAAACTAACCAAGTTTGTCAATTTTAGGCTTGTGTTCTGAAGCCTTGATTGACACTTGATGTTTGTCAATCTACCCATAGGTTCATGATCTGGAACCTGAGTTGACATCATCAAACGAAATAATTTTAGTAGACCTTTGCACTGGTTAGATAGTCACAGATATGCCTCTTGATGGAGTTCAGTCTGTTGACCCACCTGGCTATGTTCTGAGCTGGTGGACTTAACCTATGGTATATTAAAATTATTTTGTGCCTGATACACGCAAAGTCGGACCGCTGCAGGTCTCCACATTAATTTCTGATGAAATGAAGTGGCACTAGCCATCCCGTACTCACAGACTGACTTGTGAATGAAATGGCTGTGTATCAGGGAGGTTATCTACACCAATAAGACGCTGGACTCTGTGCTCGCTGTACAGATAGGCCACTGTTTTAGAATTTGGGTACAATTCTTAAACAAGTGACTCCTTTCGTAACTGTCCGGACCTGCGGTGGGACTTGTTACTGGAGTTGGGTGTAAGAGGACCTTGACACCACCAGAGTTGTGGCCCCCCGGCACAATACTGGCTAGCTGATTCAATCAGTGGTTCGATTTTCTACCATTTTCGCTGATTATGATAGAAAATTTTGACCTGTCTCCCTGGGGAGGGCAGAAGTCTTAAGAACGGTGTCTAAACACGGCTGTATAGGTTGATACTTGTAAAACTGCTTTTACCTATACCTTATGCCGAAAAAATTTCTCATTAGAGAAATTTGAAAGACTAGCCTCCTCGCGGAGGGCTGATTGTCTATTACTGTCCTTTGGCTGTCTAGGTTTTGAATTGCTAATTCAGTTTACCTATACCTTATGCTGAAAAAATTTCTCAGTTGGAGAAATTTATGACCTGCCTCCCCGGGGAGGGCTAAAGCTAGGCTTTTCAGAGCTTTAGTTTGTGACTGCCTTTGCAAGGGCGTAAAAGGTGGTGATTTAGAAAATCACTTGTCTACACCTTATGCCCAAAAGATTAACAAGCCTGTTAATTCTTAATTAAAGTGAGTCAGAGAATCACTTGAGACCCTTACCTTATGCCGAAAAATTTCAAAAAATTTTCCAGAGGGTCCGCTTACAGTCACAAGCCTTACAAGCTTACTTGGGGTTGAGTGAGATTGTGATATCACAATTTCCTTTACCTTTGCCTTATTTCTCTGACTGTACAGAGGCACAGGCTAAGTTGATCACCCCTCCTTGGTTGACTTCAAACTGATACACTATAAGTGCAGATAAAGTTATTTAATCTGCTGAACACTCCTACTCATGTTCTTCACCTAAGATTGGTGATAGGAGTTGTGTTTTCAGTTTACACCAATAAATGTCTTTTGGTAGCTGTTAGCTTAGACTAACTACTGCTATAGAATCTGGTAAAGATTCGTTACAAAAAATTTTCACTGTGGTGGGAAAAAAAAAAAAAAAAAAAAAAAATTCCAGACATTTTAAGATTGGTTCTTAGATAGGGTCTATGGCCTTATCATGTCACCAAGATAAGCAGTTTTAGCTACACCTAAAATACAGCTCTTTCTGTGCCTGCTCTACAGTTAGACCACTGTGTTTAGAATTTGGGTAAAATTCTAAACAGTGACTCCAGTGTAACTGTCCAGACCTGCGATGGGACTTGTTACCGGAGTAAGGTGTAAGATGATTGACACCACCAGATTTGTGACCTTCTGGCACAACACTGGCAAGCTGATCTTTAATCAGCATGTCAAATTTCTCTATGCTACCTTTGTGGTGAGAATGATAGAGAAAAAATTTGACCTGTCTCTCTGATGAGGGCAGATTCTTAATAAGGTGTCAAAATCAAGTGGTTAGGTTGTGATTTAAACAATCAAATTACCTATACCTTATGCCAAAAAATTTCTGTGGAGAAATTTATGACCTGCATCACCTGGGAAGGCAGCTTTACCATTTTCCTGGGCATGTTGCCAATAACCGATAAGCTGCCTATTAGTGATTTCAAAAAATTACTGAGACCCTTACCTGTGAAAACTCCTCAGAACTTTCTTAAAAGGTCAATGGGTAGCCACAGGCTTATTAGCTTGTGTCAGGTGTTTCGGGCACTAAAGTTTCCAATACCTATACCTTTTGCCATAATTTCCCTGAAATTATGCTAGCACAGGATTAGGTTGTCCAACCTGATGTTGAAACTATATACTGATACACTGAAGTATTACCTAGAGCCATAGCGGCACCCTAGTGTACTTATTTAGTAATCACCTAGACTGGTGACCAAATGAGTTGAGTATCAGATAGCCAGTTACACAATAATTGTTTTATTTTAAAACTGTAACAGGCAGGTTACTTACACCCTTAAAGAGTACAGAGATTTCTGTATTTGCCCTACCTTTAGGCCACTGTCTAGAATTTGGTAAAATTCTTAACAGTAACTCCTGAGTAACTGTCCAGACCTGCGGTGGGACTTGTTAATAGAATTGGGTGTAAAATGACCATGACACCACCACAGTTGTGGCCCACTGGCACAACATTAACTAGCTGATTTAATCAGCATTCCAAAATTCTCTGTTCTACCATTTATGGTGAGAAAGATAGAGAATTTGATCTGCCTCCCTTGGAAGGGCAGAATGGTGTCTAAATTCTGGCGTAAAAACTTTTGTATAGGTTGTGAATTGAGAATTCAAATATACCTATAATTTATGCCCAATAAATTCACAAGTATGGTAAAAATCTTTAAGCCTGTATTTAACAGCTTAAGAGCCATACTTAATGTCATAGATTTCTATGAGAATTGCAGTTGACTCACCAATAACCACAAAGCTGCTTGGTAGTGATATATAAATCACTGAGACCTAATGTTTTACATTAGAATATTTCTTCAGAAATATCATATAGGTCAATTTGCAGCCACAAGTATCCTAGCTTGTGTTGGGTTATTTGAGTGCTCAAGTTACTGATAACCTATACCTCATGTCATAAATTCTCTGAATTTATTTATCTTAGGTTAGGATGTCTTTCATGGTGTTCAGTTTACTTTGATAAACTAAAGTCTACCGGTGGCCAAAGTGGTAAGGCGGTTGACTGAGGTAGTGTGCTCATCTTAATTCACCTAAAGTTTTCTGTTTACTCAGAAGAGGACAGAAGGACAAAATCTTACCTATTAAACAAGAGTACTGAGGTAGCCATTGCTGAAACCCAGCAATTTCACTGATATTAGATATCAGATGGCTACCAACTGCCCCTCAACAGGACCGCAGTAAATAGTTGTTGTTATGTCATTAACCCTGATAAACTCTGTTTTGGAATTATGAGTAAAATTCTTAGCAGCTACTCCTATGTAACTGTCCGAACCTGTTGGAGGACTTGTTACTGGAGCTTGTGCAAAGATGACTTTGACACCACCAGGGCTGTAGAGTGAGGTGACTGTTATTAGAATTATTGGTAAATTCTAAACAGGGACTCCTGTAAAACTGTCCGTACTTCGATGGGACTTGTTACTGGAGCTGGAGACTAAGATGAACTTGACACCACCAGAACTGTGGCCTTTGGCACAGCACTAGTATTGCTGGTCTAACAGACCCGCAGTTGAATCTATCTCCTCTACCATTTGCCTAAAAATGATTTTCTTGATTTGCTCCTCTAAAGAGGGCAGATGTCTCAAGAAACGGTGTCTAGATTCAAGGTTATAGGTAGTGTTTTTGCAAATCAAAATACCCTTACCTTATGTCCAAAAAATTTCACAACTGGTGAAATTTATTTCAATGTAAGAACTAAGACTCGTTTATAGTCTTGGTTGACCTTGTTAATGAAATTAAATCTAAATACTGAGTTTGTCACTGATGTAGTTTCATAATGGAGACTATCAGTTGACCCACCTCGCTATTTCAAAGGTGGTGGACATAACTTGGTATTTTAACCAATTAATTTCTTACGTGAGCCACCAATAAAGCAAACCCACTGCAATATCTCTGAGTCAATTGAAGATGGGTCAGGCTAATCATTCATACCAAATAAAGAAGTTTGGTATAAGTCTCAATCTCAATTTTGTAACTGTCCAGACCTCTGGTAGGACTTGTTACTAGAGTTTGTGGGTAAAACGAACTCAGCACCACCAGAGATGTGGCTCCCTGGCACAACACTGGAAAGCTAATCTTCCAATCAGCATTAAGGACATGTCTGGTGTACTTGGTGTATAATACTGTATGCAGTATCATTGTTACTGCTTGTGCTTGTATAAACAACATAACGGTTTATTCTTGTACAACATACACATAATTGTGTGGTACTAGTTATGGTAGCTGATTATGCTAGATAACATAGGTAGTCTATTTACAATAAGTAAATATGTCAAGCTGTTGATAAGGTACAATGTGTCCAGTTTCTAGGACAAAATTGTACAAACGTATAGTTCCAATAAACTAGCTTCTTAGCTATTTATTTGGCCAGCTTATATGTTTACCATATCAGCTGAACCTATCTATGCAGTAAAACATGTGTACACTTTACAGTATTAGCAACTTTCACTGTTTACACTATACTGTTGCAGCAGTAGCTATCCAAGTACTGTCACTCTACCATGCCTAGTGGTTCTGGCTTGTACAATAAGTCATAGTTGCTGATTTGTACAAGTATAGGTAATAGCTTCATTTGAAGCTATCAAGACACTAGACAAACAGAGTGTTTTTTGTGTGCTACAAAAGGTCAATATACTATACCATACTAGTTTTTAGTATTAGTGATTAGTGTGTACATCATGTAAAGACTGTAAGTTGTTTTACTTTACATTATGAATGTAGAAACCACTCTCTACATAGTAAATGTGGTCGCTGTTTTCCTGCACCAGCTGAAGCTCACATTATATATGTAGATGGTTTATATACATTACAGTGTGCTAAGTTGTACAACATATGGATTAATATACTTGTCCAGCAGTCATAGCTGCTTATGTTGTACAACATGTGTAGGTATCATATTTTGCACCTATATGTATGTACCAGCTGCTCATGATTTACAACATACCTTTATGGTGAGCTGTTTAAATCTACGTTATAATGTAGAAATCTTTTTCGACATTGTGAATGTGGGTGTTAACAGATTAAGCTGTTTAAATGGTACAACAAGTTGTACATAGCGCCCTTTTTTCCATTTAAGCAGTATCTTCTTACGCAAGAATGATATGTATCATACCATAACTGACCAAGCAAGCCTTAGCTGCTCATATGGTACATATGCTTGCCACTAGGGTGTACAACTGATAGCTGTTTGTGTGCCTACTATTTTTAGTAAAAACAGTCATAACTACTTGTCTGTACAAAAATTGTGCAGCAGGCTTACCTGCTTACTTTGCACAAAATTGACTGTTATATACTTACCAGCAAGATTGTATTTTTTCTGCATGTTATGTCTGCTAAAGAACTTTAACATGCTTATATATCTCAAATTATGTAGTATTAGAACTACATAGATTGTACAGCATCAGAAGGTACTATACTGTTAACCAGCCGTTAACCTTTGAGAAACTCAAAATCTGAGGTAATTTGATTAATGAATTTCCCAAATGGAAAATTCCTCTCTCTAGCACATGACTAATGTGCTATTTACAACTAAAATCTATTGAGATTTGTTGTTTGCCCTCTTTGAATCTAAAAGAAGGGTAAATGAAAGTAAGCTTTCTTTTGGTTTAACCAAACAGACTTTTTCTTGAAACCTGACTGCTTCTTTAGTCAGGATGAATAAAGTTATTTACTTCTTTTCCTAAAAAGTCCTGTGTTACAGTTCCTACAAGTTTGTGAGAACTAGTAACATTAGATAAGATAGGACTATGGAAATGAGCAGTGAATCAGCTGAACTTTAAAGTCTCCTATGATAGACCGCAACGACATCTATCGTTGCGCTCTGGAATATAAAATTAATCGAGTACTTACCTGTAAGTATGAAGATTAATTGTTGTTCCAGGAGCAACGATAGATCGTTGCGGGGTACATAGGCCCACCCATCCTCCCTAGGATGAATAGATTAGTGACAGTCAGGCATAATCATTAATCTACAATATTCAAGCATTCTTGAATATAATATCTATATATAGATCTTATTCGACGATACGAATTCATCTATATAACTACGACAATTGAATAGTATAGATATTGATTTCCTATGTACCAGAAATGAGATTTCTTTCAGCGATTGATTCACTGCCAGCGGACGTCTGACATCTACGGATCTGCGCATGCGCATCTCCTATGTACCCCGCAACGATCTATCGTTGCTCCTGGAACAACAATTAATCTTCATACTTACAGGTAAGTACTCGATTAATTTTATATTAAAGCAAGACGTAAACCCAGCTTTTTGGCCAGAACTGAATAATGTACTAATTGGCCCAGGGTCTCTCTCCCCTGGGTCATTGGCGGCGCCTTTTCAGCCAAAAACTCACGATCGGGAATTGGAAGTTTAGATGGGAATTGCTCATAGAAATTACTGGATAATTAAACAAAAAATCATGGAAACATGTTCTTTAGGATCTAGTCTTTCATTGCACATGTACAATTCCCCCAAAAATGTATATTTATTTACGAAAAACAGAGTTGAATTACCTCATAATTTTGAGGGAAACTGGCCTACCATTGATCTCTATGGGACGATAGATTTTTGACGATAAACATAGCACATGTCCTATGGGAATTGGCAAATTAAGACGCTTTTTTCAGCAGGTGGAGGGTAAGAGACCATTCATTGAATGACAAACACTGCACAAGAAGGGTCATTTTCTATATATATGCTGTCGGACCGATCATAGACCCGCCATGTTTTTTTTTTTTTTTATTGTACTTCCGGCAAGGCGAGTTGGAGCATGCGCACTGAGTCAAGCATCGTAAGATTTTTTTATTTTTCGTTTAAACGTAATTGATTAATATTGCCAATTCTCTGTTGAAAATACTACTTCCGACAGGAAGGGCTCGGGCATGCGCAGATAGAACCAAAATCCAAAATGGTGGACAACGAGGCGATCAACTTATGGTGCCATCGAAACTGCTCGATTATAACAAAATGGAGGAGAAATGCACTCTCTCAGGCCATCTGATGATACTACAGGCAGTTATTTGAAACCTGCAGGTGTTTTGAATATATACAAAGCCTAGAAGAGGCCAAATTGGCCTGAGGAAGACCTGAGCGATAACGGGTGCATTCTCCATAAGCTTAACCATTGACAACTCAGACACACTGTCACTATATTGACAGTCCCCTATGGTAGGTTACCCTGGGCCAGTCGTGCGTTGCATGCGTTAAATCTTCTAGAAGCGCCAGGAGGTAAACGATTAAATGAAGATGAAATGAAGACTTATAACAGTGTCAGATTTGACTGACGTCCATCTACTCTCTACAGCCTTTTTCACCTTCATATTTATTTCTTTAACTAACTGGAAATTATTTTGAAATTAGAAGTAACTGTGGCCTACAAATTTGCTTCTTGTCTGCAGTGTCACAGCTTGGTGCACAGAATGTTTGGGTGAGTCGTATACAGTACAGTCCGCTGCTTGGAGGGTTTGCCGTCGTGCTGTCCAACGGGCGGCCTGCATTTATCACAGCAACCACACTCAAGTTTGAACCCAGTGTAAGTCTTACAGTGGCAGTCATGGTTTGTAATGTTGGATTGTGAATATCAGTATAAGACATTTAATGATATTTTGAGGGTAATCAAGTATCAAATGAGCCATCATCATCTCTTCTTAGCTAGTTTCTTTCACAATGCCTAAAATGAATTGTATCGCTGAATACATGGGCTACTACAGTGGTTATGGGTAGTAGTTAGAACATTGTAGATTCAGGCAGAGTTAAAGAAAAATGTCTTGTTCGATCTATTATACAGAAAGTGGTAGGTGTATGGGTGCAAGACTCAGTCCAGGCGACATGTGTCGCGATCAACCATAAATACACCCTAATGGCTTTTGGATGCAAAAGGTGAGTTATGGAACCTATTTTGCGTTTTGTACTCTGATCTCGCAAAATACCTGGCCTTCTATGCTTATGGGTGTCCTACGGACACGGACTGGACTCCCTATGGGAGTTATATCACTGAGAGCTAAAAAGCGGAATTATGACCTCTTAGCTGGAATGGAACCTATACAGTATATACATGCTGTAAGTTTAATTCAATTCAAACTCACTGTATTTATCAAAGTACTATTTTGGCAATATGCTTTATCTTATAGAGTCTGATTTTAGGTGTCCCCTCCCTGTTCCTGAATGGTTTATGTGCATATTATGGTAATGTGCTCTACCTTATAAAGGAGTCAAAATGAAGATGTAAAACATGCATGAATAGGAAAGTACACCAAAAACCTTTATAAGGTGAAGCATACAACCAAAATACAGAGGTAAAACATTCAGGAACAGGGAGGGACACCTAAAAAAAGACCCCCTTGTAGGGTGAAGCATATTGCCAAAATACAGAGGCAAAACATTCAGGACCAGGGAGGGACACCTAAAAACTCCTATATAGTGTGAAGTATATTGCCAACATACAGAAGTAAAACATAAATTTTATGCAAAGGACTTTAGGTGTCCCTCTCCATCTTTAAACCTTTGTATTGTTATGCTGAAGAATTTCAGATTCCTACACTAAATAAAGGCACATATTCCCTTTATTTAGTGAGGAATTCCCTTTATTTAGTGAGGAATATATACTGCAGTGATGTTTTCCTTATTTGCTTTTACCAGAGCCCTTGTTTTTAGAAAATTGGGACACCTAAAATATATTCCTATAGGGTAAAGATTACATCTACAATATAAGGTAAGACAATATATGGAGGAGTTAAGGCCCTCTTTCAAAGTAGTACCATTCCAGTTGAGAGGTATGTGATCCATTTTTTGCTCAACTCCATAGGGACACCTATTATAATACATGGCCAAATACCTTTTTTGAATCAAATAGATTCTGGCGTTTTGGTCACATGATCCAGATTGTTCCAGTTCAAGTAGGTCGCAGAGGGGGTTCATCCTCTTTTTATAGATTTCTCAAAAAAGTCCTGTTCAATTTCCAAAATGGAGCCGGATATATAGACTTGTTATGCTGTCTTATTAGATTTTAAATGATCATGCTTGAAGGTCCAACAATAGGGCTACTAAAGTATTTCGGAAATTTTGCTCCATCTCTGAAAACAGGGGCCTACTTTTGGGTGACATGGCCCAAGGCTGTGTTTTCGCCATTTTGGAACCCTGCAGTGGATACTTTGGCGGAGTAGAGTGGAAGTGTATTTAATGTCACTTAATGTTCAATTCTTTTTCTTATTTGTGGCTGATGATAACAGAATATTGTAGTTGATTATGGTATTTTGTGTTCATTTTCAGCGGAGAAGGTGTGATCTACGCTTTGGACGAGACGACTGGATCCATGCAGGTCTCGCATAAACTGGTTGTATCCAGTAAAGACTTCCCTGGTTAGTACTGTCAATAATCTATACCAGTTGACCTATATGTAGATATTCTCATAGTAAATCCTGATTCCAATGTCGTATTTGGCCTAATAAGTGCACATGCTCCAATAAGCATACATCCCTTACGAGTGTGCCATAATGAAACTATTGTACATTAAAAAGGCTCTAGTTTATAATCCTGTTTCTGTCATGAGGCATATTCAAGTGTTTTCCGTTCAGGTTGGTGAGACTCCCAAGTGTTCCCAAGCATCTACAGTCCATCATTATGAAAACATTAAGGTGAATGATAATGTCAATATAAATCTTCTCTATAGATGCTAGTTCAGTATGCGGGGCGGTACATGAGCTCAAGTGGACACCAGACGGGTGTGCGCTCGTCATGGCCTGGGACAAAGGCGGCTTCTCCTTGTGGAGTGTGTTTGGCGCCCTTCTGCTGTGCTGTGCTGGTCCTCAATCATCGTAAGTAGAACATTATCACTTTATAAGCCATAGCTTTTAGGTGAACCAGAAGCCTCTTGTGGTTTATAGACTCTTTCCAAAGTCTGGGTGCTTCCTATAGGCAGTCTTCAGGGTTTACCCTGAATTTAGCTGATATTAGGTTCCAAAGCCCTAGTCCCAAAGAAACATTCCTATGAAAAATATATAAAAGAGAGCGCTTGAGGGATTTTTTTCTTTTTTTGTGTGTGTGTGCCTAGTCACTTTCATCCCTGTACCAAAAACAAACTTCTTCATGGGGTAGAAATATCGCATTATAACTTTCACCCTGATGCACAATTTTACACCTTTTTTACCCAACAAGGCTGTGTGAAGATGTAAGTTCGGGCCCCATACAAAACATCCGGTCTGTGGAGTGGGGCACAGAGGGCTACCACCTGTGGCTGATCAGTGAGCCTGGCGAGGAGAAGACGGGAGACGACGATGCAACCCGGAAGAACCACACATCGGCAGTGGCTGAACGCAGACTGCTGCAGCTACAGTTTGTAAAGAGCGCACTCACCGTTAACCCATGCACGGTGAGTACACATTGAGAATATTCTGTTTGATATTTTTTATGAAAAGGAAACAAAAGTTATTCATGATTCCAGCAACATATCAACAATTTTTTTATGTTATGCTATCAACTTGTCCCAGATGTTGTGGCAGTACCTGTCTTACCCCTTCCCCTCACCCTCACCTTAAAGGGGTCAAATAGAGAATTAGCCTAACCTCTGGGCCCAGCTGTTAACAAATTTTCACTCCCTTACTATGTTCTGTTTCAGACAAACCACGGCCACCTATTCTTACAAGGTGAAGACAAGTTGTACCTAAACACAGAGGAGACGGTACCAACGTACGCGAGTGGCGGCGGTCAGGTGTCTAACGGCGACCTTGCCATGATGAGCAAACAATGGCAGGTGGTGCCCATCCCGCATGCCTACCTTGCACATAACTGGCCAATACGGGTATGCAACTTAAGATAAAAATATTAGATATCCATCACTATGTGGAGGGGCAATAAATACATATATTCATGTTGTATTATCTAGGACCTGGACGGAATTACACTGCCTCAAGTTTATTATCAAGAAGAAATATAATGGCCTTTTTTTGAAAATCAATAAGATGAAAATACACACAACGATATTGAGGAAAAAAAGTTTCCAAGTCCATGCATCTTCTGATATCATGTTTTTACTTTTGCAGTACGCGGCTGTGAACTCACTGGGGACATGTGTAGCGGTGGCCGGAAAAACGGGACTCGCTCATTACGCCCTCTTCACACGCAGATGGAAACTGTTTGGAAACGAAACCCAGGTAAATAAAGGTGTCTCAAAAGCTTGTACTAGCACCTGCATTGTACAAGTACCGTGTGCTTTAAGGGTGTCAATGTGGTTTGATACATGGGACATTTTGGGATTCTGAACATTTTTGCATGGTACTTGGTGTTATTTCACTTTTTGAAGTATTTGGAGACTTTGTATTTCATCATCTCAAATACCGTACATCAAATACTCGAACAAACCTTCATATTGTTCGATATACATGTATTTCTTTCTAATATTATCATGCGGACCTGGATTTTGAAGAGTGTTTTGTCTTGTCTTGTTTTCAGGTGCAGCAATTTGATGATTTTCCTACTAATGTAAGCACAGTGTCATTAGGGGAAGAGAGGGACTCCCTCACCTGCCCCGTATATATGTACATGGCCACGGCTACTGCGCTAACTCACCCGGTGCCGCAACTAGGGTTCCCACCCTACCATCAAATGTTGAATGTATTGACAAAAATAAAGATTTGAGAACTTTAAAATACTGTAACATGTATGTTGGTTATCAGGTAAATTGCACATGCTAGAGTTAGATTGAATCAATGATTCTTAAGGGGGTGGGGCTATTTGAAAAGCGTGGAAACTGAAAATGAATGCAATAAAATTCGGTTAAGAATGGACTTAGATGACATTCGCCCAGGTCTGATATTTCTGCTACAAAGAAAGAGCAAAAAAAAAAAAATAATAAAAAAAAACAACAAAAAAAACGTATCAGGATATGAAATTCCAGGAAAAGGTTTCAATATGGAAGGAATCAAATACTAGAAATAGACCTATGCACACAAAGATATTTGATAACTGCACTGTTTTAGCTTATGGCATATCATGATGTGGCACAGTTCAACACATTGAACCGTGTGAGGTGGGAACCTTAAATTTTCTAATGAGTGACACTATTATAATCACACTAACTTTTCCTTTCAGTTTAACCCGCTATAAATCTTTCTGCACCGCTACAACTTACATTTTGAAACGCAACACACAAATCACAGCAAACGCTCGAATGCCTCCTTCCACCTTTGGGTTCAGGTTCCCCGCAATTCCCCCACAACAGTGATGTTTAAGGAATACAAGGCAAATGTTGATTTATCACTGAATTATTGGGGAAATTACTCTCTGCATCATAGAAAAACACCTACCGTAGTGCCTCGTGTATAAGCCACGGCCAGGGACCAGGCAAATAAAAGAACACTTGCTTTCGAAAAGAGAAGAGGAATATGTTCCAGTAGCAGTTTTCTCTCTCACTCCTCCTCATAGATTCGATCATTTATCTCATAGTTTTGGTCATCCATAGATGTGATCACTGCTGTGTTGGGCAAGCAGCATATAAATACCAGTAACCTGTCTAGCTCTTTCGGGCAAGAGCTTTTAAATATCTGTCCTGAAGAGAAAAGAAAGGACTGAGTGTCCAATCAAAGCCGCTATCTCTGCTAATTATTTTTAGTGGAGGTAAAATCAATCAAACAAACAAATCACAATATGTCATTTAGTCACCATTACATCCAGAACTATAACATCAGCAATCTAGACTAACGCTCCTTTACTTCCTATACACAGTGATTCAAAACTACCGGTACCATACTTGCACTGTTTTAACAAATCTGTTTCACGTGTGAAATTCTTTCTAAACCTGGATTGATCTCCTTAAACCTGTGTTTCTCTCAGGCACTGATACCATGTATAAAATACTGACATTATAATCATGCTTAAACAAGTCAGCATCTTGACATAAAGCTAGCACCGATGCCTCATGCTTTGTGCTGATCCTACAGGGTTGATACATTCCCAGTGGTTCGGCATGATGCACCAGTGAAGTGTTGGTGAACAGCATCACACTCCATTGCTGACAAATGGTACTAATGAGTTTGCAGTGCACAGGGTACACAAGCAATTTGTGTTTGAAGCTGATAAAGTACCAAAATGAAGTCACGTCCCTGATTCTGCATTTAGACAGCCATATATAACAGAAATATTGATATAATTAAAAAAGAAGGTAATCACCTTTCTCAGCATAGTTTAGAATACTGAATAAAAATGTACCAGTTTGTAGATGTATGAGGATAGGAATTTGTACATATGTAGATATGTGTGTAAAATTGACTTGTTGCCCATGTTGACCCTGTACCTTGCTTGTGTCCTTAGGAGCGTGACATGGTGGTGACGGGCGGTTTGACGTGGTGGAAAGACTTCATTTGCACCGCCTGTTATAACCTAATAGATCAGCGAGACGAGGTGAGTTAATCAGTGATTATGTTCTTTTTCCAGATAAGAATACATAAACCAACATATGGATTTCAGATGCTATGTCTTTTTATTAATAATATTTATTTTGATTTTATTGGGTGGCGGGCGTCTATGGAGTGCGGTGGTGTTGTATTCTGACAGTTTCCTCTCGGTGATATCTTGCAAAATTTATGAACTCGGAAAGAGTTAAAGGCACCACTATGGATTAAGACGCTTTTGGGGGTCCCCAAAAAGAGGGAGATATGACTTTGTGGAAATAAAGCATCAAAGAAGTGTAATTGTAGAAAAATGTCTTCATATACCAGTAGAATAATATGTTGAGATCATAAATATGTTGATATGTGGTTGAATAAATCTGTGCTGTTACTACAATAGATGGATTACAAAACCTTGTACAGAAATCATAAATGGCAGAGAGGTGACTCTTTGGGTGTCCAATGGTGAAGAATACACATTCCATTGGGAAACCTTTTTTCCCGCCCTTTTTGATGGTTTACCCACTTGTTAACCACACAGAATGGGCATTAACTGACTCTCCAAGCAGATGTGCTGTGTTGTTTAACAGAAAGTACCGTAATCTCCCGCGTAGAAGACGCGTTGTGCGTATAGGACGCACCCCCTTCTTGGGAGAAGCATTTTCGCGTATAAGACGCACCTCTTAGGTACCAATTTTGTAAATTCAGTACATTTCTATAGTAAAATTACCCCTCATTTAAGACGCACCCCCAATTTCAGTACATCCTATAAGACCCTTCAGCTTTTTGTTTGGCGTAGAGGACGCGTCTTATACGCGGGAGATTACGGTATAGGACACAAAGTACTGAACATCTGCTTGGAGCTAGTTGGTGCCTGTGAAAGGCAGTGCTGATGTCAGAATTGAATCCCCAAGTTGGCACCACCTTTCCGAGTTTTAAGCATTTCAACGCTTATCTCTAGTTTCAAAAAGATAAGTATCTGAAAATTTTATTTAGATGTGGCCCTTACAAAAGCGAAGGCAACAGTCAATAACACAGACAAATTAAATATTTACAAATTGTCTTCCTCATACACATGTTTTCCTTATAAACCAAAAATCTGCAGTACAGTACACCTTTATCATTGATAGGTGCGGTTCTATCCACGGGACTGTAAATTGGACAACACATTTGCTAACTCGGTGCGGATCCCATCCCAAATCATGTTACTCAACACCTTCCACAACATCCTCATTGTACTGTGTGCCGACAGCCACATCATGATCTTCAGGATGACACGCGACAATGAAAAAAGTGAGTTTTACATTGTCCATGACTATTGTAGAGTCTTGTGTATAAGCCGCACTTCATTGGGAGTCCACAAGGAGAAATTTCCATCCATACTAACAGTGGGCATACCATATTCGTAAAAGGCGACAAACTTGGGGTTTCTTGTGGCTTAGGGTGAGTGTGGGCACCTGGTGTACATATGTGCAGACCTGGTCTACTTGCTTGTCTTTTTTCATGGGATTCCCCTCAGTGAATCATGTCTGAGTGGTCAAAGGAAGTGGTTTGTCTGGCCCTGCTTATGGGACCAGGCAAGTAAAAGAACACTTGCTTAATGCTATCCTTCGAAAAGCAGTTTTCCCCCTCACCCTTCCTCATAGATTTGGTCATTTATCTCGTAGATTCGGTCATTCATAGATGTGCTCACTGCTGTGTCAGGCAAGCAGCATATAAATACCTGTCTAGCTGTTTTTAGGACTTTAGGAACATTCTTTAAGCCACTGATGGTATCTAGTTTGTGTATAACCTGTGACTTATGTACAAGAGTTTACTGTATGAAAAAGTCTTAAGTCTTTAACAATATAGGCGGTAAAACCACAACAAATAACAGTTTTGTTTCAGCACCAACAGTTACTGAATAATGTAATATGTCTTGTTTCATAGTTGTGAGTGACTATTTGGTATGCCATATTACATTTTTCCAGCACCGACGGTGACAGTGAGTAAGGTTCAGGAGGTCGCCATTGGTAATTTCATCCCACACCCCGCGACAGTCATCACTATCACTATGACGTCACTACGCACAGAGACAGGTAGGCGCCCAGATTTGTAGTCAATTAATGCTATAAGAGTGGTCAAAGGGTAGATTAGCTGTCATAGCATATGAATATCATTAGATATGTTTAATCATTCACACTTATGAATATTGACTATCAATACCGCGAGAAAGGCCCAATGTAGTCAGGGCCAAGATCTCAGAAAGAGCCCTCTATAAAGGAGTGTAAGGCATTTTTTAGTAGAAGTGTTCTGAGAGTTGGATTAGGGTAATTTGGGTATGCTAGATCCAAATCTGTCTGCCAGATGCCATGCGATATTTTCACTTTTCACCCCTGAAATTTCAAAAAGAAAATGGCTACCATTTCTGGCTTAAAATTTGTAAGATGTGAGGAGACATAAGGTAATGTAGACTGTTGCAAATGGTGGTATAATCTTGAAAATGAAAATGCTAAGTCCTCAGAGGTCATCTTTCATGTCTGTGTTATTAGGTCTTTTAAATCCAAGATGGCTGCCTAAATCAGAAAGAAAAACTTGTTTTATTGCATAGCAACAGATGTAGGTCTTCAATTGACTTGATCCTGGTGTCAATTTCTATGTTTTCAAGCCTGCTGAGGCTGATTATGTAGTTTATAAATCACTTGAGAGCAGTTCAATAGGGTGCAAATAGGTGTTTGACATATAATTTTTAAATAGATTAGATCTGAAATTCTGATTTTATCAAAAGCTTGCTACATGCTAAAGCATTCTTTCTGCTGCTTTTGATAGGATAGACCCTTCTCAAGTTTCATATGACATTTAAAAAGATGGCAGCCAATCTACACTACCGTAATCTCCCACGTATAAGGCGCGTCATATACGCGAATTAGATCGTTCATGGGTCTTGTACGCGGGAGCAAGGCAGCCTTGAGTTGGGGGTGCGCCTTATACGCGGGGTATCTCCAACTACCAATCCAAAGTTATGTCCACAAGGTCATGTATTTTCTTTAACCAAAGAAAAGGTGTAGTCTATACCATGGTGCTCTATATACCCTTAAACTGCTGAATGAAGCATACTATTCTGCTCACCATAAAAGTGTTTGGAAATGTATGTGCACTCCACTCACTGAGAGCTTTATTAATTATATTGTTTACCTTTTAACCAAGAGAGTCCATGCAGCATTATAATTAATCCTCCTGGCTGCCATATCACTGCTGCCACCTGGTTTGTTTATCTAGAAATCAGAACATGCTGTAGTATCCCGAAAGTCGGACCATCCCAAAAGTCGGCCGGAATTTTCAAATTATAAATATGAACTTTAACCGTTTCATAATTCTACGGCATAGAGACAGTATCATTAGGGTTGTTGTCCTTTCAAGTTCTATAAGAAGAGAGGGATGTTATCATGATTTTTATGTTTTCAAAAAATTGTTTATTTTCATTGATGTTTGTGGCCCATGAGCGATAATAGGCTTAAAACATGGGTTGCGCATGCGCAGCCAACTTCTGGGATGCGCCAACTTCTGGGATACGACACATACCAATGGTATAGACTACACCATGGTATAGACTACACCTTTTCTTTGGTTAAAGAAAATACATGACCAGTTGGGGTATTGATAGTTGCAGACATTATTTGAAATGCCCCTTTGGGTTGGGTCTTTAGTGTGGACCATGCTCCTTGAGTTAGGGGTGCGCCTTATACGTGGGTTTTTCAAATATTAGACTCGGGAGCAGCAGATGTGCCTTCTATGTGGATCTGCCTTCCCTGAGTTGGGGGTGCGCCTTCTATGCAGGCTGCGCCTTCTATGCGAGAGATTACGGTACCTTCTAAAAGTGTTTGATAGGAATGGATGCAATAGACCTGTAGCACAGTTCTCAAGTGCAACCCAGTAAGCCAAGATTGTATATGTGAGAGGGGAGCTATGCAGGGCTGGCTTATTGTTAACACTTATAAATGCCCCCCCCCCTCCCTTGACCCAGGCAATTTACTATAAATAGAACTGTGCAGATCCCTTATTGGTTGATCATTTTGATGTCAGTTTTTTTTTTTTATTTCTTAATCGAATGAAGTGAATTTGACTTTTGTATATGATGCTTTAGAATAGTTTTCTGAAGTACATGCTTTTATTATTAAAAATTTAAAATAGTGTTTTTTTTTATAATCTGAAAGATATTCAGAATTTACATCACATCCTTGATGCATTATTTTCTAATCCCAAAATTAGAAAAGAAATCAGTAAAAAGGTGACTTTTTATAGTACATTGTCTATGTAACTTGACACTGTTACTTCCTTAGTTCTACTCCTTAGAATGACTGTTAAGTTTAGGTCTGGAGCCAAGATCTTTCTGAAAGTTTCATCAAAAAGGCCAGTTTGGTCCATAGATTTTCTTAGATGTAGCTCATATAGGACTGTGGGCACATATGGTGAAAGTCCTAAAATCTGAGTGTCTACTGTTGTACATGGAACAGTAGGTACCACTGTACATCATCAATATTAGTGTTGATTTCCATATACAGTGGTTTGCTGGCTGCTTTAGGACCTTAGAACTGAAATCATTCAAACATTTATAATTTTCTTTTAACCCCATGTAGGTGACTGTCCACTATAATGAGAATTATTTAAAAATTTAGCCAACAACAAGGAACACTGCCCGTCATAAATCTAGGAGACTAATCCTAATATGATTCTTCTTCAATAAGAACCCCTTTCCAATTCTGTTGATTACATCACTCTTGCAATATGCTCAAAATAGAAAGCTTGTAAGCTATCACTGCATTTCCTATCACTTGAAACCTGATATCTGGGAGAAGCATTGAAATGGGAAGAGGGAAGGAGTTTTTATACCGTAAAGCGGGGCTATTTTGGCCAGTTTTTGTGGTTTTCTTTGGATATTTGCTCCAATTTATCACTGTTTGTAATATATTGTGATTTTACTATAAGAACTAATCTAAATGCTTGCACTATGAATGAAATTGTATTTAAAATCATTCAAATTGTTCGTGAAAAAAGGCCTGGCCAAAATAGCCCCCTACATAGGGGCTATTTTGGCCGCCTGGGTAGCCATATTTGACCATACGCCATGTGCAATTTTTTTTTTTATTATGGCCTATTGGTTAGAAAAATGACATTATAGACATTATAGGGATACTCAAGCATGCTTAAGATCATTTAAAAGTGATTTTGTGCTTCCCAGAGACTATGCCATACTTCATTCCATCGGCATCTTTTCGAGGTGAGATATGCACAGAATTCACCAATAGCAGATATATTTGGCAATTCCTACCACAAAATTGAACTATATTTAAGGTCATGATATTTTGGTCACCTCTTATTTCACTTTTTCATTCACAAATCTTCACCAAACATCTCATTTCTTATGTGAAATTAGCTGGAGAATTTGATTTTGGTAGTTATTCCAATGTAAAATGATTTTTTAACTCCACTTATAAATTAAATCATGTGACCAATATTTGTAAGGGGCTACCGGCCAAAATAGCCCCGAATGACCTAAAATTGAGCATTTTTTTCAGTAAATTCCTAATATTTTCAGCAAAATCCAAATATTGTAATTTTTTTTATTATTATATCTTAGAATATGACTTTATATGGAACTTATACATATTTAAGTCATTTCTACTCATTATTTCATGACTATCTGTGATAAAGTTCGAGGTATGATGAATTTTTTCATAAATCTTGAGGTCATGTGACCTCAAAATGGCTGCATGCTCAGATATGCACCCCAGAGCCGATTTTTCTCCAAAACTTCAAAATGCAATCTTAGATGCATAAATATATGATATCAAAACTATATATCCAGTTATTTTCATCTCTACTTCTTAATTTTTCATCTTTAAGTGAAATTTGAATACTTTTTTGGAGGGTGGCCAAAATAGCCCCCACAGGCCAAAATAGCCCCGTTTTACGGTATATGAAAGGTTACAGAAGGAACAGGGATAATTTGATAATAACATCCTGACCACAAATTGTAATGTAAGATGAATATGGCAACATAAATTAGTCAAAGTTGCTAACATAAATTAAATTAGTTAAAGTTGTCTTCAGATTCATAGATGAGATTAAGGAGAGGTCTTTCAATTACTTGAGAATCAGAAAGTGGGAAAAGATATACTGAGCTAACCCTTGACTAAACCATGAACTGACCTGACAATTAGTTGGTGCTACAATCTGAGACATCTTCCAGTGAGTCCTCAACCACAATACTTTATTCAAGGTCTTCAATGAATCGCTCCTCACAAAGGTCAGCAATTATTTGCTTTGTAGTCTTTGGAGGCTCAGGATTTAGATTGTTTTGTTGTGTTGAGACACTCAATGCTGTTGGATATTTGGTTCCTCCTAATCATTTCTAAGCACTTCTAGGTGAAGTCTTTTTCACAGAAAAGGAAATTACATCGAGATAAGCAACCTGCTGTATCATCAATGACCAGATAATGAAGAAACAGGTTTGCAGGTTTTGTGTAGGCTATCAGTGCCCTATTCGTGTGTGCCCTAATACTAAAACCAACAATTATAATGGCTAGCCCTTTCAGTGCCAGGCTCAATGTTTGTAGCATGCCTTTAATAGTCCATCAATAAAAGAGATGTTTCTAAGGACAAATCAGATTTGAACAGACTTTTAAACGTTTACGGTTAGATAAATCTTTTTTCTAAGCCTTGAACAATTTGGTAAGTGTTGCCACAAAGCTCTTCACAATTGAGTCTTTGAAATGTTTGTGCTCCTTATCTGTTTATCATGAAATTACATAGGATGCTGCCCACTATGAAATACAATGTGAGAGGAAGTCCTGGTCACACACAACCCTGAAGGGCATTTCTCAACATGTTATGACCAGACAGCCACTACATATGATAACACCTTCCTTTGTACAGAGTACTTGTACCAAATTGGCTCTAACTACTGTGCATGTGGGTGGGGTACACGGAACTCAATGGAAGTACAACTGGAGACATTACAATTGCTCTGTAAGATTAGGCTGTGATCTAGTCGTACAGGGTAAGACTTGAATAGTTGTAATATCAAATAGATAGGAATAACAATGTTATTGACTTTCTAGTAGCACCCTATGGCCGGTTTAAGGTCAGGACCCATGGTTTTTCTGAAAAAAAAAACTCATTTAAAAAGCCAGTTTGGATGGGTGGACTTGTCCAGGCGGACGAGCTGACAAAGCTGTGACCGAAAATGACACAGTTTGAACTTAGGAGATTTCTCACCTACACTCTGGTTTGTATCATGTGACTTGCAGTAGCCAATCTATGTGTTGTTGTCATGCAGGTCTGTTTAAAATTGGTAGATGTGTCCTTGATCTAGGACCTGACAGGGTTCCCAGCTAGGTCAGCTAATTCTTTTGCGGAAAATCAATCCTCCCACATTGGTAGAGGGTGAGAACTTTCACCAAAAAAATACAATACAAAACCAGTGTGCCCATACACAGTGTCACATATATAGTCCATACAGAAGTGTGGGCCCAGGTGACGCAAGCACTCAAGTCTTTGTGTCCGCCCTGCAGATTACAGGTGTAGGGGCCGGCATCGTTGTATATATACTAGTGCGGATCACCTGAGAGATGTGCCGTGTGTTGCTTGTTCCTTCTATGCCAACCAGGTGTCGCTTCGCGATACCCGTTTGGTACAAGAGGGGGCAGCACCACGCCTTGCATCCAGCTCCTACTAAGGAGCCGGGCGATCGGCAGAAGGGGACTGGACCTCGTCTAGTCCACACGCATTACCAAGCCTTCTGAGTGAGCTAAACAATAAAGGCCATCTGAACGGGGGGAAGATTGAGGGCTTTGCCCAACCCGAACCCTTCGTGTTGTGTTAATACCTATAGCCACTAAGCGAGCCTAAGAGCCACCCATATCGACAAATCGAACAAACCACTACACAAGCTTATGACAAAATCATACTTTCACACTAGAATCTATTAGTAGTAAAATAAATGTCAAACCCCTATTTGCACACTATTGAACTGCTCTAAAGTGATTATAAGCTATATAATCAGCCTAAGCAGGCTTGGAAACATGGAAGTTGGCATCAGGATCAAGTTAATTGAAGAACTACATCCATTACTATGCAAGAAACAAGTTCTGTCTTCTGATTAAGGTGGCCATCTTGGAAAATGGCCACCATCTTGGATTTCAAAAATCTAATAACACAGTTATGAAAGATGAACTCTGAGGACTTAGCATTTGCATTTTCAGGCTTATATCACCATTTCCAACAGTCCACATTAGCCTATATCTTCTCACATATGAAAATTTAAAGCAAAAAATTCCCAGCCATTTTGTTTTTGAAATTTCGGGGGTAAA
The DNA here is from genome assembly GCA_949317995.1 of Acholoe squamosa. NCBI lineage: Eukaryota > Metazoa > Annelida > Polychaeta > Phyllodocida > Polynoidae > Acholoe > Acholoe squamosa. The sequence continues at coordinate 99,251,913 of OX439036.1, read as the reverse complement.
AAGTGAAAATATCAAATTCTACTAAAAATGCCTTACAAAGTAGGATTTTCTGAAAACTGGCCCTGACTAATGGGGACGTCGTGCCTATTGGCTGATATTTAATTGAACATGTTTGATTGAACAGCCCACGTGTGATGACCGTAGCTGCACACGCATTTGCTCCCTAGATACCAATTAAGTGGGGCCAGTCTGTTAGGGGACCCCAAATCATCAGTGACATTATGGAGGTGTAGGCATGACTACCACAGTTGAAATATCATGACCACCAAAATAGTCTTGAAAGGCTATAGTAGATGACTAGTGCAGAGTGTGTGTAAGACAGATCTCTAGAATAAATGTCCGTTAGTTAAGAGTGCAAGTGGGCTTTAAAAACTGGAATTTTTGGGTGTATCTTTTCTATTCTAAAATGTGATAAAAAAAGGAATGGGGCACATGCTATTTGGCTATGTGTACTCATCATCTGTGAATAAATGTATAATGTGTATTGAAAATCATGGCTAGTTAATAAACTGTTATGAGTCTACATAACCAAAAAAAAAACAACTTTAATATTTCCTTATGTAGCTCCGACGTCAGCTGCGCGCGGGTTCCAGCCACAATCTCAGGAGGCAGAGAGCATTATGCTCAATGTGGCCGGCAAACTGCTTATGTTCCAACGAGACCGGTCAGGACCGCAGGTCAAGACCCCCAAAGACACCAAGGACAGACCGGTGAGTGCTGTACATAATAATGCTACTATGGTACTTCTCAAAATAAAAGGTGCGACTAACATGTGAGGATAGATCGACCTCTAGTGCACCTTTTACAAGTACCGTAAAAAACGCCGGTTATAAGCCGGATTTTTTTTTCTATTTTTGACTAAAATCAGCTTCTAAATTCCCCTCCAACTCTACCCCCGGCTTATGACCGGGGTTTTAATACAATAGATTAAAGAGAAAATTAGGAAAATTTGGCCCTAAAATCGGCTTATAGGATTTCCCTGAACACAACACAACCCCTTGGCTTATGACCGGGGCCGGCTTATGACTGGGGTTTTACGGTATGAACTTATGCTTATGGGCCATGAAGTAGACATGATTGGTATGATAACCTCTGAACATATAGAAATAGAAATATTCCAGTGGAATAGTAGGCAATAGAAAGCGCAGTCAGGACAATACAAAAGTGCAGTCAGAAAAAAATGCGAGAAAAAAGAAAGAAAACAAAAAGAAAATATCCCCCTAAAAAAAAAGAGAAAAAGATTGATGCATATTGATTGGCATCTGTATTAAAACTAGCTTTGTCCAGCTGGTGGGAATTGTATGATGTGTGCTGTTCTTGTTTGTACTGTCAGTCCTTGCATGAAGGTGCCGGACACCTGTACAGCTGGCAAAAAGGCTGCCGAGCCGGCATAAATTTTCAGACGGCCAGACTAAATGAGTGGCAGTCTGACAACTACCAAGGGTAACTGTCAGTCACTGAGTGGTGAACGCTCTCTGCTCTCCTTTCTATAACTAACCTACTGTAAAACTTTGGTGTTAATATGCGGAACTTTGCAACGGATTTGAGTAGGGAAAGATAATACCTAAAGCTTTGTAAAATATTACATCACTTTTTTTTACATCTTACTCTAAACATGTCAAATATTGACAAAATATTGACAGTAAATGAAAAAAAAGAAGATTAAGACGAACCTATGTTTTTTGTTTTTTTTTGGGGGGGGGGCGGTCTACATAATTACGTCTTTGAACCTCATTAGCCGTGCATTGTGAAATGATATTGGATCCCACAGCTCTTAATCATGTTGGTGATGGAACCCTTTATACATGCATAACATTGATTGTACATGTTAGAATATAGAAAATACCGAAAACTTCTATTAGCCTCACCCTTTGTTCAATCTGATCCTTTAAACCACAACTAGGCTCTGGATACACAGGAGTTTACTGTATTCATTGAGTGAAACTAAAGCATGTATTGTGAAACTCGAGTATCTATTGTCGCGGTTGAGTGAAACTTTAGTAATTATTGTCACGGATGAGTGAAACTAAAGTATTGATTGTCATGGTTGACTTGGTGCAGAAGGTGAAGGTAACAAAAGTATGCATCGACTTCCTTCTCCGTCTTCTTCTCTACTAAAGTACTATAGACGTACCCATCCACACAAAATAGCACCACCTGTGTTACAGTAAATACCGCTTTTCTAATGTCGGGCGGATGACTCTATTTCATTTGAATTCCTATAACACTTACCCTGTTTCCTGGGAAGAGTTGACTGAATTGTAAGATTTCTGCATTTTGTCGAATATGGTTAATAAATGAAGTGTCAAATTATGATTATAGACAGATCTTGGAAAATATGTTCATTGCTTTTTTTTTTTTTTTTTTTTTTTGGTAAGAAAAATGGGTATGATATTAGATGACCCAACAGTTACAGAATTAGAAAAGATAATTTGGTCTGAAATTGAAAAAGGTATGTAGCGCTAATGGTGCCACTTTGTGTATGGAGTGCGGATGACATGATGGATAGACGTAGTGTCTGTCACTATCTCAGACTTTTCTATCTCTTGGTGTTCAACTCTTCTAATGCCACATGTCAATCTGATTGTCTCTAGATGTTAGCCTATCATAACTTCTATATAAATGTTTGATATTGGTCCGAAGTGCACACCTCAATTTCTGATGTTCTTGCCCACAGCGTGTACATCGATTGTTGACCCTTTTCTTTCATGATAACAAAATCTGTTTAAACCCAGCTCGCGTTTATACTGAGCTTACACAGTGACAAAAATTATTTAGATGTTCAATATTGCTTGTATGGGTTTAATTTGAATTTGATTGCCATATTTGACATTACTCCCACTCCCAATCACATATTGCATATGCCTCATCACACAGATATTTAGTTATGTTGGTTTATTTTTCTCTCTTTTGATAATCATCAATAATCTTAAAGGTAGATAGATAAACACTTTTAAAAAGTTTCATATCAAAAACTCATTAGTCACTTGAAATTATAAGAAAATAAATAAATATTGAATTTGAGTAACCTACACTTGGGTTTCACATAGAAATTTTATGTATTTTCACTTTGATTACAGGGATGCAAGTCTTCAAAATTTTATCTTACTCACCTTTGTATTTCTCCTCTATGATGTCTTATCTAATGATAAAATACTCTACTTGTATGATCTATATTACATACATATTATTAGTCAAAGGCCAGGTCCCCATGACTACAGCTGTGGTCCTGAAAGATATATTTCAGAACTTGCTGTATATCTGGCTTCTGTTTGGCTAATATTCTAGTGATATTGGTGTTGCTGACTGGCGGAAGAAGTAAAAACTAGTTTCTTCTCATGCCAGTACAGCTGTTAGACTACATACAGGGAGTCCAGATATATATTCAGAGCTTTATAGGACCTGTCACCATCTGAAAGGCATTGTCCTCAAAAATTCTAGATCTCAAAATTTAGTCCTAATCCTGACTTACATCCCTGTCAATAATTTATCAGCTAGATATATACAGCTAGACAAATGTACCTACTATAAATGTTTAAAGTTTATCATTAGATATAAGCATTTTAAAGCATATAGGTGTTGTGAGTTTGTTGTTAAATATAGCAGTAAAACTAAATTTATTAAAGTACTATGCTTAGCTTTAGTCTGTACATCCCTTAGACTTTTAGAATTTAGATCATCTTAGTTTACAATGCAAAACCATAAAAAATATCCCTTGGTTCGTAGTACATTTCTGGTAGTACATGTACTTATGGAATATACCATAATTTCAAGAGGCCACTTGCAAAGCAAACAGATTTACCAGTATTTAGAATGAGAGTCTCCATACCCTTACATTCACAATACAATAACAAAACAGAAGTTGATTCTCTCTCATATTCTAATCTTGTGTTTAAGATTTTCATGTTGAATAAAATGGAGTTCCCACACTAAAGGGAACAAAATCTGGCACATTGAGGGAGTAACACTGTACGTACCATAAAATAGAACAAATATTATAAGAATTGAGGGGTCGTCTTTCAGTTGCCTTTCTGTGCACCAGTTAAAGTCGCGTCCAATGTTGAGTCGATGTGGTCATGCACACACCCCAACAACAAGAAGCCACACCTCACCGAGGCGCTGTGGTTAGGGTGCGGGGCGGCAGGCATGAAGGTAAGTTAAAGCGTGAAGAGTTTTTTATATCTATGAACCCAGAATCAGGATTTTAGCAAGACTGTTTCTCATTTCATATATTATTGATGCCATGTTGGAAGTATCAAACCAGCCATACAAAAGAAAGAGAAAAATACTTGATTTTCATGTGAGCTGTAGAAGTAAAATATTATTAAATTTTGTGTAGGTTTGGCTGCCCCTCCATCACAAAGACGACGGGAGCAAGGCACGTGGCTTCATGTCTAAGCGCATCATGCTGCCCTTCCAGGTAGACATCTACACATTAGGTAAGGCCGATAATTATCCGCTAACTACTTTCTACGATGATCATAATATCTTTTCAATGTGAGCTTTGTTTCTTGTACTGCTTTGTTGAAATATTCAACAAATATATTTATGTGATTAATAGTTTTGTGATATTGTATAATTTGGTTGATCTGTATCTCTTAACTATGTCAGTATTTTAGAAAGACATATATTTGGGTGTCGTACTAGAATCGCTGTTTCTTTACTCACAATTTTTGCAATTCATCGGTTCATACTTTGTCAAATTTCTTATTCCTTCCTTTCGCTTTACTAAGTGTTATTGTGTGTAGATGATTAATTCATTCTCACTCCTCATAGTAGCGTCCACATTAACTGCTATACATCTATATAATTTTGAACCTTAGTTTAGCTTCATTTTCCCCTCTAACCTGTTTTATTTTAGTTGGCGTGTGCCCTCTTGGTAAGCAAGTCACACCTTTTGCAAACCGATCAGTCATGTATTGTGTCCGTAAATCATTTTAGCGTTAGCATGAGTCATGTAGTGAGTTCTGTGTATTTTTGTGTTCTGCTGCAGATAAATTTGAGGTCGCCTTATACAAATGACATTTTGCACACATATTTAACTCTCAGAGTTTATTGGGACTCACTGCTGGGCCAAGCCACTTTAAGAAGCGCGTTTTGTGGCCAAAACCGACCACCTTTTTATTTTTAAAAATCCATTAAAAATCTTTTAAGGCTCATTTTGGTCTCAAAAGAATGTGTATATGATAGATTACATTCCGTAGCACCTGCAGGACTAAAGATCGTAAGGGGGAATGGCGAAGAAGACGACCATATTTACCCATTTTAGCTTGACTTTAATGGTTTATTGTATGTTTAACATGCCTCTTATGCAAAATAAGGCCTATTTGAATCGACAACCTCCCCCAATTTTGACAATTTGTGTAAATCGAAAAATTCCGTGCAAAATATGTGAGCGAGACGACTTCCGGTACAATCCAAAATGGCAGACAGCGTGAGGAGGAAGAAGCACATAGCCTTTTGTTTGTATTGAAATTGTTTGATTACAGCAAAATGGCGGACAGCGAGACGAAGAATGTTATTAACCTATATTTGTATTATAACTGCTTGACTCCACCAAAATGGAGGAGATTTGGGCTGGCTGGGTACGTCAATGTATGTACTACGTTCTTGTTAACTCTGAGAGTTTTGAGTGATGGAGTCACTGTGCCTTATGTTTTATTTAAACCCCCTGGTTTTCTTGATTGTGAGCTCTGTCCAGAGCCATGATAAGGCCCATCTATCAGAGCCCCCAAGGACAAAGGACCTGTCACTAAGTTTGTTGGCAACTGTTCTGATGGCTCTCGCCCCAGTGGCCCTACTTTTGAGCGTCTTTGCTCCTGTAGCCCTACTTTTAAGGGCCCTGGGCATTGAATCATTGTTCCAGAGGCCCTGGTTCTGAAGGTGTTACTTTCCAAAAGGGCCGTCGTCTCAAATTGTCCAATGCCTGCCACCCTTTGTCAGGAGTGTTGCTGAAATGACGCCAGCTTTTGCTGGTGTAGAAACTAATGGCCGGCATAGGGCTTTTAGATGCAGGCTAGAATGACCTCATGATCTCAGCTTTCTAATTGTGAAAGAACTTTTCAAATCAACCTATTAGAAGCAAACAGGGCAAATTCTGTGAAATTGTTTTATATTCAAATATTTTCCGGTTTCTTTTCACTTATAATAAATTTTATATGAGTACCTTAAGATATCAGTATCTGTATGGCCCGTGTGAGAGGGAAATGGCCTTCGTAAGATGCCATGATGCAAGCCACTTTGGTCCTCGTTGATAAAAAGTTTCAGTGTCAGTGAAATGATAGCCATTTTTGCCCCTTACTTTTTTTGGCAATAGGATACCGTAAAAAGATATATATAAAGCAGCATATATAAACATTTTGTAGTTGTACAGAGCAGCCGTATATGTGTTAACCAGGCTTCATTTGGATGCTGTTTTGCTGCATGAGGTGCGCCTTAACCGTTCTGCATTATTCATTTGTTACCTTTTGATACAACTAGATGGAATAGAGGTCATAGGCAACATATGATATTCTTATCTCCTAGTTATTCAGTGACCTAAGTCACTGAATAGTTGATTGTACGGAGGAACAATGACTTTCTACGACATGCTTCTGGGTCTTAGAATTATTTTGTTTTTGTGGCCCATAGGCTTAACCATTCCAGCAATGTTATGAGGTTTGCCATAGTTTAATGCAAGTCTACTGACAGGCACTTATAGTCAGTATTCACATAGTTGGCAGATAATCATTGCAACGTGTGAGAGTTAACAAGATTTGTATATATCCCACTACTGGCATTGATTTGGCCTCGGGTTCATAAATTGTAAAACATATCTTTTTTTTTCAATTTCATTGTGAATTCTGAGATCATGATTGTGAATTCTGAGATCATGGTTTTCTGATAGAAAATTACCCACTTGCCTAAGATATACTATAGTTATGGTAAGACGGAGTGAGGTCACTTGACCAGGCGCCTCGCACCTTTGTCCAAACAAAGAGATTATTCTTTCAATAGCAAGCTCAGCAGTGTCAGGGAGCCAGCACATTGAATTATCATACATGGACAACGACCTGGCTGTGTCTGGGCCGTGTGTACTGCTTGGTCACGCCTCAGCAGTGTCAGATGGCCATCACATTGAATTATTATACATGAACAAATCAATCGGTCATTTCCATGTTATTTTACAGGCAACATGGTGTTTTATCGGTTGTACCATAGTGTAACCCCTTATAATCATTGTATATAGCACATTGAACATAGAATGTCACTGAAAGCCTCAGGCTTAGCCTATGACCTTAACCATTTTATTGAATGGAAGTGGGTGAACGGATCCACTGCTTTTCAATTCAGTTGCTTTCATTGACCCTTTCTTTTAAGCAGCAGTGGGTTTTCAATTGAAACTCTTCACCCATCCATTACAACATGTTCAATATTCACAGGATTCTGGGAATTAAAAGAGTCAATGCCCACTGACCAAAAGGATTGAATTATTGTAACAGACATAGCTGTTAGTCCTACCGGTAGGACCCTTCTAAACCAGAAACCTTAGAACAGGACCTTCAGAACTAGGGTTCTTGAAAAAAAACAACTTCAGAAATTGGATCTTTTCAATCAGGGCCCTTAGAAATAGGTCCTCACCACCATAATATCTTGATCCTCCTTGATATGTACAACCGACAGCATTAAAAAGGGGGAAAAGCGATTAATACATATTCGATTTAGCCATGACTTAAGTCAGATGACTTATCCAGGTCATTGCCTTTATGAATACATTCTGAATTAGATGGTGTTATTTGTGGTAATGTATAGAGCTGGGAGGGGATCATCTGTAATAGCTCCTCTAGTATTGTCCTGTAACACCTGCATGGCACTGTATGTCCTACATTATAAGTAAAAATATAATGATCAAATTGGCTCTTCCAACTTTGTTTTTTAAAATCTTTTCTCAATAATCTACCGGCATGTAGTTGTTAACTGACAAATTATGTATATATTTTTCTGTTTGCTTATAATTCTTAGATTTTTATGCTAGTCCTTTTGGTTTCTGGTTTGATGGCTGCAAATTGTTATAATGTATTTGTATGTTACACACCTGATGTTAACATTGCTATTTCCTCCTGTGCAGCTATCATGTTTGAGGGAGGTATCATCCTGGGTGCTACCAGTGACACAGTGACCTATAACTCCGGTTCAGCGGCAGACGACGGCTGGCCCTTCATGCAGCTAGAACGAACAAGTCAAGTCTACCTTCACTCTATACTGAGACAATTACTACGGAGAAAGTAAGTTCATTTAGAACATAAAAAGAGCACCCTACTCGTGGTAATTCTTGTCTAATGTCGCATGTATAGAATAGGTGGGAACCTTTTCCCCAGGGGTTGGAATACCCTAGAATTAGTTGAAAAAAGACCCATAGAATTCAACTTTACCCCTGCAGAAATGCCAAATTTCCTAGTTTTTGCGGAATTCTGATTTTTCTTTTGTAATAGTAGTAGTTTTTATAAGCATCTCCTTTTGGGAATTTAGGAAATAAAGGAAAGTTTTGAATTTTTCAAAGACCAGTGAGTGGCATATCTGCCCCTCTTGCCAGCTATCAGAACATCATTTTCCCCATATTTTTCTGTTCTCAGTCTGGGCGTCCATGCGCTGGAGATGGCGCGCTCCTGTACTGACCTACCATACTTTGCCCACGTACTGGAGTTACTGCTACATGAAGTACTAGAAGAGGAGGCCACCTCCAAGGAACCCATACCTGGTAAATATTAGTTGAATTTATAAACCAAAATAGAATTAGTGATTATTAACTTGAAAAGCGAGTTATAAGGAGACACCCTGGGGCACCACACTTTCAGTCATTTTGGTGATGCGAATAAGTTTAAAAAAAGATGGAAATTTTATATATAAGAGGCAGAATTACTCAATGAATTTGTAGTGCTATTAAAGGAGGAGGTGTGGGGTCTTGCAGGAAAAGGTATTTCATTACCAAGTTTTGTAAATTTTGAGAAATTGTCAATATTGTACAGACTCAGTTGGTTGGCAGCCATAAGACGCTTTTTGCCTCCAATGGTGAAGGTATACGATGTTGATCCATGTCTCAACTTTCCCGCCTTTTTTGGCAATGTGGTGCGAATATCGCAGTTTTGGTGGGAGTTATGCGAATAGTGGCTTGGTGGTGAGAATAACCTGGGTGAGGGAGTGCTGATGCAACAGGATGAGTGCACAACTCATGGGGGCCATCCACAAATGACGTCATGCTGAAGGGGGGAAGGGGGAGGTCAGGCCCGGCATGACAAAATAAATTTTCCATATACCTTCAGCATTGCAAAATTGGCAAAAAACATGACGAGGGGGACATAAAAAGGTCAAATTTTGCATGATGTCACAGGCCTTTCACTTTTCGAGTTATCAGCAATTTACATTGCTGCATTATATTGATGTAATTACCCGTTATGCTGTAATGGCCTGTTTAAGTGCCGGGGTCTCAAATAAGTGCCAGTCTTGAATAAGTGCAGGGGATATAGGGGTATTGAAATTACCCTAGCACTGAAGACGGTACCCCTAATAAGCGCATGTCACATATATAGGGTACAGTGGGATTGAAATCAATGAGCACCCAGGCGCTTATACAGGCCGCTACGGTAATCACAAATCAGTCTGTAAAATCATGGGAGTTGTTTTTTTTTAAATCTTTTTTGTTTAAGAGGTGATGCACTAAGTTGAATATAGTTTACGACTTGTCTTATTATTCTGGAAATCTATGTTACAGATCCATTATTGCCGCGGGTAGTTGCCTTTGTTCAGGAGTTCCCGGAGTTCTTACAAACCATCGTCCATTGTGCACGTAAAACTGAAGTTGCATTATGGCAGTATTTATTCACCACTGTGGGAAACCCAAAGGATCTATTTGAGGTGAGTTTTTATTACTTTATCCATAGCTATTTTATCCACTGGGATCAGCATAGATAATCAGAAAGGAAGGCTGAAATATGAACTTTAACTGTTTGGATTAACCTGTCACACAGTTGTCACTTTTAGAGTACTGTCTCTTTGGGCGAGTAACAGCAGTAGAAAACTAGAAGCCCAATGCGCACCACGCCAACTAAGTGTAAAGTATTTTTTGCTCATTAAAACTTCTTATTTTTGCATGTAGGAGTGCCTAATGTCGGGTGACCTGGAGGTGGCAGCGTCCTACCTTATCATCTTACAGAACATGGAGAAACCCATCGTTAGCAGACAGGTGAGTGTTTAGTTACTGTAATACCTTGTGTAAATTGTGTGGCCTTCACGTAAGGATAACCCCTGGCTGTACCTTAAAGAATCTAGCTACTGACTGCACCTAATACATTTTAGCTTTTCCTTCAACCCAGGATGTTGGAGGCACCTTATAATACGCACGGTGCACCTTATACAGGGTTTTAACTATCCGTCCTAAGAGAGGACAGTCTACCACCAAAAGGTAGAACAATAATAGAAGTCTAGGGAGTCTTTTTTTAAAATCCTCAGTGTTATGGTACTAGCCTTTCAACCTTTTGGCATATATTGAAAGATTAATAAGGTTGGCCCAAAAGCGAGGGTTTTAGTAAATGCAGAGGTTTATTGTCGAAAATGTCTTAACTTTTATTTACCCTTTGCTACAGCATGCCACATTATTACTAGACAAGTCACTCGAGTCGTGTAGTTGGGATCTGGCCAGGAACCTTGTACGCTTCTTACGAGCGATAGGTAAGCAGCAAATATTTATCTCGCGTTTTCAATTACAGGTACAATAAAAAAATCAGGGAAACTACTGTAATTTCACGTATTTTCAGTCTTCAAATAGAATATAAAAGAGAAGCTTTGACTGTTGTCGTGACATATCCACTGCATACACTCATCATAAAATGTACGTGTGTAGGTGTTCCTATTTGGCAATACAATTATCAGTTAGTTGGTATCAATTTAGATGTAAGTGTCAAACTTCAATCAAAATTTGAGAACTGAATTATATACATTGGTACAGGTCCGGATGAAGGAGACTACACCCCGGTGACAGGGTCGCGGACACGTAACTTGAGCACCCCAGTTTACCCGTCCAGCTACCCCAACCCCCCACACAGCCCACCCCCCACCATGGAGCGGGACTCGGACCCCGGCTTTGTTATCGCTGCTGCCCGTAATAGGACATTAAGTCAGACCAAGGATGACAAGGACAAGCTACATCGCTCACGGAGCGACTCACAAACCAAAAAGTATAAACCTAGTACTCTTTATATTCTTTAATTTTGATTATTAAATTATATTATTGATTGACCTATTGATTATATTTCAGCAATTGAGTTAAAAGAGGACTGCATGGAGATTTCTTTGAAAGAACAATTTTATGCTTTATCTATAACTAAATTGGTGGGTGGATAATACAGTATTCCAAACATCATGTGAACATGGCCAATTCAACTATTACCTTAAACTGCATTACAGAATAACCAAGGAGGGTTCCAAGGAGGAGAGTTCGGCTGAGCACTTCTTTATCGATGTGATTCTAAACCGACATGCCCGCAAGCTGCTCAGTAGTTACCGATTACGAGACCTGGCATGTTTTTCTGCCAACCTGGATGATTACCAACTAGTCAGCTGGCTGCGGAAAGAAAGGTGGGTAGACAGAATATGACCTCAAGACTAGATTTACAATTCAAATAATTGGTATGACCCTGCCGTGGGCTTACTCCAGTACACTGGGCTCACTCCAATACACATATATTCCCTCCTCCGAATCGGTATTTTAGTTAAACTTACCTAGTAAGTCACTTAGATTTGCAAAATATCCGAGCCATATACACATTCCTTGCTTCCTTTTCAGATTACGTGCAGCGAGAGTCGAGGACTTTGTGAGTGCTATAAAGAAGCTACACGAAGACTTCCACTGGCCTATGCCTATCCTCACCCTACAACATGTTCAGTCACTGCACCGGATAGCCTCCTGTAAGTGTATGGCAGCTTGACTTTGTACATACCTAGCATTCTTTGGGCCAGTTTAACATTTTTAGTAAACTCAGGGTGGAAATAGGCGAGGTGTAATTGCATTGAAATAGTATCTAACTGTTCAAAATGAAGCCCCAGTGCACCTTCTTACATTTTCTTTGACTCAGGGTGTATAGCCTTATATACAAGAGGTGCCTTAATGCTTCACATACCTCTTTCTATTCTCTTTACTTCACCAGTTGGCAGTCTAACGTCCAGTCACAGTGCACCTAGCCTGTTGGACAGCACCCCGCGAGACCCGACCCCACTGGTTACACAGAACGGGCAGCAGAAAAACAAGGTGTCCTCACCAAACACACCAGAGACCAGCAGTAGCGGCACACCCGGGTCAGCTGATGTCTTCCTGCAGCCCCAGATGAGTCTAGGTAGGTATACATAATTACCGTATTGTCATGATTATCCGCTATAATAGATTTATAGGGGTGATTACACCCAGCCATTTTACGAGACAGGCGGTTATTACAGGACAATTTTTAAGGAAGTGTGAATTGAGCACCCCCTTACCTCAGACACATATTTGATACTGGCCGCCATTCAAAACCTGGCGATGATACAGTAGTGTAATCAACAGTGCTTATTTCACTAGGGGTCATGCAAATGGGGAAAAGGCAATATCAATTTTCTAAGCATTGTTCTATCTCTCAAATCGCATTATTATTCTAGTTTATTGCTTGCTGCTCCAATTAGTAAAACTGTCATGCTTTTTTTCACAGATTCGCTGGTGACGGGAGATGAGCACAGTGTGGGTCTAACGGAGCAGTCTGACACGAGCTCAGCGCTAGGAGAGTTGGACGGGTTTGACAGTATCAGCTGGTCTGACTCCGTATGTCTTTCTGAACTAGAACAATTGTCACAAGAACTGGCCAACAAGGGACCACCACAGAGCGACATAGAACTCAGGTATATAGCCATTTATCGGTCCCTCTACAAATACTTGTTTTACAAATTACTTACCTTCCCATTGAATCCTTTGCCCATTACCCCCCCTACCAAACCAATCAATCATTTGACTTTGGTCTTACATGAACGTCCTATAGATCCTGCTAGAGCACAGGTATCCGGTGTTACTCATATAGATGTACACATACTGACTTACATATTACAGGTACCTCCTACAGGTCCTGCTAGAGGCTGAGTGTCTGGAGTTACCCATATACATGTACTGACTTTCCTATTACAGGTACCTGCTACAGATCTTGCTCGAGGCTGGGTGTCTTGAGTGGGGGTTGATTGTGGCCGTGCTGCTGAGAGACACAATGGCTGTAGTTCGGACGGTCAACACGGCCAGTATGACAGACACGCCTATAGAGATAGTGGGACGTATGCGGGAAGGAATGTCCTTCTTAGATCTATGGGCTGATACAGAATGGTAAGGTGTTTTATTTCTGTTAGATTACCAGGTGATAAAGGATGGGAAGAAATTAAATTGTAGCAACTTACCAATCTAGTATTTAAGTTTTCAACTAAAAGAAGTGTCCATATTAAGATATCTAGTCATGGAATTACCACAGGAACCGATCAGTATTTTGCCTGTGTTCCTATACACCACTCTGTTGATCACCTTTCACTCTGTACCTCAAAAAATACCATATTACTTAGACTTTGTGTCTATTTTACTCCATACAGCTTTGGATACAAGCCCTTCCTGGCCACCATCCAGGCACAGACCTCTCAGCTGGCGCGACTTGTCGAACAGAACCCGCCGACCTCCCGAATGTCGATAGTCACCAAACGCCTCAGCTCCTCCAGTGTAGAGAGTACCACGGACACAGAGCGGACTATAGTAGACGTTGTAGATAACGAGACTGAGGAGTTGGAGCCTCTAGAAATCCAGAACTCTTCAGTGGTAAAGGAGGAGGAGCAGGAGGGATGTGTGGTGTCCTAGTCATGGTGAGCGTGGAAAGGGGAGGGGTGTGTACATGTCATTGGTCGCTAGTTGTGATATCGATTTAAAGTTCTAGCGGTCAACGAGGATGATTAATTTAATAGTTGAATGTCTGTTTTTGACTCACAACTCTGATAAAATGAATTACTTTTAGTTTTAAGTTTCAATTGATTTGAAATCTGAATAGGAGAAAAAATACTGGCGCCTCATGATGGTTTTATTTTCTTTTTAATGGAAGAAAATACATTCTGATACTGATGATCATGCCAATCTACGCCAAATTCAGTCATCCTCTGAATAGTCTGATGATGACTTGGAAACGGGTGCTAATGAAATGGAACTGTTGAGAGATTGATTTTGAGTGGAGAAGTATAAATGGTTATTTTAATGAGGGAGCAGTATTCCCGACAACGAGAAAAACGTATGTACTGGTGAATAAAGGTGCATACAGGTACAGTGAGACTGTTATAGGGGGGCTTGATATAGTATCATCCATCTTTCTAACTTATGAATACCAACTAGCTATCAATTGAAAAAAAAGGTGACAAAAGAACAAATGTAACTTTTTAAAAGAGGCCACAGTTCAATACTGTTGAAGGGAGTTAATGCGTATCGCCAAAGTCTGTTGCGATAGATGGCTTCAAGGCTTTCTTTTATGTTAAGCGAATGAGTGATCTGATCAAAATGATATAGTATCATATCATATCTGTATATAAATATAAAAAAGTAGTATTATGAATATTTAATCCACTCATGTATACTAAATGTATTGATTATTATATGAAATTGTAATAAGTAGGTCTTAGTTGTCTCAAGAAACACAGTTACCAAAGCAGATACTCATAGATTTAAGTTATAGACATTTGTGTCTTGTTTAGTATCAGGCCAGGGGTGACCTCAAGATAGTGACCCTCAGATGTATCAATCCTCATACATGTATATAGGGTGCGTAAGTCGCCTTGTAAGGAAAAAAGAGAAAACGGACGTAAATAGCCTCGAAATTGAACAAAAATGGCGGTCCCCTACACTTTTAAGTATAGGCTGTTTTGAATGATGATGAATATCTCAAAACAGAATAATCTGTAGAATAAAAATGCATAATAACCAGTTTCTAATAGCTAGGTCTGATGTATATAAGCACATGAAGGGATTTAATACGATCTGCTTAATTATTGAGAATTAATATTTTTGGTCCAGCTGTATGGTGGTTAAGCATTAGCGGCGTTGTTTCTAATCCAATTTTGTAGCCTTTTCTCTCTCTCTCTTTTTTTTTTTTTTTTTTTTTTTTTTTTTTTAGCAAATTCATATATCTTCTAATATTATGAACCAGGCTGATTTAGTACTAAAAGCAAGCAAACTAGAGAAACTGCCAAATTGCTGCCAGCAGTCACTGGGGAGCCAAAAATAAGAGAACAAAGTCCCCAGAGACCTTCCACAGTCCTATTGTTTGAAACCCAGATTCAGAGACATTTATTGAGGGGCCCATTTTCAGAAGTCCCTTTGGCCTTTTACTGTTATATTTCTGCACCAGGAGGGCAGACTCTACCGTGGTGCTCAAAAGCGCAGGGCTAGTGCCCATGGTGTTCCTATTAACGCAGAGATGCCACTTTTCCTGGTTTTCTAGGAATTCCTGGCTTTTGGTAGAGACTTCTGTATTAGATCTTATTGATTTCCTGGGGTAAGGTGTCGAAAATTGTAGGTCTTGCTGTCTTTTGTCGGTCATCGAGTGATATCTCTGCTAACGTTACAATTATTGTACAATTGTCCTCTATACTGGATCATAGTGTTATGGACTGTTGGAAAGGCAGATGAGTTCAGACATCTTTAAGGATTGCAGGCGACCAGTTGTGCATAGCGCAACTGTGAAAAAAAATAAGATTCAAGGGCGGTAAATCTGAAAGCAATAAACATTATGGGTCAGTGCCCTCATAGGAAATTGCGTAAATAATATATGGTTTATCGCTTTCGGCTGTCTCGTATTCAGCTCAAAATACCAGTACCTTATATTTATACCAAGTGTATATGAAAAAGAAAATGCAGCCAAAAATCACTAAATACTCTGATGCACATTCACCTACAAAATCTCCAAGACATACTCTAGTGGAAGTTGTCATGAAAAAATATAGGTGGTTATAAACATTAGACCAGAGATAGAAAAATTCAAATGTGCTTAAAAATCAAAAATATTTTTGATTCTTGATTTTTCTTTTGGGGGTAGTTCCTGAATATTCCAGCGATTCTGCTAGTAGTATGGCCATCATAAATTGCTATCTTTTATGTAGTTAAGGATCTACCGCAGTACCCTGTGTATAAGACAACCCATTATATAAGGTGTACCTAGAGTTTGTAAAATTCCTCGTGAAAAATTCAAAATGACAACTTAAGATCTAACCAATGAATTTTCAAAATCCAAAATGCAACACATTTGATGTCCCCCTCCTGGATCCATGGAGATTTAAATCCCCAGACATAAAGGTGGGGGGGGGGATCCACTACACCGTTTTCGGATGCGAATGGCTATGTGCGCTAGAACTTCTGAGAGCTGTTGCAGATGTCAAAAGTTGTTGAATTTCTGCGACAACTGGCGGATGTCGCTTGCTGATCTGTGAATCTGCAGCCTTGTCGCACAGCCTTGTTACACAGGGTACTCTGGCACTAAGAATACGGCGCCGCTGCTATGATCATGGTTTCCAATTTCTTCACCTGACTTTACCATGTAAAGAAGGGACTACTAGCTAGCATGTCTTGCACTATTATATCCATATCCCCCAAGATAGTTACTGAACTACATATGTAAATATATCAAATCTATTAGATTTAGCTTTAAATTACGTATGACATACAGAAAGATGTATCATGAATGTGTAATATAATGTTTCAGAGAGAGAAAAAAAATACAAGTCCAGGGTGTTTGTGTTCTGAAGTTTATCATCGTTTCTTTGCGTTCAGTTAAGAGAGTGGTCATTATTTATCAACGGGGGGGGGGGGTGGGTTTGAGGGGGAGGCGTAAAATTTTCAGACCTCCCGAGGGGGGGGGGCTAAACAAATTTTGACCCCTCTTGAGGGGGGGCTAAAAAAATTCACCCTCTTTTTAGCAAAAAAACCAGCGTGCTACTATAGATCAAAGAGGGGCGCGAAAACTCTCCGCGCCTAGAGGCGCGGGGGGGGGGGGGGGCACAAAAAATTTTGCCTGCCGTCGAGGGGGGGGGTGTGTGAAAAATTTCCGCAGGTCCGTGCAAAAACCCACCATCCCCCTGTTGATAAATAATGACCACTCCCTAATGTGTATATCAAATGGTATTATAATAATTCTCGTTATGAACCCCAACATATATTTATATCCATATTGCAAATGAAATATAACATGGTCGAAAAGGTTTCTTGATGTAATGAAAGTGCATGTAGAATATTGTAACACATTATATATCTGAAAATACTGTAGGTAATAATAGTGTGAATGTGAATTATATTCAGTGTATTAAAATGAATGAATGGGGACTAATCGACTATTTTTGCCGAAAGACAATGGGGCCACGAATTTGTTGCGTGATGATACACAATTGTAATTGATTTAACATGGTCCAACATATGAATTATGGAATTCCCTAGAAATGTATGGTGCCCTTAGAAAACCCTTCCCCGTGTCAGAAAATCACCTTACGCCATATATTAAACCAAAGTGCCTGTGTGTTGACTCCGTAGAAGATATTGTACGCAACAAATGGGGTTTAGCCAATATGACACTAACTTTTGTGTTTTAGACAGTCACTGTAGAGTTAAGTAGACAATTAAACACGGCCATTTTAATGGTATCCAGTACAACTACCGTAATCTCCCGCGTATAAGACGCGTCCTCTACGCCAAACAAATGCCTTGTGCGTCTTATAAGATCTCTTTAAGTTGGGGTGCGTCTTATACGAGGGGTAATTTTACTATAGAAATGCACTGAATTTACAAATTTGGTACCTAAGAGGTGCGTCTTATACGCGGAAATGCTCCTCCCAAGAAGGGGGTGTGTCCTATACGCGCAGCGCGTCTTCTACGCGAGAGATTACGGTACCTTTGAGTTCAGTAGACGATTAAATACAGTCAATCTAATAGTAACTACAACCTCTAGCCCTGTTCGGCAGGAACTTGAAGGGCTTATCAGCCACATGCTGGCTTTAGAAAGTCCAGTACCATACCTCCCAAACAATAATATACCCTCCCACCTCCCTCCGATCATCTGGGTGTGAATAGGTAATGTATATATGCTGCGTCCTATAGGCGAGGTATTAGAAAAGAGAAGTAAAACTTGTCAGCTTTCAAAATGGGCTTTCTGCCCCCTATCCTTCCCATATTTGTTAGTGGGTATTTCTCAACATTTCTGCCACACCTACTCAGTAGATTGGCTAGGGAAAAGGGTTTGTTTCTTTCTGTACTTTTTGTTTTTAGTGAAAATCACATTTGTTTGTATGTCTGGTGTCAGAAGGTGTGAAAAAACTACTTAGATGTACCGTAATATCTAAGAATGCCCATCAGACTAAATGCTCTGTTGAGTCAAATTCACTCTGCATCTGGAATTGAATTGATATCATATGTTAGTAGATTTGAATACAAAGAAGCCAGAGTATAGACGAATCAATGGCACAAGTTCTCATAATTCCATGAATGACATTAGATATATGGGTGAAAGTTTTGAAAAGTTAATTCTAGTTAATTTGCAGTGTGAGGCCCCGTTCTTGCTTGAGTTTAACATTTCATTAGTATATACACTCCCATTGTACGGTATACTCTGTGCGCGATATAGACTTCTGCTTTATATGTACAGGTGTGAAAAGAAAAATAAATGTTGCAAGTGTATCAAAAAATGGAACAAAGGGGAAAAAAGGAAACCATTGGTTAGCAGTATACTATTGTTGCTTGTTGTATATTTACTCATACAGTCAACATTTATTGTGTCCATGCTCAAACCCTGAAATAGAGAAATGTAACATACGTCACCTAGAAATGAACTTGGAGGAAAGAATGTGCAATATACAATGTTAAAAGATTGACTGTAACTTAAATCCATAGTTGTTAAAGGTTTGGCTGGTTTTAAAGCCTACACTTGTATGAATGAAGTACTAGAATATGCAAATTTGCCTTTTTTGGCAATATGCATATAGGAAACATGTATAGTACAGAGGAACCACCAAGGGTGTTTTGGAGAAGGCCTGTTTTGTAAGTATTATTTATGATGTAACCTTTACTGAAGGTGAATAAAACCAGGTTAAAATAATGCCAATTTATACATTTTATGTCCATTACATTACCACAGGCATCTATCTGCTCTCCTGCCTCAGGGACAATTAACTACTGTATCTCTTAACTGATTTCACCAATTTTGTTGGCACTAAATTCAGAAGAAATTGCTTATGTCCCTCATTGCCTCTTGCCCCTCTACCTTGTAATGGCTAGGTCACGGCAGCCACTGGAGGCGCAATATGGCCATTGCCTCTCCCCCCCCCCGTCCCCCCATTGCCTCTCCCTCCCTGTCCTTCATTGCCGGTTCCTCCCCTGTACCTCATTGCCTCAAGCTCCCTGTCCCCCACTGCTTCTCCACCAGCTGTCCCCCATTGCCTCTCCCTCCCCTTTCATTGCCTCTCCCTCACCTGTCCCCCATTGCCTCTCCCTCACCTGTCCCCCATTGCCTCTCCCTCACCTGTCCCCCATTGCTTCTCCCTCCATCTCTCATTGCCTCTCCTCACCTGCCCCCCATTGCTTCTCCCTCCCTGTCCCCCATCGCCTCCCCCTTGTCCCTCCCCTATCCCTTGTTGAGCGTATGCCTTGTCTTTACGTCTTTTGTTTCTCGGGATTGAATTCTGATCTCGGTTCGACCCTTTATAATTAGGCTTCCCTCTCCTTCCCTGTCACTCATTGTCTGTCCCTCCCTGTCCGTCATTGCCGGTCCCTCCCCTGTACCCCATTGCCTCTCCCTCCGTCCTTCATTGCCTCTCCCTCACCTGTCCCCCATTGCCTCCTCCTCACCCTGTCCCTCATTGCCTCTCCCTCCCTTGTTCCCCCATTGACTCTTCCTCTGTCTCGCCCTCCCCTGTTCCTCCATCGCCTCCCCCTTGCCCCTACCCTATTCCTTGTTGAGCGTATGCCTTGTCTTTCAGCTTTTGTTTCTCGGAATTGAATTCTGATCTTGGTTCGACCCTTTATAATTAGGCCTAAAACATTTTTTGATGGATAAGGGAATAACGCAAAAATAACAAAAATATGACATTCTTTATTTCTATATCGTTCTGAAAAGCAAGTTTGAAATCCACTTTTGTCAAGATGATGCATTTTTCATAGCATTTAAGTCATGCCTTGTAATACCTGTCTTGATGTATAACACAACATGATACTGTAGGGGATATAGCAGGTGATGTTTCCCTCTCTGGGAATGTGAATATGTTATACTGTTTTTCTGTTTTAAGGAAACTGGAATCATTAATATGTATTAATTCCCAGAATGCTGCAATTCTGAAATAATTTTTGTGTACTGACATGCACACATAAATCCAAGAGGTGAATAATTAGTTGGGAGTTCTGTATTTCCATGATCAATATATATCACATCAATATAGCCGTAGACCCATTATACTTATTCCTGGTGGGACAAACTGCCCGGTGTATAGGTGTCTCTTACACTGAATAACTGTTGGTCTTCACTCATAAAATAACATATTATGACAGTTCCGGTGACACGTTCACCAAAGTATCTGGACTACAGGACATGGACTAGTACAATTTTAGAATTGACCCCCCCCCCCAAAAAAAAAAAAAAGACAACAAAAAAACATGTCACCATCAAATTACAGAGCAAATAATACTGATATTACTTATATCTGTGGTTACCATACATTAGCAGTTGTGGTAGTATGTACGCATACCATAGTCGTCCGTTAAATTCCCTGGTACTTATAGATTTCAATATCCCCATCCCACCAGCCCTTATTGGAGATCAGTGCTTATTTGTACTTTTTCAGAGCTCAAGATTGATTTTACAACCGCTTACTTAGCACACAACTGAGACCCCAGCACTTAAACGGGTCAACAGGACATATCAGTTTCTGAGAATGTCATCTTCATGACTTCCCTGCCAGGGCAGCTGTGAGCTTGTCCTTTAATTCAGCTGGGGAGAAGACACCAAACTCGGTAACGATTCCCCCAGTGATGAGGTCAGCCGGTGTAACATCAAAGGCCGGGTTCCATACACCAATACCTGCATGAAAAATACATATTGAGGTTCATTATATTTTCTATGAAAAAAAAATTATCAACACAAAAAGTAAACAAGCCCATCCTCTTTTTATAGAAATGTCACTTGATGGCCTGAAAAAAACCAGGAAAGTAAATTTTTATTACCGTAAACTCCCGCATATAAGATGCGTCCTCTACGCCAAAAAAAATGCTGGGGAGTCTTATAGCTTTCTCTCAAGTTGGGGGTGCGTCCTATATGAGGGGTAATTTTTCTATAGAAATGTACTAATCTTACAAATTTCAGCATTAAAATGTGCGTCTTATATGCGAAAATACATGTGCTGAGTTTAGGATGCGTCTTATACGTGCAGCGCATCTTCTATGCGGGAGATTACGGTATTTATAGATACATTCTACCAGGAAATCTTTACACTTATACCAGGAATTAGTGTTTTTCCAAGAAAATTGGCATCAATGCTCTATCATATCTTTTATCACCAAGTTTTTTTTCCTTATAATTGCACACTGACACCCTCGTATGTTGATATTTTATCAAATCACATTTGATGATACATACAGTGCTAAATTGCTACATGTATTCCACCTCTTCTGGCAGTTCCCATCTGCCTTACCTGTAGATTGGTAATTGGCCCAGCTCCTGCTGGGTCATTGGAGGCAGGTTTTCAACATTTTTGGTCGATCAAAATGGCCGACTTTAAGTGGGAATTTCTTATACAAAGAAGGGGTCTATAAATTAATGGAAAGTTGATAAATTTTCTTTAGATCTTTGTCTTTCTGTAGATGGTAACAATTCCTGGAAAAAAATTTTTTTACCTATGAAAATAAGCTGAAGGAAAAACTTGGCATGTTTGACTAAATTTCTCACTAAAACGAGGCTCCATAGGATTGCATTGGGCGGTAGATTTCGGCGGTAGACAGGGGGTAGAAATAACACATTGACTCCTATGGGAATAGGGCAATTAAGACGCTTTTTTTCAGTAGGTTAGGTGGAATTTCCGGGACAGGACGGGTTAAGACCGTTGATATATGAGTGTAAATCGGACCACCATAATTTTGTTATGTCTACCACCTCCCTTCCGGTTTGGATATTTGACGCATGCGTGCAGAGTGACCGGTCGTCATATTTTATTTTTTGTTTAACAGTAAATTGAGGTGTATTTGATTGAATTCGATTGATATTGCCAAATATGCATGGATTATATTCAAAAAGCCATTAATTTCAAGTTAAATCGATAGAATCTATCATTTCTCCGTCGAATATGCGACCTCCGGCAAGGGGAGGGTCACGCATGCGCACAGTACATCAAAATCCAAGATGGCGGACAGCGAGACGATCGACTCATGGTGCCATCGAAACTGCTGGATTATAACAAAATGGAGGAGAATTACATTGTCTCATGCATTTGTATAATTAATATGAATCCTTATTCAAGACCTGCTGGTATTGTGCAATGCTTAACTCGCCAGGAGAGGAGTTATTCGCCAATGAAACATGCGAGCGATAATGGGTGCATCCTCCATAGTCTAAAGCATTGACGACTTCGACACACTGTCACTATATTTCTTTTTATATTGGGGGTGGGGGGGGGGTAGTAGACCCTGGGCCATATGTGATATATATCAAACGTTAAATTTTTTTTACTCACCTACCATCCCCAATTCTAACCTCCCACTTCTTACCCACCCACCATCCCCAATTCTAACTTCACACTACTTCCTCCCCACCATCCCCAATTCTAACCTCACACTTCCTCCCCACCCACCATGACCAATTCTAAACTTACACTACTTATCCACCCACCATCCCCAATTCTAACCTCATACTTCCTCCCCACCCACCATGACCAATTTTAAGCTTACACTTCTTCCCAACCCACCATGACTAATTCTAACCTTATACTACTTATCCATCCACCATCCCCACTTTTAACCTCACACTTCCTCCCCACCTACCATGCCCAATTCTAACCTCACACTAGTTCCCCACCCACCATGCCCAATTCTAACATCACACATCATACTTCTTACCCACCCACTACCCCCAATTCTAACCTCACACTTCTAACCCACACCCCATCCCCAATTCTAACTTTACATTCCTTACCTGGAGCAGCTATCTCTATGCCCTTCACGGAGGTCATCTCCTTTGCCGGACGCTCCTCAATCTTGATCTCGCTTCCTGTTTGTAATGTTAGATCAATTGATGTACTTGGTGCCACCACATAGAATGGTACCCCATGATGCTTAGCCACAATGGCTAACTGGTAGGTGCCGATCTTGTTGGCTGTGTCCCCATTGGCAACGGCTCGGTCGGCCCCGACAGCAATGGCTGACACCTTTCTGGTGGACATTAGCATAGCAGCCATGCTGTCACAGATGAGGGTGGAGGGGATCTTGTCATATACTAGCTCATAGGCCGTTAAACGAGAACCTTGGTTGTATGGCCGGGTCTCGGTGCAATAACAGTGCAAGAGTTTACCCTGGTTGTGTAGAGACCGAACCACTCCTACAATTATGTATAGATAAATTTTAAATCAATAAATTGATATATGAGATAAATAATTGAAATACCTCACTGGTCATTTACATTGGTTACTTACTAATATCTTTTCAATATACATGATTAGTTACCACGGTCATTGTAAAATATGAACAACTAGTTAACATGGATGTTGTGCCCCACACATGATTGGTAACCATGGCAATTTTGTTCAAGATATGTCACCTGTAATCCTAGATATCATACAAAGTTTATGACTAGATCTAGTTACCATGGCTACTAGGACATACTGGCTACCATGGTTTAATGTAACAACATTTATGACTGGTCATCATGGTCAATGTCTCCTATACATTGTTACCATGGTTCCACTAACTTTACCAAAACGGCTACCCCGGAAGTTGTCCGCTTTGACGTGAGATGTTCCTGTAGTTGGCCACTCACACTCTATCTGATAGCAACCAGCGAAAGTAAATTGGAAAACAGTAGAAGTTGTGTGACAAGTACAGAGTAACAATGGTAGGAGTTGCAATGCTTTTGGCACGTGGTGGCGCCACTTCTTTTTATGCGAGCAGTGCCGCAGGCACTGGTATCATATACAACAATCGCAATCAATGGCATACCATGATGTGATTGTCATATTATGACCTGTAGACTCACCTAAGGCTGTACCATAACCTGCAGTGGCCAGGGACCCAGTGTTACAATGTGTTACCATGGTGACCTGTTGGTTGGTGGTGTTGCTAAGGATGTGCTTTGCTCCATGGTCAGCCATTAATTTGTTGGTTGATACATCCTCTTCTAACATATTCTCTAGAGCAGCCAGAATCCTGAAAGTATGCACATGAATTCAGATGAGCTATTTCTATGCAGAAAGGCCTCTTTGATGGAAAACATAGGCCTAATCAAATTGTTCATGAATCATTTGGGTTATTCTATTGATATGTTCATTTTGAGGATAAATATTAATTCCTGGTATTAATTGAAATTTGTCATTTTCATTATTATCATATAATCTGATGAGTGGATATAGGCTAAAGAAATGTGCATTCAGATAGATTTCACCATGACAACTGAGCTCAGTATGTTGCTAAGGAGATAGGGGATTACCTGTTTTGGGCATCCTTGACTGTCAGCTCCTGGTCTCCTGCCATCTGGCGCGTTATGGTGGCGAACTTCCGGGCAGTGTCGGCCATGTTCACAGCGGTTGGACGTGCTGTCACCAGGTAGTCAAGGCGACCTGTCACATGGTCCAGCAGGGAGGGGACGTCATCAAAAGTACGTTGGTGCAGCTCCACAGCAAGGCTGAGGGCACCGACTACGGCTATGGCTGGGGCGCCTCGCACCTGGTGGGGAGATGGACAAGATGAAGTTTCTTTGAGGGCTGCATTCATGCATGGGAGCCTGGTGCCTAAGTATGGGGTAGAAACTTATGGTGTTTCTATGGGATATTGTTGCCCAAAGATGGATGGCATTGACATTTATAACCTAGCTCTCTCATTGGGCAGTTTGAATTATAAGTTTCTAAACATGGATATGCTCAAAAGTTTTAGGCTGCCTGGGATAACATCAGACCACTAGTAATAAACAAGCCTAGCAATGATTAATGGAGCTTATACAATGTGAACTCAAGGGTTGAGCAAGATCGCGTGATAGTGGACTTCACGAGGCCCTCAAAGGGCCACTCCGAAGACCCACGGGCACCATTAACTGGTATGTGAAACATACTTCACATTGGTCCTACATGTTGAATGTCCAAAATCCTTAACTTTGAGTAGTCTTACCCTCACTTCCCACCTACCTTATTAACTCGGAAGGCTGAGTTTTAAGAGACAGGTAGGGGCTGGGGAAATTTTTAAGACCGGAAGTGAGCATTATGATTTTTGAGAAGAGGTTGTTGAGTTTGACCTCAAATTACATGAAAACCATTAAATGTGAGATGAAATGAAACCTGTCATGTGAGAGTACATGTTCAAGATCATGGAGGTGTAATATTTACCTCTTATAAGATTCTAATCTTTGTAAAATTTAGGTTCGAAAAAAAGTAGGTCGCCTGAAGTCCAACTTAGATGCTTGGTGCACTCAATGCTTTTCTATGGAGGTGTTATTTTTGGGTGTCAGCTCCGGGCGGGTTGGGTGTCACGTATGTGATAAGAATATAATGGAAAATGATATATTGCATGTTAATCTTGTTTCTATGGTTCTTTTGGACATTTCTCTCTGTATATGCATTGAAAATATAACAATTAATTCCATCTGGTACTATAATCCTTGGTGATACGATTTGTGTAAATTTGATAATATGTTAGAGTGTCGGGAGAAGAAGATGGATCCATGCAAAACAGGCATAATAAATATGATTTGAAATTATTTGAGAAAATTTACCACAGTTGTACAACATAGCCCGCCAAATGACGGCAAAGAAAACAAAATGGCGGGTGTGAGTAGAACGCGCAATACATATGGACTACGTTTCTTCTTTGCTGACACTATAGTGTCAAAAAGATGAGTTCCACTTTCCGAGTTGCCAGTGATATCTGTCGCTTCAACACTTGTATTAAAACCTGATCATAGTCCTATATGGGGGTCCTTCCCAGAGAAGACCCCATGACAAAATATCGCGCAATACATCTGTTTGATCAGCCTAGTACAGCAGATGGCGCTCCAGTAGCCCCGCTGCTCACATGGGCATGTCCCCAGTATCCAGTCCCAGGGCCCAGGCCCAGGGCTACATAGGTTTACCCTTAGTGCCCAGACACCCCTCACAAAAATGCCCACTTTTAATGTAAAAATGAGCCCCAGGCCTTAGAAATCGAAGTTGCACACAGAGAAATAAAGTGGTTATATAATCAATATTGAAAGAAAATAGTGAGCCAATTGTAAGGCAGACCATTATAAACATGTGGGCCTTTAATAAGAACTGGAGTCAAAGTCAGTCATGCCCCTGTGGGAGGAGCAAAATGGCATGGTCGCCACTAATGCATTACCTATGGGAATTTGTATGGGGGAGGCCCTTTATGATATTTAAGAGCCAACTTGATCCTAATTAAAACCTTCCTGACAATGATAGACTTGAGCATCCACTACTTTCAAGACAAAGATACAAACTTCTCATTTTCAGGATTCTGTGAGTTTTTTATAATGAACTGAATTTCAGAAATTCATGTATTTGACCAGATCTCAGGTGCATTTTGATGGATATGATCATAAAATGGCTCAAATGAAAGGTCTTTGTGAAAACTCTATTATATGAGGTTTTAGGCATACCATAGTACCTGGTTACCATGGCAACCAATAAACACTAATTTTTTTGTCAAATTCTGCTTAGATTGGAATATTTGTCCAAATGATGATCAGCACATACCGTAAATCCCCGGTCATAAGCCGGATTTTTTTTTTCTATTTTGGGCCCAAACCGGCTTCTAAATTTTTCCCAAAGTCCCCCCCAGCTTATAAAGAGAAAATGGTAAAAATTTGATCCCAAAACCGGCTTTTAGGACTTCCTTGAACTCCCCCTCAGCTTCTGACCGGGACTGGCTTCTGACCGGGGATTTACGGTAGTGTACAATGAAGTAACTAAATACCTATAAAATATATTAGGCTAGTTGAAATCAATGCATATTTTCTAAAAACACATTAAAGGAATTTACTTTAAACAGCTCATATCTTGCTCGGAGAAAATATGACCCCTTTGAATTAAAATGTCCTCCCCTATCCTGTCTTACTCTGCAGAAGTGTCCTATATTACTCCGCATTTACAAGAATTGTGGGATAATACAGGACAATTTCAAAGTGCCCATTATCAGCAATCAAGTGCAGATCAGGATTTTGATTCCTATGAATAATTAATGATATAAAAGGGATTTAATGTTTGTGGAAATTATCAGTTTTCTAAAATTCCTCTAGACTATAGGCCTCTCATGCCAGATCTAAGTGTTAATTGTCTCGTATTCCCCCAGTTTCCTCTACATTATGCAGGATATGGTCACCCAGACCACATTAATGAACAATGAACAGAGAATGAAACTACCGTAATCTCCCGCGTATAAGGCGCAGCCCGCGTATAAGGCGCACCTAGAGTTTTGGAAAATTCTCAAAAAAATGATAAATTCATAACTTTGGTTCTACTGAATGAATTTTCAAAATTCAAAATTTTCAAAATCCAAAAATCTATGGGTAGCTTGGGCCACCTTGGGCCCTCCTGGGCCCCATTTTGTCCTATTTTGACCAAGGGGGCATGTAAGATATCAAAAGAAAGGTCTTGGTGTCCCCCTTCTGGATCAAATGAGAACTAAAACCCCCCGTATAAGACGCGCCTTATACGCGGGAGATTACGGTACTAGTATGTTTGACAGAATTTTGGGTCAATCTGAAAATCCTTTCTCCACTGCTAGACCAATAGGGGAAACCGGGGTACAGTACAGTGGTACAGTAGGGCACTATTGGTGACTTTTGCTCTCCTGTGAAGATAGGCCTACCGGTACCGGTAAACAAATAAGTTAAGTTCTCAAAAATACCCCTAAATAGTGGCTACCGCCATAGAATAGTAAATAATATCTAACTAAAATGGATTTCATGGAACTGAATTTTTCTTGAAACAAAAATAATAGACTATGTCCCACCAGAGATATGAAGATATCTCTGGTCCCGCTCTGCCCTGATACCGGGGCCAGAGATGATGTAGGCACCCAAAATGCACACTAATTTAATGCAGAAATCCACTGTCCCACCAGGCAGGTATTGTGATCGTTGCGCTACCTGCAGGATGGGACAACAACTATTGACAATGACTAGGACCCAGTAGTACTGGGGCCTAGGCTGGAAACCTACCCCTGAATTCCACTCCCGCTTCTCTCCCACTACATAAGGGGCAGGTGGAAGCCTTGGACAACTTGTTGGAAACTGTTGGTTGTGTATGAGTGAGCACACTCTCCCAGCAGATGTTATCACTGATAGGTTATCTGAATATGTGAGGGAGAGTGTGAAATGAGACTGAGACAGACAGAGTGCAGAATAAACATCCCCTAATCACCCCCAATTAAGGGATTAGGATAAGAATCTCTTTGATATAACAAGATTATATTTCTGTAATCCTCCCTCGCCCTGTCTGTGACCTGACCTTGACAAAGGAGGGAGTAAGGGGAGAGGGTTGGGGGGTGGAGCCCTATGCCTGCGGTAGTTATTAGTTATACAGACCACAGATACCCAGCGTAACTGGGGCCCAGTCAGTATAGTAACCTACAGACGGGTGTAACCAACCATATTGGAGTGACATCCAGGCAGCAGTGAACCAGAGACCTGCACTAGTTAGACAATCATTACACATTTATATACATAATGCCACAACAGCCCAATACCTTAGGCAGTAATTCTAGTTTACTGAAGCCAGGGTCAGTGATACTTGGATGGGATATAATAGGGCCTGTATTAGGTAGAACGTTGGCAAGTTTTTTGTGCTACCTGGGATGGGATGGGATGGACTTTATATCTCAGGGTGACAAGATCAAATCAGTGACCATGTGTTTTTGAGAAAGGAAGTGCTTTTAGAAAAGAGGTATTAATCAAAATGTTTTACATAAGTATTGAAAACCTTTATTGTTTTATTTTTTTTTATTTCACCTATTTTCATATATAGATCCCTCGCCATGAATATAACCTTAGTTGTCGAAATGGCATTAAACATCTATTACTCACTCACTCATATATAGATCTGAATTAAATAGGCATTGGTGTAAACTGTGCCATGTATACAACATACTAGTTGCCCTGCCACTATGTTATATGGCAGTCAAGTATTTTCCATCATCACAAATCAAGTTAGCCCAATAGCCAGAGCACTGGACTGCAGATCCAAAGGTCCTAGGAATGATTCCCATATTATCTGACACCACGTTTTTTTAATAGTAACAAGAAATGCCGTTGTGACCGCGTAAAAAAACGCCTCCCACTGTTATTTTGTATTGTGAGACCTCATCACATGGGGCAAATGAAATCATCATAGCGCACTCCCGTACCGCTTCGCGGTATCGCCGCTACGCGGCGTGGGAGGCGCTAAAAAACCAAATTGATGCTTCTCATTGTATTCTTCACTTTTGAACATATTAAGTTGTTATGTTTTACTTATCTTGTAAAGCCTTCCATATCTAACAATACGCCTAAATTAATGATAAAAGGAAATAAAGGGAAAATGTAACAAGAAATGCCGTTGTGACCGCGTAAAAAAACGCCTCCCACTGTTATTTTGTATTGTGAGACCTCATCACATGGGGCAAATGAAATCATCATAGCGCACTCCCGTACCGCTACGCGGCGTGGGAGGCGCTAAAAAAAATGTTAATATATAGACATGTTTGGTATCAAATTAAAGCCCACGGCCTCTAGTGTGGGGGTTTCCACACCGTCTGCTGCTCAAGGAGCTCTGTACGGTGTGGGATAGTTATAATAGCAAATGTTTCGGCCCTGTGGGAGGACTTTTCGCGCACCTCTCATGCATTCAATCCCTAATCAATCCTTCTAAAAATTTAGATATACATACATCCAACCCTCCTTTAGCCTCGCTGAAAGTTTGGGGATCTTACAATTATTTTAAGTTAGGAGAAATTGAAATTTATTAACCCAGGCCGAATTGTGCCTAGGGACCGGTTGGCAGGTCTATTAAACGGCCTCACGAATGCTACTCACATAAAATAACCATCATTTTTAGAGTTTTTTTTTTAATTTGGTCAATAAAAAACCATAAAATATGATTTGGTTTTTGACAGTTTTCGGGATTCAGGAAGTTTAAAAAAAAAATCTAAAATCCGACCTACCTACCCTAATTCTTTTGAGCATGTTACCTGAACACAAGAATTTTTTTAGGCCTTACTCTCGGGGGGGGGGCACTCTCTATGTAAGGTATACACATATGTGCGGCTGGCAAGGGTACTTTTTCAAGGAAAAGTCCCTAGCAAGCCTCCTGTTTCAACCACAAATGTCCCTAGCAAGGGTCTACTTTTCAGCAAAATGTCCCTAGCAAGGGTCAACTTTCAGCAAAATACCCTGATTTACGCGGGAAATTTCGAAATTTTCTTGGACATAAGCACAGTTTTCATGAAAATAGCATGAACCAAATTCAATTTTCTCCCCAATCAGTGTAAATTTAAGACATTTTGAAACAAATCTAGGATTATTGAGTCAAAAGTGCCCTAGCAAGGGTAGGCTTTCGAAGAAAAACCCCGTGAATGAGTGCCCTAGCAAGGGTAAGGGTTGTCGTGGGTTCAGCCACACACCTGTATCAAAAAAAATTGAAGTGCCCCCCCCGGGCTTACTCTTGACTAGGGAGACTTGAAAAAAAAAGACCCTTGCCTAGGGAAATTTTGAAGAAAATAGACCCTTGCTTAGGGGAAATTTGGAGGGAATGGCCGGGGGAATGGTACAATGTTATGGAAAAAATTGAAAATTTTAAGCATTTTCATGAAAAATTATGCGCGTTCGCGACCCTTGGCTAGGGAGATTTAGGATTGAAAAAGCACCCTTGCCAGCAGAACACTTGTGTATGGCAAACATATGAAGTGCTCCCCCCCCCCCCCCCACCGAGAACTGACCACATGACATGTGAGGTTCAGAGGGCTTTAATCCACATGTAATCGCTGTAATCGCCCCCTACACATAGCCTACCTGCATTTTGTTGATAACCTTCCAGCCGTCCTCTGGCCCCTGTACAGGGATGTACGTGCTCTCGTGAGGCAACAGCAGCTGGTCCAGGATCTCCAGCTTGCCCTGGCTGTACCTGATGGCCTCCAGGGTCATGGTGGGGTGTTGGATGGGGTTATTTCAATAGTAAATGTAGGTAACTTGTTGTGGTAAGGTTGTGTGTGGAGCAGTTGTGTGCCTGGCAGTGTAACGGGACTCCCGGCGTCCACGCTGTGATGTCATTTCGGCTATATTATAGCCTGGGACTCACAGACCGGTGCAAGGTCCGTTCTAAATTTAGACGGTTCATTAATCACAGAAGCAGTACGGCACGACAGCTGGTGTCTGCCCTAGAATAGACTCCAGGGGTAGACGTCCTCTGGTGCTTGCCTTCCTTCCTTCCTTCCTTCCTTCCTTCCTTCCTTCCTTCCTTCCTTCCTTCCTTCCTTCCTTCCTTCCTTCCTTCCTTCCTTCCTTCCTTCCTTCCTTCCTTCCTTCCTTCCTTCCTTCCTTCCTTCCTTCCTTCCTTCCTTCCTTCCTTCCTTCCTTCCTTCCTTCCTTCCTTCCTTCCTTCCTTCCTTCCTTCCTTCCTTCCTTCCTTCCTTCCTTCCTTCCTTCCTTCCTTCC
Source organism: Acholoe squamosa (assembly GCA_949317995.1). Taxonomy (NCBI): domain Eukaryota; kingdom Metazoa; phylum Annelida; class Polychaeta; order Phyllodocida; family Polynoidae; genus Acholoe; species Acholoe squamosa. The sequence continues at coordinate 99,219,997 of OX439036.1, read as the reverse complement.
TTCCTTCCTTCCTTCCTTCCTTCCTTCCTTCCTTCCTTCCTTCCTTCCTTCCTTCCTTCCTTCCTTCCTTCCTTCCTTCCTTCCTTCCTTCCTTCCTTCCTTCCTTCCTTCCTTCCTTCCTTCCTTCCTTCCTTCCTTCCTTCCTTCCTTCCTTCCTTCCTTCCTTCCTTCCTTCCTTCCTTCCTTCCTTCCTTCCTTCCTTCCTTCCTTCCTTCCTTCCTTCCTTCCTTCCTTCCTTCCTTCCTTCCTTCCTTCCTTCCTTCCTTCCTTCCTTCCTTCCTTCCTTCCTTCCTTCCTTCCTTCCTTCCTTCCTTCCTTCCTTCCTTCCTTCCTTCCTTCCTTCCTTCCTTCCTTCCTTCCTTCCTTCCTTCCTTCCTTCCTTCCTTATATGACCCATACCCCAGCACTATCAATCACACAACACAGCCACAATAATCCACAATAACTGTGCCTGTAATATATCTCCATTACAAGGGCCTTTATTCTGCCAGCCAAGATTACACAATAAATACCCTATATAGGCCTACACTGAACGTCATTATAAGAGTTTAGGGAGTGGTCATTTTTTAACAACGGGGTTGGGGGGGTTGGTGAAATTCGGCGCGCACGGCGAAAATCTTTCCCCCCTCTGAGGGGTCTGAAATTTTTCCGTCCCCCCCTTTTATTCTATAGTCATGTGCAGTTTTTTTTTTCATTTAAAAGGGGCAACAAAATTTTTGTCCCCACCCTTAGAGGGGTCTGAAATTTTTTTGTCCCCCCCCATAAACTTATATTTGTCATGCATTTTCTTAATTGTCTTAGCAGCCAAGTGTGCGTCGTACTACGGAGCCCCTAAAAGGACATCCGTTTTCTACACATTTTTTTTCTCTAGTTTGTTTCCGCAAGTTTTATTTTCGTTACCACAAGTTTTATTTTCATTTCCGCAACTTTTTATTTTCGTTTCAGCAAGTTTTATTTTCGTTTCCGCAAGTTTTATTTTCGTTTCCGCAAGTTTTATTTTCGTTTCTGCAAGTTATATTATGTTTCCGCAAGTAAACATTTTGTTTACGCAACTTTATGTTTTTTTTCCACAACTTATCATTCACAATTGATTGACTATGCACTAGTATGCACAAAGAAAAACTATTAAGATGTGGAGACAAAAGTATAAGTTGCGAAAACGAAAATTAAAGTTGCGAAAACTAAAATAAAACTTGTGGAAACGAAAATAAAATTTGCGGAAACGGAAATACTACTTTCGGAAACAATAATACTACTTGCGGAAAAGAAAATACTTCTTGCGGAAACGAAAATACTTCTTGCGGAAACAAACTCTAGAAATAAATGTGTAGAAGACAGATGTCCTTTCCAGAGCTCCATACTACACCGAGCCCTGGAGAGGACATCCGTTTTCTACACTTTTTTTTTCATTTTCATTTCCGCAACTTTTTATTTTCGTTTTCGCAACTTTTTATTTTTGTTTTTGCAACTTTTATTTTCGTTTCTGCAACTTTTATTTTGGGTCTAGGGGGTTGCAGTTGCCCAGACTCAAATTTTAACTTGTGAAAACGAAAAAGTAAAGCTGCAGAAACGAAATAAAAGTTGTGGAAATGAAAATAAAAGTTGCGGAAACGAAAATTTAACTTGCGGAAACAAAAATAGAACTTACGGCAACGAAAATAAAACTTGCGGAAACAAACTCTAGGAACAAAAATGTGTAGAAAATGGATGTCCTTTTAGGCCCTAATCATGATTGTCGTCGCCTACACCTTCAGCGTAAAGAAAATGATTATACACTCTAGCCGGGACTCTAGCTCCTCATGGTGGTGAGTAGACTGTGGTGAAAACCTTTAAGTAAGGTACCTTCAAGTAGGGTGTCAAAGCCATTAGGGAACCAGTAATTAATGGATAATTCATGACGCGTGTGTGTTATCAAAGGATAATTAAAGAAGGGTGCAGCCCGAGTTTAATTATCCTTTGTTAACACACACAAGTCATGAATTATCCATTAACTACTTATTTTATTACACAGAAACCCCCTCAATAAATAATCAATAGAATATCAATAAATTCAATAAAAAGAAATCGCCTCTATGCCAGGACCAGGACTCGACATGCTACTGACTGAAGGTGGTAAGGTTTGACAGTTTGCACCATGAAAAAGATGAACAAGGCTGGGGCTTGAACGCCTACACCTGGGGTTTGGAGTGCTACTCGCTGGCCACTATACTATCGGTACACACACCTTGGCACCCGACACGCTGGCTTGGTTTGAACGCATCCAGCAGTTTCTTTTTGGAAACAGTTTAAACTTTATTTAGCCGAAGGAATGATAATCCATTACATCAGTTTTTTCATAACATTCAGGTTTCCTTGATACATATATTAGATGAAAAAGACTCAAACATTAAATATATAATAAATTATTGGATATAAGGAAACAAAATCTTATGTGGCTAACAAGTTAATGACTGACCCTCATCCCTAAAGTATGTTGTCTTGGCCAAGTCATAAAAATTACAAATACCTTGCATAAAAATCAATGATAATAATAGATTATTTATTATTATGAACAGCAGCATCATTCTTTACTTTAAAAATCTAATAACATTCCCCCCTCCCCGTGCTTCACCCAGCAATTTATAAACATACCAATAAGTGTGTACTGAGATAAGTTGCCTAAATTTAGAAATTTATTATTATTTGAATTATTTCATTGTAATTTCTTTTTTACAATTAAGTTTGAATTCATCACGGTCTCTAATATTTCTTGTTTCAGTGGTTAATCTATTCCAAGTTTGAGCACATTTAACTTCAGGAGATGTCTCGTATGATCTACAATTAATTTTTTGATATTTTAATACTGGTGCAGCAGCTAGTCGAGTCAGTCTAACTTTAGGCTCTATATAATCTATGTTACATGATCTCTTGTAGGCCATAAGCTTGATATGATACTGTCAATGGACCATTCTGGGTATTATTGATTATTTTATACATTTATCAAATACTTCGCCACACACGCTGAGGACCTGCTCATCCCCCCCCCCAGTGTGTACAGTGAGCTGCTCTTACATCACCCATACCAGGATGTTGTGAGAGCCGGACCCATCCTATCTCTGGGCACTGACTCACTGGGAGTATCAAAACATACCGACATACCTGTGGACGCATTTCTAGGATGCAGGGAAATTCCACAACCTCCCTTCATCCTGATTGGTCCACATATAAAAAGAATCATTACCAGGTATGGCGACGCGTCAGATCTGACCAGACCCAACCAGATCTAACCAGATCTGACCTGCTCCTACCGGTACATTTCATCATCCTGTGAGCTGCTCACCTAGGTATATAAGACCGGTGAGCAGCCCCCAGTCTCTATCTATTCTAAGCTCATCTTTTCTACTCACATTATCCCACGTACAACCTCCCTAGTATCTAGGACCTACGACAGGTTGAGTTAGGAGCTTAGGGGCAAAGCCTGCACGCTGGCAAGTGTATCATTGTTACCACCTATATGTACACTCTGTCATCATGCAATAAACAAGGATCAAAGAACTTCTCTGGATACAGTGTTCATTACAACATCGACTTGTAACGGTTCGTTGACAATGGTGGAGAACTTCTCAGAATATCCCACTACTAACCTCTCATAGCCATGAGTAATAATGAGACCACACCCAAGGAGCCAGTTTCTGAACGTACCTTTGCATCACCTGGGCTAGACGCGCCCAACCCACCTGCAGCCGCAGCACACCATTTCCAGAGAGAAAATTCATCACCTGACGCCTTCAAAATGATTCAGTTATACCCACCCGTCACACTAAGGGACACCACCCCTGGTAGAGAAAATAGCAGAAGTTATACAGCATCTCAGTCTGACGCTGACAGCGACAGCCCCAGGAGCAGTCGCGATGATTAGGATTCAGGGGACGGAACTACAGCACCTATAGTCCCCGCCCCCACCCTTAAGGACCCAACCATACGACCACCCCCCACTACTCCTCATCCTACTACTGAAGCAGAAGTCAACTCAATTGACTCTCACACCTCCAGTAACTATTACACAGAACGTATGGAATATAAGGAGGACCAGGACTCTTGCACTGACGATGATGAGGACGAATATGAGGACTACAGCCGGAGGATGCCAATTCTGAAGCTGAAAAGCAAGTCTGATCAATATGAACAGTAAGGTAAGGCCATCTTCGTTGATACAGAATTGACTAAGAGTGCAGTATCTGTTGACATAGATAAGCACTTGTATAGAGCTCTCATTGATTCTGGCGCCTCCCTGTCTTCCATTAGCCAAAAAAAAAATGGCAGATAAAATATCAAGAACAAATTTCAAACATGTAGACACTCTAGACTCTCAGTGTTACTGAATGATCAGACCCCAATCCAGAGAGGTCACTCAATGACCACAAGCTCCCTCATCGACGGCCATGAATTTAGAACCAAGGTCCATGTGGTTCCTGATTTAAATCACCCGCCCATCCTAGGCGTAAATTTCATGACTAAACACAGGGCAAAAATCTCCTTTGGTCCTAGACCAAAAACACCCAACCACATCAGGGCTGTGAAAAATATTCCCATACCATCCAACACTAAAAGAAAATAGGGATCTTTTTCCTCCCAAAAATATCTCACAACGTCTATATTCAGAGCATAGACCGCCCCCCCCACCCCAGCCCCACACCCCACCCTATTACTTCCTAACAACTCACCCATAATAACCTTTTACCATCCTGAAAACAGAGAGACAAAACACTACCCAGACACTATAGGCATATTTTCTTCTTGTAATAGATGTTTTCTCTCCATTTTCTCATGAATCATTAAAATGGAGAGCACTCATTTTAGATCCCCCAAATTCACAATTTTTTTATTTTTCTTTCACAAAATTCCAATTACCATACCAACACATCGCAACCTTTCTACCACAATTTAGTGAGTGACATTGCCAAAAATTTTATTTAATTTTCTGGAGGCTCAGGCAGCCGTAAACTGGATGATCTGGTTGGCACGCCACATAAATTACCCTTGGTCACAGCGTACGCTCGGTTTGTGATCCCATTCAATTGGGACATGCATGCGCTGGTTTGTTACAAGCTCAGGGCTCCTCAATACCCCAAGGTATTACCAAATGACGGCCTACTGTAGGAGAGCAGCTCCTTGCATCCTGATCCGTGTTTATACCTCTGTTTACCATTGGTACTGGAATGTTTGGCAAGACACATAATTACATTAACATCCTTAATTCCTGCACCACAGGTGGCCAGGATAGGGACCCTATATGACCTGATTTCATCATCAGTATTTCACACGCCACCCACCCATAACCACAACAATATTGTGTCATAACTGACCACTCCATCCTGATCGATACAGGATCATAATTTGCATATGACCGGCCAGTCCTCTAGCATCCATCCAGTAGTAAGGCTTCATGCCATTTTAGGGAGAGACATACCTTTTAGGAATGCCTGTGATTGAGAAATAGCCACCTCATGATCAGCATATAAGCCTACTCCCACCCCAATCTTATCCACCTCACAACCATACACCAAACCTACCAAACCCAGTGACCACATGGAGCAAGTATCCGGAGACCACAGGGCCAAAATGCACAGACTGCCATGCAACCAGCCCAGGTAGGACTTGTCTTATGTGTCCATTTAGTAGCGTCATCAATCGTCTAGCATGACAATGATGGATTATGCCATCATGTTACCCAGATACCCATTACATGCCAATGGTAGTGTGCGCCCTGAGTGCTTTGTAAAATGTGATAGTTGAATTCGCAGTCCACTTCATGCCTTTCTATGAAGACCTGACCACTTTAGGTCTTACTTAACAACCTTTTGGCAACACCCCACCCACCCCACACACAACCTATCTTACCTTGAACTTCCCATTTATTTAATATTGTCTATAGCCTTGAGGCACCAAAGTTATATGGACTCAACCCAGGGTGGACCATCCATAGCCTTCTAGGCCCACATGACAATAGGAGCAAGGCCATGGATCTGTTTGGTCACAGCTATCAATCTTTGAATGTTGGAATTTGCCCCATTTATCAGGCCAACCGCCCCCACTACCATATTGAACCATCTTAGCACACTAGTCACTAAACCTCTTACAAAAAGTCAGGGTAAAATACATCAATTACTAGTCATAGATTAGCCTAACAAACTAGTCTGTTTGAGAATTATGCCTACGAGTGTCCTATTAACAAACACACCACCCCAAAACAAGCAAACCCCCCCCCAAAAAAAAAAAAAATTTGTATAAATTTTTTTTTCCCAACCCCAAATTCACCAAAGAACTATACCTTACACACCTCTCCCTCACACAAAGCCAAGCAACCCTCCCCCCCAAAATCCGTATAGATTTTTTTTCCGAACCCAAACTCATTAAAACGACTGCACCTCACATACCTTTCCCTCACACCAAGCCAAGCAAACCCCCTGCACCCCCCACCCCCCCAAGCACATGACACTGGTTACCATTACAAAAGAAAAACATGTGCACTAGCAGAATCAAAACAAACTCCATGTCACTATACCCGTAACCACAACACTCGGGGGAACACCTAGTCTAATTATAGAACGAGGCGCTCCAACGCTGTGATGGTGAATCCTCGGCGAGTCTCGCCCCGATATCGCCCCCCAACCCAGGAGGACATACCAGATAGGGAAGCTTGGGCCCAGCCGTCAGCAAGCAAAATTAACCCCACTAAGTTGGCCCTGCTGAACCCTAAGGAGGCCCAGCATCCCTAGAACTTATATGCTTAATCCCAACCTGGCTGAGAGGGCCACAGATATTGATATTGGTAGGTAAACTTTCGACTTACAAATCAAGATGGCCGGTTTTCGATACATGATGGGATCATCCGAGGTCCCTACCGCCCAAAACCTCATCAACTACCTGCCACCCCCACCAGCATACAACTTAGGACCACCCCAAGGTTACACCCAAACCTCGGTGATGCTTGGGAGATACCATCACACTTATGTGGGGATGGCAGGTACCCCTTACACACAACGTCGGATAAGATGGTGGATAGCGCCATGAAGACGCTTACGTGGGGATCTTCTACAACCCCATTTCCCCACCGAAGCCCCGCCCCCCCCCTACCGTGAACCCCCCACCTCAGGATATTGGCCAAAGCACACCCATGCACCGCTAGACATTAGGCCTATTAGCCTACATAACGTCATAGCAGTACATGGGCCTAACTAACACAATAGACCAGATCATACCCATATTAAATCCCATAGCTTACCAGCCTTGTTCTCGCCATCATGGTACAGTGCCAGCTCAGTACCGCCACCTGGTGGAATTTAGAAAAACTAACCATAGCGTCCCTGGATACAGAACCCGCGCTAAGCCAAATGAATCAATTGAGCTCTGTACTTATGTTTATACGTTGACAAACTGATATTGACCTCGCATCCTTTTTCTGTGTTAACTGTGGCCTATTTGCAAACCATGACAGACAATCTGTGGTTGATGAATTGTTCTCTTCCTGTTGTCCTCTCAGCAGGACCACCGCCGGACACAGCCACAATCCCTTCAGGACCAGAGGCCAAGCCCAAGGAGAAGGGACCAGTACCATCAAGTCCAGAGACAAAACCAAAATCAAAAAGTATGGCAACCTACCACCCAAAAGCTTCCATGCTATAGAGCATTTCAGCATTTTTACCTTCTTGACAGGTAATTTTCTATCAACGTCAGATTTCTATTTCTTAAGCCATATTGTTCCAGCTTGGCTAGAAGGATATTATGATTTACTGAGTCAAAAGCTTTTTTAATATCTATGAAAGCAGCTAGGGTAATATTATTTTTATTCCTATTTCTTAATATATCATCAACAAGAACTGTTATAGTGTCCAAAGTCGATTTGTTTTTTTGGTAGCCTCCTTGGAATTTTGATAATATATTATAAGTGATCAAGTGAGAGCTTATTTTTGTATGTATAAGACGTTCAAGTATTTTACCTGGTACAGTACAGGTAGTACACTAATAGGTCTTAGGTTTGATACATTTGAATGATTGCCTCCTTTGGGTAGGGGAGTGACTATGGCAATTTTCCAACTATCAGGTATTGTTCCTGTACGAGTAATCAGGTAATTAATTTTTATAAACTTATCAGGAAACCTAGTGACAGCCATTTTAAATATATTAGTAGGTAGATAGTCAATAGCAGAAGATTTTGATACATCTATATCATGTAAACAATTTATAATTTCCTCATTGGTAAAAGACATATCAGGCATATTGACCTCACGTCTTTGCCCTTTGAATTGAAACTCAGTATCATGAAGCCCAGCAAGTCGAGGCCCTATTTCAGCAAAGAAATTATTTATATATGTAGATGTATCTTCTAAAGAAATGGTTTGTCCAGTATCATTTACCAAATTTATTGTTTTCGAGTGTCCCTTATTTGTTGGTAAAACTTCTTTCATAGTAGTCCAGAATTTTGGAGTCTTTTTTATAGACCTCAGAGAGGTTGGTATAATATTCCTCTTTAGCTTGCTCAACCTCTCGATTTACAGTATTACGACTTATTCTGGCATGGTACCATGATATTATATCCTTATTTCATCTCGCTAGGTGAAGAAGTACATTTTTATCATTAATACGTTCCAATAATTCATTAGTCATCCATGGACTTGATTTATTTTTTATTTTAAATTTCTTTACTAGACATTGAGTATCTAGCATATATTTCATTTGGTTTACAAGGATATTCCAACATTCTGTAGGGTCAGAGCTATTTTTAAAATATGTCCAATTACAGTTTGACAAATCTTGTATAAACTTTTCTTTATCAAAGTTTCTATAAGATCTTCCTAGGAAACTTCTAAATCCATGTTTTACATTTTGGTTGCCTTTTAACACATGTACAGGAAGATGGTCAGATAAATGAATGTTCAGGGGTCAAGATGATATTATACCGGTACAATTTGTAAAGATTAAGTCGATGCCTGTGTTGGCTCCTGAAGACGTTGTCACTTAGTTTACTAATTGGGTTAGGTGAAAATTATCGAAAACTTCATACAGTTGTCTTTTCTCTACCGAGTTGCCAATTATATTGACAATAAAATCTCCTAGTACATATATTTCATAAGAATCAAGGTTTTCTATTTGTAAGAATAATGCCTGTATGGTGTTAAATTACCTGAAGGTGGTCTATATACGTTACATATTATTGCTTTTTTGCTGGAACCTTTTAAGGAGAATAACCATTGTATTTCAATGTCTTTATTAGTTCGATTTAAAAAACCAAATTTTTCATTAGTGCAAGATATGGCTTCATCAACATGAGCGCAAAGACCCCCTCCTCTAAACACACTGATCCTGTCTAGTCTAAATAAGTTGTACCTGGGAAAAGTATACATATCAGAGCAGTCAGTTGAGTTTAACCAGGTTTCAGAAAATAGTATAATATCAATGTTACAATCTGATTATTCCTCTTTTAATCCAATATTTTTATTTCTTATACTACGAGTATTCATATGAACAACAGAGAAACCTTTCTCAAACTTAGATTTAAGTTCCTTATTCACTTGTATATTTGCTTAAGTACATTTATACCATATATAGATAATAAGAGAGTAAGTATACTGGTACATTTGAACCATGTAGACATATAAATCTCTGTATTCCAGCATTTTTTATCCCAACCCAGTTTGTACCCTATTTTTTATACCAAAATTTATATAGCCCCCCTCCCTTCATAGGCTTACAGCTCTTGTGACTACCTATGGACAAATTTAATACAGTTGTAGCAGGTTGCATTTTCAGGACATTCCCTATTTTCCAAACTTCTCAATTCTCAAATATTAAATAGTAAAAGATAAAAAGAGTGATGAAAAATCATATATTTTGACAAAGATATATTAAGTTCATTTGCTTTAGCTCAGTGAGTTGTATTTATACGTCTTCTGTTGGTTCAGCTCGTGTTGCTGGGTCGGCTTTGGTACCTGCCTTTTCATTGATGATCTTGTCGCGCACTCTGGTTAGGATGAACCCCAGCAGATTTTCTCCATTTAAATTGTCTCTTTTACATAGGTTAGCCTGTCCAAAATGGTACTTGACCCCCCAAATCGGGTGAAAACTAGCTTCGTATAGGGTTGAACCTTGTGTGGTAATTATATAGTCTCTCATTGGGCCTTCAGAGAATTTTGCTGTGATGATTCCCTCCATAATAGACTCTGCTTCCTTGTTCCATTCAGGTGTAGGTTTGACTTTCTGATACCTTCGTACATAATTTCTGTGGGATTGTCCATCATCAGTATCTTGTCGGCTATGTCAGGTTTTTTGCAGGTACAAGCTTTGGTTGCTTGGTAGGCTTGTTCTGCACTATTGTATTCCACTCCTCAGTATTTTAACTTGCAGTCATAGAGGTTGGAGAGCATGTGGTGTTTTCGGATTTAAACATTAATCCATCAGGGGTAGTTGCTTCCATGGCTTTTTGCATCGTTAGGTCCTGGTAGGGCATTTGACATAGCTGGGATAGATATATTGTCTTCTTTTCCAGGATCAAAAATCTTTGCCTTAGCTGTACGTTGTAGTTCAGTTTCTTCGCCAGGTAGTACATTGCACGGAGGTCGTTGAAATCTTTCTGCTTGGTTTCGTTCAGCTCATCTCCCACTGATAAGTATTTATATAGCTTCAGGTTCTTCATAACCTTTGATTTGTGTAGATATTACGGAAAATAACTCGTATCTGTCGATGTCTGGGTCTGTATACTCCTTGGCAGTAACGTATATCCTCGTGTTAAGGCCTGGTCAATTTGCCACGTAGTAAGGAGGTTTATGTAGTAGGCAGTACTAATACAAGCCTGGGCTTATAAACGGGGAAATATGGTATGTAGCTATGGGACAGGCAGCTCTGACCACTGCGGTGTAATCCTTACTTAATTCTACTGCTGCTATTCTCGTCAGTCCCTGTGGCGCAATGCATAGGGAGTTGGATTTTGGATGAGTAGGGTATGGGGTTGACCCCTGCCCTTTGCAATAGAATTCTCGTAGGTTTTAACATGTAACATATGACATGTAAGGTGTACCTGTTATCCATGGATAACCACACTGGGTGCCTGTTATCCATGGATAACCACACACCTTACAAAAGTCATGATGTATGCATCATGCCATGCAATATCGACAGGTATGTGCATGGGAATATCCAGGAAAAGCACTCAGAATCACAGAAATCGTGTAATAAGGCAGCATGATGTGGGAAGCGTCTGTGAGTAACTTGCCTGGGGCGAGTCATGTTTTTGTATTAAGGAAATGGTGTCATGCAATATACCACATAACACTACAACGTGGCCTATATTCCATTGTTCTGTCCAAAGTCAATTTTAAGAAATATCTATATTGCCTTCTGGAACTCAAGACATGCCCGTTTACCATATCACCATTAAGATTAATATGCCCCAAAATGCAAGCTAGGGCATCTGTCCATAAATTGTGTAGTACCCTAGATATATATGCCATGCCTGTTTGGCATAGTTAAAAAAAGGTCTATTCGACATGAAATTAAGTCAAAGAACAATCTTGAAATTGATCAAATCAAACTTCTGTTGCGACGACCCAGCGTTATCCACCATTAGCCGAAAGGTTTTATTTGAGCAGGTCTGGGCACATTTCAGGATACTGCAAACATTCCTGTTTCCGGTCCAGGTTCAGCGTAACTTCCAGATCCGGCCCAATGTTGAAACTGGTGACTGCCCCAGTAACATTTATAGGGTCATAACCATCAGCATCCAGTGAGGGCTGAATACCACAAGTGCCATAGTCTGGTGGTTCAGCTCTTAGGGTAGTGGGGTCAGCATATGTTGGATCCTCCTCATCAAAGTTATCTTCTGTATGTCCTCTATGGTTAGCATTGTTGTCATCACTCTCCCCATCAGTGACCTCGTCATCATTTTTCTTGTTTCTGTGGAGCCAGATAGAGATATAACGTGTTACTGTAGTAAAAAAAAAAAAAGCTCACTGTATTTTCACAGCCATCACATAAGCAATTTCCTTGACAGAATTTTCACGGGCTGCATAGAACTGTAGAAGTCTGAAATTTGTTTTGCATATTTTGCTGTCTCCACCTGGAGGTTAATTCAAAAGGTCTCGCCATCGCTAACCCTACAATCTTAGCGTAGGTACTATTACAGCCCTAACACCACTCAATCTTAGTGTAAGAATTGCATATAGTGGTTTCACCTGAGTGCAAGAGCACTGGCAGGGAACTCTCCTGCTCTCAAGAGTGAATGTCCCTGCTGTATATATTATAGAGGGGAGGGAGGAAATTTGCTGAGGGTCCTTGAGGGCTCTTCAGGCATGAAGTGCACTTGAATACTGTACGAGGTCAACTTCACCCTAAACTCTATAGGTAGCTCATAAAGGGAAGGGGAATGCTTGTGTAATCACTCTTGTGAGAAGGACTGTTTCCACTGCTATTCTTTAACTATGGACCTTTTGCCCCTGTGCACAGTGTGTTCTGCTTGGAATAGTCTAGCAGAGCCTACCACCACTGAAAACTTAGTGCTGGCAGTCTCACTTTACCATCGCTGAATTGGATAAGGCAGATAGATTCCTACCATTGCTGAGGTAGCGATGGCAGGACCTTTTGAATTAACCTCCTGATTTGGAGTGAAACAATTTAGACGTGCATATGTACACTGAAAAAAAGGCCATGCCTGCCAAAATGTGCACCTTGGGCCTAATTCTATTAATTGCAAATCTACTATTGCATCTATGTATAAGAAAATTCAGAAAGAATTTCAGGGAAAGAAAACTTGTCTAGCAAAACAAGTTACAAAACAAGTTTGTCCAGTAGCAACATTTTAGCACAATCTAGATAAGATAGACAAGATTTTTGAGCACCAACTATCGGATATACTACCTTTAAGAGCAATGCTATGTAACATTATCTATTATAAAGCACTAACCTTTTCCATATGCAGAATACAATCAGTATGATTATAATGACGATCCCCACTGTCGCCACTGACAGCATGGATATCAGAACTGTAATCAAACATGCAGTAGGTGTATACATTTATATTTCCTAGGGGATCATGTTATGATAAAGCTCACTCTACAACAGATCCTAGGATTCCAGAGGCAGGGTCCAGAAAGCAGGTTCAGGCACTGGTGTTTTTAAAGTATTTATTGGGTTTAATTAATACAATTACAAAGTAAATGTATCAAAACCTACCATTGTGCGCGTTGCACTTTTGCAGGTAGTACCCCTGACTACTCGAGGACGCAGCAGTTTTTAACATACATAAAGGCCTAAGTCAGTGATACTGCTCCTGGTGTGTATAGCTAACCTAAACTTATCATCTGGCTGAATAATTAGGTGATGAGATGAGATCAGATGAAGGGGGTGGGAATGATGGTAGAGATGGATTAATCAGCATCCATGAAACATTTTGGGTAGCAGTTCTTAATTACCGATTTGAACTTGGTGAGATCATCAATGAGTGTATAGTCTGGCTTTATTCTGTTCCAGGCAGAAATACCTCTATACAAATGACTCCTTAATACCATATGTCATAATACTAAATGAGGATGACATTTAAAGCTATGGGTTTCATGTTTTATTGGACAAATAGAGGATGAGTAGGATGAGGATAAAGCCATGTGCTCGAGATCGTCAAACTGCAAGTGCCGGAAGTTACTGAGTACTCGCCGAACATCGACGGACATACATAAACAATATGACACCTCCCCTTCAAGTTTTATATACACTAATATAAAATTGATTACCTGTGACAAAAGAGTAATAGCTATTTTGGCAATAAACAAACAATCGTTTAAATAAATTACTTATGACAAATAATGCATACTCCCTTCATGTACAACTATCAGTTTGCAATGGTCATAATAAAGTCTTTCTATGTCTATAATAAAGTCTCTCGATGTCTTTTGGTTTTCACGGTCTCTGTATTTGTTAAAATAACCTTATGTTTTTTAGTACTACTGGTGTAACTGTTGGGGTGGCAAGACCCAGAGATTATAGATCCAGCTTTTTAGGTGGTTTGGAGGCACGACCTGAGTGGGTGATCATATTGGGTGTTGGATCTGGTGGTGGAGCCTTCTCTGTTTGGCATGGTGGTTTGGGTTTTGCATGTACCGGTTCTCTGGCGAATTGCGTTTTCCTCGATGTGGGGTTGTCCACATGTGTTGCTGTTGGTTCCTCGACTGGCAACCTGACTGGCAATGGTGCTGGCCTGAAAACCGTGGATTCAGGGGTTACCTTTAGGAGGTCCTTTCAGTTTCTTCTAACTACAGTGCCCTTTTCCATCTGGACCATGTAGGACCGTGGGGTTGGATGTTCCGTTACTACCATTGCTGTTCTCCATCTGCCGTTCTCTCGCATACGGACCGTCACTGGTGGTTTTTTGCATGTTTGTTGTACTGCTCCACCATCTCCTTTTGACATTGGGCGAGTTGTTTTTTGGTGCCACGTGCCAGCTCTGGCTCAAGTGATGTGTTTGATATAGGGACCTTTGACCTCAGTGTTTGGTTATTGAGCATCTGTGCCAGTGAGTAATCCATACCTTTGACTGGGCTGTTTCTGTACTCCAGTGGTCCTAGACATGGGTCGTCTGCCTTTCTCAGAATCTGCTTTACTGTTCCAATTGTACGCTCTATCTGCCAGTTGGACTGTGCATATGTTGGGCTTGTGGTAGTTGAGGTGAACTTGTAATCATTAGCAAGTTTCTTGAATTCTGCACTTGAAAATGGCATGTTGTCGGAGATCACTTCTTCAGGTATGCCCTGTTCTCACACTATGGACTTCAAATGTGCCACTGTAGTTCCAGCCGTCTTGTCCTTTAACCAGCAGACAAATGGAAATTTGGAAAAGTAGTCGACTATGCAGAGGTAGTCACTTCTGTCATAGGTGAATATGTTGGCTCTAATCTTCTGCATTGGTCTCTCGGGCACTTTGTGTGGAATCATTTTCGCGCGTTGCTGCTTTCGTGAGAACTCCGCGCACTTGCTGCAGTTTTGTATGTGAGCTTCGATGTCTCAGGACATTCCTGGCCAGAATAGGATGTCTCGCGCTCGGTTCCATGTCTGTCCTATTTCAAGGTGGCTCTTGTGGAGTAGATCAATGATCCCCTTTGTCAACTGGTTTGGGATGATTACCTTGTTTCTATAAATAGGAGACCGTCTGCTTCATAAATGGTTTCCTTGAATTCCCATTCTGGATCACCCTCCGAAGTTCTTCTAGGGTTTCATCATCACGGATGGCTTCTCGGATTTCTTCCTTCTTGTTGGTGGATATGGGAAGGCTTTATACAAGGCTATGGACCATTACTTCCATTTCTTCATGAAGCTCATGGTCCGTGTCATCTGCCTGGAGATAATGCATCTGCTATGTGCATATCTTTGCCCTTCTTGTAAACCACATTCAGTGTGAACTTCTGCAGTCGTAGGAGCAGGCGCTGGAGTCTCGGAGATACTTTGGCTTTTCTTCATTACACTCTCAAGTGGCTTGTGGTCGGAGTGGACCAAAACAGATCGTCCGTAAATGTAGTACCTAAATTTCTCTGCCGTGAAGACGATAGCCAAAAGTTTTTTTTCGATTTGAGCGTAACGTGTTTCTGCTAAGATCATTGCTCTGGACACATATGCAACTGGTTGGCCTTCTTGGAACAAGCAAGCTCCCAATCCGCCCTTGGATGCATCACACTGTATTGTCAGGTCTTTTCCTAGGTCATACAACTCTAGGGTTTGGGGTCCTTGTCAGAGCAACTTTTAAGTCTTTAAAGGCCTCTTCCTGCTCGTGTTCCCACACAAACTCTACGTCCGACCTGAGTAATTGCCTAAGAGGTGCGGAAATTGTGGACAGGTCTCTCACAACCTGGCCCAGGTAATTTACCATTCCCAAGAATCTCTGTAATTCTGTGACAGTTGTTGGCTGTGGGAAATCCTGGATGGCTTGCACCTTCTTGTGGTCTGTGGTCATCACTTCTGCTGAGATGATATTGCCCATGTAATTAACTTCAGGCACCTTCCACTGCAGTTTGTTACGGTTGAGTTTGATGCCGAGCTGACGTCTTTGTTCCAGCACCAAGCATGCTATTTTGTCGTGCTCAGGATGCCTCATCGGTGCCCGGGGTAACATCTGTATCCACCAGGATGTCGTACTCTCCCGGCATTTCACCTAAGCCCTGAAATACATCAGCAAACCCAGAGAGCACCATATCTTTCATGGTACCTTTAACAACCTTTGATTTGTTATTTACCGTAACCTTCTTGTGGCTCACAACAACAGCCACACCATGCATATTCTTTACTAGATTGAGGTTTTCGCAAGCGGCCACACCTAGCACCGACAGGTTATCAACATCTGCAACGGAAAACTCAAGATTGTGAGCTTCTTCACCTTTAACATTGCAAGGGAAGCTCACCTTACCAACAACTTTGATTTTGTGATCAGAGTAACTGGGCAATTAGACCTGAGTTTCATCAATTGGTAAATTGAACAATTTGTCAAACACATTTAACAGCAAGACATTGACCTCAGCCCCAGTATCAAGTTTGAATTTTACTGCCTTTCCCTCTACCTGTAGGTTTACGAACCACCCTTTACTTTCATGATTGGATTTTATTGCCCCCACAAATAGTTCATCAGAGGAGTCGAACTGGGATTCTTCGTTGATTGTATGCACAGTTTTATTTTGGCAGAACTGTTTGTAGTGGTGCAGGTTTTGGCAGTTGAGGCATGTTTTACCATAAGCTGGACACCCATTTTTTCCGTGGATATTGCCACAGTAGCGACACTTGAATGTCCACTTGCTCTTTGACTCTTGGACTTGTTACCTGATTGCAACTTTGTCACTGCGTGAACTTTCGGCTTCTCCATTAGTAGTATATAATGTATGGGAACGGGACTAAAGCTAACTACAGGATATCATCCGAGATGCAGCCAATCAGAGGCCTCTATTTGGTCACATGACCCATTGCCATGGCAACGTGACCTAATTAGGGGATTAGCGACCACCTCTCAGCCAATCAGAGGCCAGCATTCTGGTAACCATGGTAACGTGACCTAATTAGGGCATTAGCGTGGTCATGTGACCTCTTGTTTGTAAACAACATGTGGTGTCAACACATGGTGTAGCCACGTGACCCCTTGTTTGTAAAGAAAGGGGCAGGGTTAATTATGCAAACGAGATTTTTTTTTTGTATATTTTTTACTCCTGAATTCTTTGTGCTTGATGATGATGAGTTGATTAGTTTAATATGAAATAAAACACAACAAAATAAGTCATATTCATTTTTTATTTTCATGAATTATGATCTTAATCAAGCATTTTCCACAAGGTTACGATTTTTCTTTTTCGATTGACGTCCGAACAGCCCGCAAAGTCGCACTTAGTCAGTGTCACATTCATTGACTCTCTCCAATATACATTGCACTAGTTCGGCCAGACATAGGACCTTTGTCTGCATGAAATGTAGACGCTTGCTGCACCCCGTTTCCTCTGTTTTTGAATTCTTCACATCATAATCATTGGAGCGTCTGACTCACCGACCGGTTGCTCAGTTTTGGGTTTTTACTCATTCGCATGACGCATTTCTTGGGGTTTCTTGTTCGACATGCTTCAATCAGGAAATGTACGCAATGAGGTCCACAGGTGTAAGCAGTAGTGTCTTGGAGTTGAATACGGTTTCTTTGCCACTTGAACGGAGCAGAACGTTTCAGGAAAGATAAAAACTCTGCGCTCAGCGGAGGTAAACCGAATGAATCAAAGTAGTACACCTACTCTGTCCTCGACACTTAAAACGCCACCCAATGTTGACCTGGTAAATGTTGAGGATCTGTGTTACTCACGAAATAAGTGTCCTTGATAGGGTGCTTGGGGATAGTGTCACAAGAGAAAACACCTAGGAAATGGTGTTTTGTGTGAATGTTTTCCTTCAACACTTTGAATATTTTAAGTGATTTCATGCACTTTCTTGTCTTCAGTTCATGTGGTAGTCTGTGATGGGATGTCGATCTCTGGTCAGCTCAATGATGTTGTCGTATACCAAGTAGAGCAGTACCGTTGTGGTCTCCACCAGCGCCGTGCCAAAACTGAGCTCTACCCTTAGTTGACCCGCTTTTATAAGGTTCATTCTACATCCGTCGTGCGATCTGTCCAGGGGGAACAGCGTGTAACCATTCAGGAAATCATCGTAGGAAATGCCACAGGAGCGTGAACCCTCGTACATCCTTGTTTCCGTGTGTAGTGCTAGGTACTCCCTCACCGCTTCCCTTTTGGTAAAGTCGGGGACGTAGGCGTTGTTCGGCACCTTCTGGTCATTTACTATCACTTGAAGCGAGTTGACGTTGCAATGTTTCAGTTCAAACGGGTTCTTGGTGTAATTTCCGTTGAAGGCGTCGTGGTCCAGGAAACAAATCATCATGGACTTGGGCAGTTGCCCTGTGTTGGAGTGTGTTGTATGTGTGATCTCTGTTGCCTGCAGGGATGGTGTAGGGCGTCACCTCCACTCTGTTGACGGGGTAGTCGAAGGGACCCTGTTCTATCACAGCCTTTTCATGCGTTTCCACCACAGAATCAGCTATGACAGCTCGACACACATAGAGCTTAGCTTTGTGGACCTTGAGTTTGTATGCGGTGGTGCCATCGCTCATTAGACTAGGGGCAGCTTGTTTCAGAGTCAGATTGATGTCCGTCTCTCCAGCTTTGAACTTTGGTTGATGAGCCAGGTCAAAGTGGAGTCTTGCCATCAGTCGTATGAGAAGACTGCCTTCGAATTTTGCAGAAAGTTCTGACCTTCTAAATTATCTGTCAGGAGATGGTTCAAGCGCTCGATGAACTGAGCGTTGTTTCCCTTGAAAATGGGTGGTATGGGGAATATGTTGGGCAGCAACGTTCGCATGCACATTTTACTCTCCATGTCTTGAACCATGCTCTGTGCCAGACTCCTCATTTTCCGCCTTTTGTTGGATGTCGACAGGAATCGTTTGTATAGGGAATTTTCTTGTGTCAACGTCACATACTTTGACTTCCTCTCAGGTTTCAATATCTGCTCCTCCAACTCTTTTTCTAACAGCTCCAGTGTTATTTCGTCGACAAAGTTCTCCTCCACCCTAGTTAGAGGATTAGTGCTTTTGATGATTTTTTGCAGGTTGATCGCTCTGTCCACCGTCCTCCAGTCCACCTCGGTATTTCTCTTGAAGTTTCTCTTCTCGTTGGAGACCTTCTGAACCTCCTCCAGATAAAACACGCCCTTTATCTCCTCCCTGGTGTCGTCTTCTAGCTCAAACCCTCTGCTACCCAACGTTTTAGCTACATTGACCACTTCCTCCTTCCAATTACCCTCATAAACTTTGTCAAAGGGTCCTTTAGCTCTCAACATTCTCACTCTGTCGCCTGGAACGATGACATCGGTGTCAGAGTGTCGAGGGTTCGTCTTTTTCCATATTTCCTCGATTTGTTTCTTAGTAGGAAGGTCGTGTCTGATGAAAATAGTTTCGCTATTTTCCGAACTGACATCAGCAGGCGGCATTTTTAAGTCTTGTGGTGAGTGCGATTGTAAGAAGACACCAGCTGGTCCAATACGTTTAGGTAGCGATATGTACGTTTGTGTGTGAAATAGAGCCACAGCTTCTCATTCAGACTTCGATTCAAACGCTCCACTAGACTAGCTTTGATGTCGTCGTTTTCGCTGCTGAAAAACTCAATGTCTTTGCTCTTCAGGTGATCTTGGAAGGTCTTGTTCGGAAATTCTTTTCCCTTGTCCGTCTGAACGGAGCGTGGGTGTCTCTTGGTAGTCATTGCCTCGAACGCCTCGGTGACAGCTGCGCCACCTTTGGATTTGGTGGGAGCAGCCCACGTGTACCTGGAGAAAACGTCGATGGCCGTGACCACGTACCGGAACCCGTCGTTGTGAGACGCCAAAGCTTGCATGTCCATCAGATCTAACTGCCACTGTTGATCGATTCCCCAGTTATCGTCTTGTTTCTCGCCAATTTTCTCCAAATGGTTTTATGTTTAGTGTAGGCATCCAGAGATCCCAAGGCATCTCGGGTGAAAGCGGAGTTTCAGTCGCGGAAATTTGGAGTTTGGTGATGCTGGTGAAACTGGAGGGTGCTTTGGCGTCGGTATATTTAGCCACCACTCGTCTCTTTTCTTTTTCCTTCTTGGTCAGTTTCTTAGACTTTGCCATTTTGGTGGGTTGGAGTACACTTAGCGACTGTGTCCTTTCTTTTTCTTACTTTGGTTACTTGTACGAGGTGTAGCAGGGGATCTTCTGCTGGTAGTCTGAGTTTTGTAAATGTCGTCGTCGTAGTCGTTGTCCTTAGGATGGGTAAAGCGGGGAGAGTAGTCGGCGGAGGTGGCGGTGCCGACAAGGGGAGTGGCGTCCTCGTAGTCGTTGTCGTCGTAGACGTCTCCTTCTTCTTCTTCCTCGTTGGAACTCGCTCGTTTCCTCAAGAGAGCCAAGCGATTGTAGTGTTGCTCCTCTGTGTCCGTCATCAAGGCCGCGGTGGTGGTGAGGTGTCGGAACTCTATATACGGAGAATGCTTTTTATAAGGGGTAAGGCCATGCCTATTAGAGCTGGAATGAGGAAACTGCCTCTTTGAACCAAGACGTTTCTCTTTCTTTTGATGGCAGTAGCTTTTTTGCTCACCATCCTCAACACGTCAGCAGATTCTCGAAGACTTTCCAGTTGGTTCTCGGTGAGCGGAACGTTTCCCTCCAGTAAATTCTGACAGATTTCGCTCAACGTTGTGATCAAATCGTCGCTTCCAGAGCCTATTAAATGCTCACAATCCTCCGGCAAACACTTTGCCAAGTGTTTAAGGGTGCCGTAATGTCTTTTGAGTCGATGAGTAGCCATTACTTTCTCTTTCTCTTTTTATCTAGCGGAACGAACACAATCTGAGCTTCTATGGACGTGAGGGAGGTGTGTATTCTCAGGTCGTCCGGTGTTGTCTGCTTGATTTCCAGAAGCAGGTATGAGTGAGGTTGCTTGAGTTCATGGGTAAATATACTGGAGAGAGCTGTCGCCTTGGAGGGAAACACCTGACGAGACAGAGCACCTATTTGTCCCATATTGCGAGGGTTCTTAAAAATGATCATGTAGTGAGCATTCAGACTCATAGTTCGAAATTCGGGTGATTTCTGAAAAAGGTTCTGAGTGATATATATGACGCTTCTTCTTCATTCTTTTTAAATCTCGCTCCATCTCAAGTGAAATATTTAAAAAAAGAGTGAAATAAAATAAAAGCCCAAAAAGAAAATAATAAAGAGAGTGATGGACTCAGCTCGAATTTCCTACTGGAGTTTAGGAGGTAAACAGGCGGCGAGGCGTCAAAGAAAGGTGGACTACCGCGAAGGTGGTAATGGAAGCGACGATAGTCGTGGTGGTGGTGGTAGCAGCAGCAGCAGCAGCAGCAGTAGGAGTGGTGGTGTCAAAGGAGACAGCCAACGTGATGTACCCTTCCAAGAAAAATCAGGGCTATATAGTTGAGAGAATGATCTAATCCCGTTTTCACCTGGATCCTTCCACCCCAGATCAATCAACATGAAAAAGGTGAAAAAAGCTTTTGGGATAAGCGTATCAGGTGGGATAACACGTGTAACAACTGTGATAATTACCTTAATGCGTCTTATATGTATAAGAGGATTATGGTTTGTTAGGAGATTAAGGCGCTCAAAGTCTGTATACAAATACTACAGGGGGTGGTTAACAACCTACCTACCTACCTATCGACTTCATTTGTACACTAAAACGTATTTATTTTTTTATTGATCTTAATTATGGGAAAATATATTTTAGTGCACAGGGATTTCACAGGAAAATATCTATCATCATTTTCACTTCCAGGAAAAATACCCCAGGGTGCATGTCTGCCTTTCTGTCTGTGACTACAAACACGCATGTGTGGTAAGCAGATTAAGTCTAACAAATCAACAAGTTAATCCCCCTTTCTGCTCCTCCTCTTGTCGCCAACCTGGGGTGTGGGTTACCTTATATGTCTGTGGATCGGGGGATTTTCCCATTGAGACAACACTTTGATGATCTAAGATCTTTGCTTTTAAATCCTCCTGCAGTGGACGGCGGGTGAAAATCAAACAAACAGATACCCTACCAAGGGAGAATCTCTGTGACTATGGGATCAGATCCTTTAAGTCTTTTATCTTTTCCCTCTGGGACCGACCACACTTAATAATCTAAGGGATCCATACCTACAGCAAACAGCAGGTGAAAATCAAAACAGACAGATACCCTACCGAGCGAAGGTCTCTGTGAAAATGGGATTAAATCTCTTTTACATCTTTGATCGATTTAAAACAACAGTTAACAGGTTTATCTCAGACGGGTACATAAGGGTGAGTAAAATTTTGTTCCCTCACACTTCCTCTGCCACCTTCATCATGGAAACACTGACCGCTCTACAGACTATCAACTCTGAGAACACAAAAATTGCTACAGCATCACCATATTCCCCCAAGGAGATCGACATCCTTGCTGATCTGTTCACAGGTGACGCTGACGCCGAATTTTATATCGACCCGTATGGATGGTTGGATGTTGCTGCTGGTGCTGGTGGTGGTGCTGCTGGTGCTGGTGCTGCTGGTGATGCTGGTGCTGCTGGTGCTACTGCTGACGAATACCCACCAATTTTCACACCTAAACCCATAGCCATCGCAGCTCTGGCTAAAGACGCTGAAGCGGGTGACCTCACCAGATATGGAGGTGGATATCTTGGTTACTGCTGCTGCTACTAGTGCTGTACAAGATAGCACATTATTACCACCACCACCATCATCCCCATCGCCCATGGATATAACTCTTCTGGCTGGAGCCTCTAACGTTAATGTACTGCCTTACCTACTTGTATATTGTTAAAGGAGAATATGTGTACTTGTGAACCGTTTTACACATGGGAAATAATCAATGCAACAGATGTGCTGTTCTTTAACGCACCGTTGTTAAAACAAAATATTCATAAAGGACTCATTTCTAATCAGTCATTCGATTCATTGAAAGAGTGTTTCAACGATCCTTTCTGGAGAGGGACCGATGTCTTCGCAGACAGATCGATAGGAGTATATCAATTTCACAATCGGAAAACCTGTCCTCTCATCAAAAGATGGTATACCATCTACCAACGCTTTAATATTTCTCCTTGAGAAAAACTCCTTCTGTCAAGAGTGTTTAGACCGTGTGCTCTGTAGAGAGTTTCATTTTGAAAATATACAGAATGCTCTACTGAGAAGCGTCATGTCCACACAAACTGAATGGCATACTTGGTATTTTACTTCAGCGGATTTCTATTGTAATTTAGATGAATTGTGGACAGGAAGTATGACTTACACCATTCCTGCATTTCGAAAAAACACTTGCATGAAAACTATATACAAAGATTACACTATGTACAGTCTGGATTATGATTAAAAATGAATGTATATACTTGTAAATATATTTGATCAAATAAAAATATAAAAAATTGAAATTTATTTGAATATATCTCATTTACATAATTAACCCCACCCACGTGACCACACTAATCCCCTAATTAGGTCACGTTACCATGGTGACCAGAATGCTGGCCTCTGATTGGCTGAGAGGTGGTCGCTAATCCCCTAATTAGGTCACGTTTCCATGGCAATGGGTCATGTGACCAAATGGAGGCCTCTGATTGGCTGCATCTCAGGTGAGTAATATCCTGTAGTTAGCTATAGTCCCGTTCTGATACATTATATACTACATGTACTTCCATTTTGCCAGCCTGATAGTCTTTTGGAGGGTCAGCTTGTCCACATTCTCGGTGCCAGAATGTGAATCTCTTGAGTAGAATCATCTGACGGGGGTTGCAGTATGTTTCAAATTCTTTAGCTATATCATCCAATTTGAGGCGGGTATGATTTTCGACCGTACCCGAGAATTCACCAGTGGCATCACAAAATTTGAATGTTCCGAATATGTCTAAGGCATCATCACCAATTAAAGAGAGCAACAGTCCCACTTTCTGAGCTTCATGTTTGACATCATCACCTCTGAACATTACATAGAAGCCAAATTTTTGGTACCAGCACCTCCAATTTTCGCTGAGGTTGCCCTCAAGGGACAGATGGGGTGGTGCTGCTTCCATGGTCGGTTAGTATTTGGTCTTTGAATGGGGTTTGTGGCACTGATTCGTAAGTAGGTCACACACCAAAATACAATACAGAAGCCAAAACCAAATTATCCACTCGAGACAGTCAATTGTAATTTATGGGGACTTGTCTCCAGACGCAATCATTTAATTTGGACTCCGGACAGTTTCTTAAATTTTTGTCATGAATACAGTGACAATCCTCCTCCCCTGGGTGATGATTGGGGATTTGGGAGTCATCCTTTTCTGTCTCACCTCAGATCTTGGATTTACAACAGTTCAAATGTTCTTTGTAGGTGAAAACCTCTTGTCCAAACCACTAGCTGTCACCATGTCATAATACTAAATGAGGATGACATTTATAGCTATGGGTTCCATGTCTTATTGGACAAATAGAGGATGAGTAGAATCAGGATAAAGCCATGTGCTCAAGATCATCAAACCGGAAGTGCCGGAAGTTACCGAGTACTCGCCGAACATCGACGGACGCACATAAACAATACTACACCATACGCTTTAGTGAACGAGGCAGGAGGAGTCTTCTCCCCTGGTTTAACTTGGTAGGAAGGTTTCTCCTGTCAATGTATTTATTTGGTTAGTTAGGGAGTGTTCATTTTTTAACAACAGGGGGGGGGTTGGTGAGTTTTCGTTTTTACCCCTGAAAATATTTTCCGCCCCCCCTTTGAGAGGTGCCAAAATATTTTTGGCCCCCCCCCTCAGGAGGGGTCAAAATATTTTGCGCCCCCCCCAACATCGAGTTGTGTTGCACCACATTGCATCATATCACACTCAATTGTATTGTTTACTGAAGTATAAGGTAAAAGGATCACTTCCCAGAGTTATTATCATCAATTTATTATTTTTCTATTGGAATGCAAGAAATTGAAAAGAGGGTTCCACTTCTCAAGACCAATTTCATCAGTAGCTGCAGTGCGAGTCACACACTACTTAGCCTTATGTCTTTTGTTTAACAAACAGCCAGGACAAGCTAAGTATAGGGTGGCCTGGGGGCATCACCTGCCCCAGTCAAACAGTTTTATAAATCTAGAGCCTAAATTTATGCATTCTGGTGGTTTTTGAGGTTTCCCTATACCCTCTGTTTAAAATTCTACTATACGGACCCTTCATACAAAATGTTTGAATTGGATCTCATCCCATGGATCTGGATGAATCACAAGATTGATTTCTGTGGTCTTAGTTTAAAGCAAGCAAGCAAACTGTATTTGAAGGATCTTTTGAGTCTGAACCAACTTGCTGCAGACACACATGGGCCTTTATGACTCTTAACTATAGGGAATGGGAGATGGGCTGTTTTAGCACAGCCTTTGAAAATTTTGTTTGGGGGAGGGGGTAACCAAAGCAATCCAAACCTGCAAATCAAAAACTTTACCATTTACATGGGTTGGGGGTTTGGGGTTCTGAAAACGTCTGACCTCTTTATGTATGATGGATATCTTGCTATTCTAATGGAAATTTGAACCCTGGATACCAGAAGACTGCCAAGACATGAATTGATGTGCCCCTAGCCTTTCAGTTACTTGATTCTGCTGTAAAGTACTATCTGCAGATTTGTTCCCCAGGGAAATTTGGAAAATCTAGACAAGAATATCATGTCTTCTCAGGTCAATTTGTGAGCGAATGGCCAGGCCAACTCTAAGTATGTGCATACTGCTTTCCAAGAAAAATGTTTAAAACTCTTGGGCATGTTTTTTTTTTATTGTTAGTGTGATTAATGTGTGATAGAGAGTAAGAATCAGAGGGGGGTATGGGGGTATGTCCTCCAGGAAAATTTTGAATATTGAGAAGTCAAATGGTGCATTTTGGTGACATATGACTGGATGGTGCAGGGGGGCACACATCCCACCTGACCCCAAGGTTTTACTACCCCTGCATCATATACACTGTTTTTGGCTCAGGGAGCCTAGGGGTATATGGAGATGCCCCCCAGAAAAAAAATCTGAATATCGAGAAGTCAAATGGTGCAATTTGTTGATGTATGACTGGATGTTGCAGATGGGCACACATCCCATCTGTACCCAAGGTTTTATTACCCCTGCATCATCAATACACTGTTTTTGGCTCAGGGAGCCTACGGGTACATGGAGATGTCCCCCAGGAAAATTTTGAATATCGAGAAGTCAAATGGTGCATTTTGTTGAGGTATGACTGGATGACCTAACTGGATGGGTCGGGTTTATCCCCGTCGAGTCCATCTCATATGGGTCTGTATGGTCTGGTTCTGTTCAGTCTGGATCCATCTGATTCTGTCCGGTCTGGCAGGGCTGGGCAGCTGTCGCCATGTAGCCAAAATGTGGCGACAATGGCCTTGAAAATGGCGACATCTACCTTCAGAATGTTTTTCTGGGCTTTCCAATAGTGAAAGAATTTTTCAAATATTCCTAATAGAATCAAAGTTATGAAATGATTCACAGAAGTCACCAGAATGCATAATATTTTGACCTGGAAAATTTCAAAATTTTCTTAGGAAAATGGCCCGAACCCCACCTCCCTATTCCAATCACTCAGAGCCACTCAGTAATGAATTCTGATGTAAACTTGAATATTCCATATTTCATGTGATGGCTATATATAACATGTATTTAATTGTAACATTTAATAATGATAATATAATGAAAACTAACCAGATCAGTAACTAAACTGCTGGCCCTACTTTAATGAATTAAAGTTCTGGTTTGAATTTTCTTCATTTTTCATTCAGCACAAACCACCTGTATTATGGAAGTCAATCCATCATAGTGACAATTAAAATGTCATTGCCCATATATCATGTTATTCATGATTCAAGCCATGTGAACAAATGAAATACCACCAATCAAAATGGATTCTGCTATGCGGGCGTTTAGGTGAACAATAAAGAAAGAGAGGACCTTCATTCCCACTGACAAGTTTAGTTCAGCATCAGTGGATTGATAAACTGATCCTCCCTAACATATGACTCAACATTCAATTCTTATACTGTCTCAAAAATTAACAAAATAATCCATATTATATATATATATATATATATATATATATATATATATATATATATATATATATATACACTCTGTCATTTAAATCTAAATTACATTTATGAGTTGATTACAGTAATATCTTTAGCATTTATAAGAATATCCCCAAGTTTAACCTAAGACTACAGGAACTCCACAGCAAGTAACTATTTAAACAGAGGTAGACACTATCTTTTCCAGCCACTGGCCAGTCCAGCCTGTAGGTTTAGAAATCTATGGGCTTGGAACTAGAGCTGCAGGCCCAGAAGAGCCAGTTTATTTTTTTTAAAAGAGAAATTGATGATGGTCAATGGAATTAACCTTTATAGATGCCCCTCTGTAACCTTCTGTGGGCCATCCCTGACCCACAGGAAGGTAATTCTTGAGAAAATTATGGGCCCACAGCCAAAAGGCCCATGGCTCCCGGGCCAGCATTAGTGTCTACACCTGTTTAAAGATGTTAAGATTTCTTTGAAAATATCAATGTCAAAAGATGTATTATGAATCTGGGAATGACTTTATAACTTCGATTCTAATAAGGATATTTGAGAAATTCTTTTGCTGTTGAAAAGCCCAGAAATTGGAAATTTTGAAAAAAAAATATTTTTGATAAATCTGCACCTGTTATACACTGGCAATTGTCACATGTCAAATTTTTGACAGAATGGCATGTCTCTTGTCACTTTCATCTTGTTTTCTCATGTCACATGTCAGTTTTAAATGTCAGAATGTCACCTCAAAATGACCAAATGTCACCATGTCATTTTTAACCCCTTGGGGGCCACTATTTTGTGATGAATTGTTTGAGATATCAGGTTCTCAAAATGCAACACAATGCACTAAATGACCTCTAAAATCAAAAATTTTCCTCAGGGGCATGTTTACAGATTACACTAGTTACCATTATCCATTGCGAATTTAGTGCCCTTTTCTTGTGATGAGCCTATCACAGTGTTGCCGAAATGACACAAGCATTGGATCTAAATAGCCAGTGTCGGGCATATATCCCCCCTCTTATGTGCCCTAGAGATTCAGCCCAAAGGAGTGCCACAAGATTGCTTTATGGCTTATAATTAGTGGCGTGGAACCAGGGTGCAGGGGGCATATATATGCCCCCTCAACTTTTATGTTGGGGGATATGTTTTTGCCCGCCCCAAATTTTTTTTTCATATTTTTACTTTTTAGGACAGTATCACTCCACCATTATAGGGCCTACATTATCAATCCAATGGAGCAGGCAAATCATGCTATAAGAACTCATCAAACTGCAACATTTACTTCTAAAATTTCAAAAAATTTCTGTAGGGGGTGGTGGTAGAGAATAATGTTGGGGGATAGCATTGGTGTGGGGAGAGATATGGGGGCCTAGGACATTAAGGTCCCTGGTAGATCTGGGTTTCTTGGATAAGAGAGAGAAGGAAATTGTGTGCTAAGTTGCATCAGAATGCACCATTTACTTTCCAGACTTTCAAAATTTTTCCACCACCCTCACCCCTAAGTACTATGCTTTTTCAATATGGGTGCCCTCAGCCTAGACACAACTATCGTAAAAAAATATTTGAATGTAGCAAGTTTTCCTGGGGAGACCCGGCTATGACAATAAGTCTATTCAGTCTATAGTTTAGTATCTTTTGCAAGTATCAGCAGAAATTACCCACCCATCCCCCTTTGCACACCCCCCCAAACTTTCAAATGGTTCCGCTGCCTTTATATGCAAGTTTTTCAGTCCTCAGCTACAGCCCGGCTAACATTGGCTCCAGGATTTTCAAATATGCCCAGCCCTGTCTGGTCTGGGTCTCATTGAAGTCTTGACTGGGTCTGTTGTGGTAGGTTCAGTCCAGATCCATTTGGTCCAAGTCCATTTGGTCGGGGTATTTCCAGTCCAGGTCTGGGTCTGTCAGGGTGGATCCATCCAGGGTGAGTCTGGGGGCAGTCCAGGTAGATCTGTCTTGTCCGGGTCAGTCCAGTCTGTGTGAGTCTGTCCAGATGGATCTGTCCAGGGGCAGTCTGGGTGGGTACAGGTCGGGCCATCCGGGTCAGGCCATCCAGGTCAGGTCAGGTATGTCTTGCTAGGCCCACTCCAGATGAGGGGAGAGATTTGGGGAAAGGTTAGGGGGAAGAGGAGATAGGAGGAAAGGCTAGGGAGAGAGAGAACAGACCATGACATATATGCAAATTCCGAATGCGCAAAAAAATCGAGGCATTAAAAGTAAAGACTCTTCTTTGATTTGCTATTGATAGGTTAAAATGGGGGGGGGGTATGGGGGTATCTCGCCCAGGACAATTTTGAATATTGAGGCGTCAATTGGTGCATTTCATTTCATTCATTTCAGGGTGGCTGATGCCCTTGTATCCAAATCTTTCTAAGACCCCACCATATATATAAAATGGTAAAATGATATCTCATGGGATCTGGACAAAGATTGACCCTGAGAATAAAGGAGAATAAAGAATAAAGGAGAAAACTGAAAAAAATGAGGAATTTGCTCACATGTATGCATGAGCCATCTGTAACAGGCGTCACACATACCACAGAGCTCTCATGTTCTAATGGAGCCAAAGAGTGAGGCTTTTCCCTGAAGCTTGGAATTTTATAGATTTCCGAGATGCATTGAAATAAATGCAGTTTCAAGGGGTCTGGGGGTATGCCCCCAAGAAAATTTGCAGAAATATGGAAGTTCATTTGTTGATTTTTAGAGCATTTTGGTACATTAAACCGAGGATAGATGCTCAAGTTCACTATATAAGTATATACTGAAATTACAAAGTCTAAAATGAGAAACAGGCTCCTCAGCGTGAGAGAGGGAGACAACCCCCAAATGTGTGAGAATCACGCCAGATGCATGAGATTCATGCCAGATGCTTGAGTGTTGAGAGCTCTGCATATAATCTTGTTGGAAGTATGATTCCCCTGAAAAATTTAGAAATTTTAGAAAGAAAATGGTGCATTCTGATGCATTGTAAAGTTATCAGTATAAACTTTCTCCTTCTGCAAGTAATATATTGAGAAATTATCCCCACTACAAATTGGGTATTTACGGCAAGTCACGTCAATTCGTGCCTCATTGAGAAGGGTCTAAAAAATTTTACGCCCCCCCCCTCAAGAGCAGTCGAAATATTTTTCACCCCCCCCTCAGGAGAGGTCAAAATATTTTACGCCCCCCCTCAAACTCACCAACCCCCCCCTGTTGTTAAAAAATGAACACTACCTTAGAGTAAAAGCATAATACAGTAGATCTGTGCAACTCTCTTCTGTCAATTAATTTCGTACATGAACTTTTTTCTCGTTATTCAACAGTAGTTAAAGTGTTTTTTTTTCCTGTAGGCAATCCTTAAGGCTTCCCTGCTAGCACAACCCATCCAAATGATGTCTTTTTTATGTAAATCAGTTAAGTTTTCACGAAAGAATGACGTAAATTGCACAAGTTGTGCTAGCTGGGTTTGTTTTGCAAATATTGTAACTCATCATTTTCTCCCTTGTTCTCCCTATCCCATACAAAATCAACATAATTAAAAAACAGGTAATATCATAGTCTTAAAAATAGTAACTGCAGATGATTCATCCAAAAATCTCCTTACTCGACCTAGCTGGATATGTTTATGTCTTAGTTTAGTAAGGACAGTTTTCCTGTGTTCTACAAATTTGAGATCAGGGTCTATTGTGAGGCCTAAATAGGGAAATATTGACTTTTTCCATAACAACGTTGTTGACGGGCATTATCGTACTGAACATTCTATACTGGCTGAGGCTTGAGCATGGATCGAAAAACCCTATTCTAAATGAGGCCTTCTCTACCATGAAGAGTGAAAACCACCAATGGCTTAAAGATATCCAATACCTCTTGTTTAAAATCGGTTGTAAGAATGTCTGGATCGATCCTTATGTTTGGTCAAAGTCCTCACTTAAAAAACAATATAAAGAGAAGGTTAAATGATGCACATATTCAGAAATACAACCAGTACATTGATTACCCAGAGAATACTAGCAAGTGTAGAATTATCAAGATGTGTAAAGATGATCTCAATGACATTTATGAAGAGCATAAATACCTAACACAGAATCACCTAAAATTAGAACCATTATTGCTAAACTCCAGACTGACAATAACTGTACACTTGACAGCCTACCAAGAAGATATAGAGGAAAGAAACCTGTCAATTTTAAGTGCACATTCTGTAATGCTGTGCAAGAAGTCAATCATGTCTTCTTTCATTGTAACATGCCCAAGATGAGAAATGCACGGTCAGTGTTTGAAACAAAATACCTCAAGTTCGTTGATTACTATAAAAGACATGATGACACTAGGAAACTTTCTCAAATACTAGCAGTGGCCCCATATTGCAAATCATCTAAAAGGCCAGGGGCTGTGAATTATATATACTCATATATAAAGTCTGTCTACAACATTGTAAATGAAAACCTGGTGCTGACATAAGTGTACCTGTACATTAGTCAATAAAGCCCTCTTGAATCTTGAATCATTATTATTATAAATCATCCATTTTATTTCTTTTTTCTCATTAATAGTTAAACTATTTAAGGTGGGTCACTCGAATTCAAATTTAGCCTACTGCGCAGGTCCCTGCGCATATAGGTTTACTTCATCAAAATGACACTATTTCTGGTGTGCCAATACATATACATGCCCTAAATCCCCAGAAGAAAATTCAAGTAATTCTGCTGAAAATTGTGCATTTTATGACACTTTGAAATTTTGGCATATTTACATCTAGATTTTTTTTCATCATTCTCCAACAATCTTTTGTACTTTATAATTATAGCCCCCATATGATCATGACAATGCTATAGAAGTGGTAGGCTGTTCACAGTGACTGAGGGCATATCATGGAGCAATTTTTTGCCAAGAATGTGTACATTTCACCCATCATGCAGTCCTTTGAATATGGATTTTTGTCAGATTTTCCAATACTTTTTTAATTCACATGGCCAACACTATAAAATAATGCATGGGACCCCATATCAAAATTACTCTTATTGAAGAGCAAATTATCTGAACATCCTGAAGAAGGCCAACCACAGCCGAAACTGTTGATCATTCTACACTTTGATAGCTCAGATCAATCAACATCATTCAGCTATTTACCAACTTGTTGTAAACTTTTTCAATAAAGTACATTCAACATTAAAATAAATTATCTGAACAATATTCTGAAGAAGTTTAAGAAAAATCTAGTGGTTGAAAATATGAATTTTATTTGTTTTTGTTATAAAATAATACAAAAATTACCTCTCTCCTTTCTGAAAAATGAGATATTTACCCAGAATGCCATGTTATGGACTTAAAATAGGAAATTCTTAATAAATAAGGATATCAGACCCTTTACCATGCAAGGTTTTATATCTCTGTGTTAAATAGTTATGACAGAAAAAAAATCTCAAATCTGGTACACATTTTCTCTAATTTCTAGGTGAAGATTAAAATACTTTTATTTTTCAAAAATCTGTAGAAAAAAAAGAGTAGCTTGGGACTCCCTACTTTTCTTTTCATATTCTTATTCTAGATGATTTTTTTGTACTTCTAGGAGAAAAATGAAGAAAATCTAGGATATTTGATTCAATGGTAGCGACCCACCTTAATCTACACCATTCAGCTAGGTCAGCAAGGACTCCTTCCATGTGATCAAGTTCTGTCACCGATATGACTACATTGTCAGCATACAAAGTGATATCAAAATTTCCAATATTTGGGAGTGAATTAATGTAAATAGAGAACAAAACAGGCCATAATACTGAGCCTTGTGGGACACCGTATAGTAAAGGTAGTTTGGTAGATGTAACAATATTAGCAGTGGTACATCTATCAGTCAAATAACTCATCAACCATCAGCATGTATTTTCACTAAGTCTTAGGCCTGAAATCTTCTTAAGTAGGATGGAATGTGAAACTGTATCGAGAGCTTTTTTATAGTCTAAGTAAAGGGAAATGGTGGGCTTATCATTAATAGTGTTTTCAATAATAATATTGAGATGCTCAGTGATAGCTGAGGTGGTAGAGTGAGCTTTACGGTAGCCATGTTGGAAGGGAGTCAAAAGGCTGTGATTTTCCATATAATTTTCTAGTCTTTTGCACAGATCTTTTTCTAAAAGTTTGCCAGGTAATGGTAGGAGACTCATTGGTCTCAGGTCGTTGACACCTAAAGAATTTGTCTGAATGGGTACAACATTTCCAGTTTTCCAGGCGGAGGGGAAGGTGCAAGTACATAGGCAGCAATTAAACAAACACATGAGAACCTCCGGAATAATAAAAAAAAAAGGCATCTTTTAAGGCTGGGATTTGAACATGTCTAATAGAAGATGACTTATTTCTCTCTATAGATTTGATTAACTTAATAGTGTAAATGTAGGTGATTGGATACAATAAGTCGGTTTTAAACTCCGGTACATCTGTTGATGCTCTATAGACAGTGTCAGGCGGTATAGGTGGAAGGGCATCAGCAAGATTCTTTCCAATATTTGAGAAAAATTCATTAATATGTGTGGCACATAACTATGGTGGAATCATTTCTTTAGTGATGTTATTTTTCAGTTTTAGAAAAGTAGAACCAGTTTTGGTTTGGAAAAAGTTTGCGGATGTCTTCCTAGAATTTTGCAGGATCATCTTTTCTATGTTGTTATAAAGCATCTATCTTCTCTTTTCTGCTATAAAATATGAGAGACTGAACTCTATTTTTGATAGAAATCTGCTATGCGCATGTCATCTACTGACCCTGAACGCCTAGCAACTTGATACAGATAATCTCTATTTCTCATTTCCTCAATGATATTTTCAGTCATCCATTCTGGAGTGTATACCAGTAGGACTATTGGTCTAACTGGGCACATAGCATCTAGACAGGCTAATATTTAGCATAGAATTCCACAACTGGGTTACGAATGGTGATAATGTCATCCCATTTAACTCAAAGTAGCATGTTATTGAATATGAGAAAGTCATATTTATTGTAGGATCGCGCCTTAACAATCTTCTTGGGTATTTTTGTGCGCTTACACTTAATTAATATACAGATTGGGACGTGATCAGAAATGCTGTGGTCTATACACCCTGAGCTTTTAACATTATGTACATTGGTGTAAAAATGATCAAGTAAAGTGCCTGACCTGGGGCGTGTTATTTCTTCAATATATTGTAACATTTCATTATTCATACAGAACTTGTTGACACCGAAGACATCTATATCAGAGCAGGTGAGCAAATCAACATTAAAATCTCCCATGATAACAAACTTTCTGTTTTTTTTGTTACATACTTCAGTCAACTTATTATATATGGCTGACTTACTATTTGTCCTATCAGGGGGGCGATAACACACAAAGATTTTATATTTAATTTTACCAATAGTGACATCGACACATAATATTTCATATTCCGCGGAAATAATACATCTATCTTTATCCATGACAACCATATAATCATCTCTAAAATAAATCATAATACCACCAGCAGTTTTATCAATGATTGGATACCTATCCAGACAACAAAATTGATAGCCAGGTATGACTAGATCAGTATCATTGACAGTGGAGTTCAACCATGTCTCGACAATGCCAGTGATGTCTGAGTTAAGAACCATTTTACAAACATTGTTGTTCGACCAACTAGGAATAGGATAAGGTATCTCGCTCTAAATTTACCTGCTGTTGCTTTCATCCGTGTATTCACAATGTTAAAAGGTAATATGAACAGCTAACAAATACAATTTTAAACCACATAACATAATTATAGGAGGCATGTCCCATATTTGAAAGTTGTAGTCCTCTTTATGGAAATGGAAACTGGGGTCTGTTAATGAGACTGACGACTCGGTGTAATTGTTTAGAACGGTTATGTGCAAAGGATACTATCTTAAGTTGAAAGAGTATGCCTTTGAATGTTTATCTTTTACCAAATTATTATGGCAGAGGAGACGTGTTACTTTTCAGTGACAGCAGTCTTCTCTTACTTTAACTTAAGGTCTATACTAAACACTTGATTAGTGGGAATGGATTGAGGATGAATAGATGGCAGTCCCCTGACCTGTGCAGAAATGTTACTTCTAGTCTGTTCTGTCATAGAATATAGAGAGACTGGTTCCGTGAAATACGCTTATTTCAGTTTATAAATTAACCTACTGCATTCATAGCACCCTCCCTCCAAGTGTAAAATATTAATTAAAAAAAAAGTAAAAGCAAGTAGAAGTAGTAAGAAAGGCAAAAAAAAAACTTACTTATAGTTTGTCTTTGTGTTATTCCTCCTTCAGACCCGCTGCTGCCAGTATTCTCAATATCTGGATTATTGCTACTACCTGGGTTGATGTTAGCACCTGAAAGAGGTAGATGTACGTGTGTAATGGCTAATTCATTGATTTTTTTTTATCATAATTAACCCCCCACCTCCCCCCTGTTGCACTATGTACACACTTGCCCCCCCCTGCGTACATACTCAAGTTACTGACCCCCTTCCCCCATTGAGAGATACCAGGTATTGATGATTGAGGCCGTTTGCAACCATATATATTTGAGCCCTTTTTTATCCATTTTTTTAAAAGATTTTAAGGGAGTACCCATTGTCATTGATGGACCCTATCCATTCGTGACCACGTTGCTTTCAAGCGGGCATTTTACCCCTATGAACCACCCCAAAATACCCAAAAATTGGGCACAAAGTACCCAAATGCATACCCAATGCATATGCCAAAATGGCTACAGACCCCCGCCCCTCCCACTGTACGCACATGTACGCATTTGGCCTGCTCCCAACCCCCCTTAGTGTGCATGTAATTTATGGATGGTCCCAACGTGATATAGAAATACAATGATGTCATATACACTGGAGGAGCATAATAAATGTCATGTTATTTGAACCCTGAGATGAAAGGTCAAATAGTTGCCAGTGGATCACTGCTTTGGTTTCCATTACGATGATGCTGTGGTTAGAATGGAGGTCAAAATACATTTCAAATATTTTCAACTTCATTACAAGTAGTTTCAAAGGTTACTCGAAAATACGCCTCTATTGCCCAGCGGGAGCTTCTTCATGTGCTGTGCATGAATAGAAAATCCTGATTTTCAAGTTGTCAGGTGGCAGCCAGCCGAGCAAGGAATTGTGTTGTGCTTAGATACTTCAATCCTGGGCACTTTGGACAATTCAGTTGGTGGTCAGTCGGGAGTAGTTTTGAGAAGATCGGAGATAAGAGATAAGATAAGGGTTTAATTGAGGCCCTCTTCTCCTGGCCCCTGGTTTACAAATATCTCTATTTTTCTTAAAAAGGGAATATCTATTACTAAAAAGGCAGATTTTTTTCTATATATTTCCTCAAGTCATTTCCCAATTTGTTTTAGATTTCTGTAAATATTTCTTATAACTTATGAATGATTTTGTGAATTTGGGTAATAGAAAATGGGAGAGAAATTTCTCAGAGGTTTAGAGCCCCACTGCCACTGCCCACATCACCCTCCTGGCTGGGGAGGTTTCAGATACGACTGACCTAGGCCTGAATTAATGATGGGAACAATATAAGTGAGACACAAGAGTTACACATTTGAAAACCTATTACCATAGTCATGTTTCCATATGAGATTTCAAATGTGGGACAATAGAGGATATAATCACTTTGATTAATAGAGGAACATACTACCTGCAGTAGTAGTGGTGCCTGTAGTTGTAGGGACATCTGGTGGAATGAGGGTTCCATTCAGGTCTACCTCTACAGGCTGAGGGGTAGATGCTGGGGTTGGCAGCTCTATAAATATAGGTAATCAATAAAGTTCAATATGGCATAATCTTATCTCAGCCGACAAAACTTTTTTCTTAGATTTATTTTGAATCAATCATTTACACGTTTAGCAAACTTAATAAAGACTCACGATAGTTAAATGTAAAAGCACACTACAAAAGCCTTGAGAGGCTCTTGCCTAATTGGTTTGTATTTGACTAGAACATTGTGATATTTAATCAGTTTTAATGAAAGGTATTTTCTCAACATTTTGGTTTAGAAACCATTAAATATTTCAGAGTATTCAAATATTGGCTTATGTAAATTATTTCTTTATGAGCTCTTACAAATAACGTAAACTGTACAGGAAGAATGAATATCCCTCTCTTAATCAGTCAACCGTGACCATGAACCATACTTTGTATTTCTTTCTAAAATTGTATTTTGGAATGGGATATAACTAGGACTCCATGGGAGCAAGAAACAGAGAAGAGTGATCTAAAATACATCCAGAACTCAAAAGATCTTTGCTTTTTTTTAATGTGAAAAAGGCATTCTGGGCCAAATAAGAAAAACACTTATCATACAGAAGAGAGACAAAAAACCCACAAAGGACATCTTCCTGGTTTATGTGCTCACCAGAAAAAAAAGCTCTAATAATATATAGTGGACTAATGGTATACAGACATACCTTCATACCACAACAGGAGTCCATTCTTTGAATCTTGTACCTCCTTCTCCACTGATAATGTCAGAGGTGTAGGGAATTTGGCATAGCTATCAGTGAGTTCATCTATCGGTGTCTCAGGACAAATTACCCCTGCAGTCACTGAGTAGTCTTTGATAGTGAAATACAAGTTCTTCCCACAGAGGAATATCCTGGTGCCAGCATGTGGGGGATATACAAGACGTAGACGTATACTGTGTGTGGATTGGATGTCAAAATGTAAGAAGCAAACCCTGTCAGCATTACCAAATATATGGCCTTTATTCTGATTGGTTGTTAGTGTTGCTGCTGAACATAATCTCTTAGTGTCTTCCACTGGAAAAGACAGAAAAAAGGAATGTAAAACCACAAAAATATACCAACATAATGATTGGTTTGACCAAGATTCATACATTAATTACATTATTTCATGACTCAATGACATCACTCTATGGTGAAAAATGTTGGTAGAGATGCAGGTAATGATTGTACCAATCTTAATCCAGAAATTGTTTTTTTTTCTCTGTTTTCTTTTTGTGCACAGCTCATTCAAAGTATACTTGAAACATTATTTTGTCAAATATTGGTGTGATTGAACTATAGTTACCAAGAACACACATCCTGGTGGCAGTAAGGTAATTGTTGGGTTCACCTCTACAATCAGGATCAAATGTGGAATCATCCACTTGCACTAAACATGTCTGTTGGCCAAAACACAACCCATTTAAGGTAGCACCAACTGTTCTCTGACCACAACCTGATCTTGGGTTGTTTGTAGGACTGCAGAGCCTGACACCATTCCTGCTTCCATATGATGCCTCTGTGAAAACAATAGCCTTCCCTTCAGGGCAGCCTTCCACCAGTGTTGTACCTGTACAGTATGTCTTTGTTGTACCTAATGGAGAAAACAACATAACATGCCAGAATAAAAGAAGCTGTGTTGGGAGAAGAATCTTTACCCCAGCATTCCCCTCATTGTTTTTTAATCTATTAGTGTTTTTTTTTTAATCTTAGAAGTGAAGAGAGAAGAGAAAAAAATAGAGAGAGGGAAACAGAGAGATAGAGAGAGGGGGGTACAGACACAGTAATGGTGTAAGAGCACTGAGAGGGTTAACTGTGGGAAACTTACTTCTAAAGTACATGTACTGTTAAGTTTTAAATCACAGTACATGCAAGGTTACTAGAGAGAGGATACAGATAAACCTCATTTTATTCCATTAGAGAAACGAGAAATATTGCAGTTGCTTTTCTGACTTACCTTGGGACCTGACCTGGTGATACTCCATAGTGATAAGTAAACAGGCAATCACATGTACCTTTAATCTGTACACCTCCATGGTGACTGTTACTGACAGGAGTGTGTGATTAAAATACATACCTAAACCCACACTGGTGACTGGATCCCCTCTGTATATATATATATATATATATATATATATATATATATATATATATATATATATATATATATATATATCCACAAAAAAAGGTGTCTTACTAGGTCACCAGGAAGTTCAACTAGCTTTTCACAGATTTTATTGGGGGTGGTCATTGAAGCAAGGCAGTTGAACAAACTAGAATAGAGCATTATATAGGTGATGTTGCTCTGTATTATGCATTATGTACCCTAGATGTATACCTCAGTCGTGACTGTATTTTTCTGTTATGTATCTTCTTATTTCAATTTAGATGATCTGGCATGGTTCAATGAACAGGGCGTGCTAGGTCTTTTTGAGTGTGGCAGATTTACATGTCTTATTTTGCAAGTGGTATAATAATAAAAAAAAATCCATATTTGATTTTTTATTTTCCTTCTCAAAATACAGACTCATGGTAAAACTAGGAAAGAATTTGATAATTGTCTGTGCACTCAAGAACGTTCTATAAAAGGTCTAGAAAGAAATAACTGTTCCTAAACCTTTTTCTATCTGAATGTTATCGGAGACATTTGAAGCACCAGAAAAGGACTTTTACCCTTGCCATTTTCCAAATGTTCTGAAATGTAAATAGTTATGTTGTTTATCAAGTAGGAATATCATTTCTGTTATTCTTTTTATACCTTAGATACACTATGGAAGGAAACAATTGTTTCATTCATTGATACAAAACTTATAATCTTAGGCTCACTACTCCGTTATGACACCTAGTGGTAGACTCGTTAATCATCCATACTTTGCAACCACCAGCCCTTGTGAAGCCACCTGCTGACATTATTGTGTATATCACTAGGTTTTTTTGTCTACCCCTACTGTTGATGCTCAGGGCACTTGCTTGTGAACATGCTTTCTTTGTATAGTGCTTGAAAAATTCTTGCTCAGGGGCACATCCAAGGGCCAATGACCGCATATTGCAAGAGACGCAGGAAGCAAATCTTTATAGGGGGGCAGGGTGGGTCCAGCGAGGGCCCCACCATAACTACCTTGAATTTTCGGCTTCATGATGATGATGCCCATAGAGACATTGTATAGAATAGTTACTTTTAGGTCTGATTTGAGGCTCAAGCTCCAATTTTATCTACCCCATTACCATATTGATCTGATTTGAGATGCAAATTTTTGGATGCTTATGTATTTTGTTAGAAGGTCTTGGCAAATCTTAGGGGTCCCGAACATACTCAGGCCCCACCTGCTTTGTGATTGGGGGGGAGGCCCCCTGGCCCCCTTTTCCTACAGCCCTGATATGCTCGTGTAGATCATACTGTTTCGTCTATCATTAATCCCCTGTCTATAGGTTTATTGAATTGAAAAGTTGTTGGCAAGTGAGGTTAAAAATATCATAATATAATAAAGAAGTTGATAGTGCCAGGGTTGGGCAGATTGGTTCTGATGAATGTCATTCTAGTCAACCAACTATGAAACACCATTTAAGGTTTAAGTTTTTATTGTTTCTTCATCGTCAGACATCAAACTTCCAGATTTAAGGCATGGGTAGAACCTTTCAATGTCTTGATATCATCATAAACATTACCACACCATGATAATCTATCATAATATGTGTAACGCCATGTTAACTATGATGATACAATACTATAATAAACAGACTGTCAATAAACTACAGGTCCATGTATACATGTATAAATCGTTTGTTCAGTGCCAAACGGACTTGTACAAATATCCCTTCTCCAGATGAATCATACAGTAAGTGCAATACAGATGATTGTATATTATAAATGATGGGTGAAAAGGCTACCTATCCAAGTAGTACTTGGTTACATGTACACCAATTGCATATTGAACAGGAGGGTGATTCATAAAAAATCAACATGCATTTGAAAGTATGTAAAATGTGCTCAGTATGTGAATTACAATTCTGTAAGGGTCTTTTTAAAAAAAATAAATATGGTATACATGGTTTCACTTAGACGGTCAAAATATATGTTGAGTTAATTTAGTGACTAATTCTAAAAGACATCAACATGTAAAATACATTCCTAACAGGGTTGAAAAATCCATGTTCATAGCCAAGTCAGCATATATAATTTAAATTCTGCACACCATTTATGGAGGGGTCTTCAGCTCATCCTAAGTGAAAATTATTTTTATTATCAATAATTCATAACTGGTGATAACTGTATATCAAAAGTTTTTTTTTCATTCATCTTGATATATACAGAATTGGATTTAAACATTTATTTCCCATAATAGAAAGGTAAAATCTTTACATGTTCCTAAATTCATATGTGATAAAACTTACAGTGTTTAAAAAGTAATGTTTAAAAAGTGATATTTTTGTTGATTTAAAGGGTACAAGGCTCTTATTTATATAGACTTTGGGGGCCTTTTATCCACTCCATTCCTTGAAGCACAGTAGAACATACTCATAGGGTATAATGGGTTGGTTAAAGTTAAGAAGTAAAGGAATTAAGCATGTTAGCTACTAGGGGGCATCAAAAGCGCTAAAACTGGTTTTACACCAAAATGAAGAGCATGTCTCCTCTTTAAAAGAAATCACATTTTTATTAAATCCTTTTATATCAACTTCTGGTTGCACAAGTGGCCTAATATTGTCAAAATAGACAGTCAGACTTTGCCCAAAGTTTCCTGACAAGTGTTTGCTAGAATGCCCTTAAATTATCACATGTGATAGTGTTTGTGTTATACACCAAACCCCTTTGATGTTGCATTTTCAAAAATGTTGTCAAAATAGTTTTAAAATATTTATTTGAATATTCTCTACCATCTTGATGCTACGAACATTGAGTTGACAAGCAGAAATACCTCCCAGCCAGCATGCCCGCAAGGGTCAGAAATGGGATTCCTGTGGGCCTCTGGGCTAGCCCAGATGAGGGCTCAAGCTGGTAAATGTCTGAGCTGCGAGATTGGGCTGAGGTGGGCTAGTCCAGAACCCTCTAGTAGTATAGTATGTATCGGAACGGGACTATAGTTAAGTACTGTTTATTACTCACTCGACCTGCAGCCAATGAGAGGCCTCCATTTGGTCACGTCACCCGTTGCCATGGCAACGTGACCTACTTAGGGGGTCACGTGACCACCTTTCAGGCAATCAGAGGCCGGCATTCTGGTAACCATGGTAACGTGACCTACTTAGGGGATAAGCAACCACCGCGTAGCTCATTAGGGGATTAGCGGGTCACATGGAACCTCTCAACCAATTAGAGGCCAGCATTTTGGTAACCATGGTAACGTGACCTTTTTAGGGGACTAGTAGCCACCATTATGACCTAATTAGGGGATTAGTCACGTGACCCTAAGGGGTGGGGCTCATTATGCAAATAAGGTTTTGGATATTTTTATGTGTCATAACATATGTAGGAAATAAAAACACAATGAAATAAGTTAATTTATTTTTTTTATTTTTCATGAAACAACATTTCACTCAATCATTTTACTTTTTTGCTCAACCTTTCAGCAAACCGCAAAGTCGCACGTTGTCAGTGCACCCGAAGTCGACCTTTTCCAACATACTCTGCACTTGTTTGGATAAATCCAACACCATTTTGGCCAGACTTAAGATATTTTTCTGCATGACTTGCACACGTTTCCAGCACCCTTCTTCTGTCTTCACATCATCGTCATCATCGCGAGCCTTTCACTCAACGACCGATCGCTCAGTTTTGGGTTTCTGCTCATTTGCATGACGCTCTTTTTGGGGTGTCTTGTTCGACATATTTCGATCAGAAATGCACGCAATGAGGTCCACAGGTGTCAGCAGAAGTGTCTTGGAGTTGAATACGATTTCTTTGCCACTTGAACGGAGCAGAACGTCTCAGGAAACGAATGAATCAAAGTAGTACGCCTCTCCTGTCCTCGACATGTAAAAAGCCACCCAATGTTGACCTGGTAAATGATGTTTTGTGTGAATGATTTCCTTCAACACTCTGTTTATTTCGAGTGTATTCATGCACTACTCTCTCGTCTTCAGTTCATATTGTAGTCTGTGTCTCCGCCAGCGCCACGCCAAAACTGAGCTCCACCCTCAGTTGACCCGCTTTTATAAGGTTCACTCTACACCCGTCGTGCGACCTGTCCAGAGTTAAATCCAGCGGGAAGAGCGTGTACCCGTTCAGGAAATTGTTGTAGGAAATGCCGCAGGAGCACAAACCCTCGTACATTACCGTTTCCGTGTGTAGTGCCAGGTACTCTCTCACTGCTTCCTTTTTGGCAAAGCTGGGCACATAGGCGTCGTTCGGCACCTTCTGGTCGTTCACTATCACTTGAAGCGAGTTGATGTTGCAATGTTTTAGTTTGAACGGGTTCTTGGTGTAACTTCAGTTGAAGGCGTCGTGGTGCAGGAAATAAATCATACTGGACTTGGGCAGTTGACCTGTGTTAGAGTGCGTGTAGGTGTGATCTCTGTTGCCCGCAGGTATGGCGTAGCTCGTCACCTCCACTCTGTTGACTGGGTAGTGGAAGGGACCCTGTACACGTACACAGAGTACACGTCTCCGAAGGGGTCCATGATGTAGAGGGCGGTGGTGGGCGTCACGAAATAAGTCTTCTTCCCGAATCCTAGAATGTGCGCCAGATGATCGGTAATGATCACAACCATGAATCAGGGCACATTAATGGTGACGCGCCTCGTCAGCGAGTTGTAAGAACCCCCGCACTAGGAAGTTTTCACCTTCAAGCGGGTCTTTCGTGAGACTGTTTAAGAACCCGACGAACTGAGCGTTGGTCGC
The DNA here is from genome assembly GCA_949317995.1 of Acholoe squamosa. Classification (NCBI taxonomy): domain Eukaryota; kingdom Metazoa; phylum Annelida; class Polychaeta; order Phyllodocida; family Polynoidae; genus Acholoe; species Acholoe squamosa. Next base: position 99,176,309 of record OX439036.1, on the reverse strand, counting down.
CGTGAAATGGGTGGCAAGGGAATTATGTTCGGGTTGAATGTTCGCACCTTCATTGTTCGCTCCATTTTCAGAACCAAGTTTTGTGCCAGCAGACTCCCCTTTTCTGGAAAGTCGACAGGTAGTCTTTGAACTGCGATTTTTCCCGTGTCAACGCGATATGCTTCGATAACTTCTCAGGTTTCAATATCTGGTCCTCCATCTTTTTCTAAGAGCTCCGTTGTTGGGTTCTTGCCAGAAAAGTTCTCCTCCGTTTCGTTCAGAGGATAAGTGCTGTTGAGGATTTTCTTCAGGTTGATCAGCCTGTTCACCTTTGCCCAGTCCACCGTCATCGGTTTCATGTTTGGGACGTCGTCATTTTCGTCTCTTTTCAAAACTTTTCTCACATCGTCCAGCGAGTTCGCTGTGCACAGAGGAACGACCATGATCATGTTGTTGTCTCGCATGCTGCATTTGGAAAGTGGTCAAGGTGTTGTCAGGGTAATGGTCAGGGGAATGGTCCATAGAACTGTTGCTTGTTAAGGTGATGATCATTTTTTTTTTTTCTCCTACGTAATTTGCTTGACAGGAATCCACATGTTGAACTTGTCACCGTAACCCTTCCAACCCACAAAAGCTAAGCCTTTACCCTTGACGGTCTTGTAGCGCAGCACCTCGTCTATGAGGTACCTGCTCTTGCTGTAACGACTCTTGTAGACCTTCTGAACCTCCTCCGGATAGAACACCCCTTTTATCTCCTCCCCGGTGTTGTCTTTCAGCTCGAACCCTCTACTACCCAACGTCTTAGCGACGTTGACCACTTCCTCCCTCCAATTTTCCTCGTACCCTTTGTCAAAGGCACCTTTTGCTCTCAACATTCTCACTCTGTCGCCTGGAGCTATGACGTCGGTGTCGGAGCGGCGAGCGTCCATTTCTTCTTTTTTCCATATTGCCTTGATTTGTTTCAGCAGGCGGCATTTTCAAGGTTTTGTGGTGAGTGCGATTGTATGAAGACACCACCTGGTCCAATACGTCTAGGTAGCGATATGTACGCTTGTGTGTGAAATAGCGCCACAGCTTCTCCTTCAGACTTCGATTCAAATGCTCCACTAGACTAGCTTTGATGTCTTCGTTTTCGCTAGTGAAAAACTCTATGTCTTTGCTCTTCAGGTGATCTTGGAAGGTCTTGTTGAGAAACTCTTTTCCCTTGTCCGTCTGAACGGAGCGCGGGTAGTCATCTTTTTGAACGCTTCGGTGACAGCTGCGCCACCTTTGGTTTTGGTGGGAGCAGCCAGCGCGTACCTGGAGAAAATGTTGATGGCTGTGACCACGTAGCGGAACCCCTCCTTGTGAGACGCCAAAGCTTGCATGTTCATCAAATCTAACTGCCACTGTTGATCGATTTTCCCAGTGATGGTTTTGTTCCTCGCGAACTTTCTCCAAATGGGTTTATGTTTAGTGTAGCCGTCCAGAGACACCAAGGCGTCTCGGATGAAGGCGGGATCTCGGTGGCAGAAATGTTGTTTCTGGAGTTTGGTGACGCTGGTGAAACTGGAGGGTGCTTTCACGTCGGTGTATTTAGCCACCACGCGTCTCTTTTCTTTTTCCATTTTGGTTTGTCTTTTAGACCTAGCCATGGCGGGTTGGCACGATTGCGCGATCTCCTTTTCTTTCCTTGAGTGCTTTTCCTGAAGGAGTCAGGTTGAGGCGTTTTTTTACCGGTAGTTGGAGTTTCGTAAATTTCGTCCTCATCGTCGTCGCCCCCCTTACGACGGGAAAAACTAGGAGAAAAAGAGGAGGCACCTACGAGGAGAGTGTCGTCCCCATCGTAATAGTTTTCGTCAAAGTCGTCGTCTTCCTCGTTGTTGCTCGGTCGCTTCCTCCCTCTGCTTAGAGGTGTACTGTGCGAAGCTCTGGCACCACTGGTTGTTTTATAGAGCTGGTTTCCGATCAAGGAACCGGTGGGATCTTCCATGCTCAGCACGCGCTTGAACGGTGTGTACCCCTCGGGTCTCGTCGTCACTGTTTTCCTCATCCTGGCAGCGTCGTTCAGTAAGTCCACTATGCTTATTCAGTCGTCGGGATTCGTTTTCTCACCCATTATTTCGCTCACCGAGCCGTCGTCGTTCCACCTGACCAAGTCTGATTTCTGCAGTTTCTTAAAGAGTTTGGTGGTGGTGTTGCATTTCCTTTTTGGAACTTGTTCAAGCAACCCCTCAAGGAGAGAGGGAGGTTTCTTGGGTGGCGGTCTCACAGGAGTAAAAGCGGGAATCATGTGGTTGTTTGGATTGGCAAGGGAAAATTGTAACCTGTTCAAAAGTTTCTTGTATTTCAGCATTTTTTTGTCTGATTTTAAAGTGGGGTCGTTCAACACTAGGTCCAAGTCCCTGTAGACAAACTGTAGCACCTGGTGTAATGCTGCATTGGGATGTAGTGCTTGTTCCACCTGTCTGTAGTAATAAGCCATGTTATTGAGGGGTGGGGATATGGCGGCGGTGTCGGAAGCAGAGGAACGGTTGTTTTCATGCTCAGCAGGAGGTACACCAACACCAGCAGCAACACCACCAGCAGCACCATCACCATCACCGTCACCAGCAACAGGAACAGCAACTGTGGGGGCGACATCAGGAACTCCTCGTAATTTCGAGAGGTTCTTAGGATCGACGAGAGCCAAGCGCTTGTAGTGTTGCTCCTCCGGGTCCTTCATCGTCCAGGTAGGCGGCGGTGGTGGAGAGGTGTCGAATGACGAGCTCTATATGCGGAGAATCCTTTTTATAAGGGGTAAGGCCATGCCTATCAGAGCGGGAATTAGAAAACCACCCCTTTGAACCAAGACGTTTTGACGGACGTATCTTTTTTGCTCACCGTCCTCAAGACGTCAGCAGATTCTCGAAAACTTTCTAGTTGAGAACCCAACAACTGTTACATCATCATTATATCCGTCCATGGTAATGGATGTGGATGATTTTCTGTTGACAGATTAAGCTGCTGACGCCGCCGAAGATTATATGGAACGTCTGAATGGTTTAATCTTTCTGATATAGGTACTATTGCTGGTGGTGATGACGGTACTACTGGGGGTGTTGCTCTACAGCCTGTCGACTTTGAGAACCCAACAACTGTTACATCATCAGCATATCCCCCCATGGTAATGGATGTGGACGATATTATGATGACAGATTACGCTGCTGACGCCTCCAAAGATTATATGGACCCATCTGAATGGTTTAATCTTGCTGATTAAGGTACCATTATTGGTGGTGATGATGATACTACTGGTGCTCACACTAACGAGGACTTTTATATCGATGCGTACGAATGGTTGAAATCTGCTGAAGCTGGTGCTGCTACCAATGCTGCTGCTGCTGCTAGTGATGACGGTAATGATGGTGCTACTGCTACTACTGCTGCTGCTGCTGCTGCTACTGCTACTGATGTTTATGATGGTGCTGATGCTGGTGCTGGTGCTGCTGCTACTGCTGTTGCTGCTGCTGCTGCTGGTGGTACTGATGGTGCTGCTGCTGCTGCTGACCAATACAAACCCCTTGTTACACCTGAACATACAGACATCGCACCCACTAAAATAGGTAAACTCACCGACTATCAAGCCAGTTTAATTAATTTCTTGTGTGGCCACTACTGCTTGTAGGGTTGTTCAAGATCGTTGTACGTTGTTCTAACGTTCAAGGTAGTACTACTACCTTACCTACTCATATATTGTTAAATGAGGAAAAATGTGTACTTGTGACCTATCTTACACATGTGGGAAATAATCGATGCAACAGATGTGTTGTTTTTTAAAGCGTCGTTGTTAAAACAACATGTACGTAAAGGTCTCGTTTCTAATCAGTCATTCGATTCATTGAAAGAGTGTTTCAATGATGTTTGCTGGAAAGGTACCAATGTCTTCACAGATAGATGTATAGGAGTATATCAATTTCACAATCAGGAAACCTGTCCTCTCATGATTAGACGTTATACGTTAGAATCTACCGATGCTTTTATATTTCTTCTCAGACCTTTTACGACACCTGTGTTGTCATGACTCTGAGAAAATATTCAACACTTTCTGTCAAGAGTGTTTAAATCGTGTGCTCTGTAGCGAGTTTCATTTTGAAAATATACAGAACGCTCTGCTAAGAAGTGTCATGTCCGCACAAAGTGAATGGAATACTTGGTATTATACTTCAGTAGATTTCTATTGTAATTTAGATGAATTGTGGGCAGGAGGAATCACTTACACCATTCCTACATTTCGAAAGAATCCTCACATGAAAACTGTACACAAAGATTTCACTGTGTACAGTCTGAATTATGATTGAAAATCAATGTATATACTTGTAAAAATATTTTATCAAATAAAAATATAAAAATTGAAAAAAATGATTTTTGGTATATCTCATTTGCATAATAAACCCCGCCCACATGACCACGCACTAATCCCCTAATTAGGTCACGTTACCAAGGTTACCAAGAATGCTGACATCTGATTGGCTGAGAGGTGGTCATGTGACCCTCTAAGTAGGTCACGTTACCATGGCAATGGGTCACGTGACCAAATGGAGCCCTCTGATTGGCTGCAGATCGAGTGAGTAATAAACAGTACTTAACTATAGTCCTGTTCCGATACATACTATACTACTCAATATATATGTACTTATTTTTAGGTTTTGCACTGTTTATATGTGTAGGGGTATGAAATTATATATCCAGGGCGCATGATTTTCTATGACGTCACACATAACATTTTTTCTCTAGTATATAAGCTCCAGCAGTTGAATTAACGGTCAATTGGCTTCATATACTTAAACAGCATACACCACGCTGGGTGGTGCTGGAATTTTTAACTGTTTTTTTCAGTTTAGTCGAGTTAATACGGTATCTACCCCGACACTATGGGTAGAAGAGGAGCTTCTGGTGGTGGACCAAGGTCTAAAGCCAAGAAATCTCCTGGAAAAGTGAAAAATATAACCAATTCTAGGAATTCGAGTGGTGTGAGATCCAATGGGGCTAGCCAGGAGCTATCTTCCCCGAAAGCTACAGGGGTTATATTGGACTCAACCGTTGACCAGATGATATGAGAGTTGGAGGATCGTACCACTCATATGGAACAGCAGTTGGCTGATATCAAGTTCCTATTGGAGGGGCAGGCGCTGAAATGAACTACTACTACAATGGCGGCTGGTGAGACGAAGATGGATTGTACACATGTTGGTCAATGTAAGAATGACGAAACAATTGATAGAGGAGGGGGAAGATGTGTTTGCTGTAGTAAAGCACATAGAGGTGTTGGTGGAAAAAATCTTCAACAAAGATATATACCCTCAAAGCCCTAGTGGCATACAATTCCTCTGTTAAAAACAGGGCAAATTTTGATGGTGTAGAGTCATTCAGTGATGTAAGAATTGAAGATATTAACCCAAACCTAAAAGTTTCAAATCCAAACAATCCAGTCGCACTTGCTATGCTTTTACAGGGCTGAGGGGTGTAAGGAGGACCCATGTAGATATCAACATGCCTGTGATGTGTGTGGCATGTCTAACCATGGCAAGGATAGGCGCCAGAAGAATAAGAAGGATTAGGATTTTGTTCTTAGGCAGGGTCCTATGTTAGAGTCTGATGTATTGGTGCCTGATTTTAATATGATAATACCGTAGATCCTCCTGAGCCCCCCCGTTCCTATCATTTCGGGTGAAAATAATAAAAATGGTTTTAATGAGTCTTGTGTATTTAAAAAGAATCTTTTTATAACCCATAGTCACAGTGACGACACCTATTACCGTAATTCGAATTACGGCGATCAAAGATGGCGACTGGTGAGTTCACTTCATTTCTTCGCTATTGATTTATAAGATATCTATGGTTATTTCAAGCAACTTGTGTGGACAGATTGAAGTATTGGCATTCCTGCTTAATACCCAACCCTTGGATTAACTTGATGTGTACTAGTTAAGGCAGGAAAAGACCTTTTTAAAAACGCCGGTATTACTGTAATTCAGGAAGATGAATTACGGTGATACCATGTTTTGATAACAAATCGAATTACGGTAATACCAGTGAAAACTGGTCATGTCTCCCACACACAAACTATTGTATAAAGAAGATAACCTGGTTAACCCACGGATAGACATGTCTCTTAACCAGATGTGTATGACCTAGGAACAGCTAAAACAACCTCTTTATATGTTAAATGTCACCTCTTGACTTTGTTTACAAACTCACCAGCCACCATCTTTGATAGCCGTAATTCGAATTACGGTAATAGGTGTCGTCACTGTGATAGTGGCCCAGTAGAGGGCGAGGTTGAGTCTTTGTTTACAGTGGAGTGTGTTAATAGACCCAGCATCAGGGTTTATGATAGTTGTGTCAATGGTATTTGCAAGTGTGAGCATTTTATCTATGGTCGAAAAGCTCAAATTTTAATATATATATATATATATATATATATATATATATATATATATATATATATGTGTGTGTGTGTGTGTGTGTGTGTGTGTGTGTGTGTGTGTCCAATTTTCCGTGTGTGTGTGTTTGTTTGTTTTTTTGTTTGTTTTTTTTTTCAAGAAAAAAATGAGAAATTGAAAAGAAATCTCAAATCATGTATTTTTTTTTTCTGATGAGAAACCAATTTATTTTTGCAAGAGGCCTTACTAAAGATTGTCCAAACTCAAAAGTAGTCCGACAATAACATTAATCCTGTCATAACCAGCATTGAATCTACAATATTAGTAGATGGGAATATTGATTTTGATTATGGAGTGGTGACTTATTATCAACGAGGGGGGGGCATGTGATAGGTTGGAGGGGGAGGGTGAAAATACTGAGACCCCTATTGAGAGAGGGGGCATATATCATCTCTTTTTACACATCCTCAACTGAAAAAGCCCATACTGACGGCGGGGATTTGAAAACCCCTTTGCATGTCAATGCGAAATTTCACCACCCCTTGTTAATATCATATTGAACACTCCAATAAATGCCCATGACCACATTTAAAGAGGCAAATTTAAGATTGTGCCTTAGTGCTGGCATATTCTAAGGCGGTCTGTATCTATATGGCATTTTCCTTTCCAAAAAGTTTGGAAAGGGGCATACTTCAGCCCTCTTCAGTTAAATGTTGTGGGACATTCAGGATGGCTTATACATGGGGTTCAGCATGATAGAACCGTACAAACTAGCAATTCCCAAGACCCTGGTGCTTACATATGTGTGTGGTTAGTATGTGAGGTATAACATTTCTCAGCAAATGCACACTGTTATGAATTGTAATATAATTGACACCAGGAAGTGCATGGTAAGAAGATAGCACTCCCTTACGTTTTCGCATGGGAATGTTGACCTGACGGAAACAGGTGACACAGGTAACATAAATGTACAGTGCACCTGCTTTGTAATTTACGATGGATCTATAACATTTACGATGGATCTATAACATTTACGATGGATCTATAGCATAACATCTATGTGTACCCCCCCCCCCCCACACACACACACACATACTTCAGGTAGCATGTGCTCTTTTATACAACACTGGTTGGTTAGTAGAGCACTGTCAGGTCGAGACATTCTTTTTGATATTGTACTTCTCGATGACATTGAGGAAGGGATAACTCAAGAACCCATAGATACAGTTTATATGTTTTTATTACATAGGCTTGACAATTGATGTTTCATGATACGCAATGCGTCCCACTTGGCTAATGAGATGACATACATTTCCATTGTAAGAGGTTCCATACTATACTTACAATAAATAAGCCCTTCCCCTATGTGAGGGTAATCTCCATCGTGCACTCAAGTATTCCCATGGACAGTCTATGATTCCAGGCATGATAAGTCTGTATGGTTAACCATTCTAATAAATATGGCACATAATGCTATATAACAGTAGGATTACCCACCAGATGGTGACACTGTATATGTGCGTCTGGGTTGAATGACAGCTAGGGTCACGACTGATCTCCCTACGGGGTGACTGAGTGCCATGGCTCATGGGCCTACCTGGGTCTGGAATATTCTGGAATGAACCGGTATGTGGGCCTCATTATGGGATGGTTCTGCATAATGGCTATCCCCTATAATGGCTGTGTAATGGCTATCCCACATAGTGGTTCCATCTCATGTACGCTTTGTCCCATATTCTATATACTCTGGGTTGCCAGTGGTATAGTTGATATGTTGGTCATTTGATAGGGCTCTAGTCATTTGGAAAGTGAAATATGGGCGGTTAATAAGTGGTGGTGTTAATTTATATATGGAATGCTATATGGGGTGATACTAAATGATTTTAATGTATGTATGGTGCTGACATCATGTAACATATGTTATTAAGTGTTTTAACAAACCATCATCCTGTTGAGGCTATTCAACAGTGCTCGGTTCATGCATCATGCAATCACTGCATTAGTTTGGCAGCCAAGGAGGTAACCCCGCTTTTGCTGCCTAATTTTTTTTCTCTGCTAATTTTGATAGAGGGGGGGCCCTCATAACTTATTCCAGTGGTATAGTTGATATGTTGGTCATTTGATAGGGCTCTAGTCATTTGGAAAGTGAAATATGGGCGGTTAATAAGTGGTGGTGTTAATTTATATATGGAATGCTATATGGGCTGATTCTAAATGATATTAATGTATGTATGGTGCTGAAATCATGTAACATATGTTATTAAGTGTTTTAACAAACCGTCATCCTGTTGAGGCTATTCAACAGTGCTCGGTTCATGCATCATGCAATCACTGCATTAGTTTGGCAGCCAAGGAGGTAACCCCGCTTTTGCTGCCTAATTTGTTTTCTCTGCTAATTTTTATAGAGGGGGGGGGGCCCTCATAACTTATTCCAGTGGTATAGTTGATATGTTGGTCATTTGATAGGGCTCTAGTCATTTGGAAAGTGAATTTTGTTGCTATGGTAACTGGCAACAGCACTTATAAATCAATATTTCCTTAGCAACCAGTTTTTTTCTTGTACTCATGCTGAATAGTCACATAATGATGTTGGTGTATGTGTATTGGCACAATAATTATTTCTGGCTTCATTATATATAGATTACATTTACCAAACTACCCTCTTATTACAGGTAAATGTCCTTAGCATCCTAATAATAATTGAATATGTGGGACTATTTCCATTTGGTAGCTCCCTAAAGCAATACAAAGGAATCAAGCAGTGTGGGTTCCTGGTTACAAAGTAATTTGCTAAATCAAGAAAGCAAGGTGAGTGAACGTGGCTGTCTTCTTCCTCTACCACTACCAGTTACACACATACCTAGCATCATATAATGACACTGGTAAGCATGAGCATGACCCTGAACTTGACACTCTGCAAGCATATGTATGAGACTGCAACTATACAACCTATGCTTGGCTCCATTTTCAGATCCTTTCACTGGAAGCAAGGGATGGTGGTAGTTATATGTAGTTTACTGCCACTATGCCTTGCTGCTTCCTCTAGGGTGGTGCCCTGAGGGGTTTATCCCTCAGGGCACCAGAGTACAACTGACAGGTCATGCCTGTAATGGTAGAGGTGAGGTAGAGCTATGTAGCTATCAGGTACCTGTGACAGACAAAACACATATAATTAGGAAGATGTGAGGTTTCTATAATCTCTAGGGCCATCCTGACAAGTGTGGGGATGCATCCTCCACAGCTCCGCTGCAACTGCACATATGTGCCTGGTACCTACATAGCTCTACCTCACCTCTACCATTACAGTCATGACCTTCTGTAGTTCTGTAGCTAACATATTTAGCTTGTGTCATATGATATCTTTAACATAGGTTTTGAAATCAATTTTTGAAAATGTGACATCACACAATCCTTGACACCCTCCCTCCCCATCCCCTGTCACACTTGTCACAATTGGAAAATCCCCCCGCACCCTCTCCTGTGTGACATAATTTATGGACAACCTCTTACAAGACCCCTTCTCCCAGTACATGTCACAAATAAGTATGTTTTCAACCAGACCACGGTCTATTATATATGGCCTGGATGGTTTTTAAGAAGATGCATATTATGGAGACAAATATATTAGGCCATCACGACTTAGATCTCTTATAAGACCCCTTCTCCCAGTACATGTCACAAATAACTATGTTTTTGGAAGATGACACCCATCCAGACCAAGGTCTATTATATACGGACTGGATGGTTTCTAAGAAGACACATATTATGGAGACAAATATAGACATATTGGGGCATCACGACTTAGACATACCTCTACCCCTTCCTGCCTCCCCCCTACCCTTTCTTCCTACCACCTCCTTCATCCTCTATCCCTTTTCGCCTCCTCCCTACCCTGTGGCCTTCTCCCTACTCCCACCTGCCTCCTCCCTACCTCTCTATGCCTCCTCCTGACCCCTCACTGGGACCCTCACTTATAATATCTTTATCTGTCTCTGTCTGCATGCCTATTGGACTGACTGACTGACTGCCTGCCTGCCTACCTTCCTGCCTGTCTGTCTGTTTGTCTGTCTATCTGTCTGTCTATTGTGGTCTGTCAGGAGAAGGCAGGGGTGATAGGTAGAGTGGGATAGGGTTGAGGATTATGTGGCTTTTTAGCATATATGCATAATGGGAGAATATTGGTTGCTGAGGAAATGTCAGTGTAGAAGTATTGTTGCTATGGAACTGTGTACCATAGGAACCAAGTACCAACACCACTTAATTCATTTTAATTGATTTAGAGAGGCTAGGAGGCCATAAATAAGGACTTTATGAAAACTGAATGGTTGCCATCAACATCCTAATTTCCCAACAAGTGGCCGAGAGGGAAAGGATTTTTTTTTTACCATTGAAGTGTTTATCTCCAGTCCGTACCTGGAACCGCGTATGGAACTCAGTTGGTTTCTGGCTACGGCCAGGACAACACCTGAAGAGAACCGAGCTATCTTCATAGCGCCACCTCGAACTTATGTAATCCTGAAATAAACATGTGCCAGTTGCACTAACCCGAGTTAACTTGTCTGGTTTTGCTTGATATTGACATATCTCGAACTGAGCCGAAGTTATATAAGAACTTGAACCATTACACTAGCAAGTGGGAATAGTCCCATATATTCATTAGGTTGCTAGGGACTTTTATCTGCAATAAGAGGGCAAAACAGGAAAACACTGGTTGCTAAGGAAATGTTGATTTTATAAGTGCTGTTGTTAAGGATACAGTTACCATAGCAACAGAATTCCAACACCATCTGATTCCTTGGTATTACTTTAGGGGGGTAGGTGGTGAACCTGAAGCCTAATGATTATTTAGCAAAATGACTAACTAAGGATTTTTGTGGAAAATGGCTGGTTGCTAAGCAACCATCAATATCTCAAATTCCCCAAAAGTATGCTTGGGCTACCCACCTGATATATATTACTAGGCACCCCTCTATCAAGATTAGTAGAGAAAAAAGGCAATTCCAAATTTGTGGGTTTGGCTGCCGGACTATATACAAGTGAAACCAGGTTAACATGATGCGTCTATGAAATGCTGATAAGTCTGCTTGACAGGACAGTCTTCATAGGATCGGCATGCATGGTAGCATAAGAATGGCTTGTATAAGAACAACTTTTTATTCAAAGTACAAACATTTATTGAAACCAATCAGCATTTGACGTCAACCCTGTGGGACTTGACATCATACGGCATGAGTGACGTGTCTGTTACGTACTTGAGGCTGCTAGGGTTGTTCTGGACGTGGACCATAAGGAAAGCTGCCGTATAGCCCTGTACAAAGTTTCTGTAGGATGTTAGGTTGGATCCATCTCCTGTCCTGCACCGCTGTGTCACATTGCATACTGTGTTGGCAGAGGGAAAAGGGTTAAATAATATTATAGATACTTAAAAGTGTTAAATGACATTATAGAAACTAAAATGGGTTAAATGATATAATAGAAACTAAAAAAGGGTTAAAATAATAAAGGCAAATGAATACATTATCATTGTGTCCCTCACTATTGACACTGTTCCTGGCCAAGGCAGTATGTATTGGTTGCTATGAACATAGTCACCGAACAAGGAGTATGTATTGACACTGTCCTCGAACAAGGCTGTATACATTATCATTACTTGTCGCTGCCACTGTCCGGCAACAGGGGCGGCATATGTTAATGCTGTTTGTTACCCTTGTATGCTTGACCTCTGTACAACCACTGTCTGCTATTGACTCTGTTCTTGACCAGGGATGTATATATTAGCTAGTGACACTATCCTCAAACAGGGCCGTATATATTACCATCAGTTGGCACTGCCACTGCCCAGGTAACAAAATGAGGTTATTTTAACATTGAATTAACGTCATTTCCTAGTTGAAAAATCATTCAAAGAGGGTTCTGCTTAACTCAATTTCATGGACTTAAACCAACAATGAATAAAAGTTGAAAAAAAACATTGATTAAACACAATAATTAAAAAAAAAAAAAATGCATGCATTAAAAAGATGCTAGATGAACTATAAAACAACCTTACCTTATTCCATACTAAGCCAGTATATTGCCATAGGGGATTTACTTTATTTCTTATTTTCTGATGTATTTAATTCATCCCCCCCCGCTGCTCTCCTTATGCTCCAATTGTACATGTATCCCTTTTGCAAAGGGACCATGTGCCTCATGAGTTAGAGGAGCAATGAATTGATTCATAATGGAACACACAGCATGAAAGGGTTATACACATTCTGAATGTTTCATTAAAGGTGTCCAGCATGCAATGGACCTTACATTGTAATTGCTTCTTACTCTTAATGTTGAGGTGAAGGTCAAGATTATGATACATATACCCAACTCAAACCTGAGAAGGTTGGTATTGCTGTTGTAAGCTGGAATAAACAAGTCTTTTTTGAGTATGGGTAATGATGCATATGCACCAGCCCGTTTATTTTATATTATACTGGTTACAGAAGAAAAAAGCTCATTCAGCTTGAAGATATTCCTTGCAACCAGATTGAATCTCATAATTACAATTGGTATAGATTAAATAATGCTGATAAATCATATAACATTTAACATACAAAAAAAAGATATAACCTCTATTCATTCATATAATATAAAGATTGCTCAACAGTAGTGCAGTAGTTTCAATAAATCAGGTGTACTCAACCTCTCGTATACAAGTTTCATTAGGCTTAACTTATATAAGAGATTCTGGGGGCAGGCACCCCTCTACAGTTATGACCTGAACTCGCTATTAGTCAATTGCTCACATAATTATAATAACATATAACATAACCAAAGGGATGGATAGAGAGTTAAATAATTCTATTAGGCAAAGAGTGACCTTCCCAAACTTATTTTCTGATTTAAGTTAAAGTCTTCATAGGAAGCAATATTTCTTCCTAGCTGTCTCTTACTTTGGTTTAATGGTGAGGAATACGTTGGCATCATGTGCTCTTGTATATATTTCCCTATCATTTAATAGAGAAACATTGGATTGTTGTCTACACATAAAGTTCAATAAGTGCATTTCTCTTCTAGGAGCCAAAGGAGATATCATGGCTTGTTGATGAGTTAATTGGGTAGGGTATCTATTGTCCAAACTTAGAGCAGTTCTTAACGCCTTATTTTGAGTGACCTGAATTTGTCCAGTATATACATACCTGCTACATCATCTAATATATCACCATAGTCAGCATAAGGTAGGACCATTGCGTTATATATCCTAAGTAGTGAGTCATTATCTAAAAAAGGTCTAAGTTTGGACAACATGAAAACCTTATGTAACATCTTACTACACACCTCTTCAGCGTGCTTATTAAAATTTAGTACTCTCTCTATCTGTGTATCCCCAAACAGGAGTTTATGCTCTACAATCTTTTTTAACCATGTTCCCAGACCATAAATCATATAATTGTTTTTTTAAGGATTTAGGGTGAGTTGGTTTCTTCGAAAGCAGCCCTCTAATGCCTTCAGGTCTTCTTGTAGAACCATACCCAGGTAACAAAATGAGGTTATTTCAACGTTGAATTAACGTCATTTCCTAGTAGAAAAAAACGTCAAAAGATGGTTCAGCTTAACTCCATTTCGTGGACTCAAACCAGCATTAAAAATATGTTGAAAAAACGTTGATTTAACACAAGAATTCACATGGAAATATGCATTAAAATGACTTTGGATAAACCCTAAACCAACCTAATATTGATCCCTACCATGTCTGTGTTTTAGCATAGGATATTTACTTTATTTTTACTTTTTCTGATATATTTCATTGAATAGGATTCATTTCCCCTCATCTCTTGAGGCTGCAATACTACATGAGTCACATTTTGCAATGGGACTATGTACCTCATGTGATAGAAGAGCAGCGCATTGATTGAGAAGAGACAACAGGAATGCCTTATACAAATTCCAAATGTTTCAATAAAGGTGTGTACATACTATGGACCCTAATGTAGGTAACATTTTCTTTCATTTTTGGATAATTCTTCACTAAGATATATCTAGACATTGGATCTTGATAATTAGGTTGACACAACTACGATATCATTATCATTATGATTTACATTAGACAGATACCTGTATGCATCATATAGCCCAGTCATATCATAACATTTCAAACCACAGAATAATGTTCAATTAATGTTTTTTAAACCAGTTAAATCAACGTTGTTTTGAGTCCACATTCTCAATGTTGATCAACATTCATTAAAGGTTATCTGGGAAAACGTTATCTGCTGAACATTGTTTGAATGTTAAACCAACATCTATGAAAAAAACGTTTTCTCAAGAACCCCAAATCAACATTGAAACAATGTTTTTCAACAAATGTTAGTCCAACTAACCATCCGTGAACGTTAATCGACGTTCACTTAATATGTTGCACATCAGTACCTTCTATTGAAACCACAATATCATCAGCATAAAGAAAAACAGAGCAATTTTTTATAATATTTGCCAAATCATTTACATAAATCAAAAATAAGGTAGGACCTAGTATCGATCCCTGTGGGACTCCACATTTAACAATACCTTCTTTAGACATTGTACCATTTACTAATGACCTTTGTCTCCTATCAGTGAGGTAGTCACCCAGCCAGACCCTGAGAAGGCCTCCGATATCAATGTTTTCTAATTTCTCTAACAGAATAGAGTGATTTACAGCGTCAAAAGCTTTCTTCAGGTCTACAAAGATGGAGACAGTGAACTTGCCTTCATTTATATCTCTATAAATTTCATCTGTGAAATAAGCTACTGTACCTTTAGTGGAGCGACCTGATCTGAAACCATTTTGCCTTTCATTCAAAATTTTATTAATTTCCAAGTAATTCATTAACCTATTATTTACAATTTTGTCAAGAAGTTTACCAATAACAGGCAATAATGTAACAGGTCTCAGATTGGAAACATTTGATTTGTCACCTTCCTTTTAAACAAATCACCAATCCTCTCAGGTATTGCCAATAATGCATCTTTTAACACTTTAGAGGAGACATTGTCAATACAGGATGATTTGTTAATGTCAATGCCCTTTATTAGCTTAATTACTTCTTTCTCATCTGTATGTATATATCATGGAGAGCACTGTCAACTGCCAAACCCTCGTAGTACCATACATCATTCATATTACATGCAAGGTTAGGACCAATATTCAAAAATATCTCCATATCAGGGACCATCTTTGAGATGACATCTCATTTTATTCCCATCTTTTTTAATTAATCCATTTATTTCTCACCAGAATTTTTTACAATCATTACCATTTACCTCAAGATTTGTTTTGACAAAGTTTGATTTAGCTTTTCTTATCAGTTTAGTACATTGATTCCTTAACTTCTTAGCAGTATCCCAATCTGAAGGTTTCTTGGATGTGACAGCCTTTTTCAGAGCATTACCCTTATCTCTTATTATTTCAAGAATATAATCAGTAACCCATGGTGCCCTTTCTTTTTTTATAAGAAATGTCTTTATAGGACACATAATTAGGACAAATTATTTAGTAATACATTCAGAATAAATGACCGTCTATCATTTACACAATCACAATTATCATAAGGTCCCGAGTTAGCATTTTTTATAAGAGCGTCCATAGAATTCATTCTTGGTATGCTTTACAACAATGGTCAATAAATGTGATACCTATCATATTGTGATCGCTAACATTCCATTTCCTGACCGGCCTCATAATTTTTAGATGAGTTTGTCATAACCCAGTCAATGCATGTATTTGATTCTCCTTTGCAACTTGTAAATTCAGTTGTAATTTGTTTTAGGCCTAATATTTTTATACATATTTTCATTAATTTTGTTGATACCATCTTTGTGTTGAGGTAATCAATATTGAAGTCACCCATAACAACCAAATCCTTACGTCTAAGATTGGCATTATCTATCATAGAGTGAAGAATATCAATAGAATTAGCCTTATCTCCATCAGGGGGCCTGTAAACATTAGCAACCACTATATTCTTTTCACCAATGCGAATAATCTCCATCCATTGAACCTCGGTATCATTACAGCTTTTACTTAGATGTTCATAAGATGTGGCAGAATATAATAGATCATTTCTTATGTACATCGCTACCCCTCCACAGGATTTGTCTCCCAAGGCTCTATCAAGACGTTAAAAATTGTATCCATTCAAATGAACTAAACCACTATCCATGCCTTCTCTCAGATATACCAATAACTGCATCATTAACGTCTCTCATATAGACCCTTAGCATCTCAATTTTAGAATTAAGACTAAATGTGTTCAAATGCAATATAGTGAACTCTCTTCTACCACCCCTAACGTTCAATTCATTTCTTATCATTTAACAAGGTGGTGCCCGCAATCTCATTGTACAAGTACATAGCAATGTTAATGTAATTCATTTGTAGGTATAGGCATCTCGTGCCACCCACTTAGAGCATTATGCTCTATATAGAGGTCGTAATAAGGCTACAGTTGGCAATTAGTATAGCAAACAAACATCATCCACCATATAAACGAGAAATATACAACTTTTCAACAATTAACTCTACTCAGGTGATTTAATTGTATATAAACATGAATATAACTGGAACATGTTTGTTTAATCCTTACAAACACCATACAATTACATTGTCGATACAACTTGTGCCGCTTAGCCGCGTATCCATTTATATTGTTCAGTCCTATAAGTATATTTAGTTTGGCCGTCCAAAATAGACTACACCAGTGCTAATTGACCCGCGACTCCACCCCATCTGATGCTGTAGACTAAACATATAGTTGACCTAGTCCTTGCCTGTCGCGCTATCAATCAGCTGATCCCCATAATAACAAACACTCAGTGCAATGGTCAAAGATAAATCTACATTATAAAATGACTTGTAGATATGTGGATCAATGAGACATAATATGAATATATGTAAGTAATGAGATTATACTTAGAAAATTTTCTCACATATTACTGGACTGTATTGGTTTGATTATGGTGT
This sequence comes from Acholoe squamosa, assembly GCA_949317995.1. Lineage (NCBI taxonomy): Eukaryota > Metazoa > Annelida > Polychaeta > Phyllodocida > Polynoidae > Acholoe > Acholoe squamosa. The sequence continues at coordinate 99,158,948 of OX439036.1, read as the reverse complement.
TTGATAAGCGTCCCTTAAGTCCATGAGTATCTGTCCCATCTTGTTTTCTTTGACTGCTTCTTGAGATATCTGACTGGCCTTAGCAATAGTGAAATAACACCCCCAGCCTTTCTTGTTGGTAGCCTCATAGATGTTTCCTTTGATTTCGCATAGCCTTTGCTCCAAAGTCTTATCTTGACCAAACTTCAAGTGCACTACCTCTCTCATAATCATATATTTTCTCTCATTGTTGTCCTTCTTGGTAATTTTAATACTGTGAGACAGTCTCTTGGCCTCATACCCATCTCTACAGATTTTTATAAGCTCTGCTTGCTCCTCCTCGTCATTGTACTTGGCTACTTTGATCCAAAATAACTGTTCAAAACTGTGCCATGATATGTCATCATAGACTATCTCACATGGGTACATGTTCGAGAGGAAGGCATGACGTGATTGATATGCTACACCGTCCTTGACATCCACTAATTTAGCTGCTTCTAGATTAACCCCAGGAGGGAGTTTGTCAATTTCATTGTACCCAAATAATTTATCATCGATTTCAATTTTTGAGCCTTTCATTTTGACATTTAGCCCTTTTTCCTTGGCTACAGCAGCTACACAGTGAAGGTCCTTTCTCTCATCTTGCTGTTCTTTGGTAAGATCATCCGACACATAAATCTTCTTCATCTTATCCACATTTCTCATTTTAGAAACATTTTTAAAACAGGTTGAACTTGTGCTCAATTGACTTAAACCTTATGAAAATATTCCTGGTACTGTCACTACCTGCTTTTTTCTTGCCCACTCTGTATGCACTGTCAAAACCTATATACTCGCCATCATTAAACGCACCGATATCCTTCATAATGTCAACAATTTTCTAGCTTCATCCATCTGTCGAACTCTGATATCATTATGGAGCAATTTGTATGCCATTCTTTGGTTTTCTACCTCGAGACGTTTGATGTTGACAGGTGCTTTGTTTATATTACGCTCAGCGGTGTCAAGCCTGTCGCGCAGTGACTGCAGTTCAATGTCCTCATCGTCCATATATTTTTTTTCAACTTTCTCAATGTGATTGTTCATGCGAGTGGAATTATCAGTAAGGGTGGATTGAAGCTCAGAGAATTTTTCAACCATAGATATATTAGATTTCCTCAACTCCTCCATAGCTTTTAACAAAGTGCCCTTACCACTCCCACTTGACTCCATATTGTCTTCCGATACAGATTTTGTAGCACTTTTATTGATCTCATATATCTGTCGGACATTTCTACATCAAGACAAAACTCACAATATATTCATGCACCAGGTTTGCTCCTTTTAGTTGCAGTAGAGGCCAGATTCCACACGACGCTGGTCGATATAATTCACCCGCTATTCAGTGTCAACCTTCGACACACGCCATTCTCTGTGTCTTCTTGTCAAGTACCTCTCATATATTCACCTATCATCTGGGATTCTGCAGACAATCTCTAGCCACCCTTTCTGATATATTTATATTTCGAGGAAAATCATATACCACAAACTAGCTCATTCCCTTAGGCACTAAAGAATAAAGGGCTACTTACTTTGCCATGCAAAGTCATCAAGAATAGCACAATGCCCGACGCCCTGTAGGAGAAGAAGAAATATGAGAACTCACACTTATATTCACACAAATATGGGAACAAGCAGCTATTGTTTTGCTAATCAGTAGAGGGACATTACCTATATGACACATAATGTCAACATTAAATCTCTTTCAAATCTGTTTCTACAGTTAAACCGTTTATACTTAAATTGTCATAACATAAAGACACAGTGTTCTTTTACTATTATCTTTTGTTTATCCATTCTCCTTCTTGCTGGTCCTAATATAACTTGATATAATCCAGAGATATATATGAGGTCAGTAGCAAATGAAAACCTTGCAGTGAGCAGCACCTTTATTTTCATATGATTATACAGTGCCTATACATGGGTGCTAAACATTTTCAGGATGTCAAGGCATCAATGTCATGTATATATGCCAATGTACTAAGAATTTTGAATTGTCAGTGTCCGTCATTTTCTAAAACCTCTGCATCAAGACCGTCACTTTTTAAAACCTCTCCGGCACAAGCGTCACGACCGTCACTTTTTACCCATGTATATCCCTCAGACCCTTATCCCTCATGTTTATTAGCATATACAACAGCCTACCTTTGCCTCTAGTACAACTCGTGGGCATTTCCAGTTGTCATAAAAGTTGTTGTGTCCCAGGCCAGGGATGGCACAGCTCCACTCGGCCAGTTCAGCACCAAGAAACAGTCCTGGAACTGAGAACTTCACCTTCTCCTCCAGCTCCTGGCTAAATGGTTCCATGCCGATAAATGCCTTCATATGAACAGATATCATCAATACTATATATACAGCTTCTGACTGAAAGACTCCAAACGGGTCTAGGCTAATAGAATTAGATGTTTCATGGGTCCTCAAATCTAAGCTGCCTTGAACAGGATTGAAGATGGTTTCCCTTCCCACCAAAGAGGATAGACCAGCTGAAACTAAAGTCCAATGATGTGAACATAATGAGCCATATTGTGCCAAGATAAGTGGCATCCTATGACTTGGAAAGAGGTATATAATCCTCTGAAATACTTATCAGACAACACTATATTAGCTTTTATACCAGCTTTCAATTAAGTTAAAGCAATTTTGTTTTTGGTGATTAAAGTTGAGTAAAATCGATCAGAGCCACAGAGAAAAGTTATTTAATCTTTTTTTTACTTAAAGGAAAAGACAACCCTATTTTCATGGTGACTTATGGTAGCAGAGGTGTTAAGAAGTATGGATGTATCATTTTATTTAATGAAAATACTATCAAAATAAGTCATCATGAAAATAGGGTTGTCTTTTCCTTTAATGACTCTAGGCTACCATTACTTCCCAGCATGATATCAAAAACAAACAATCGTTTGGCCCCAATCAATTAATGTTAAGCATACCTTAGGCGATGCCTTGTTGTCATTGAGGAGCTTTAGTAACAGGTCAGCCCCAGCAGAGTGGGCTCCCACAGCCATCTGGTCAAAGTCTGGTTTGGCACTGCCAGTGTACTTATATAGATTAGCTCTGGCCTGAAATATACAACAACATCCAAGCCACAAGTGGCAACTTAGTGGTATAATTCATGGATAGCACTGCATGTACGTCTATGTATGTCTATTTGCAGAAGCTAGCATTAGCCTGAAATGTACAACATGTAATTAATGTTTCGGAGGACGTTGGTCGGACTATCCCAACACTTCTATTTATCCACGCTCACTCGAGTGAAGAAAATTTTCATAGAATTACTAAGGCCGTTGGTTCCTGTAACCTGCACCCCAGAAGTATTTTTTTTGAATTTTCTATTGAACCTTGAATCCCTTGGGGAGGGGGTAAGGAAAGAGGAAATCGCAGAATGTAATTAAAGTCTGGTTTTGCACTGCACTTTTCCAGGAATGAATTGAACAATAGCATCCACCAGGAGGGCATTTCTCAATAATGCTATTTAGCACTGTTGGGAAATGCCCACCAGGTTTAAATCAGGTTTAACTCTGCATGCATGTGTGCTTGTACAATTTATCCTTAGCCTTAAATGTAAAAAAAAGTCGGCCCTTTTAAAATTTCTAAAAATAGATTATGCAATGTAAAGTTGCCTTGTAGGCAAATCTTTCTCATAACCTACCCATTTTAAAGCGGTGTCCACTACATCGACCTCTATTGGTTCTTCGGATGAGAGTGGCCAGGGACCGACAACGATGAAGCCATGTGCTGCCACCTTGGTGAGATAGGTGTGGTACACGGTAGCAGGAACTATACCCGACCAGCCCCCAATAAAGTAGAATACTCCATAGGTGTCTGCCTTGTCTGGGTATAACACTGTAAAAATAGACAATAAAGACTACAAAATATACCACATTTAAATACCTTATACCTTATGCCATTATATAAGCCTCTGCCCTCAACATATATAGCGTTTGTAAAGAACTTTAATGGTGTCTTCTCTTTTCTTTGCTTTCCATTGACATTCAGTGTTTTCTTAAAAAAACAATAAATGCACAAAAAAAAGGAGACATGCAAAATGACACCATGTAAGGTATAAAGTATCACAAACAAGAAATTTCCCCAATGGTGGGTCTAGACACAATATCTTTTTTATACCCCCAGTCATTATAAAGGCCATCTAGGTACTCCATAATGATAATATCATTAAATTCAATCATCACACACATGATATTATCTTTGCTCACCCATAGTGTCAGACTCTAGTCCCTCAGTCTTGTCAGCCTCCAGGTAGACCTCCTTCAGGTCGTCCTTCATGGATCCATCCTGGTAGGGGTTGGACTTCTCCTGGTACAAACCTTCACCTGAAACATATCTTCCAATTCTTTAACCCTTTCAGGGCCGCTAAGGCCTTAATGTATCAATACCCATCGCTCGTCATGATGCATGAATGCAGCCCTGGCGAGTAACATTCGACATTCATGCATCATGCAAACCTTGTGGGTTTGATATGTCCCTGGAGCATCGGCATTGTGTTACAATGAAGTGCTGGTGAAAAGACTCCCCGACACTTCATTGGAGCATCATCCCACCCATGATACACTCCCGTGTCAGCAGCCCTTAAATCTTTGAGAGACAATAGTGGACAATAGTGCAGTAATGAATGCATCATGTCAATTGTTAGTTATGATGGATTGATGTAGCCCTGGCAACTGGACTTTTCAGAACTACTTTCATAATGATGTCATTAATGGTTTAGGTCTCTTAAAATGCACTTTGAGAAATGTCATAAAGAAACGATGCATTCCTTGTCCCAAAGTTGCCAGAGCTGTTAATTTCACTGAGATTCCTAGTACATTTGTGTACCATCGTCCTGCAACCTGGGGCTTCATGTAAAAATACACTGGTCCAATGCTTTACAATTACGGCGGCCCACTCTTCAGTTTTAAGAGGATCCCTGGTATATTCAACAGTTGTTTTTTTTACAGTGTGACAACTTTTGATAGCTACATGACGCCTCCATCCTCTTGCTGATTTGGTGACATGATACACCGATGCCAGTGGTTGTGAGTCAATTCACTAGATATCATGCGTTTTCCCATTTCTGATTTACAGAGGTTCTAATATAATACACATAGATAAAACTACACAGAGTCACCAAAAGAAATACCTACCTTTACATGCTAATAAAGCCAAACAGAGAAGTGGCAGGATACTCTTCATGATTCTGATGAGGTGTCCACTCAGCAGGGGGATAGTAATGAATATGATACCTAACCAACCTGTAAAGACTTATGCAGCTTTAACCCTTTAAATGTAGCCCTCACTATGCATCAATGTAGCCCTGCTTAATGACTCACTAAATTATACGTCAGTGATGCTTCCAAAAGGTGGTACACTCCCGCATTGGGGCATAATGCAAAAATGTCCGGCAAGATATCTAAAGTACGTACATCCGTACTTAGTGGAGGTGAATGGACATGAAGCTTTGAAGAAAATATGCCTTTCTGAAAGGGTTAATAAGAGATAGGTCTGGGTGTAGAAAGACAGGTGTGTTTAGGATAGATATGATAATCTATGAATTATGTAAAAGATAAGGTTATTGTATCAGTAGGTGTGTAGGAGGGCCAATGTTCTTGACTGAACCGTGGGTGATATATATATATATATATATATATATATATATATATATATATATATATATATATATATATATATATATATATGATGCATAAGTACATTGTACAGTCTTTGTCAGCACTGCATTGGTGCACCATGATAACCCTTCTGCACTGTGGCAAACCATAGGGTCACCATAATGCATGAATGCAGTCTTGGTGAAGGCTCACTGGGGATACAATCATACATCATGAAGACCAATGAGTAAGGTACATGTCCTTTAACAGATGATTTGGACTGGTTGGCTTTCTGCAGCCCTGACTCTCTGTCCAAATGTAACCATTTTATGTTTTGTCTTTGTGATAATAAATTGCTGAAAAACCATGGGCTCAAATCGCGTCAAACTGAATGTGTTTTACTCACTATCGCCGTATGCAGATACCATAAATATTCCTCTCAATGTTCATCTGAGATAACTCTACACCTCCTTTCCTCAAATTCAGTGCCATTCATTTTGGTGAGAGGTGAGCTGTGATGCATACAGCTTAGGATTTCAATTTCAGCTGCTACCTGCTTTTTGATGGGAAGGAACAACACTCAGCTAAATAGTTTAGACTAATCTTCCCAGATGGCAGGACTGGGTAGTCAGGATCAGGGTCCTCCAATGAAGAGCTCTTTCCACTATAGAATTCCAGTCAGATTTGCAATACCAGATGATGCCTCTAGTAAGGTGTTTGCCAACATGGATACAATGTTCCCTTACCCCCACTGCCTGTCAAGGCCATTGCTTATTTGAGACCCCGGCACTTAAATGAGGTAATACACATGGAGCATAGCCATTGGTTCACACACTTTGCGTAATGCTATTATGACACTTCCCCCCTAAGAAAGCATCTTTTATACTTAATAATACTTGTCGGTAATACACATGAAATACACATAAACCAAAATGCAGTAGCGATGTCACAAATAGAATTATAAGTCCATGCACTTCATTGGTCAGACGGTTCTTTCCGACTAAGTTCTGTTCATCTCAGCACCTGGCAGATTACCATGCAGGTTGTTCTATGCGGTTCTCCTGTGGTGGAGGTTCAAAAGGCTGTTCAACTGGCCGTGGTTGCATTGGATGTAAGGCAATGGGATTTTGAATAACTACTGGCTTTATTTGTGCTACAGGTTTGTCTTCTGGGACCATCCGAATATGGCGTCTGTTCCTTCTGTACAGTGCACTATCCCTTTTCCGCAAAATATGACCGTTCGCATCATGTGTTTGAACTACTCTATGCGCTACACTCATACTGCTAGCTATTATGACAAGGACCACCGACACTGGTGGTGGATATCAATCTAAGGTGTTCATCAACACAGGGGGTGGTGGGTTTTAAGTAAGTAATATATGATGAATAGACTTGCACGAGTTGGCTTCAGGGGGTGATATAAGCATGAGCCGTAGGCGAATGCTTATATGAAACCCCTGAAGCCAATGAGTGCAAGTCTATTCATTATATATTGCGCTTATAACATGGTTTCCACCATTAATTCTAAGTATTTACCTTTAAAATAGATAGAATCCATTCATTTCTTTTGCGAGTCGACTAGACGGCCATCCACCATCTTGGTTTCATGTTAACGTATGGTTAAGCGGGTGACCTCCTGCATCTCCCACTCTCATAGGCCTACTACCGCGAACACGTCGAGACAGAGCTGTGCCAGTCTAAAATATAATCCATTCTGTACACACCAGGCGGTGACACCTGTAGTATTGACAGAATGGCGAAGACACACAGCCAGTCGCTCGATTCAAAAGTTTAATATTTTTTTATGTTAAATTCAGCCTTAATATCAAGTAATCTACCCGACAGGGAGTTAGAATAATATGTAAAGGATATACTGCTGAAATTATTTCGTCAGATTTGGTCTATAAGCTTAAAAAATGGAGGATTTACTTTCGTGTCAACTCGCTGTCAAGGTAGGATTCAATATGTCCGCCCCGCTGTCCGTCCGCCGTCAATTTTGGGTTCTTATATCGCCAGATATGAGAACTCATATTATCCATTTTCGGCACTGAAAACTCGCTAACCGTGTTATAAGGGGGGCATAAACACTTTTGACTCCTCCAGCTTGAAAACAACCCCCTGTTAATAAAGCAAAATGCGACTAGCAAAGATTAGTTCATGTGTTGTCCATGAGGGGGTGTGCCCCGTCGTTCTATAGATCTTGGAGGCAAGTTGTGGGGTACAATTTCAGGTTGTGCTGCAAAAGGGTGTATGCTTGGAGAATCAACCTGGCCAACTGATGGCCGTCAGTCACTGATGGACAGTGTAGGGACACTATCCTTAGCCCTTTATTTGTTTCTAGTTCTATTAGAGCTTGGAGTATGATTATTTAGTTCACTATTAATCCCAAATCTTTTTTATTCCAGTATCTTTGCTGACAGCATTAGATTCAGATGAGATCTCAAGATTCAGATGACATCTCTTCCCAACTCGGAACTCCCGTATGTAGGGCATTAGACTATAGCCGGCGAGTGACCTACTTACAGGTTCCGCGGCTGGTTCCATTCGATAGGAGTTACATATATGCGTTAATAAATAATGACCACTGCCTAAATCCTGATATGATTTCTGTTTCGTGCCCCCTCATAAACAAAGTGTTCAAAACGAAATTAGTAATACCAAAGACACAAAAAACACAGTATTGATTTGCTGTACCAGCGAACACAGAGTTTATTATCACAGTCTCCAACAAAAAACTCATACAGTGGACAGCGCCACCAACTGGATGAATGCACCAACCACAGAGGGTAGCACTGCCCCATCAGGACCAAGTCTCCCTCTAGTGTCAAGGTTTAGAACTTGTCCATCATAGATACTGCACTTATACCATACAAGGCTGAGATAGGAAACAATATAACTTCATTGGCACAATTCCTCTTTTTCAGAGATAACATATAAGCAATTCTGACTTGTTTTAATATAAAAAAATGTCTAGATGGGAAAATGGGAGAGGAGCTTAGTTGGTCATGGTCTTGTTGATAAGCTCGGCAACATCATCGTAGATGTTAATCGGGTTGTGGTCGATGGTGTAGCGTTTGACAGGGTGGCCATTGCCATCAATCAGGAACTTCTCATAGTTCCACTTGATATCAGAATGTTTGACAGGAGACCAGAAGATCCGGGACGTGTCCCCACTGAATGGTGTGGGTCTGTCACAGGTTTTCTGTAAGTAGCATATGAGGAAGGAGAACTTAGAGCCGAACTTCTTGCACTCCACATTCAGGAAAATAGCATCATAGAAAATGTGACAAGCTTTGAATCTATCTAAGTCAGTAGCCTAAATTGATATCAGGAGTCTCAAGTTTTTCCAAGGTCAAAGAGTAAGACTTTTGCCAAGGGTGGTCATAATTTCGTAGAGGTTCCGGGAAGCAACATACCCCACCTAAAAAACCTTTTGAAAATCTTTAGGTTTGAGTTTATTTTATTGACTTAAGAGGATAGATACATATAGTCGGCAAATTGAAATCAGTCCAGTGACATGCTAATTGATACCGGTAGAGTTGCAATATGTAACAATGACATTATAAACAGTTTGATAAACAATGTATAGTAGTATGTCAGGTAAAGAGTATCACCAGTGTATCACAGCAAATTGTCAATACCGTAGTATTCAAAATACCAGCCAAAGTATCACCTAAAGATAAAAGTAATAATTAAGCCTCGAGTCAATTCAGAAGGAAGAGAACCCCATCCCAACTGTATTCAGTGTGTGGGTTGATTCTTATGGTTCTACCTTTCTTCAGTCAAAAACATTTATTTGAAACCGTTGACAAGATCTAGATCTAGAGACCCTTTTCTACACATTTTTGTGTACTTATTGGTAGGTGGATGCTCCAATTCATGATAAGTCTATGGGTCTAATGAATCTCCAAAGCCCAAAGTGCATGAGATAGTGAGATGACCCTCATATAGGCCTACATGCATGTGTCTCACCCAAAGATTCCTGTGAGTTGAGAAACCCATCTGAGGTATATAATTGATTTTTCCCTTTACTGTTGTTTCGACACACCGGGAAATATTGAGAAAAATTAATTTCAATGAATATAGTCCCTCGCTGTATATGTTCCAGTGTTGGAGAAAAAAGAGATCCAAGTGTAGTAGCAGAGCGACAACACCGTCCATACCCACCAGGCTATCTGAGGTATAGTCTTCAGCATGGATTTGAAGGAAGGAATTGACAGCTGCTAAACAACAACATACCAGTACACTTGAAAACATTGGTATACCTAAAATACTTTGATTGATACAGTGTGATGATCCACTTTTCTCTCAAATTTGTCCAAGTATCTCAACAGAGACTATCTTGAGAGATAGTACCTGTAGGTCGGTCTCACTTCCAGGACAGTGCTAGATCCAAATAAACATTTAGGAAAATGTGTCTGCCTCTGGATGAAAATAAATGAAATGTCAATCAATCCCTTACCTTCATGAAGGTGAAGATTTTCTCTTCTTTGGCCCCGTTAACATCCACCTTCTTTGTCATGATGAAGTCAGGGATGTAGCCATCCCCGGGTCTCACATACTGTGGAAAAAAGTGTTTTTGAATATATCATTTCTTAAGGCTCAGAGATGTCAGACCTTCAGAGGTCCGTCTATTTTCAGATGTTCAAACTTTCCTAAGAATCGGACATCTCAGAGACATCTTCCAACTTGTGGTCATAATTTGGATAGAGAGAATTACATTAATCATAGATACCCTTACAACATTTACTTTCTACTTCTAGGGAGCCTGAGGCTGAGCATAGTTCAGGCTTCAGCAGGTGGAATTAAGCATGCTTTGTGCTGCCCTCTAGCCTTTTCTAGACAAACCACCTTTCAGAGATCAGAGGATCTCTGAAATCTCATTTCAGAGGACATGAATCTAAGCTGGCTGCTGATTGACTGAAGTTCTGATGCAGTGTTTTTAATTGTTTTTCTATGACCATCCATTCTAGAGATGGTTTTAATGGTTTTGAGTGAGGGGAACAGGTTGAAAGGAAGACAAGATGGGTGCTTTTAGCATAACACATTGGGGGGGGGGATGGGTGCTTTGCTAACATCCAAAGATCTTCAGAGGTTGGGCCCATAACCAACTGACAACTCTGCCTGAGACTTAAGTAAATCCATCTGTATGTGAGTTAGTATAATACTTAACTCCTTCTATCAACTGGCTCTCTGATAGATAGGACATAGATATTCTTGTAGACCTGGTACATGAATCGAGGAATTTAGAGGACTGTCAGAAATTAGAGAAATGAAATGCATGCTGACGACCAGCTGCAATAAATTTGTTTAGTAAAGGTGAATGCTGAATGTACAATGGCTTATCAAAAACATTGGTACAGCCCTATGGATGTTCACATGTCGAAACATAAGCTTGGGTCTGTCAATGGTGTGATTGGCCAATAGCATATAATAATATGCATTTTGAGATGAAATGGCCGAGGGTACCCCCTATTTTTTTCCAACTCATCATTAAAGCCTGATCATAATAATATATAACATTATTTGCACGATGTCTGAATCCTATATGTCATATCCATGATGGTATGTAAAAAGGTTTCCAGTCACAAAAATACACAGGTCATTTATGTCCAGTGAAAATATTTTTCAGAAGGCCATTTCAAAATTTTCCCTTATTAGTCTCACTCTAGTATTTTAGAAGCTTCTTTTTTTATCATACATTTAGATGGCTAGTGCATGGTGCAACATCTTTGAGGAAATATGAAAAGATGATGGAAACGTAAGCCCTTACATCTTCCATCCTAGTATATTGAAAATAACTCAATTTCCGGTCCCTATAGTAACCAAGGAGGTATGTGGGATCTTTTTCAGGAAGCCTGAATCTGAATCCAATTTCGGGAAAAGGATCATGAGCGGATCTTTTAAGGGTTAAAGTTCGGTTCCACCATGATACATCAGTATAGAATAACTAGTTTGACAGGCTTAGTACACATTGAAAATTAGTAGTGGCCCTTCATCCACAGCACACAGGCTCCCGCTATAGGAATTCAGACATAATCTACCTGATTTATTATTAGGATAGAAATTAATACAGGACATTGATTGGAAATCCAAAAGTTGATACTGCAGTGATAGCAGACATTTTCACATTAATTCTCTTAGGACTGTTACATGATATGGCTGCATTGCATCATAATGCACTATGATAATCTGTAGGTGATTCAAGCGTTTCTATGGTCTAATACACTGTCCTATTATTCTGTAATGAGAGAGTGACTCACCTTTAGACCATTGAGAATCTCCGAGTTGCCTCCGGGCTCCTGCTTACCGAAAATGTTGGAGGGGAAGCCGACGATTTCAAACATACCTGTCCCATGGTTTTCCTCAACTTTGGCTTTGAGTGCATTCATGCCATTGTAGTTGAAGTGGGTTAGACCTAAAAGTATCAGAATTTAGAATTAAATATATTAAATGGAAACTATAAATAGTACTTCTTTTTTAATAACCTTTAGTATGGTTTATTATATTACTTCAACCAAAATCTTAATGCCATTTTGACAGTAAAACAGATGCAGGTGCTTTGTATTATCCTAAATGACGAATTCAAAAACTCTCTTGTAATATTGGAGGAATTGTACAATATAACTGAGTAAAGTAACTTATTGAATACAATATAAACTGGCACTTATTTTTCTTGTACACAGGCGTGCTGGTGGTTCTAATGTGCATAGATGTACCGGTAATTGACAGTAGCTAATAATAGTGGTTTTAAACCATCAGACTTAGGGAGGTTACACATGTAATTTAGGTTGACTAAGTCAACTGCCTAAACAGGCTAAGGAATCATAGCGGGTACTGTTCTTTATTACACACAATCTAATTGTATTTCACAAGTAGAGGTTGTGCCGAGCATAAATTCAAGTGTTGAATGGAGGGTAGGTGTGTGACTTTGGGTAAATCGACCCATAGATGCTGTAGAAGCTATATTCCACCATACAACACGGCTGGACAAATTTGTGGTGTTTCTTCATTAACACTGTGTTCTGATTGCCTGATTGGTTATACCTTATTCTAGATGGATAATGCACTCCCAATACATGAGGTTAACCTCATCTCGCTTTTAGCCTTCACAATTGATCTTCCTGTGTTATTAGGTCACTGGTAGCTGATGTGTCTTATAATGGGAATAAGGCACTTGGTCATGACCCTGGTCAATTACTTGCCAAAAGCAATGTGGTATTAACGGCACTATAGGGAAATATTCCTGACAGGTCAATTGTCATGATGGCTTTATGCAGTGCTGGTAGGTTTTTTCACAAAGACTAGATGATATGAAAGCATCATGCTTAGGATGAAACACTCCCAAAATGCCATCATGACGAAAAACTACAGATCTTATCAGCACCACATTGTTGCATCATGACAAGAAAGGAACATAGAAACCTCATGGCATCAAGATGTACTCACCTCAGTAGGTTGCAGTGTTGAAGATGAGGAGAGGGGTTCCCCTGAATTCCTCAAAGCTGAACTCTCTGCTTCCATTAATGAAGGTGGCCTTGTATTTGTAGATGTCCCCCTCTGTAGGGTTGCAGGAGGACTTGGTGCCTAGGGTAGTAGGGACCAGGAGCCCCACTACCAGCAGGCTTAGGGAGGTCACCCACGATGTGCCTGTCATCGTGCTGGTGAGCTGCTGATGTGGCACTCTGACCAGCCTGAGTTATATAGGTATGTGTCAGGAAGTATAGGGGTGGGGCCATGGAGCCTGGTACTGGGGGCTGGTCTGATAAAGGTGTGAGAGCTAGATAGTGTGTCCCAGAAATAACAGTTTCTGGGTGGATGTAATCAGTTTCTTTTTTCTTTTTTTTCCTCTGTGCAGATCAATAATCTAATAATCTTGGTACCAGAAAGAGGTACCAACTTTGTCATTGTCAACTATATTTAAAGATAAATAACAAATGACTTAAATTCAATCATTTAATTAGTATGCCATCATTTTAGACTGTTCGAAAGATATCAGTTTCATAGATAATGCAAAATAGATGAAATAAGGCCTTGTTCCTAGGTGTGAATAACTCACAAGGGCACTAGTCAGGGAACTGCCATAATATCTCGATGGGTTGTGGTGGACAAGGCTAACCACAATTGCATTGGTGTACCCTCCAGCATTTTATTTTATTTGAAAAACCTCTCCCCATAAGGATAGCATTACAGGGCCGATCGCCACACCCACAGTGACGTAACGTGTGCCGATCCACCACAGCGGCCGATCCAGTACTGCAGCCTCGTTCTGGGTGCAGGTAAACATTCAAAATGGCGGACCGCCGCCCGTACGGGGAACTACAGTAATGGATTTTGTTAATTTTTAGTTAATTAAACCCTCTCAAAACATGTAGAAGTTGGTGAAAATGTGGAAGAGAACCTCATCCATACCAAAGAAAAGGCACTGTCCATCCCATAATCATGACTCTAACTCAAGCTGTATGTACTAATAATTTATTCATTTGGGTGTGGGAGTGGTCATTCAAACAATACATTCTAAATTTAAACTTTGGCAAGAATCTGGATATTAGTTTTGCCATTATTTAGTTCGGATGCTACTTACACCAACAAACTTTTCGTTAACTAGATATACCATATCTAAGATATTGAGTCGATCTCTAATCTTAGGTTTAGAGTACTAAGATGAAGATATGTAGCATCAGTTGAGATGGTGAAGATAAGATATATATCAGTTTCTGATTGAGAAAAGAGCCATCTGTGTATTACAAACATTTCATTGACCTCCTTCCGATTCTAACTTACGCCCAACAAGTTCAACATAAGGTCAACCTGATAAATTCTTCATCCATGCCGACTAAGATTACCACACCAATGGTCCAGCAAAGCACTGCTGATAGACCTGTGCATGATTTCACCCCTTAGTCCTAGAGAGGCATCGACATGATGCATAAACCAAGACTTGGTGAGTTATTCTCCTATGATGTGTTCCCGGGGGGGGGGCACTCTTAAATTTATGGAAACCATGTGCGTACATCACCCTGAGAGGGGTACCCCTTTTAGAGGGGCAAAATTTCATTAAATCACCCCCCTATGGACGGGTTTCCCTCAAATGATTGAAAGAAATCATACCCCTTTTGGCAGGACTACCCTTTATTTGAAAAAAATGTACCCCTTTTGATGTAATACCATTTATTAAAACTGCCCAAAATATTCCCCCCCTTTCACTGAAAATTTTGAAAAATTGATTCAGTTTTTGGGCCTAAAAACCTACCCCTTTTAGCCCAAAATGCCCAAAAAAGTACCCCTTTTAACGGATCCGGCCGGACCCGCCCTAAACCCTTAAAAAGTACTTCTTTCCCTCTAATTTTTGTACGCACATGGTTACTATGGATCATATAGGGAGTGGCCCCCCGGGGATGTGTTCAATTGGTTTGCTAGCATCCTGATGCCTGAACCGGTTGATCACATGAACTCGTGGAAAAACGTAATTTTAATCTAAAACACGTAACTAGCACACGGTCTATTGGGTTAAAAAACGAACGTTAAGATTAACATTATATACATACTTTAGAATTATGCTTTAAAACGATTTTATACGTAATAAAGACATTTGGTCGGCATGATGCACTTATTCAGCCCAGGTAAATTACTTGAGTTACCTGCAATGCATCTACCTAGACTTGGTGAATTACTTTGCCAGGTTTTGTTGGTTTGCATAGAACATGGTACATTAAAGCATCCTTATGCCTGAACGGGTTAAGGACATGAACGCAAGTCATTCTGATTACAGCAACAGATGTACATTGTAACACAATCTATGGTTTAAGTAGTCCTTCAAAGTACGACGATGTAAAGTGATATCATTAAAGGTTCTAGGTGAGTTCAATTTCATACATGTAGATCAGTGGCCACCGCACTCTTCATTTCTGAAAGAAAATAGGTTTCACGAGCTGGATCGATGATGGAGCACACACGAGGCACTTGAGTACTGTTGTTCTTCCTTCTGATGCACACTTAAGTGGCAGCGGTAATTGAATATTAAACCTAACAATGTGTAGTTACTTATTCCTAAGAGTTAAGCCATAGGGGTAGCTATGGTATATAGCAAGACCTCGCTTGCAGGTTGTCATGTATTCGTCATAGCCGTTTTTGAGTTAGATTATCCCGTGAAATAGGGCGGGTAGACAGTATAGCGAACGGGTGGGCTACCCCTATGGATTGCTCGGCTATCGAGTACTCCATCCTGCTCAGCGCCATATGAGATTATTCATTCAATAGAAGGATATCAAAGGGAGTCTGAGGAAGAGATGATCTTTTACAATTTTACCTGGGTCCATTTAGTCACCGCTTCTACGCTTGACTTCAGTGGGATCAAGGGCATTCATTTTTCTTATTTAAACATTAGAAGCCTTCTAGCAAATGAGAATTTCAGTCTCATTACTGACTATTTACAAAATTCAGGACTACATTACTTCTGTATTGGTGAATCCTGGTTAACTGATAAAGTCACTAATAATTATGTTCATATTGATGGTTACTCATCTACAAGACTTGACCGCCAGACTGAAGAGAAAGGCGGAGGTCTCATCACTTACATACGAGATGGAGTTACTTATTCAGACAGCCAATTATAATGTCAGTAACAACGACATTGAAATACAATGGATTGTAATTACCCACACTGCAAAAACCTCTCCAGCACTAGTATATCTGGGTATACCTAATAGGATTCATAAGGCATCATTATATCCCACAGTTTACATACGACAATATCGTTCTGATTTACAATAATGATTCACCAAATAAATTGTTACAAGAAAACCAACAATCTTTAAACGAGTGACATAAAAACATTTTCTACAGATGTAAGGTAAAAAGAAAATTTGTTTTGGCTCTGCTGCTAATCCTACTTGTGATGATGTTTAGTGACCAATCTGGATGATGTGTGTACACAGCCATGACGGCTCTGATTTCACAGAAAAAAAAATTGCCAGCGTGACGCAGTGCATTTTTATTTTTACATTACAGGAAAGAGTGGTACCTGTGATTGGCCCCAAGATGTTGGAACCCCTTTTGATGGGCAGAGCGATGCGCACATGGGTCATAGCATAAGGACGGGTGAAAGATGTCCCGCACTGTGGTGCCCGATAGTGAACAAGTAACCAATGGATAATTCATGACGAGTGTGTGTTATTAGCCTTTGCTAACACACACTCGTCATGAATTATCCATTGACTACTTATTTTATTCCATGAAACCAATACATAATCAATAGAATAAAATCAATTTGAAAACAATTCCCCCTCCCCAGGACTCGAAGCCAGCCAGCGGACACACGGCTCAAGATTTCAATGCGTCTCGTGGTTATGTTTGTGTAAAATACACCTCCACGCCTGGCAGTGGACAGCGACAGCGGCACACGGCGAAAAAAAGATGCTTCTCGCGGTTATGTTTGTGTAAAATACACCTCCTCGCCCGGCAGTGGACAGCAACAGCGGCACACGGTGAAAAAAAAATGCTTCTCACGGTTATGTTTGTGTAAAATACACCTCCTCGCCCAGCAGCGGACAGCGCACATGGCAAAAAAAAGGCGCGCCCGGACCGGGAATCGATCCGCGGACCTCTGACGGCTGAGCGCAAAGCGCTAACCACTAGACCACCGCGTCTCCTCCTTCAGCGCACATCTCGGCTTGGCTATGTTTGAATGCATCCCGCTGTTATGGTAGCGGACAGCCCGCAGTCGTCGCCTTGCCGGGCTTTGTATCATATCCAGACATGGTTCGAACCAGGCATTTCTCGTCAGTCCCTGTGGCGCAGTGCATAGGGAGTTGGATTTGGGATGTGAGACTGCAGATTCGATCCCTACCCTGGCTTGGAATATTTTGTGGGTTTTAACATGTAACATATGACATGGAAGGAATGGATAACCTGCACCGGGCACAGGTTATCCATGGATAACCCACACCGGGCACAGGTTATCCATTGATAAACGCATGCCTTACAAAATTGATGTTACAGCCTACAGGGTGTGCAATATCGACAGATATGTGGATGGGAATAGCCACCAAAAAGCATCCAGTAACCCAGAAATCGTGGAATAAAATGCTCTATGGGATACAGCCAGGAGGGCATTTCTCAAGTTGGTACGGCTGCAGACATCCACTAGATTTGAAATCATCAAAATTAGAGTGGGTGATCGTAGGTAATGCACTATAACTGCTCTGTAAGATCAGCACTTAATATAGTAATTGTAAGAGAGTTTGGTGGGGCAGTCGTACCAGTGTAATCATTAGAGTGAGATATTTTATTACGATTAAGCGGGTATTCCATTGCCGTCGGTCGGCCAAGATTTTGCTAATCCGATCATTTTTGATTATACAAAAGTATAGAAAAAGTCGGTCGGATTAGTAAAAATACGGTCGACCGACGGCGGTGGAATACCTGCTTTAGAAGGAGTCTAGTTCTACCATCTTGGGAAATGCCTTGCAGTGGTTTGCTTGACCGGGTGCTGAGACTGCTAACACCTCCCAATCAGCAATGGAGCATTGGACCATGCTTGTCCATGCTTGGCCAAATATAAGCCGATATTGGCCCAATATAAGCCGACATTGGCCCAATGTATCCTTGCTACCTGGGCTGTCATACAGCTACCGTATTCTCACCAATAACTGTTTCTGTCGATTTAGAGGGAAGATTACCAAAAGGCCTTAGCCTATAAATGCAAAACAAACACTTATCAAAGGTTTGATATCACATTACTAGCGCTTAGTCAATGTCCAGGACTTATTGTTGTGTGTACCAAATACCATATAGTCACCTGCATATTTGGTGGGTCTTTGAATGAGGGGTACAGTGGTCCTAATATTGATAAATCATATACGTTATAAATTAAGAGTTGAATGAGTGTCTTCAATAAGAGCTATATAGGGATACAGTAGCATTGAAATCTAATAATTGGGCCAAAAAAAATATATTGTGTGTTTCCAGTAACATGACCCAAATATCCAGGGTCGATAGATCGGATCTTTTTTTCCTATTTCTTTTTTTCATTCTGTATAGAAATAGGCGGATATGTCAGACTCTTTGATATTAAAAAGCTTACCCCCTCGAGAAGGGGGGAGGGTCAAAATCTTTTTCGCTCATCCATGCGCAAACACACCAACTCCCCACCCTTGTTGTTCATGAAAAATACGAACAAATAATTATCAAAAATGCTATAAAAAATACTAAAACAAAAGAAGAAAAATTCGGACCTGTTTGGCTAGGGTCGGTCGGGTAACTGGAAATAAACCTTTTTTATGCCTTGTTGGGGTGCCTAAACGAATCTCCTAGCATTGTAGCAAAATAGACCGACACTGTTAAAAGTTGATGTATGCTAGCATTACAATCAAATGGGTGGTTACATACCACATTATTTTTGGTTCCATGAACATAATCTACTACCATGGCACTGCTCATCCAGTAGTAAGTAAAACCTATAAAAAATTTAGTTGATAACATTTAAATAAATTAATCTGTCATTGCATTTGATCATGATGGTCGTCTATATTAACTCTGGCAGGCAATCGACATGCTGCATTATTTTAAACTCCTATATATATATATATATATATATATATATATATATATATATATATAGAGAGAGAGAGAGAGAGAGAGAGAGAGAGAGAGAGAGAGAGAGAGAGAGAGAGAGAGGGAGAGAGAGAGAGGGAGAGAGAGAGAGGGATGCCATAATTGAATCATTCTACAAAGGCCATGCTGATGTGCCTATGTAGTCTGGTAAATCAGCATTGTTCACTTTGAAGACAAGGAAACATTTGACAGTCAAGGGGTAGAGGTTTTCATAATAAGGCCCTTAATCTTAATGTAACTGAGAAATCTTTGGCGATTAGGTGGTCTTCCTGGGGTGCTTGCTTTCATCAGAGGTTTTTCCCTATCAAAGATTGGGGCTGATTGTCTTCATCATTAGGAGTTGGTAGAGCAGTCGTAGCATTTCAAGTAATGATGAAAGTTACTATATATGAGTGGCACATAGTAGGTTTACTTAAGATTTAAGGCCTATGAATTGTGAGGGCTATTGAAGCCCTGGACCTCACCTTGGAATGCTGCCACTGTAGCTGCTGATGCTGATGTTGCCTGATGGTGTACAGACACTATAGGTCCAACTACTGCCATCACCATGGCAGTATGTCATCATTACCTTCATCAGCACACTCATGGGTCAGTGGTCTTTTTCACTGAGGGCTAAGATATCTTCAAAGGGTAACAATAGGTGAATGTCATTTCCAAACTGAACTGAAGATATCTTTGAATTATTGGAGATATCTTGAGAAATCCTATATTTAACCTGTCTTGTGACTGATATACTTGCATTTCTAACACATGTCTTTAGCCTCTGAAGATAGCCTGAAGACCTGTCTTTAACCCCAAATATGTCATTTCACAAGGTCAGTCTATTGGGTGGATGGTGTCACCTCTATAGATCTAAAAAGTCTTTAATATGCACCTCAGATAAGGCAATTAGTATCTGTTTTCAATGCACATACTCTTTCAAATGATTTTAATCATAAAAGATAATGTTATACATAGTTTTACAGCAAAATTATTAGTACAAGAATGCAAGTTGTCTTCACTTGTCTCTAAAAGTGAAGAGAGGCCGGGAAAGAGAGGTCCTGGTTTCATAAGAGCAGAAGGTGGATGGCGTGGGTGGGGGACATCATGAGACAGGCTGTTTTCACTCTCTTCAATGAGGTGATTGATTATATTCTCTATGCATTATCTCCCTATTTTTGAGAATGGAGGCATAAAATGACCCATAGCTATTTGATATGGTGATTTATTTTTCCTGTAAGTGCACCAATGTCCTATTACAAAATATCCTAGGAACATTTCTGGCCTCATACACAAGGTATATCTTATATGCAGGGGTTTACGGTACATAAAAAAATGCTTGAAAATGTTGGTTCTACCATAGTAGTATGGAGCTGGGCAGTGTAATCCCATTAAAGCCTGTGTTAACCAAAGTGAGACACTGGGCAGGTGATCTGGTAGATTGCCCACCCAGTGGTAGAATCATATGGAAATACTCTTAAACTAGAGTGCCTTGGGCAGAGTGCATGACTCGATACTGTGCATAGAAATATTGTTCTCAGTCCACTACCATAATACCCACTACCATTACCATACTACCTCACATACAAGGCACAGGTAACATGTGAGGATGAACCCTTCTGTGCCTTATAGAATCAGCAAAGGTTAGGGGTACACCTTATAGGTGGTGATATTGCACCACAGAACAGTACCAAACTGCTCAAAATTAAGACCAAACTGTACCTTATAGTATTCCCTTCAATTCTGAATGTCCCATACTTATTACATCAATATTTACCCTTTTTCTGGTAGGGACACTCAGTTTAAACTGTGAAAATATAACTTTTTTCTAGTGTAATTTTGAAGACATCAACAACCCTATAAATACTTGGAGTGCTCCTTATACATGAGGTATTACAGTGGTCTTTTTCACTGAGGGCTAAGATATCTTCAAAGGGTAACAATAGGTGAATGTCATTTCCAAACTGAACTGAAGATATCTTTGAATTATTGGAGATATCTTGAGAAATCCTATATTTAACCTGTCTTTTGACTGATATACTTGCATTTCTAACACATGTCTTTAGCCTCTGAAGATAGCCTGAAGACCTGTCTTTAACCCCAAATATGTCATTTCACAAGGTCAGTCTATTGGGTGGATGGTGTCACCTCTATAGATCTAAAAAGTCTTTAATACGCACCTCAGATAAGGCAATTAGTATCTGTTTTCAATGCACATACTCTTTCAAATGATTTTAATCATAAAAGATAATGTTATACATAGTTTTACAGCAAAATTATTAGTACAAGAATGCAAGTTGTCTTCACTTGTCTCTAAAAGTGAAGAGAGGCCGGGAAAGAGAGGTCCTGGTTTCATAAGAGCAGAAGGTGGATGGCAGCGTGGGTGGGGGACATCATGAGACAGGCTGTTTTCACTCTCTTCAATGAGGTGATTGATTATATTCTCTATGCATTATCTCCCTATTTTTGAGAATGGAGGCATAAAATGACCCATAGCTATTTGATATGGTGATTTATTTTTCCTGTAAGTGCACCAATGTCCTATTACAAAATATCCTAGGAACATTTCTGGCCTCATACACAAGGTATATCTTATATGCAGGGGTTTACGGTACATAAAAAAATGCTTGATAATGTTGGTTCTACCATAGTAGTATGGAGCTGGGCAGTGTAATCCCATTGAAGCCTGTGTTAACCAAAGTGAGACACTGGGCAGGTGATCTGGTAGATTGCCCACCCAGTGGTAGAATCATATGGAAATACTCTTAAACTAGAGTGCCTTGGGCAGAGTGCATGACTCAATACTGTGCATAGAAATATTGTTCTCAGTCCACTACCATAATACCCACTACCATTACCATACTACCTCACATACAAGGCACAGGTAACATGTGAGGATGAACCCTTCTGTGCCTTATAGAATCAGCAAAGGTTAGGGGTACACCTTATAGGTGGTGATATTGCACCACAGAACAGTACTAAACTGCTCAAAATTAAGACCAAACTGTACCTTATAGTATTCCCTTCAATTCTGAATGTCCCATACTTATTACATCAATATTTACCCTTTTTCTGGTAGGGACACTTAGTTTAAACTGTGAAAATATAACTTTTTTCTAGTGTAATTTTGAAGACATCAACAACCCTATAAATACTTGGAGTGCTCCTTATACATGAGGTATTACAGTAGGCCTTTTCCCGAACTACCTAGTCCATTCCTGACCCCCCCCCCCTCGCCCACTTCTGACATTCCCTATCTTCTCAGCCCCACTCACAATCTACCAGGCCCATTCATGAAGACCTGTCTTCAGACCTGTCTTCATGCAACTCTAAAAGTTATGATGATGTCACTGATGAATGGGACACCCCCCTAGCACAGCTATTTATAGTAAGGAGACAGGTTCACTTTGGGATGAAAGTGGTGAGTGGCCCCCCAGTTTTTGTAAAAGATAACATGAACCAGAATAAAGGAAAGGGGAAGTGATAGCCTGAAGATATGCCTATTTGAAGATGACATATGCCAAGATCAATGACAGGAGAGTTATCCTCTGGATCTAAATCAATGACTAGTGAAGACAACTCATATAGAAACAGAATTCTGAAGATATCCACGAAACTATCTTCAGCATATCTTCATTTGTGCCTATCGTTAGTAACGATTACCCTCCACCAGTGAAAAAGACCACAGTAGTCTTTTCACTAGGTGTGAAGATATCTTTAAGGGGTATATGGAGGGATGAGTTAGCACTTAGCGGGGTGGGGGTCAAGCCAAATGCGTACAGATGCGTACAGAGGGGGGGGGGGTTAGGTTATAATTTAAGGACATTTTGGACTGACTTTTAGGGGCCGGATCATTAGTTTCATATTTGGCAAGCACCATATCTTACCAAGGATCAGGTAATCCTTGGCAATTACTAACACAATCTTCAAATTTTTACTCACAGATTTCTACCTGAATAAAATTGTTAGTCGGGGGCAGGGGTCAGGCAACTTGAGTATGTACCAAAGGGGGGGGGTAGGCCCAATGCATACATGGTGCAACAGAGGGGGTGGGGGGGGGGTTAAACTTAAAGTGTAGACGTAATTTATGGATGGTCCCTTAGGAACTGGATGTGAGTAGTATATGGAGGGATGGGTTATTCTCAGGAGGGTCTTGCCAAAAAACAAACGTGAACCCAAAAGGGAAAACGTGCACGTTTTTGTGTTGCTAAATGATTGTTTGGATAAACGTTTATATGAAACGTGCACGTTTTCTTACAACTCTTAAAGAGTTTTCCATTGATTCTGCTGTACTTTCATTGTCAATATAATGAAAATGAGTTGGGCCATACACGTTTTCCTCAGCACTCTCTGAAAAGATTTACAGACATACATCCTCGTTTGCCTTTGGCAAGACCCTCTAGGCTTTGGCACTAGATGTGAGTAGTATATGGAGAGATTGGTTATTCTCAGGCTTAGACACTGGATGTGAGTAGTATATGGAGGGATGGGTTATTCCCAGGCTTAGGCACTGGATGTGAGTAGTATATGGAGGGATATGTTATTCTCAGGCTTAGGCACTGGATGTGAGTAGTATATGGAGGGATGGGTTATTCTCCGGCTTAGGCACTGGATGTGAGTAGTATATGGAGGGATGGGCTATTCTCAGGCTTAGGCACTGGATGTGTGTAGTATATGGTGGAATGGGTTATTCTCAGGCTTAGGCACTGGATGTGAGTAGTATATGGAGGGATGGGCTATTCTCAGGCTTAGGCACTGGATGTGAGTAGTATATGGAGGAATGGGCTATTCCCAGGCCTAGGCACTGGAAGTGTGTAGTATATGGTTGAATGGGTTATTCCCAGGCTTAGGCACTGGATGTGAGTAGTATATGGAGGGATGGGTTATTCTCAGGCTTAGGCACTGGATGTGAGTAGTATATGGTGGAATGGGTTATTCTCAGGCTTAGGCACTGGATGTGAGTAGTATATGGAGGGATGGATTATTCTCAGGCTTAGGCACTGGATGTGAGTAGTATATGGTGGAATGGGTTATTCCCAGGCTTAGGCACTGGATGTGAGTAGTATATGGAGGGATGGGTTATTCTCAGGCTTAGGCACTGGATGTGAGTAGTGTATGGTGGAATGGGTTATTCTCAGTCTTAGGCACTGGATGTGAGTAGTATATGGAGGGATGGGTTATTCCCTGGCTTAGGCACTGGATGTGAGTAGTATATGGTGGAATCGGTTATTCTCAGGCTTAGGCACTGGATGTGAGTAGTATATGGAGGGATGGGTTATTCCCAGGCTTAGGCACTGGATGTGAGTAGTATATGGAGGGATGGGATATTCTCAGGCTTAGGCACTGGATGTGAGAAGTATATTGAGGGAAGTGAGAATATCTTTGATTTTTTTGAAGATATCTTAAGAACTGTTATCTTTTCAGAAATGTGTGACAGATGATGACAGCGTCATTTTTGCTTATCATTAGTGACAATACCTCACCGTCCATGCAAAGGACCACAGATCACTAAATTGAACTTTCCTATTTCTTAAAATCAGCATGTGACAAGGGTCTTAGTGACACAAGGCAAGAAAATCGTGTCATATGACATAGGCATTTTCTTAAGTCGCCATGGGACTTGAGGAAACCGCCATCCAGGACTACTGTATATCAGGGTGATGCTGCAGGTGTCCCCTAGATGTCCAGATGTACAACATACTAGAGTGTGTTGCACTTATGCTAAATAGAACTAGAATTAGGTGCCCTCTTTTATTAAAAAGTTACACTCTGTTTACCAGCTAACTTCCACTCACCACGTAGAACACCCTCCAGACCAACCACACAGAAGCATGAATTCAGTCCTGGTGAGCTGCTCATGTACATGTACCACACACTGACCATACAAACCTGCACACACCTGTGTAAAACTATCATGTGTGTGCTGCCCCCTACCAGGCTACTTTCTGCACTTGCACTCAGTCACTTACTCAAAAGCTCCTCAACCAAGCCACTGACTCAGCATCAACTACCTCACTCACTGACTCACCAAATCACCCTTTCACTCACATAATCACTTGCTCACTCCCTGATAAGTTCATGCGCCTGTCCACTCACACATTCACTTGCCCACTCACTAACTCTGCCACCTACTCATTGGACTGATCACTTACCCACTAACTTAGTCACCCTGACAATTACCCCTTTACTCACTCGCCCAATCGTGCAAAAATTCCCAGCCTCAAACGATGCAGTTGCTTAAATTTCTGGAATCAGCAAAGAAGGTTTTGCGCCAAGTGGACTTGACATCGCCTTAGCCAGTTACAGCGATCTGTGAGTGTGTGTGCAGTATTGTGAACAGGAGTAGCTGTTGGGACTTCCATAACCAAATCCATCATCATATCCTTGACTCAGGCACCTCTGCCCAGACGTTTCATCACTCATCCTATGAGAGTTCCACATACTTCCAACCCTTACAAAAGCGATATACCAGGAACAAATTTGGTTCTGATTGAGAGAAGGAGTATTTGATTGAGTGATGGATTGGGTCACTAAGTGGGTGACTGAGTTACAGAGAGAGGTTGGTAATTGAGCATGACAATGATTGAGTGATTGATCAAATAGGTGATTCAGAAGTTGTAAGTGAGTGAGTGAGTGAGTGAGTAATAGATGTTTAACGCCATTTCAACAGCTAAGGTCATATTCATGGCGAGAACGACATTACACAATTTCACAGGGGAATGTGTCAGTGCCCGCGCATATGTGCACCACACACATCCCGAGGGGATAGGAAAGAGGAGAAATAGACCCTTTTAAGTGGGCTAGGGAAGCCCGTGTAAGCGAGTGAGTAGGGGAGATATCGAGTGAGTTTTGGAGCTATTAAGTCAGTGAGTGAAAGGCTGAGTGAGTGAAAGATGATTGAATGGATGCCGACAAAGTCAGTGGGCAAGTGATAAGGTTGATGAGTGAGTGAGTGAATAAGCAAGTGAGCAAGTAATTGAGTGAGTAAATGAATGAGTTAGTGAATCAGTTAATGAGTAAACAAATTAAGGCATTGGATGTTGAGTGAGTGACTTAGACGGTGGCTTGGCAGAAGTGCCTGGTAGGGGGCACTGTGGTAGCATGCATGTCTCCACTGGTTCCACACATACTTACAACCAGACTTACACCACCAAAGGTACCAGCGGCAGCAACACATCAACTGCAGCGTCTGCCCAGCGTCTACTTCTCCAAGCCAGCCCCAGCATTGGGTTTGTATCTGGTGCTCACTACTTAGGATACTCCCCTCTTTGACGTCAGTGATCAATCTCCATCTCCACATCGACCCACAGACGACTAGGACCAGCTCATCTTCAATTCAAAATCTGAGGAATCCCCGGTGTCTCCATGGACTCAGTGGTGCTGCACCTTGGGTTCGGCGGGAGTAGTGCACCAGTACCACCAGCGTGCACTGGAACCGATCTCTCTTACACACACCCTGGTAGGGCTTGGCACAAAGGAACAGCTCACCCACCTGATACACGCCCTGTCATCATCATCGGTGGTATAAGTGTCAGTACTGGAGGTGAGGTACGAGCAGCTCACTAGTGCTATAGGTCTCCTATGAGCATCTCAGTGTTATAGCTACCAGTGCCAAGGGACCGTGTGGCTATCACACCTGATAGCCGGCTTGTCAGCATTACTATTAGTGTGACTTGGATGTTGTGAGCAGCTCATCAGGGCCTGAGGTCTACTCTGAGCATCTCAGTGGAATAAGCATCAGTGTTACTGGCCCTATGGATTATTTCGTTCAATGTTTTTAGCTACCAGTGGAGAGCTGTATGCCCTACCCTGATATGGCCTCAGTGCATTAGGTGGACTACCGCGAGAGGCTCATGATTATAAAAACTAGACTGAGCCACCTGGAACTGGGTTCTCATCACCAGTGGTATGCCTATATACACGAACCAATACCGGTGCTGTTTAGTGGAGACACCTCAATGACTATCTTACCTGAGGCCACCAGTGCTTTATGTACCTGTAGGGGAGTGGTATGAGCAAACCCGGTCTTAATAGTATCAGTGTGAGCAGTACACGTTTACCTTTGGACCTAAGGACCAATGGACAGCTTGCACCAATACTATCTAAATACCTCAAAGTTTCAGGGCTGTCACCAGTAGTAATAGCAGTGGATTTGCTTGGATGAGCAGCTCATTTGACTCTTTTACCATTCAGATACCTAGCACTACTGCTTTTAATGCACTGAGTGCCAGGAATACCCCAGTGGACTACTATGAGCATCTCAGATCTGGCATCAGCAATGTATGTCAGGAGTAGTCGATAAGGTGCTTTAGGTGACACTACCATTGTTAATGTGCAGCAGGCAGCATTGTAGTGGTCCGACACTAGTGGTTCTGTGATACTGGAGCAGGCAGCCCTTCCATTCTATGGCTAACATTACCTGTCACAGAGCTTGGAGTTTGAGTCTGGCATCAATGGTAAAGACACCCATACTAGTAGTTCAGTGAAAAACGTGTTAGCTGATATCTAAGTATCTCTAAGTAATTAAAGGTTGATTTGGACAGTTCAGTGTTTTAGGCAGTGCTACCAATGGATTAGTCTCAGGAGCTAACACATAATCCTCACCTTATATGTGGCAGTACCTTGATAACCAATAAGGTCAGTTCTGATATCAATGGTACCAGTATCAGTAGACTAGAGAGTGAGCGTATAGCTCGAGCAGGTCACCAGCGCCTTCAGTAGCAGTCCTGATAGTCAGAACAACTTAGTTCTGTCACAAGAGATATACTACGTATAGGTATCTATCTCCTTGGTTACTGCTGTGACCATTCCCAGACTCAGTGCATTGGGAAGACTACTGTGACTATTTCCACTGAGGCTACTTTTGTCACTCCCAGCCTATTGAATATTTTAGAACGCTCTCATCATTTCCATCCCCAGTGAATTGACAAGACTACTTGGACCATTTCCAGCCTAAGTGACTTTACCAGACTACTCTGCATGAGCATTCATATCCTCAGTCAATTGATAAGACTGGTGTCACAAGTTGAAGCCTCGCTGAATTTGTGAGACTACAAACTTCTACAGTTTAATTTCCAAGGTAAGTGGAATTGCAATTCCTCTAAGTGCACGTAGGCCATTGTGCCCCTATCAGTCGCATCACATTTCTTCCCTCACATCTGAAACAAGAGTGGGGCATATCAACCATATCACTGACCATTCTCGGGAGGCTGATTTCAGGAGAACTATTAAAGGCCTACGCGGAATAAACACACGTCTCTGCAGTCAGTTAATGTCTGCATCCAGGATGGCGGCCTCCTAGCGTAATATGCTAGTGAAATGTAGAAAAAAGAAAGAAACATTCTATAAGCTTGTGAAAAGTGTGTTCTTGTCACACAACCATTTTTACAGTTCTTCCTGGCATTGCATTGTATAAAGGAGCCATAAAGATCTACCATATTAAATTTTGACGTATAACCGCGCGCCACTTCCCTAATATAATAAGCACCCATCTTTTTTTTTTTGTTTTAGCTGTTCCTATAAACAAGGGAATGGCCGAATTTTCACGATGTTAGATTCACTTAAACTCTTAAATACTGGAGTGCCATAGATAATATTATAATTTTTCAAGTGCCCTGGACACATATTATCTTACTTTGAATACGCTTTATTTGTATTCACGTCTTGGTAAATGCATAGAAATGACGTCAAATATATGGAGAGGACCTGTAGTTTGGACGGTCTATAAATCCACATGGTATATTCTCAATGTACATGTATGTGGAAAAAAGTAGGTGGAGCATTCGTGCTTTTCTGGGGCTTCACTGTGACAATATCACTTCTACAAAATAAATGACTCACAATACATTTTACAGGGATGTCTGGTAGATTCAACGGTATTTTTTAGAATGTAGCTTTCAGGTGTCATGGTGTCCCTGAAGGGCCAAGATAAACTCCATCTTCCAGCCTGCCTGCTTGTAACATGGATATTGTAACTACAAAGTCCTAGACCTGACGAGCTAAAGGTCAAACCTGCATCTTGGTTTAAAGGTAAAGCCTACAATGTGCTGCCATAAGCCTGGTAAGAGCCTGTCACCTCTATAACCTATAGAAGACAGCCAGTTCACTGATCCTATAGGGAATGGTGCAATCCCTTAAGGGGTGGTTGGCTTCACCTTAACCACTTGAGGTCCATGCCCCTTGAGTTTGCATGATGCACCAATGGGTAGACTCGGCAGCACAACACTGGTGCATCGTTATCGGTGCATCATGCTGACCCTTCAGGAGTGTATCAACTCTATATATTTGGTATGATGCATGAATGCAGCACTGAAGAGTGACACCCATGCATCATGTCGACGAATGGCCAAAAGGCATTAATGCACCATTCGGTCCATAAATGGTTATGGCAATGTAAATGGTTTATAGTGGAACTGCAAACGCAATATCGTATGTTATTAAGACACAATGGCAAGTGCCTTTTAAACCCTTTCTAATATGATATATACCCATTATACTTGTATATGATATGACATATACAAGTATACGGAAAATAATATGAGTATCCAGGAAATTATCTGTGCAATCTTGACGCTGAAATTATTGAGCATCCTACAAAAGAAAATGCATGACCAATAGGATAACATGATGCTTCAATCAGTCCCCAATTTGTCAACACGACGCTTAACCCTCTAAGAGCAAGGAGTTGCATTATTCCATGCATCATATCGACCCTATAGGGTTGATAAAGATATTCCAGAGGTGTTGACAGGAGTGCATTCAGGCATTCTATGTACCACAATGACCAACGTGTGTTAATGCAGTATTAATCTTTAAATGTGTTAAGGGTTAATTTTGCATTATAATGATAACTCTACTGGTTGATCCACTCCAGAAGGGTTGTCATGGTAGACCAATTCACCGCTGGCTAGTATCCACAGACTTTCCAGCACTGCAATGGTGGACCATGCCTACCTATCGACATTGAATTCGAAGGATTATGCGACAATGAAAGTGCTAAACAGGAAATACGTTTTTTAACGTTTTTTAACCAATATTCAACCAAATAACCAATAGGGAAACCAATAAAAACGTTTTTTAACGTAAAAAACGTTTTTATGCCAAGTGGGAGAGCCTTTCCATTACAGACTATCAAAGCCTGCCTCCACCTGTTTGAATCACTCAGCTCGGCTTGCTTTGTCTTCCCCTTCCCCCATCGCCCTCTAACCCCCTCCTCGTCCAGCGTTTCCTCCAGGGGGATAGCACTTAATGGACACGACTTTAACTCTTTAATGGTATTATGATGCTTCCAGATCCATGTTCCTTGGTCACCATGGTGAGCCTACGTACCAGCACATCATTGGTCTATAATGCCAACGTTTTTGGACCAAGATATATGTTTAGCACAAATGCAGGTCGTGCAGTCAATTTGCCAAGCATGCTTTCACCCATCATGATGCATCAATGTGCTACATAGGGCTGAAACCTTTAGGCCTACATAGTTTTTCAATTCATTGCCTCTACTTGAGGAATGATGCATGAATGGCGAGTTACTCACAAAGGCTACATCCATGTGCCTTTTGACCCTATGAACCTATAGAGGTTGAATGATGCATTGCTGGAGCACCATTGAGTCAATCGTTGGGGCTACATCCAATCTCTTTAGAGACAAATTAAAATGAACTTCGAGACACTATGCAGGGCAAAGAGGGCTAAGACCTCACTTTGACTGGAGGCTATCATTACAATTGCCTGATGTAGGATGGGTTTAAGTAGACATAGAAAGCGAACGACAAAACACCCACATTGGGTTTGGTAGGAAATACTTTTATTTTTCTCGGACATACTTGACATATACAAAAACATAACCTCTCCTATTAGATGTGGTAACTGAGTAGATGATAGGAATCATACATTGATAAAGTGTGAGTAGGCAAGCAGAATGGATGGCCCGTACACTAACCACCTTATGGGATGTCTTTTAAGCTTATCTGCTTAAGATATTGAACAAGGTGGTGGAGAAATATAAATTTTCACCAAGTAGGACCAAATACATGAGCAAATGTCCACAACCTCGGGGAGGCCTGTCCGCGTTCAACTCTGCCTATAAGACGTTGTTGAATACAGCCAGCCTCGGCTCGGTGAATATGATGCAAAAATGTTCCATGGGAGTGGATATTTGCATTTATGTCATGACCTACTGGGTTATCTGGTCTTTATCTTTAAATAGACCAACCAACCTGTTTTTATTACACATGATCGTCAGCTATTGAATAAAAGCACATTGTACTCAATGTCACCCATTGAATACAGTGGTTCTAGTACTAATCTATAGTAACGTTTCGTATCAGCCATGACATAAAATGTAGTGTTCTTGTTCTCACAATATTCTGTACCATTCGCTACAGGTATATTTCCACGCAGGGACTAGTGATGAAGGATTGAGGCTGGGGTTGGTGATAATTCAAATTAGTAGCTATCTAGAGGATACCAAAGAAATAAGGATAGCCTACCTGTGACTAATTATGAATTGATAAGTAGAACCTTAGTCTAATTGAGTTACATGAGGATTGCCAGTTTAATTAATAAATGGAAGACAACCCGTTTTAGGTCACATATTCCCTTAGTCACGCAGATAATCACAGTGGACAGTTTTGGTGATTCACTCTCTAGGCTTACATTCATGTATCATGGA
This sequence comes from Acholoe squamosa, assembly GCA_949317995.1. Taxonomy (NCBI): domain Eukaryota; kingdom Metazoa; phylum Annelida; class Polychaeta; order Phyllodocida; family Polynoidae; genus Acholoe; species Acholoe squamosa. Next base: position 99,127,061 of record OX439036.1, on the reverse strand, counting down.
GACCTGAAGCTAAGGCTTCACTAGTGTGACGGCCGCGGCAGCGTTACATGCCGCACGGATTTTCATTTCTGTTCTGTTTGTATTAGTTGACATTCAGAGTTGAGGTGGCCAGAAGAATGGATACTCCAGTGCACTATCATAACAAACAGAACAAAAGAATGTAACGCTGTTGTGGCCGTGATGCTAGTGGAGCTAGTGGAACCTTTGCTTTACAATTATCCTGTTGTGACACGATACTTGCAGATTAAAGGGAAACCCTGTCCTACTTTCATGATAGAGCATGCTGATGGCCTTCATGTCAAATAAAATGATTCTGTTATATTGAAATATGTGTCACAACAGAGGAGAGCAGCAGGTTTATCTGATGTACCTGATGACGTCATGATTGCCAAAATACATTAGGTTCTATTCGCAGAACTATTTTTGCCATTTCTCTTTTTCAAATGCCATTTCACACAAAAACTGCATGCAGGCTATTTGCTTTTCTAGAGACGATTCGCAAGCTTGCACTACGCAAACATGTTGAGATTCACGATTTTCGGTTCTCGAACATTGTATTGAAATAACCTCCTGTGATAATACTGGAGGGCATCCATGTAGGAGACATCATTAGAAGCCATGGTAGTCCACAGTAGTCCACACGCACACAGCCATGTCTACTTTCCAAGCACTCCTGTCATCTGCCTCCTGCTCATACTCGTTAATACTGATTGCTGGTGGTAACCCTTCAAAGCCCAGATGTACCTTTCTGTCATGATGCCCCAATCCAATGCAGCACCGGATTGGTGCATCATGTGATCCTACGGATGCATCAAGTGATAAGGCTGGTATGATGCACAAATGAAGCTGTAGCAAATTATTCAGCAGGGTTGCAATCATGCGGTTTGGGCAAATCACAATAATGCTATATATGCATTTTGTGGGACCCCCAATGGGCATGACCATTGCCGAAGCTGGTACTGACCAGGCCCTGATAACAGCTGGCATGATACCAGCTGCACACTACTATTTCTGCTGTGAATAATTTGACTGTTCCCGGGAAGTCCTGTTTTATTGGTTGATAATGGATTACACTACCCGTCCTTATGCGGTCTTCTAAGTGTAAGGGAATAATCATTTTTGATGGGAGGGTGGTCAAAATGTCATTCTCCATATTTGCCAAATAGCGAGCATTTTTGTACCTTTATATTTAATTGTCCTCCTATGTCTAGCGGCCGGTACTAATATCTATATCATCTGACTCTCCAATACATCAAACAATTTTGAATACAAGCATTCCTTCAGAGTCAACAAAGGAGATTATCCAGAGAAAGAGAGAGAGAGAGAGAGAGAGAGAGAGAGAGAGAGAGAGAGAGAGAGAGAGAGAGAAGGGCTTACCCATTAAATCTGCAATTGCCCACAGCATTGTTGCCATAAACTTTTCTAGCCGGCAAGACCATCCCCCTGTCAAGGGCTCTCTCTGTAAGCTTCCTTCCTCATTGTAAGCCTCCATTCCTTCTAAGTGTCTGGTTCCTTGCAACCTATACTTACATGTTTCCCTCTATCCCTTCCCCACCCACCAACCACCATTTACCATCTATGCTACCTACCACGAGGGATTGTAGCCTCCCCGAGGGCAGGGATCACAAGCTGTCTGTCCATCAGGATCACATGTCATGGTCAGCACGGCCCTTTTTATGTCATCCTACGGAGGAGGCTCCATTATGTCCTTGGGTAGATCCAGGTTAATGGGTCTAATGTCATGTGCAATATGGGATAGAGTAACTTTATACCCTTGGCACACCAAAGGTAGATTGTTACCATACCATAAAACCCCGTGAACAAGCCCCACCATGACTTTGGGAGAATGCATTAAGCAAAACATGGGGCTGGAAAAGGTTCCCTTCTTTACTTTTGCCAATACATACAAAACCCTAAAAGCCAAACCCTGACTTCAGGAACATGTTATAAGGTCTGAAATTGTCTGTAAGCCGTGGCCTATATGCAAGGTATATCAATAGGACAATGTGGCGAAGATGGTTTTCCATCCATCACATAAGTCACCATTTGTCGCCATTTACTCAATGAGGTCAATTGTAGTGTTGCTTTAACATTGACATGTCAACTTAGCTGTTGAGAGAGAGAAAGAGAGAGATAGAGTTATTAGCTGTTGAGTCGCAGATGATTTGATTATAGGTGGGTGTACCATTTACCATTTTGATCCAATTAATTTAATTTCAAATTCAAAAATATTTCAACCCTGAATTAACTATTGATATCCAAACATTGCAAACGTCGACTCAATGCTAAATCAACGTTAGTGTGCCCACCAGACTGCGGCATCCATGAGAAAGGCTTCAACACAATGTAATTGAGACTCCTCTATAGGATAATATATATCCTGATACACAATACCGATTTGGAAGGGTTTCCAGTGGGCTAGCATCCCCTATTTTATATGCACATTCTAACACAAAGTCACCATAATCGGGAACAGGTAGAATCAAAGGAGGTAGCAATAAGCAGGTATCTTAAGGTCAAGGCTTAATCCCTTTGAAACCCGCAAAGCTTTTCTTCTCACTGTACCAGAATCAATTGAACTATACCGTTCCTAACTACCACACTATATTGAGGTAAGATGTAAGGATTCCTGCACACTTGATTAACCCTGCAAGGGTCAGCCTTGTGATGCTCCCCTCTTATCATGATGTATTATGTCGCATTACTGAAAAACATGGCAGTTCTTGGTATATATATATATATATATATATATATATATATATATATATATATATATAGTAGTGCTCCGAACCCCTGTTGTCTTTGCTCTATGAAAAGGACCACGAAGACTCCGTCAACTGTGATATCAACACTGTTTATTGCCTGGCTTCTGGCCACACCATCTAATCCGTCGGGGAATCTCTCCTCTCCGTATTCACACTTGGGGGTAAGCCTTGCTATGTGTCTCGACCAGCGCGTAACCCGGACTGACTGTCGGAGAAACATAACCACTATATATATGCTTACCATTTCACCGACGCTGGCACCGTTTGGCACGGTGCCAGCGCCGGGAAACATTCCCCCGAGCACCGCCAGGGTTGCTCGCTCCAACGTGACTCCGGGATCAGTGGGTTCCACGCCCCCATGCCAGGATGGTTTCGCTTCCACCGCCTCCCCCTCGGTCTATGCCACACTCTCCCCAGCTAATCAACAACTTACGGGGTAGAAGTGCAAAATTACCCTCCTGAATTGTTTCTTTTCTTCTCTAAAACTTTCTTTGAGAACCACATGCCTGTTATCGTCCACCATGGTCACCCGAAGTCCGGTACAATTCAAACTTGTGACGTCACCGGCGGGAGATGTTCCTCCCCAGGGGGCAGCACCCCTATGGCGCATTTCACTATAGGGGGCACCCCCTCACCTCCTGCAGGGTTCCCGCTAGCTGTGGCAGGGGGTCCCATCCTCGGTGGCCGTTGCCTCGTGCGCTCTCTCTGAGCTCTCCCCTCCTCTCTCATCTCATTCCGCAGGTTTTCCCTTCGAGCTTCATCTAACATTTCAAAGATCCTCCACTTTTCCTCATGCTTAGCTATCACCCTCAGCCTCTCGGGGTTGTGCCTGGCCGCCTTCCGCACCGCCTCCTTTGCCGCGTTGCGAGCCATCCTAGCCTCAGACGCCCCGGGGTCCTCCCCCTCCACTGGGCTCTCCGGGTCGTATGCCGGCAGATCATCCACAGGGGGCTCATCATTAGGAGCATATCCCATCCAGTGAGACATAGCCGCCTGCTTCTCCCTCTCAAGGAAGCTGGAGTACCAGTCATCCCCCATTCTGCTTGTTTTCACCGAATCAGCTGTGTGTGAAGGGCCTTCTGGACTGCGCCTCCGCTTACCGCCTTTGAGCACCGTCCTGACTTCGCTGGTTCCCTCGTCTAGGGACTCATCCGACGTGGATGAGACCTCTCCGTCGGACACCGCCCTGTCCTCCTCCGCCGGGGCAGTCTCCATGGCCAGCTCCGCTTCCCCCCCTACAGCCACCTTCAGAGAGTCAAAGTGCACTATCCGGGTTGTCCTCTCCTTCTTAATGCGGTAGACTGCCTCCCCTATCCTCCCCACCACTTCCCAGGGTCCCGTCCAGTAACTTTGCAGTTTGGGGGACAAACCTCTTTTCTTTAGGGGATGATAGTAGAAGACCCTCTCTCCTACCCCTATCTCCCCCGCCTTGGCTCGAGCGTCGTAGTTGCATCTCTGCCTCTCCACCGACTTCCCCAGAGTTTCTCTGGCTACCTGATAGGCTTTGGTCATGAAGAGTTGCAGCTCCGACGGGTAACCCCCTTCCCCTCTTGGTTGGGCAAACGGGTATATCAGGTCCAGGGGCACCACTGTCTCCCTACCCAACATCATGGCATTAGGTGATAACCCGGTGGTTGAGTGTGCGGAGGAGCGGTAAGCTGCCATAACAAATGGGAGCTGCCTGTCCCAATCTCGTTGATCCGCGGCTACCACCGTTGCCAATAGCATCTCAATGGTCCTGTTGGCTCTCTCCACCATCCCATCACTTTGTGGGCGGAAGGTACAGGTCCTGGTTTGGCGTACTCCCAGCAGGGTGATGATTTCTCTGAATAGCCCCGACTGGAAGTTCTTCCCTTGGTCGGTGTGGATCTCCACCGGCGCCCCCAGCCGACAGACGAACTCCTCCATGAACTTCCTAGCCACCGTCGGTGCCTCCTGATTAGGAATAGCATACGCCTCCGCCCACTTGGTGAAGTAATCCACCGCCACTAGGATAAACCGGTTCCCCGCGCTAGACGGTGGCAGGGGACCCATCACGTCCAATGCCATCCTCTGAAGGGGTAGCCCGGCCCCTACATGCCCCATGTTAGCCCTGTGTGGGGCCGGTGGAGGCTTCCTCCGAGCACAGGATTCACACTGAGAGCACCACAGGATTACGTCCCGCCGAAAGTCAGGCCAATAATATCCCCCCTGCAGGCGGCGTAACGTCTTATTCTGACCCAGATGGCCCGCCAAAGGTTCCCTGTGCACCGTCCTCAGCACCTCCTCTCTTTCACCGGCGGGGACCGCGATCTGAAAACACCTTTGCCCTGCTCGTGTCTCCCACCAACGCCCTAGAACCCCTTTTTCTTTGGTTAGCCGGCCTAGCTGTGCAAACCAGGCCCTCGTTTCATAGTCCCAGCCTCGGCGCTCACTCTCATCAGGTAAGTCATTGGTAGCCATCCATCCTGCAACTTTACTAATCATTTTGTCTTTCTTTTGCAGTTCCTCCCAGGACTCGGCCGCTGGAACATCAGGACCCTCCACCGTCGGCGCATCCACCCCCGCCCGCGCAGACTGTTGTGAATGCGTTACTACCCGGCAGAATGTGGCCTCTTCCTCCTCCTCCCTCCCACACTGGGAGCAGGGTCGCCGGGAGAGACCATCCGCGTTACCATGGAGCCTTCCCGGACGGTGGTGGATGATAATGTCATATGTGCTGATTATCTGGAGCCACCTGGCTAGTTGCCCCTCCGGTTCTTTGAAGTCTAGCAGCCACCTAAGAGAGGCATGGTCGGTTCTAACCACCACAGGCCGCCCCACCAGATAATGGCGGAATTTCCAAAAACAATGGCCAGCAGTTCCCTTCTAGTCACACAGTAATTTCTCTCGGGTTTAGTTAGGGTGTGGCTGCCGTACGCTAGGACCCTTTCACCGCGCTCCTGCTGGCCGAGCACCACCCCCAGCCCTGTGTCACTGGCGTCAGTGTCCATGACCAGTTGGCCATCAGGTCGGGGAAAAGCTAAGATGGGGGCCTTGGTCAGTCGGTCCTTTAGCTTTGCGAAGGCCTCCTCACAGTCGGGGGTCCACTTGAACGTCCTGCCCTTCTCTGCCAGAGCGCTCAAGGGCTTTGCTATGGAGGAGAATTCAGGTACAAACGCCCTGTAATATCCTGCCAACCCCAGGAAGCTGTGGACCTCCGACACCCCCGTCGGCGTGGGCCAGGACTCCACAGCTTCTATCTTCTCCGGGTCAGTGCCTACCCCCGCTTGACTCACTACGTGGCCCAGGAAAAGGACTCTCCGCCGCGCCAATTGACACTTAGAAGGTTTAATCTTGAGCCCCGCCCCTTCCAGTCTCTCCAACACTTCCCCCAATCGGTGCAGGTGTTCACTGAAGGTGCTAGAGAACACCACGATGTCATCCAGGTAGACTAAGCAGGTTCTCCATTGTAGGCCACGCATGGCCACTTCCATAACCTGCTCGAAGGTGCCGGGAGTGTTACAGAGGCCGAAGGGCATTCTTCTAAATTGGTACAAGCCTCTGTGGGTAGAGAAGGCTGTCTTTTCCCAGTCCTCCTCCTCTATATCTAATTGCCAATAACCACTGGCTAGATCCATGGAGGAAAACCAGGCCACCCCGGCCATAGTGTCGAGGCAATCCTCCACCCGGGGAAGAGGGTAGGCATCCTTCACTGTGGCAGCATTCAATTTTCTATAATCAACGCAAAATCTCATGGTCCCATCTTTCTTCTTCACCAGCACAACGGGTGAGGCCCACGGACTGATAGATTCTTCTATTATCTCCGCCTCCAGCATCTTGTCCACTTCCTCTCCGATCAACTCCCGTCTGTGAGGGGCTAACCGCCTGGGGGGCTGTTTTATTGGGGGATGGCTGTCGGTATCAATGCGGTGCTTGGCTAGCGTGGAATGGCCTCTGTCGTCCTTTCCCACTTGGAATGCCCCAAGATGCCTCCGGAGCAGCTCCGCCAGCTCCCTCCGGCGGTGAGGCTCGGTGCCCTCTACCAAATCAGCTATCACCGTCTCCTTCTCCGATTCCCCTGGACCCTCCACCATTCTACACCACTGTCCTCCTTCTTGGGCATGTTTCCTCTGGTCTATCTTCTGTAAGGCTCCCAGTGTCATCTCCCGGTAGATGATGACTGGCTCTCTTCCGGGGTTGAGGACCCTAACCCACGCCTCCCCTTTTTGCGGTCGCAACAGGCTCCGTCCTACCAGAAATGGCGGTTCTCCTTTATGGCCAGCCAGGCCTTCTACCAGCCCTTCCTCCCCCTCGTCCCACGGCCCGTCCACCGCCCCTTCCAGTATGGTTTCTTCTCCGGCGGCGAGGACTGCAGCTCTCACACTCACAATGCGGCAGAGGTGGTCTTCCATAGTCCATACTAACCGTTCCCTGGCCACGTCAATCACCATACCATTATCTCGGAGGAAGGCAGCCCCCAGTATCCCCTCAGTGCCTATGTCACCGATGACGAAGACGGCCTCCGTCGCCCTTCCCCCCAGCGTCAGTTGTGTAGAAATTTCCCCTTTCAGTGCCATGGGCCTGCCATCCACCGCATACACAGTCTCCCTGGTGGGCCTTTCTCTCCCCTTTTTTCCGCGCCTGTGCCACCATCCTTCGGAGAGTAGATTAAGCGATGCCCCAGTATCCACCAGTAGTTGCACCGACGCCCCTTCAAGCTCCCCTTCTACTATCAATCCGCCTCCGCCTCTCTCCTTCCTTCCCTGTACTATATTACGGGGGCCATGTTCACCGACCTGTACCCGGCCCTGGGTAGAGGTCGATATTAGTTTTCCGCCGGTGCTCCTTCCCTCTTCTGTACGGGCCTGTCTTCGCCCCTCCTACTCCTAAGGGGGCACTCCCTTTTGAAGTGACCCTCCTGCCCGCAGCCAAAGCAGGCTGTACTGCTCTTCCTCTTCCTCTCCTCCGGAGGGGCCTGCCCCAGCTTCTTTACTAATTGCTCCACTAATTCAGCCATCCGATCCATTTTGTCGGTGTTAGTCTTAAGATGTTCATTAACTGACGCATCAGCCGCCCTCATCTTGTTGTGACTAGCCTGCTCCACCGCCAGATAAGCCTCTGCTCCGACGGCCGTCATCACCGCCATCTGTAAGTCCTTTGGCTCGGACTGGTAGACCCACTGCCTCAGGGGATTACTCAGGCAGAGTAAAAACCTGTCCAGTGCCAATGTGTCGGTTGTACGGGCGTCAGCCTTCGGGTAGGCTAGCTGGGTATACTTCATCAAGTCCTCTTGGAGCTCCTGTAACCCCTCCCCCAGTCTCCTCGTCCTTGTCCGGAGAACCGCCTTATACGTCTCCTCCTGGTTAGTGGGCTCGAACCTCTCCACTAGGGCTCTCCGAAGTTCGGCATAACCCTCTTCCGTGGCTGGTTTCCGCCCAGTCAACAGACGACGTGCCGCCCCGTCAGGCTCAGGCCCAAAAACATTCCAGCCTCCGCCAGGCTCCAACCGTTGACTTTGACACACAAATCAAAATGGTTAAGGTAATCAGCCAAGTCCGTTGTACCGTCATATTTATTGGGCTTCACAACAGGTTTACCTTTGGAACCTCCTTCCCCGTCGGCTCCGCCATTTCCCCTCAACTTCTCCAACGGCTTCCAACTTCCTTCTCCGCCAAGGCCCTCCACCGGCGGTGCACGGGACGCCATCTCACCCTTTCTGTCTAAGTTTCTCGCCTCCTCCTTCAACGTTTTCGGTAAGTGTCCTCTCTGTTTATCTTGTTTGGATAACAGGTCCTCCGCCGGCCTATCCATTCCTTTACGTCTGATAGTTACTTCCTCGTCAACTACCTCCAAGAGGGTTCCTCTCACATTAAGTGCCTCCGCCCCTTCCAGATCACCAAAGTCCGGTTCATCTATCAACGGATCCATTTTCTTGTGCGTGGGGTCGAACCACTGCTGCCACCAATGTAGCGCTCCGAACCCCTGTTGTCTTTGCTCTATGAAAAGGACCACGAAGACTCCGTCAACTGTGATATCAACACTGTTTATTGCCTGGCTTCTGGCCACACCATCTAATCCGTCGGGGAATCTCTCCTCTCCGTATTCACACTTGGGGGTAAGCCTTGCTATGTGTCTCGACCAGCGCGTAACCCGGACAGACTGTCGGAGAAACATAACCACTATATATACGCTTACCATTTCACCGATGCTGGCACCGTTTGGCACGGTGCCAGCGCCGGGAAACATTCCCCCGAGCACCGCCAGGGTTGCTCGCTCCTAACGTGACTCCGGGATCGGCGGGTTCGACGCCCCCATGCCAGGATGGTTTCGCTTCCACCGCCTCCCCCTCGGTCTACGCCACAATATATATTATAAATCACTCATGATTTTAGATTTAGTGTGTAACCAGCCATGCCTGCATTATTCACCATGGCATTTACACATTGTTGGTCCCTTGTTGGGACTGGTAACAGGTAGCACCTGTCACATTGGACTAACAAACAGCTTACTTCCCAACACTTCCAAAGTCAGGTATTGATTAGTACATTAAATTTAAGTCCTGGTCGTCATGTTTCTTGAATGCAGTCCTGGAAACCATGTGATCTGTTCATGAGCAATGGCCTAGAGTAAACTATATTTAGTATTGTTAGGAAATGCACTGCATGCCCCTCGTAACAACACATGAACATACGTTTTGAGGCACATGATGGGGTTGGCTTTCTCTATAAGCTCGATCAGCTCAGCTGATTTAGCAAATGCTAGAACTCATCAATATCCTTATTTGATAAGTCGCGATTTCATGTTGAAACATAAGATAAGACTTCACTGACCTATTGCATACAAAAATGTGTTGTTGAGAGCACTAGTGACGATTAATTTGAATGATATACATCATATGTGACCCATCCTAACAAAGTGGTACTGAAGGCGTACATTTAGAAGCCTAGATATAGGCTTCTCAAGTGGTACAGTGTCAAAAATGCATTTTTCTAACCTATGGGTAGATATCTTTCAGAATCCTTGCCTACTAAACTGAATTTAACCCCCAAATGCCTAGAAGACATATCTATAGTTTTCTTGGTTATATAGAATTACATGGGAAATATATAGGATTCATAAAATATTATATGTTTAAAATGTCAATTATCTCAGTTTAATCGATTTTTAATTCATCTGACTAAATTTACCAACGGAAGATCCTTAGAGGACCACCTGGTTCAAATAGGCAAGTGTTATATACCAAATGAAAGCTCTTGATGAGCTGTAAATGAATATACCAATAACTAAACATTTTGTATGTGCGACTTCTGTACCATTTTGTAAGGATGGGTCACATATGTGTCTCATACATTGACATACTACCTATAACAATGGAGAAAGGGAGCAATATGAATAGAATTGGGTGGTGCCCGTTGGCAAATCAATATCATATCTTCATATTACTTTTGTATCTACCCTTTGGCACTATGAGCCGACCTGAAGGATTAACCATACAGTGAAAGACTATAGTAACCCTTTAGACCTTACAACGGCCAAAAACGGCCGCGTCTAGTTTCCTCAAAAACCGTTTTTGCCGATTTTCATTGATTCTTTTATGGCGTGCCAATAGTAGATATTAATATTGATATATTCACTAAAATTCTTCTTCTTCTTTGAATTGTTTAGTCGAATTTAAACGTTAAAATCTTGTCATAATATGAGCAATAGAAAATATTTTACAAAGTTTTAAATAAGGCAGTATTTTCTGCAATTCTTTTAGGTCTAAAGGGATAAAATGGTATTAGATGGACCACCGTGGACACTCGCTTTTGCCTTGGAGATAAGGGGTTTCTTTCACACCTTACACCTGTCACATTCCAATTTACTCTTGGAACCAGTGTAGAAGCAGCCTTTCACCTATGTTTATCTATATATACATATCCTGGATGAATAATACGTGTTTGAGTGTATTTTTTTACCTTTTCTTCTTAGGTTGTGAACAATTGAGGTGATATATGTGAGGTACAGGTGCACTCTATGAAGATGCCAACTCCTAGCTGCTTGGGACATCAATTCACAAGATGTGACAACTGTTTGACTCTTTTAGCGGTTTACCAGCTATTTTAAATTTTATACACAAGGATTAATCTGTTTCTATGAAAAATAATTGATAAATCTGGAACACCACCATGCATGAACTCGTAAACACGCAACCAGACATTTTAATGGCTCTGAGTAATCCAAAACCATTTTTTTTCTATAGATGCAATTATCAACTAATTACTGGATATAATGGGATTGGCTTCAGTGGCTAGACAGAAGCTATAATCGACCCCAAGCTATCTGAATTAACAGCCAGCTGCAGACAGGGCAGGCTGTATTGAGGAAACCATGCATCACCTCTCAGTAGACACTACACTCGTACCTACACTGCAAAAAAGGTGTTTAAAGATACACACCAAATTTTCTCAATGCCAATATTTAAACATCTAAACACTTGAAGTGTTTAGGTGTTTAGCTTTTAAACACTTATTCTCAAACACCTAAACACTGAAGTGTTTAAGTGTTTAGCATTTAAACACTTGGTTAAACACTTCCTAGTTAAACACGTTTAAAATTAAATGCGTTTAACACTTAAAAAGTGTTGAGAAAAGTGGGACAAATAAGTGTTTAACCAAGAGTTTAACTTCTAAACACTGGTGTTTAATCCCTAAACACTGTTTTTACAGTGTAGTGCTATATATAGGCACTATAGTAACTTCCACAATGTCCCTCAACTTGACACTCTTCAAGCATTATATGATTCAGACTAGAAAATTACAACCTATGCTTGAAGAGTGAGGGGTATTTCCAGTTCCTGCCTACTTACGAGTGAGGCATAGTGGGAATTAAAGTAGTGTACTCCCACTAGGCTTTGCTGCTTCCTATACTGCTTCCTGTACGGTGGTTCCCTGAGGGTTTATACCTCAGGGCACCAGAGTAAGTAGACACCTGGTAACATTGGTAGGCCTATACAGCATATTAAAACACGGTTAGCGAGTTTTCACTGCAGAAAATGGATAATATGAGTTCCTATATATCGCGATAAAAGCACCCATATTGAAACCTACCTTGACACGAAAGTAAATCCTCCATTTCTGAAGCTTATGTACCAAATATAGCGAAATGCTTTGGACATAACATAGTTGAAACCTCATTCTAACTCCCTGTCGGATAGATTACTTGATATTAAGGCTGAATTTAACATAAAAAATTATTAAACTTTCGAATCGAGCGACTTGCCGTGCATCTTCGCCATTCTGTCAATATTACAGGTGCCGCCGCCTTGTGTGTACAGAATGGATTATATTTTAGACTGGCACAGCTCTGTCTCGACGTGTTCGCAGTAGTAGGCCTATGAGAGTGGGACTTGCAGGACCTCGCCAGCTTAACCATACGTCAACATGAAACCAAGATGGCGGAGGGCCGTCTTGTGAATCAATGGATTCTATCATTTTTAAAGGTAAATACTAAGAATTAATGGTGGAAACTGTGTTATAAGGGCAATATATAATGAATAGACTTGCACTCGTTGGCTTCAGGGGTTTAATATAAGCATTCGCCTACGGCTCATGCTTATATCACCCCCTGAAGCCAACTCGTGCAAGTCTATTTATCATATATTACATCCATAATCAGTGGTCACTGTTGGTGAATGGTTTAGGATAAGTATGCCACTTCGTGGAAGTGACCTTGGTTTGAATACAGTCAATAGTCATACCAAGGAAGGCCCAAAATGAATCTTAGCTCATCTGCCAGACTATGTATTAAGGTGATGGTTGCATGTATCTATGGCTAAACAATGTCATAAAATATATCTTTTCCAGTGTGTCATACAGTTTTAATTGATGGCCAATGGGAAGAACAAGCCTCACTATCAAGGCAATTACTGTATTACCTCGAGTATAAGCCGCTGCTTATGAAAACACGAGGATAGCCCCTTGCAGGACCATGTAGAATCTACCTAAAGTGTCTTGTAGAAAAGAAATTTATGATATAAAATAAGACTTGCCTAAAGTATGACCCTAGGCGTACATAATACGTTTAACCTCTATGCAAAGGCTTTCCAATTGTTGCAAGGAAACAATTGCCATGTGATAAACATGTTCATACGCTTAGGTATAATAATCCCTTCCTTGAGAATAATTGCTAGCTGCAGGTGCCTTTTGACATGTTCTCAAACATACAAAAAGTAGTATATAAAGTCATTATTAACAGTTTTTATGGCCCTACATAAGTAGTCAAATGCCAGCCTTTAGACATTCATTCAAAATGCCAAGGTCTACTTTTATCATTTCCAAATGGATATAGAAGAAGTACATTCATTAGATCTATACAGACTACCATTGTATCTAAGGCTCTGAAGCAGCAGAAGTGACTTTTTAGAAGTAGTTGGCCATGGCTGTATGCATCGATTACACTGTATTCTGTAGTTGATAGTTGATTTAATGTCAATACATTAATCACCCTCTATTACACATCTCTCAGAATTAGAATTGGAGTTTAATCCTCTAATGACTGCGTAGTGTCCCAAGGGTTATGTTGCAACACTGGTGATTCTCCTACTAAGTACTGCATCCGAGCATCATGCACACTCTGAGACAAAACAAAACAAAATGGTCTGCACTCATGAACTCTTACAACTAATATCTATGATAATGTAAATCATACTGTACCGCACCTACAAAGGAATAGATTATGTTCCATCGTAAGCGAGTCGCGATCCGGCCATTCCCACCCGCCTCCTTGTTCGGCGAAAGTGTGTCAGTGGCCCGGATGTGGATATAGGTCATCTGCTCGCCGTACGAGGAAGACGCCGAAAATTTCGGACCGTTTTGGAAAATCAATGGATTCTTATTTATTTTGAAGATATCGGACATACACATACATATGCAGTGTAATTTTGGAATCACAGTTTCAGATCAAAGTCTGAAATAGAATACAGTCAATAGTCATACCAAGGAAGTCCCAAAATGAATATTGGCTTATCTGCCAGACTATGTATTAAGGTGATGGTTGCATGTATCTATGGCTTAACAATGTCATAAAATATATCTTTTCCAGTGTGTCATACAGTTTTAATTGATGGCAAATGGGAAGAACAAGCCTCACTATCAAGGCACTTACCGTATTACCTCGAGTATAAGCCGCTGCTTATGAAAACACGAGGATAGCCCCTTGCAGGACCATGTAGAATATACATAAAGTGTCTTGTAGAAAAGAAATTTATGATATAAAATAAGACTTGCCTAAAGTATGACCCTAGGCGTGCATAATATGTTTAACCTCTATGCAAAGGCTTTCCAATTGTTGCAAAGAAACAATTGCCATGTGATAAATATGTTCATACACTTAGGTATAATAATCCCTTCCTTGAGAATAATTGCTAGCTGCAGGTGCCTTTTGACATGTTCTCAAACATACAAAAAGTAGTATAAAAGTCATTATTAACAGTTTTTATGGCCCTACATAAGTAGTCAAATGCCAGCCTTTAGACATTCATTAAAAATGCCAAGGTCTACTTTTATCATTTCTAAATGGATATAGAAGAAGTACATTCATTAGATCTATACAGACCACCGTTGTATCTAAGGCTCTGAAGCAGCAGAGGTGACCTTTTAGAAGTAGTTGGCCATGGCTTTATGCATCGATTACACTGTATTCTGTAGTTGATAGTTGATTTAATGTCAATACATTAATCACCCTCTATTACAACTCTCTCAGAATTAGAATTGGAGTTTAATCCTCTAATGACTGCGTAGTGTCTCAAGGGTTATGTTGCGGCACTGGTGATTCTCCTACTAAGTACTGCATCCGAGCATCATGCACAATCTGAGACTGTATCAAAACAAAATGGTCTGCACTCATGCACTCTTACAACTAATGTCTATGATAATGTAAATCATACTATACCGCACCTACAAAGGAATAAATTATGTTCAGGTACTTGTAGGTTTGGTTGTATGTTCTTTTCATCAAATACGTTAGGGGCGATCTGTAGATCAGCAGTCGGTGCTTCAGGGTCAATAACGTGCTGCTTGATCAAAGGTAAAATGGGAAAATAGTCCTTAAATAGAGTAAATGATTAACAAGGTGTAACTATAAAGGAGAACTTGTCAATCCCCTTATTTTCTGAATTTACCTTTCGGGTGCTTAAGCGCCTGGATAAAAGGATAGTCAAACTTTCTTCTGAGGGTTTATCTGGCACCACACCAGAATCAGTTAAACTATGTATACTGGTCCTAACTACCACACCACATTAAGGTAAGATGTAAGGATTCTTGTGCACTAGATTAAACCTTTAAGGATTGTATGGTCATCGTTGTTGTCATGATGCATTAAACGGCACTGCTGATTATACCATGGCAATAGTCACTAAAGTATGATGCCCCTGTTTAAGGGGCTTGACCCTAGTGGCTTGGGGGTGTGCTCGAATTCAGGGATGGTGAATAAACCACAAGGGCTTCTGTCATTCCTCATGGTATTATGACATTATTTGGCCCTCAAAGACTGCTAACAGGTAGCACCTGTCTTATGATTGGACTAACAAATAGCTTACCTCCCCACACTCAGCCCTTTTAGGGCTGGGTATTGTTTTGATATCTAAAATCTTGGTCGTCAGGATATTTTACATACAGTGCTTGGAAACATACATGTGAGGGCATGCATCACACGTGTCGCATACATTTACATAATTATTACCTATAACAACGATGAAATAATGGAATGGTCTCAAACAAATTTCAAAATTGTTCATTTCACATGGCTACTCTCACATTTCCAATTCACTGTTGCAATCCTAGTTGGAGTGGCCTATTTCCTTCTTGACCGATCGGTTTCTGTGGATACTTCAATCTTGTTTGGCTTATAACTCACATAAATGACTGAGCGTATTTGTGAAAAACAAATTGCAGTGATAATCAATTGAATGTCTCACTCCATCAAATTTGCAACATATCGATAGGAATATGTATACATATTTAGTCAAGTGGAAAATATCAAATAGTTCAGTTCATGGAACCATGCCCTTATAATTTGACAGGTAAACTTGAGCTCGGGTCAAACCCCCATCTTGATCTCCAGGTACGAAGTAAAAATTTAACGATGCTGCTATACACCACCCACTGCATAAAAGCTTTTCCGCACCATGTACGAAGATTTATTAACTAATCCTACAGGAACTGTGTCTTCCACGATAACCTGTGTAAGGACCACAGGATAGCTCCAAATCCAAACGCCATGTCTGTTGTGACGTACATACGATAATGTTGGTAAGACCAGCCACCGCCAGCATGACGTTCATACATTATTCTGATCTTGCATTCCCATATGCAAATACTTAGCGTGAATTTGCTACAGTACATTTTTCTGTGATTTTACAAAATCATTTGCAGTATTCAGAGTTGCCAGGAAATTCTGATGTTAAATTACAGTTTTTGCTATTGATTTACAAAAAAAAAATGTGGCTTACGTACAGCAAATCCTCTCTTGATATACAACACCTTTTGCTGTTAATTTACAGCACACAATTGCTGTAAATTGAAATTGATCTTGCTGCATGATAATAGTGGTTGTTGTTGTAAGAATACAGGAACACGTCTCCTATAGATTTACAGGACTGGAGCATTATAATTCACTGTATCACCCCTGAGCTATGGTATAAGCTTGCTTTATCTTATGATGAGATAATGTACATCATCAATAATAATATCCTTACCTTGCTGTGCGCCATCTGTAGGAGAGAAGTCGAATTCTTAGCTCAGCCCAGTAGGGAATATTCAAAGAAGGAAGGAAGTGTGTAGGTGTTTACAGAGTCATAAAGGCCCCTTCCACTTGACCACCACAAAGTCCCATGTCATCCCTTCCGTCATGTAGATACACATGATCAATAGAACTTGAAAATAAGTGAGGGAAAGCGCGATGACCATCCTTTGTTAGCCTATGGAATTATGGGTACTTAAATTATCAACCCTCAATTTAAGTACCCATAATTTCATAGGCTAACAAAGGGTAGTCATCGCGCTTTCCCTCACTTATTTTCTCTTTCTTTTTGTGTGGCATGATCAAGATTTCTTTTTTCCTTTTTCAAATATCTAATAGGCTTGTGTGGACAATTAGACTGATTTTCTTTTTATTCTGTGGTAGAAGTCTGAAGAGTTTATTTTCTTTATAGTATGAAAATAAGAATATGAATACAAAGCATTCAGTGAATTGTGATGAATATGGGTCTAGGGTCATGTTGTACCTGGAACGACCAAACAAGGCCCATACAGAGTTCCAAAATTGTATTTTGTGTGCATGATGAGGGTTTGTGTCACAGACCCCAGGAGGGTCTTGCCAAAGGCAAACGAGGATGTATGTCTGTGAATCTTTTCAGAGAATGCTGAGGAAAACGTGTATGGCCCAACTCTTTTTCATTGTATTGACAAAGAAAGTACAGCAGAACCAATGGAAAACATGCACGTTTCATATAAACGTTTATCCAAACAATCATTTAGCAACACAAAAACGTGCACGTTTTCCTTTTGGGTTCATGTTTGCTTTTTGGCAAGACCCTCCTGGAGGGTCTTTCTAAAAGTAAACGAGGAAGCATGTCCATAAATATTTTCAGAGAGTGCTGAGGAAAAGGTGCATGGCCTAACTCGTTTTCATAGTATTGACAAAAAAACTATAGCAGAATCAATGGAAAACTCTTTTTGAGATGTAAAAAAAAATGCACGTTTTCTCTAAACGATTATCCACACAATTATTTAGCAAGAGAAAAACGTGCACGATTTTTTTCTTGGTTCTCGTTTCACTTTTGTCAAGACCCTCCTGTCAGATTCAAGACTTACATTTATAGAGTGAAGAGAACACGTTCATGGATCTCGGCAAACCTAAACCAAATTAGAACACTTGTTTTATAGATCAAATTATAACCTCATTACAACATAAGTACATATGGCTTCAATGACTGGAATGAAATGGATCTACCAAGTATAGGCCAGACCATTTATTTCTAATCCCTTCTATAATATGTTTAACAAGGTAACAAGACCTGAAGCATTGACTAGTCAGAAGCCGGGCCTTATGCGTTCAGCCAAAAGGCCAAGGCCTACTTTCAATAAATGACATTTTCTATACATGGGCAGAATGGAGGTGAGTTAGATCTGCAGTGTATAGGACCTTACCTGTAGACCACCATTGTGCTTAATTCTATAGGGCTGTGTCGCAGGAAAAGGTGACTTGACACTTCCGTGCTCCATTTTAAATCCTTCATTTTCTTGCTGAAGGGTATTTCTTAGCATTGTACGACTGCTCTACTTCAAATCGTATAGGGAATTCTTAATATAGCGAGATTGCAGCCTTGCACACTCTCAGCCGCAAATGAACATGGTCTTAAATACCACTGTAGTGCATACAGCAGGATCCACGTCGGGTCATTGGTTTTGTACCTACAGCAGCTACTACTGTATTTCAGAATAAGAAGCACTCTACCGTAAAACCCTTGTGGCGTGCTGACAGTGTAGTAGGTGACACATTGTGCTTACAGCACTACAATACACCTACTAAATCTTATGTAATGACTGTATACGTGCTAATCGTACCAAGCAGTCATAGGGCATTACCTACCACCACTGACACTACACTTGAGGCTTCAAATCGTAGTGGCTGTGTGCAGTCGTAGTAGCTTAAGAAATAGCCTCCTGGAAGGCATTTCTCAAGATAGTACAACTGAACACAATCACTACGACTCGAAAACCTCAAAATTAAAGCAGGTGATCGTAGTAACATCCACCGCTGGTCTGTACGATCAGCACTTACTGTAGTTTTTACATAGGGTTTGGGAGGGCAATCGTACCAGTGCAGTCATAAGTGATAACTAGATGCAAGGCTGTCATGGCAATAGAGTGAGGGACCCACTACGATTTGAAGGCAGTCCAGTCGTACCACGTTGAGAAATACCTTCCTGGGGTATTATTGAATCTCTAGCCTGCTGAAGTACCTCATACATAGAGTAAATCTCGCATATAAGGTAAACACGGTAAACAGTGTGATAATTAATGCTTACAATGCAGTATTACTTCATAACTGCAATGGCTAAACCTGTTATCTCGAGAGTGTAGTAGTGCTGTCTTCGAGCCAAAAACACGTGAACTAACACTTACCTGTAACCTTGTCCGAACTGTCACACTGTCCGTAGATATATTGAGATATTTATACCTTTTATTTACTACATGGTCATTTCCATAACTTTAATGGTGTCCTCTAGATCCACCCTCCCTCATTTAGCTCCATTGGCAATCCTGCTTTCTTCAGCTCCAGCTATTCTTAAACCTCAAAACCCAAGATCATCTAGAAATAAGAGCTGCTGTACAACCATCTGTATAACGAAAGGACTGACACTAGGAGATTATTTCAATTTGGTCTAAAACTGCACCGTCTGGAGGTTAACTCAAAAGGCTCTGTCATCGCTACCTATGCGATGTTACTGATTTCCCTCCCTTATTCCTTACTGCGATGGTAAGGACAGCCTGCCTTCCTTTCTGATAGCCAGCGACTTTTTAGTGAGACTGGCTACACTGGGGTTCTGCTAATTATATATACCCTGTCAGATGAACTTTACCCTGAAATGTCTTCAAATATGACACCAACTAAAAAAGAGAAGGGAAGCATGACTTTACTATGCCCTTAACGCATAAGTAGACTCAAGAGCCCTCAAGGACTCTCAGCAGGTGCATTCACTCTTGAGAGGAGGAATGTCCCCTCGCAGGTGCACTTGCAGTCAGGGGAAACCACTATCCTTTCTCAGACTAACATAAGGGATGGTGTTAGTACTGGAACTGGAATAGGGAAGGACTGCATAGTACTTGCTATTCCTGACTGGCCTTACACCACTAGAAAATCTAGTGTAGGAAGACTAGGTCTTGTGAGATGGTATGTGATGTGCCTACACTAACATTGCATAGTAAGTGATGGCAGAGCCTTTTGAATTAACCTCCTGTACTTCTAGTGTTGGATTCAGTCTAGGCATCTATGAGGAGAAATGTTAGTAATGTAAGTGAACTCTTTGGGTAGCAATGTTAGCAGCCTTAAAATACCAACCACCAGTATCTACTTACAGCCGGAGGTTAATTACAAACCCTGAGTATTGTACATGCCTCAGTATGACCCACTATGTGGACAAGCCTTACAGGAATAGACGTGGAAGTAGTATATATGAAAGTGTGATATTGATCAGGCAAATAGGCACCACCCTTATTTTTGTCTCCATTTCTACCCTTTGAACTTTGGTACAGGTAGTAGTGTGTCAGTGCATCTGTGTGACTTCAACATAACCTCAACAATACTAGAGATATAAGATTCTTGATAACCTTTCCATGAGTGTTGGTCCTTGATCTGGAGGTCATTTCAAAACAGCCTAACATATGGGACCCTGAGCAGAGTTAGCAGAAGGTACGCCTAGCACAGCATCCTGTGTTAGTGATTTGGCTCCATCTATATAATTAGTCTGCACTGTTAGTGAGCAGTGTTAGCAAACTGGTTAGTATAGAAGAGAGCAGCAGATCTCTTAACACTAGTCCATGTGGGATTACACAATGGATGTACTGTTGTACTGTCTATGTAATGGAGTTCAATGGTACTCAATGTTAGCACAACCCCTTGTTCTAGGTGAACACCAACACCACCCCCTATTTTAGCAACTTGCAGTCTTACCACTACTGGAGGTTAATTCAAAAGGCTCTGCCATCGCTACGAGCTCATTGTCCACAGAACCTTTCTTCTAGATAAATGGGATTTTTCCTCTTTTCCCTTAATTAGTATCACAATCCTAATACGGGTGGTTAATTCAAAACAGTGATAATTTACCACTGTTTTGAAATGCTGGTATAACTATGTCCAATCACAAAACCTGTAGAAGAAACAGAGCCTCCCTTAGACACAATGTTTATCTGGGTATAGTATACATGTAAAGGTATGTGTATGGTAAATGTCAGGGCGTATCTCTTATTTCAGGGAGTGAACTAACAGATATATATAAGACACAGGTATACTCGAAATAGGGAGGTGTTATTTAGGGCATGATGCATTGCTGGGCTTCGACTAGGTCCTTTTATCCCCTAATGAAGGACCGAGTGGAAGCCTAGCAATAGCCTTTATACCATGGTTTCAACCATTAAATTAATTATTTTACCTTATTAAGCCATGAAATGTACTGATTTTTGTTGCGAGTCGACACGGTGGGCCTCCGCCATTTTGGAATTCTTGTTGATCTCCGGCGAGTGGACCGGACTGCAGGGACGCAAACTGTTACACTGAGGCTTGTCCTATGGCCATTTCCATAGTAGAACCGCTGGCAAACATTGCGCGCGGTGGACGGAATGTCCCGAGGACAAATCAGACCGAATCTATTTGTGTTCTGCGCTCCTACACCATACGGGTGAGACGCAGTCACAACATGGCGTAGAAGTTGTTTGATTCGATTTTGTTCGGACGTATTATAGAGAATATAGGCCTTCGTTCTTCTAAATTATAAGGGTGAGTTGTGTAATATACTTATAACATTGCCCACAATTCTTGATTAAACCCAATATTGTCTAGTTCTTTTATATCGGCACATTTAATTTGGTGTCAACTCGCTGTCATTCACCTCTGTCAACATCGATGCCTTTAGTTCATGCTAAATACATCGACTTATCAGGGTTGGGCACCACAAATCAGTGCCTAAACTTGATAACCATGGTATAAAAGGATATAGGCCATCCACTGTTTTGATATGAACAGGGGCTTAGATAACAAGAAAAGCTGTATCCATCAACTTTAACAGTCCACCTGACATTTGTTTTTCTTGTTCTATTCAAAACAAACTGCAGGATCTATTTATTCAGGACATATTCATTTCACCCAACCATTTATGTGAGACTTGGTTTCAGATTGAAGTGTAAAAGGGCCTGTAATAATATCTGACTATCAAAATATTGACAATGATCTTCCAGTTAGGCCATTATCATCAATCACACCTATCTAAACCTCAATCTATGGTATCGGCTATATTGCACAGTGCAGGCCATTATCTGCAGGGATTTACACTGTCCAATTGGAGATGGCTCAATGGCCTACTAATGTTGACAGCCAAGCTAGAGCAGCAAAAAGGCTTCATGCCAAAAGTCCCCTTCAGTTGCTTTTCCTTTCTATTTGGGTGAACCCTGTGGATGATCGATATAATCAGTAGCATAATCGTTTATGATTTGTTTATGGACACTGATGGTTGAAACCAAAAGTTGTCTACATGAAGATTTATGGCTGATGTCGAGTTTCCCCTTGCATCATGCCTTTTTGCATCGTGGCCATGCCATCTAGCCCAATGTCTCTCATTGATGCATTCCAGACTCCGCGGCAGTGTTGACATATCAAGAAATATGTACCACATTAACAAAGTCTAGTGAATATAATGTGGTTCTGTAAGTATTATGGCTAAAACAGAAAGTTATGGTCGCGGTTGCTATTCGATGTATAGACTCACCAACGCAGTATTGGTTCATGATGATGGCAAATCACCTGGAGCCATCATGCTGCACACCAATGATGTAACACCCTCACCTCATCAACAGGGCAACTCTACCTAAGCCCTCCACAATGGGTGAAAGAGCCTGGGCCATTACCTAGTCAGGCATAAAACTACAAACATTCAGCCAAAAGGCCTGTAAACCAGCCTTCTATGCTCTGGCATTAAGACTTTGAGGTCCCCATGAATCCATCAGGCTCATATAATGTTCCTTGGTCAGCAGGATGCACCAATACAGTGTTGTTGAGTCTAATAGCCAGGCTGTGGATAATGTAGATCATCATCAAGAGTTAGGGTCAGCATGACACAGCAAGGCCCACCATCTACAAATGACTCGTTCTATACACTTCTAAATAATAGGGACAAGAACCTTGACAGAAGAGTGGAAATGAGTGCCTTTGAGATTGCTTTTTCAGCTGCAGTCTACAGACGGCCATTTCCCATTCTGAAACCACTGACATTCCTGTCTCAATAGAACTATGCAAAACGAAGCCATATGCATCAGACCGTTTTGTTTACATAAGAGCCAAAAATACAAAGGTATGCTCTGTTATTTCATGTAGTACACAGAGACCCTACACGTACAATCAATTATGAATCTCAATGCCAGTAATAGAGTATTATTGAAAGGTCAAAGCAGTGCTACTTGATGTACAAATGGGTCAAACACAACTAGAAATTGTTAAAGACTACCGGTATCTTGGTGTCACTATAGACGAGTGTTTCACATTTAAAGCACATGTCATGAATCTCATACAACTCATTAGTCATAAGGTATATATGATGGCCAGGCTCAGAAAATATATGGAGGACGTTCAGATGGTCATGATATATTTATAAGCTGATGTTATTACCATATTTTGATTATGCCACTTTCTTGATTGATTGCACCACTGAAGATCTGATTAAAAAGTAAAAAGAAAAATAGAAAACAGGGCACTTCAGGTCTGCAGATTCAATAACATGTATGAAAAGTTCTCAGCCACTGATCTTCATAACCATTTTGGTATTAAATTTCTTGACCATAGAAGGTATACCAAATTGTTATTAATCATTTACAAGCAGCCCAGAGAGAGAGGTAAAGTTAGGCCACTAGAGGAAAGGAGAACCCAAAATGACCACAAGGTCAAATTCAAGGTTACTAATCTTAGGCCTATAAGTCTTTTGCCCTTACCGGGAAAGATTTTTGAAAAAATAATGGCCAATAGGTTAAGAGGTTTCTTGGAGGAAAGGGATATTATGACCAACACTCAACATGGTTTTAGGCCAGGACGGTCCACATTAACTGCAACTACCACATACCTAAACTGTCTGTATAATGCCATAGATAAGAATAAGGACACATATAGCCTGTTCTTAGATTATTCCAAGGCTTTTGATACTGTGTCACATCCATTGCTGATAAATAAATTAAAAGACTTGGGTTTATCAAGAAATACTTGTAGTTTGTTCTCCAGCTACTTAACTGGCAGAACACAGAGGGTTGTGGTAAATAATTCTGTATCACAGGTAAAGACAGTGAAGTATAGGGTACCACAAGGGTCAATACTAGGTCCCATATTGTTTACATTATATATAAATGAACTGCCAACATGTTTCCCCTTGTGTTCAACTGTCTTATATGCTGATGATGCTGTGATGTCAGTGCATAATTTTGGACAGATGGGGCAGATGGTTCCTGCTGTGAACCAATGGTGTTGTTCCAACCTGTTGACTATCAATAAGGATAAAACAAAATGGATGCACTTTGGTCCAAATAGTGAAGATACGAATGACAACCAGGTTGATATAAATAATCAGCAACTAGAACGTGTTAATGAGTTTAAATACCTTGGTGTATTGATAGATGATGAATTGTCTTTTGATAAGCAGAGGCAAAAAACCAAATCAAATGTCATGTTTAGGGTGCACCCGTTAGCAAAGATTAGGAGATATCTTGATGTACCAGGTGCAGTTAAGTTGTATAAAAGTAAGATCCTACCAATATTTGACTATGCCGATATCATATGGGACAACCACCAAGCAACATATGCCCAAGATTTACAATTAATCCAGAACAGGGCATTAAGAATTGCCTACAAGGTTAGGTTAGAAAAGAACCCCTTGCACACTACTAATGAGCTTCGTGATATGAGTAAATGTAAGAAATTAGAAGATAGACGTGACACACATCTTTTAATTTATGCATATAGTATTCAAAATCAACCAAATGTTATTGATGTTAGACCCAGGAATACTAGACAGCAATTAGGCCTGAGATACATTCAAAGGATATCCAGGAATCCGGTTGTATATAAGAGTTTCCATCAGGAGGCCATTAGAAGATGGAATAAGCTAAAGATAAAGTATACACTGATTAAGGAAAAAGAGGTATTTAAAGAAGAAATTAAAAGAGATTATCCTAAATGTTACATCAATGATAAATATACCATACTTGTCTAGTATACACACTCTTTTTGAATTGTATGATAAACTATGATTGCGTGCTGGGTCCTCTTATGACAGCTATGTATGAATCTTCCATGTATACCTGGTTAATGACAGATATGTGTGTGGTGCATTAAAATGAAACAGACTGTTTGTATTATACATTGGTATCGTGTAATCTACACCATTACATGAACTATTTGTACCGTGTAATCTACACCATTACATGAACTCTGAACTCATCATTCATCCCTATCTCATTATGTGTTATATTACATTGTGCAGATATAACTATGAGTGGTCTCTATGTGACATGTAACATTGTGTGCCATTACACTGATTATTAAATAGATTGAATAAGTCACCTATAAAGAAGGCCCGAGCATCATAACGGCTTCGCCGAGCTCGGAGACAGGTTATGTTTTTGCATAATTTCTGTGAACCTTAATAAAACACTTTAAAAAAAAAACCTCTAGATATGTTAGCACTGATAAAGCCCTGATATATAGAGGGGTTAAGGCATAGGATTAGCTTAAAGCACCAACTCAAAAGCTGGTCAGGAAAGCAAAATTCAGACATGAAGTCTCCTCATTGGTCCCTGAAAAGAGACTGAGGTAAGGTGAGGTGACCAGCTGTTTACGGCTGCCAGGTAGGACTGTGTAACAATTAAGGAAGAATCATCATCATTATCACCATTCATAACTGATCACCAACATTCAATCATCCTACACAGAGCTCCCCCCTAATACCCCCCCCCCACATGATCCCCCTGAAATTACTGTCCAAGCCCCCCCCCCCCAAGGCAAACAAACTTTTCTTTTCTTTTAATCCAAACTCACCATTCTACCCCCCCCCCTTCCTGTTGTTGAATCTGCATCCTTAATCCTTGGCAGTTACATGACTATACTACCTCCATGTAGGCATGTGTATAATGTAGCCCACCATGGTGATATAATAGACCTGATATGCAGGTTGCCGGTTTCTACACACACTAGGGAGGTCAATTGTATTGTTGTATATATGTTTTTGCGGTCTAATTGGATTAATATGTGTGACCCATCAAGGGAGAACACCCCTCCACAGGGGATTTTTAATTCCCCATTTGGCCACCAGGGGACACTGAAGGGTCAAAATACAAAAAACCCAACAATAAAAACAGAAATGGAAAATTCCTTCTAGATCAAAATCTATGATAAAATCACCATATTTTTATGTATTGTATTAGGAAAAAGCTTAATCATTGATTTCAGATATAAATAACGACCGATGTTCAAAGAGGGGTTCTGACATAACTACTTGGAATATCTAAACCAATGATGTCTCATTTTAAAGATCTTAAGATGAACTTTGATAATGAATTACTTGCAGAGGGGTGTTTTTGCTTGTTTGGTCACATGTGTTATGTAATGATGGTATGTACTGGGGGAGAGTACATTGCGTAGGTTATATGGAATACTAAGCATTATGCTTTATTATAAGGCCCAAGTGGAGGCTAATCATTTAATTATTTATGTGTAGTTTACCAGCTTCTCTAATACGCGGTAGTGGCATTCATTTATACAGATATAATGGCTGAGTTGAATGCGGGCAGAATCACCGAAGTGAATGCGAATATCCCATGGGAGTTGACATTTGCATTTATGACATGACTACAGGTTTAATTTTCCTTTTAGATAAAGAAAAACAACAATGTTTACTCAGATCCTACGTCCCTGCGTCTGTTGAAATCGCCATTTTGAATTTTGAACAGAGCTAGCCAAAGGCTATTAGTTTTGGATTATGTGTTACACATAGGAATTTTTCTTTTTTTAAATATGGCGATTCTTCTTCTGTTTACCCTAAACAATTCATAACATAATGTTATTTGACTATTTCAATCATTTTCCCATCGTAGACAAAACCCATAAACAGCACTGCATTGGTGCATCATGAACCTGGAAGCATCATTCAACCCTAACAGATAGGACACAAAATTGATCATGGTTAGTTGATTTCTTTGATTTATCACTCGGTTTGCCTCTGTGATTATGAAACAAACCTCCTCATCAAAGGAGACCCTTGAAAACCACCACAGAGACATAGAAGCTGCCCTTTGTACTGTCATTATGTTTTATATCGTTACTAAATCAATGACCAACCTCCTGTATTTCGGGGTATCTGGCATTATACCAGAATCAATAGGACCATGCTGATTCTACATGGTATCTGTTTGACATTGGCACCTAACCCCTCAGCCACAAACATCTCTAGATGTAATCTCCATTTGGCAGCAGGATGCATGAGTAGAACGTTTGTTAGTATAGCTGAACAGAACTAACCGGTATGTTTTGCACCATGGAGAGCCTTTAAGAGTGTATCAAACCAGTAGGATGGGTGAATGAAGCACTGGTTAGATTCTAGAGGGAATTGTGATGATCAAGGGCACAGTGCATTAATGGGTTCACCCCTTAAAATGTCGCTAATGCATTAATGCATCATGCCATGGATTGGTATACAGGATGCATAGTGTGAATGCAGCCCTGGCACATTATGTCAGTATTGGACTAGAAATGACCAAAAGTACACAACATGCTGATGGATAAAAGGAGGGGGAAATGTGGCCTGTAGTGTATATCTGACCTCAAAGCCTCAGGCATAAAAGCTACAGGGTGAACATGTCTGTACAGGTTGAGTAGCTACTTTAGATGTCTTAGAAGTCTCTGCAACCATGCGTACCTGTCCTTTGAGGGTGTGAATAAGCAGAGATCTGAGAGACAGGTATACATACTTTGCTGTGGTATTAAGGTGAGGCAACACAGTGGCCTGTTGCACAACAATCTGGTCGTAAAATGCTACTGCTGCAGGTATATTTTTAGTGAGGGTTGTGTTTCTTGCAAAATATAGAGCCCACGGGCGTGGACTGGTTACCAGGTTTAGTCTGTGTAGGTGTTATCCATATGCTATAGAAAGGTGAGAAACTAAAGGGAACAGTGCTGCCCTCTGGTGCTTTTATTTGCTAATCACAGACCTTGATTACGGAGGTGAGTGGTTACTTTGTCAAAGTCACCACCCACCTCTGTAATCAAGGTCTGTGCATAGCAAATAAAAGCACCAGAGGGCAGCACTGTTCCCTTTAGTTTCTCACCCTTCTATAGCATAATTATGGATAACACCTCCACAGACTAAACCTGGTAACCAGTCCATGCCCGTGATAGAGCCGTTGAAAATAGGTAAATCTAAGCTATAGTAAGATTAGATAACGACCTCTAGCTAAATACTTACTACCAACAAGTGGTCGTAATACATAATTGACAAGA
This sequence comes from Acholoe squamosa, assembly GCA_949317995.1. Taxonomy (NCBI): domain Eukaryota; kingdom Metazoa; phylum Annelida; class Polychaeta; order Phyllodocida; family Polynoidae; genus Acholoe; species Acholoe squamosa. The sequence continues at coordinate 99,099,048 of OX439036.1, read as the reverse complement.
GGAGAGCTGGTTGTGCAACAGACCACTGAGCTCACAGACTAAGGCAAAAAGGTTTACTGTTTTTGTCTATCACCACCCAATATTTTGGTCGTCCTATCGGCTGATAGGTGGATCCATCGGCGGACAGAGAGTCATACCTCATAATGCTATGGCAGTCCCAGCGGCCGATGATCTTGGTCTACAGGTCTGGCGGCCGCCAGAGCAGCCAGATCAGGTGCTGGAAAATCAGCCTTATAGGCCTACATTGTAAATGTCAAATATAACTGATACCCATGTAGCAGTGCAGGGAGGTAAGGTTTTGACTAGTCCATAGGTCATTGTCGGGGTTCTAGATGGAGGGTCTCCATGTCATATGTCGATTTAAAGCAAAGGCATGGCAATGTCACACCCCCATGTCACATGTCAATTTTAAGGAAAGACAATATCACATGTCACTAAATTAACTTTCTATGTCTCCGTGTACCTGTCATTAAGCACCATGTCACATATCAATTGCAAGAAATGTCACCCAGTCGACTTTAGGGGTCTTGACCCATATCCTTTGAGAAATGATTTCCTGGCCATGAAGTCGGAAAATCCAGGATCAGTGGGGCTTTCTATTAAACCTAGTTGTCGAAACTACCCTGGAATTGGCTTGTCACTCAGGAGGGTGTTGCTTGTATGCAACGTAGGTAAGAAAATAGTGGCATGTGACATGGGCATTTCTTAAGTCGACATGCGACTTGAGCAAACCACCATCCAGGACTCCAGTATATCAGGGTGATGCTACTGGAGGGTGTTGCTCCTATTGTAAAAAGAGCTGTGAGTATGTGCCCTCTTTTCTAAACAAGTCGTGCACTGCTTCACCAAGGTACTTGCACTCACCACATCAGTCTGAAAGGTCACCTGCCTTGTTTAAACAGGGAGAGCTGCACTATCAGGTACCTACTCATGTCACACACTCTATAGCATATTATACTGACTGACTTCTCCCAACTAGGTACCTACTCAAATCCCCCTTTTTTAGCACCATACCCGAATGACCACTTGTGAGCAACAAAAAGTTATAGCTGTATGAAAAGAAAGGACTGTAAATGAAGGCATTTTTAGCCAGCTCTTCCTTTTACTATAGGAGCAACACCCTCCCAGGTGTCCTCTACATGTCCCGATGTACAACATGCTCCAGTATGTTGTACAGATTCCAAATAGAGCTGGGAGTAAGTGCCCACCTTTCCAAAGAAGTTATGCTCTGTTTCAGCATTCAACTTTCACTCACAATACAAGTCTGAAAAGGCCCCTGCCTTGCTTGAAAATAGTTTGTGCTGCACTATGAGATACCTGCTTTTGTCACACACTCTTTCAAGTGCTCTTGTGTTGACCACTTGTGTGCAACACAAAAAGATGCAAATGACTACAAAGAAAGAGACTGCTGGAAGTGAGTCACTTCTTAGGAAAAACTATTTTTTCCCTTAGGAGCAACATCCTCCTGGATGACTGGATTTCCATGAATTGTCGCTGCTCAATTCAATTATACTGGCTGCACCTAGCCTGCTATAAAGGCAGGCCATGTTCCCTTTCTTGAAGAAGGATGAGAGAGCGTGCAGGGTGTGTACTGTATAACATAATAGAAAAGATTCATTAATACACTGCATTCACCTATTTCTGGATGACCTATATTACAAAGTGCAGAAGATTGCATACAGTATCATTTCAAATAAGCGCCTGAACACCTGCATATTCATTTTAGCTTTTGGCTGATTCTTTGCAAGACAGGCTTTTACTTATAACAGGTCTGAATTCAATGATTGAGATATATACATTTCACAACCTTTTAATCCTGGCGCTTATAAGAGAGTAGCACTTATTCCAATCTTGGTGCTTAAGCATGAAAATACAGTAAACACAGAATGTAATCAATACTGGTGTATTATTACCACCTCCCAACATGACACTGCACCTGACTCACAGAGAAAGATGTCCTTTTATGCTCAGATCCCTCCAGGGAGGAATCAAGTGTGCACTGTAAAAGATACTTTGTCAAAATAACAGTGAACTCTGTGTCTCAAAATTGCCAGAGATTCGTCGTTATTTTCATGGAAATTCCTTGTGCCACTGTACTCCCATCTGGTGCTTCACTCTTCAGCTTTATGAGGAAGACTGGTTGATTTAACAGTTATTTCTTAGAGTGTACCACTTCTTATTGTTGCCAGGCGCCTCGGTATTGACTAAATGATGATTCTGCCAGTGTATCACGTTGTGTGAATGTTGTCCTAACCCTGTACTTAATTGGCCGCATAATGCATTATTGCATCATGCCCGATTACTTACTTACTAGCCTGGAGGCCCTGTCATTTTACCCTGTTCGGCTCGGAAGCCAGTCAAGCCAGGCGGCGCACCCAAACTGCATATTTCGATTTTCGACCCATATTTATGGCCCAAGCCCCTTGCGCAACTAGGGGGGGGGGCTATGGTCAGGGTTGAACCATATAAATAGAGTGCAGTCTGGGCCAAGGATGGAGCGGTTATGCCAAGGTGCCCATACCTGTCTGCCTCAAACCCCTTTATATTCAACCGGATTGGCCGGGATGGGCATGAAGCAGTGCTGACAACTAGACGCCCCTAGCACCACATTGGCGCATTAATTGTGATGACAAAGGGACATACACTTGGAGGCACCAGGTGGTCCTTTTGATATAGTGTGTTATGATAAGCTGTCATTGGCCTGCCTGGTAGGGTACACTGAATAACCTTTCACAACATGATACCTGCAGGTACATGGGCGAAAAGCTGTCACCATCAGATTCCAATGATGCACTAGTAAGTGCCAGCACAGCATTGGTTATGTATCGTGACAGCATTGTGCCCCAATGCATCATGTGGCAATTAAGGGGTTAAACAGAGAGAATCCTGAGGATGCATGGATCTGGTCAGACGCAGGCTGTAGAAGGTTTTATTGATTTTTACCGCTTTGATGTGAGTCCTTTAAGTTCATACATCTACCATAATACCTCGCATATAAGGTGCAATGTATAAATGAGGCCAACCCCATGCCGCACCTTGTATAGACGCTGCCTTAAGTAAGCGTGCATCTTAAAGGCAGGGGGTTAGGGGGATAGAACAGCACTTACATAATCGAAATAGTTGCGCCTTAGGAATTCTTATTCAACTATATAAGGGTA